>OY979639.1:9527699-10727699 GCA_963855885.1 Coenonympha glycerion
GTATTTCGCTAAAGTTAATATAGTTAGTTGTTACTTTAACTAATCGTTAATGATTAAATAGACAGTGCGTTAAATTTAATTAATTAGGCACCAATTAAACCTAGATTTTTTTTGTATAAACAATTATAAGTTAAAGTACTTCAGAGATATTGCATGCATTATTACACAAATACATTTTTTTTTACTCTTGATAAACATTGATATACTTGATATAGATATACTACATTTTCTATTTTTGAAGAACCAATGATATACTTGATATAGATATACTACTTTTCTACTTTTGATAACCATTGATATACAAAATATAGACGTACATTTTCTAATTTTGAAAACCATTGATATACCAAATATAAAGATATTACATATTTTTTTAAACTGTAAGAACCATTGATATACTAAATCTAGAAATATAACATTTTTTTTTCTCTCTATTGATAACCAATGATATATGAAAAATAGAAATACTACATTTTCCTTTGGGAACCAATGATATATGGAATATAGATATACTAAATAAAACATAAATATTTAGTTATAACAAATTTATAAATCTTTGACTGTACCAATTAATTAACCAACATGGAACAACGTACTATTCAATTTCATTCATTACATAAAGATGAACTTACTTATGAGGTATCGATCCGTTCGGAAACTCCAGCCACAACTACGGAGGGTTTACGAAAACAATTAAGGAAGTTAATGTTAGAATGCCCTCGGAGGCAATAATTGAAACAGACTTTCCAGACAGTGAGGAACTACAAACAATTTCGGAAAAATTAAATGAATTAACACTTACCTACTTAAGAAAAATTAGAAAAATCCAAAGATCGTTTTCCATTACAAAGGGCAAAGGCATTGGCAAATCATTTATATTACAGGTTATCCAGAGTTCAGCCTACGGAATCCACATTAAAATTTAGTAAATTAGAATTAAATAAGAAATTAGAAAGGTGTCTGATAGTACTTGATGGTCCAACAGCTTCGACTTCGGGTAGCGTCATTCAGGATGTTCCAGCTGATCCAGCCCCTGCAGCTGTTATCGAGTGTGTAGGGGACAGGAATATAACAAAGTGGAATTTGAAATTTAATGGTACAACCGACCCGCGCTCCTTCATCGAAAGGGTTGAGGAGCTCCGCAGCTGTTTTGGCGTTACAGAAGAAAAATTGTTTAATTCAGCAGCTCAGTTGTTTTCAGATCAGGGTTTGCTTTGGTAAGAGGTATTCATACATAACTCATTTAATAAATTGATTTTAAATTTAAATAATTGATATAATAATTGAATTTAATTTTGGTATTGAGATTCTCTGAACTTTAATTTGTTTCTTTTTTTTAAAGCCAAACAAGTATTCTTGTCTGTTAGAGTTAGGTGGAATTGATAGTATAACTAACACGAGCAGTCTTTAGTGCTTTGGTTGTTTAATATATTGAATATTCAATAAAATTTTGTTCAGTTAATTAATGGATCAATTACATTAATCAAACATTATCAAAAAAAAAAACAAAACTTTTTCACACTTAGTCGATTTGTTTCATCGCACATAAATTATTGCTTAGAGTGCCTGTCGCTATGACTCAATTTTACAAGTGTTAAATACAATGAAGAGTATCTTAACACCAAAAGTGTAAGGTTTAGAGTAGTCACCTTTGATATGGTGTACTATTTCAGTTTGTAAGATGAAGTATGAGAGAGATGCAAGGGAGGTATGTTAAATGCATGAGGTATGAACGGAATATGTGATGATGAATGTTTTCGAAAAAATTGATTCCATTTTTAAGCACAGACATCTCGTATCAAGCGCTTTGGTGTTGTCTTGCGTTTTTTTTTTATGTTTCGGGCCAATATTATTTCCTCATGTGGTAGGTGAGGCTCGGATACATTTTTTATATATATTTCGTACTTTCGGTTGATGCTCTATGGCGGACGAGGACGAGTATATTTTATATGTTTGGTAGGTGTTGCCAACATTTTTTTTTAGGTTCGTAGTAGCCTAGATTTTTTTTTACTGTTGCAAATTTGTTCCCTGGACAGGGTTTATTATGGCAAATACGCGCAGTGTTTTTATAAACCAAGCCACCAAAGATTTGTGCAGCGACTAGTGATGCATTATTTAAATTTTTTTTTTAATTCATATTGTAAAAAATAAATACAAGTACTCTTGTTCTCCCTCCTGCTGCTTACTTCCTTGACGTTAGGAGTCTCTCATAGCAGTTAGGGTTTTGGGTTATTCATAAATAATTTATTCTCATTTGCTAATTTTCAGCAATTAAATGCAAATTTTATTTGCTAAAAATCACGCTGTAAGGATAGAGTCCAAACAACGTTGATATTTTATAGATGGTGTGATGTTCCCACACTGCACACTGTACACTTACGTGGAAACACCGTAATTATTACCTCACAGTTCACCCTATATCGTTATACTAAGTACCACTCACGGCGGTTGCCCGAACGATAATGCCCGACCGTCTGTCGGCGCGCTGTATTTATAGAACATAACGATCACTTAAGTCAAGTGTCAACAAACACAAATGTCAATATACAAGACAATGCGCCAATATCAAAGATCTATACACTACATCCCTTCCTTTCTATAAAATTTTTGAAATAAAAGTCTCATTATCCACATCATATTGCTTTCTCCATTTTTTAGAGGGTTTACAGATTCACACATTTAAACTGGTCACCCTGGGACAAGCTCGACATACAGGCAACAATATTTCGGTGAATTGTAAGTAGTCTATACCTAACGGTGATAAGTATTCCACGGCTCACCATCAAGTCCACGAGGCCACAGCCACAGACAATAAACTCAACCGGGCATTCCTTCCCCTTTTTCTGTTAATGAAATTTAACCAATTACTAGGTATAATCAAAATAATTCGCCATCATTGTCGCTTACATACGAAGGTAAACGACAGGACTATGTCGAAAATAACATTTAAAAACTGTCAACAGGCAAGATTACCACACTGCATAAACCTAGAAAAACGGATCAAGCCATTTTTGTGGAAAATAATCGTAAATATTTAATATTCACTACATAGTGTAATATTAACATTTTCAAAATGACTAACTTTGGACCGGGACTTGCCTATTTAACCTGCCTATTAAATAACCCAGATTTGCAAATAAAGTCCAATTGAAACGAAATCATTTTTCAGTTAGTTCAGAACGCAGTTTTCTTTAATAAGAAGTAATGCTCAAGAAACTATAAAACCACACCTCATCTACTACCTACCAAGGACAATGATATCTCATAAGTTCTACACTTGTACTTGGGAACTCTTATATTATAATATGCTGTCAATTTAGTCTCCTCTCTTTTTTTTTTTTTTAAATACCCACATATAACATTATTATCACTCACAACTTTTACTAAAATCAAAATTTATAATTAATAAAGTTGTCTGACAATGCTTACTTGAGTAACCGTTTGGATGACTAAGGAGAGCTTTCTGAATATGGTAGTATTTTATGAACTATCAAAATTTCATAAATTTGCATTTTTACCGAACTCAACTGTGACAGCCGTTACTGTCACTGAAAGAAGAATTTATGGATTCGCAGTTTAACATTTAGACACATTGTATCATAGGTCATTTTCTCTGCTAAGACTCAAAATATTTTTAATTCAATTTTTCATCCCAATAGAATTGGTTGGGATATGTCACTGTTTACCATTTGCAAATTCATTGTATTTAGAACCTTAGTTTCTATTATGAGTAGAATCAAGTAAGTAATAGAACGTTTACTTGTTTCACATTAAATCCACTTAGTAACGTTTCATAATATGGTTGCTCATTATTATGTCCAATACGTTTGAAACTGGCTAAATTGAAAATAACTGCAGTAAAAAGTACCTTTAGTTCTAAGCTAATGAAGTAACTATAATATCAAACGAATTATAAATTAATTGTTTTGTGACATGACTATTTGACTAAAAACTAATTAAAAATTTAAAATAACAATACCAATTATTTTATCAGGTATTATAAATAATAATGATTCCCAGCTCCTCAAGCTTGCAAGTTAGGAATGATGCTTCAATAATGAAATCGCGTTCACGACCGGCAGACTGACGTTTTTCCACTGCAACCCTTGGACAACATCTATACTTTAGTAGTCGACTTTACATGATAAAACAACAGAAGACACTTACTTCCTACAATGGTGTTCCTGTGACTACTTATTAAACTTTATTACAGATAATATGTAATAATATATATATTTTTTTTTATTTACTGAAGTCCAACGTTCGTAGTATGGTATACTTATTGGCAAAACCAATTTATTGAAGCCAAATACATACGCAACTAATGTAGGTAAATGAAGTTTGAGTATTTTGTTAAATAAAGATGAGTATTAATATTATTAAAATTATTTATTGTTTATTTATTATTATTATTATTATTTTGAGGAAGCTAGTACCTTCTGAAAGAACCCCTGTCATACTAAAAGTGATATTGTACGACTGCATTGACATTCCCTATTTTTCATATTTGTTTGAAATATATTAAATAATTTACCCATTTTGATGCCGTGAAAATGTAAAAGCAACAAAACGAGTTGTGAGTCAAGTTTAATAGAGTAAGTTGTAAATATTACATGTTACATGAGTTTTGGTGGAAACTTAGGGGAATAGTATTAGTATGGTGATAGTTTATTGCATAACTGGGTCTGTACGCCTTTCAATAAAGAATATTGTTATTATTGTTAAAAGTCTGCCCATAACAAAGGTAATGCAACCCGCTTTCCAGGCATCCTGCTTCGCCACAGTTGTATTGGGGATGGTTAATTCTATTTTTTAATCTTATGGTTTACATTGAATAATTTGTACTGACGCTCACTGTTATGAATATTTGTTATTAACCATTGTTCAACTCAATGACAGTAATAATTAATTTTCTTAGTCATAACAATTTTAAAACAAAAACAGTACGCTTGTCTGCCTGCTAAAACTTTACTGTTCCTTTCAAACATTATTGCAAAATCATACTTTTGATGGGATAACTAATCCCAAAATGTTTGTGTCGACCTAATTTAAAAAATGTCTATATCGACGACACAGCCTACCTAAACGGTAGCGGAATTTTATTGCTGTAGTGTTACGTGAACATGAATGTTCGGGCGAATTTGTCTAAAGCAGATTACTTATCGAAAAATACGTGTAGACTTACCTTCTGTCTACTGAACTGACGAACCGTCAATTCAGCGAGTCTTGTAGGTATAATTGGTTAATTTACCCAGCATTTCTGTAGCAGTAGTCGTGGTGGTCGGATGGCCTTGGTACTTCCAGCAATTATAGTGGATGCACCTATATGTAGGTACTCGTAGCAACCAACCTCCCATCGGGACTCGAACCCGAAACCCCCTCGTAATCTATGTTCTTTCCATAATTTAATCATCGAGCTATTGGGCCTATTTCATATTAATTTTGAGACTTATTAACACCGGAAGCGAAATAGCTAATATATAATTGTAACTATGAAAATCAGAAACGATGGATATAAAAATTATAATGCCATGATACACGGTAACTAATAGTAGGTAGTTTTAACCTCTTTAACTGAAACCTATCGAAAATAGTATCCAGTATAAGTAAAATTAACACCGATTTCAACTCTTAGATCAGGTATTGAATAATCTCAGTACCCAATCCACCCAGGGATTTAACCTAGAACGGACTACTTTAATAATTAAAATTGTACCTAAATATTTTATCTTCTCTGTTATTCAAATAAACGGAAATAATGTAAAATGTGACGTAAAATAATTATATACAGATATCTGTAGTAGCTATAATGAATACATTTAGATGACAATGGTCGTAATATAACATTATGGACACTATCGTCCAACTCCAACATCCGTGTAGCATAGGTGTGTAAACTTCATTCAACTAGTCGATACTTTAACACAGAACTCCCGTGGTCAATCGTACACAACTTATCTCAATCTGAACTCCATACGAGACCAATTGAACACAACTTTTCTGGACTCCATACCAGACAAAGTTTTCTGGACTCTATACCAGACTAATCAAACAACTTTTCTGGACTCCATACCAGACAGTCTTCTGGACTCTATACCAGACATCACACAACTTTTCTGGACTCCATACCAGACAAAGTCTTCTGGACTCCATACCAGACTTATTGTACATAACTTTTCTGGACTCCATACCAGACAAAGTCTTCTGGACTCCATACCAGACTCATTACACAACTTTTCTGGACTTCATACCAGACAAAGTCTTCTGGACTCCATACCAGACTCATTACACAACTTTTCTGGACTCCATACCAGACAAAGTCTTCTGGACTCCATACCAGACTCATTACACAACTTTTCTGGACTCCATACCAGACAAAGTCTTCTGGACTCCATACCAGACTCATTACACAACTTTTCTGGACTCCATACCAGACAAAGCACAACTTTTCTGGACTCCATACCAGACAAAGCACAACTTTTCTGGACTCCATACCAGACAAAGCACAACTTTTCTGGACTCCATACCAGACAAAGTCCTCTGAACTTCATACCAGATTTTTGCACATAACTTTTCTGGACTTCATACCAGACAAAGTTTTCTGGACTTCATACCATATTAAAAATTTCTTCATTCATACTTACATTAAAATCATTTCATTTCATTTCATTTCATCATTTCATTTCATTTCCAATTGCCAACAAAATATATAAAAATTGGACTCCATACCAATTTTGTTATTACACTTAAACAAATTTATCTTTACACACATATGCTCAACAGAATTAATACCTGTAGCTAATTGATTATTTTATATTATCATACCATTTAATTTTATTATTATTTATTGTCACATATTAAATTAAGCATTTTATCTATTACTAGTAAAATCTTTAAATTCCATTTGAAAGTGAATTTCAATAATCACACTATTTTATACTATTCATGAAAGCAAACTGAACTAGAAAATATGAGGATTGTTGTTGACCCCTGTCTCAATCACATTAAGGGGATTCATTGAATCCACTTTTGTCCCCGTCACTCTCATGAACACGTTGATGGGTGCGACATACAGCGTCGCGGAAGAATACAGGAGAAAAACTACCCTTTACCCAATTTCTCCAAAACTAAGCTAGCTATTAAAAATCTGTTTCTCAACGCCCTCAGACCAAAGACCCAAAATACGCAACGTATAAATTCAAAAGTAATTGTCTTTCCTTTCAAACTAAACTTCACCAAAGATCGCCCAAATACGGCTTCAACGCCGTTAACGTGAAATATCATTGTGCTAATCGTATTATGTACACGATGGATCGCGCGATAATTATCTCTAAAGACTAACGCTACACTATCCCTTGATCTTGATCAAAACCAGAAACAACTCAAACTATACTGTATTTATTTATTTTATGTCGTATGACGTATTCTGGTTTGAAATAAAGGGTTGACTCGATAGTTAAGCAGTATGCAAGCATTCCCGAATAGTTTTATAACCAAAATGAATTAATACGGTCAGGATGAAAACAGATTTGAAAACACATTCAAGGTTCGAAATAAAGGTTTGCCTCGATAGTCAAGCTATATACAGGCGTTCCAGAATGATTTTATAACGAAAATTAATTAACATAGTCAAGATTAAAACAGATTTGAAACCACACTCTCCTTCTTCCTTTTAAATTTGCAATTTTAGTATTATTCAACTACCCGCAGATTTTTAATTGGAGAAAATTTTCAATTGCAAAGTAAAAACGTGTAACTGCAGCTGAGCAATGAGCTTTTAAAACTAAAAGACCACTTTTGATAAAAATCTAAACATTATCATGCATGATGAACTAACACTGTTTCCTCCTTTTCTTTAAAAATTAAAAATGACTTACAGTTTATCCTCGTCGCCACTGTGATGTTCCCACACTGCACACTGTACACTTACGTGGAAACACCGTAATTATTACCTCACAGTTCACCCTATATCGTTATACTAAGTACCACTCACGGCGGTTGCCCGAACGATAATGCCCGACCGTCTGTCGGCGCGCTGTATTTATAGAACATAACGATCACTTAAGTCAAGTGTCAACAAACACAAATGTCAATATACAAGACAATGCGCCAATATCAAAGATCTATACACTACAGATGGTCTTATATGTACTTATGTTTCTATTTGTTCAATTTCTTTAATCGTTACAGGAATTTGAATACTATTTTTTCGTTAGGATGCAACGTTGAGGACAACGAAAAACGGTTCATCCTGGCTGAACCTTTTCCCCGAGGAGAGGGTATTGTAACAGGACATTCTCACTCACACACTAGAACCTATTTTTTACTCTATAGGTTTTGATAAACATTGTTATCTCCAGAAAGAAAATTCACTCCGATAAGATAACTACGATACGAAACGATAAAACCCATTTTTTTTGTATGGACTGCAGTAAACATGGTTATCTCTCAAAATTCCAGTCTAGACAGGCAATAAATTAAGTCAACCAACACCATTCATTCGTAGGGAAACTCTAACAATACGACAAAAGAATTTTAGGTCGTAAAACTTCAGCCGTCGACCGAGTTCCAGGAAAACGAACGTAAACAAGTTAGACGTAAACGAAAGGATATGCGCGATGGACATATTTTGCGCGGGTCATACTTCAGGTAAGAAATTGCATAACTTTAAATCGTTCCTACGGAATTGTCTTTTACGGGTAGGAAAATGTTCCTGCGAAGGCATAGGTGCAAAGGGCTGGTTTAAAGGTGAAAATCTTGGCAGAGTTGTGGCGTAAAATATTGTGGAACGATTGCGTTAAAGCAAGCGGTCCTGTCCATGGTTTTATGTCGATGGCCCTTATCTCGATTCCTTATCGCTGACCAGGGTTCCGCAAGAGCGGATGGTAAACCGATTTTTATGGTTGGATTAGATTTAATTTTTTACCTTATAAATAAAATATTCTTTTGGATTAGGATTTTATGTTTATATGAGTTATAAATAGGGGCTGTTCAAGATTTGAGGGTCCATAGAAATATTTAATTTTTTGGAGAAAATAGAAGGGAAATGATTGTCGTTTGGAAGCTCCATGTTAGTGTAATAGTCCTAACTCTTCGTTGGTATTCGAAATTCCTTGTTCCAGACCTGGGTTCGAGAAAATTTAGTTTCTTCCTTTTCTACGGAACCTTGCCTGCTAACACAGTTCGGCCTTGACACCTGTATAGCAGGGCTTTTGTGAATAGCGAGTATAAGTAGGCGCGCAGATCCTTCGACTTCACTTTACGACTTCACTTCGAAGAGAGAGCTCGCTCTGAATTTCTTGATCCAGATAATTCTGGAAGAATGGGAGCTAGGTCCCAGTAAGCCTGCACACGCGATATACGTGGCCGGCGGTGCCAATTATTCCGGTGAGGGAAGGGAGAGCCAAGTAATTTGGTAAGTTATCGACATTTTTTTTATTGTATCTGGCCCCTGACGTAGCTAACGTTATGTACGGGTTTTATTTGTCGTATTTCTCCCAAATTCCAGGCCGGGTTGTTGTTTAAAAGAGATAAAAGAAAGAAGAATTATTATTTTGATCGGGTTGGATCCTATCGATCGACCTTCGACAGCCTTTCGAAAGAAGGCTAACCTCGAGGCCTAGCAAGGTCTTGGTCCTACGGGAGACCCTTCCAGCGTCCACGTCGGCCGTGAGCGGCGACGGCGGCTTGCGCGGGGCGGCGACGGCGGCTTGCGCGTGGCAGCGACGGCTGCTGGCTACCGCGGCGGTCTTCGCGCCTCCTTGTTGGTGTTCTTCGCGAATTCTCCGGGAGTGTTCCCCATAGGGTAACCATGGCTCGAGGTGCCTCATTTTCTTAATTAATCATTTAGGAAGCTCTTAAAAGATTTTTGATAC
Source organism: Coenonympha glycerion (assembly GCA_963855885.1). Taxonomy (NCBI): domain Eukaryota; kingdom Metazoa; phylum Arthropoda; class Insecta; order Lepidoptera; family Nymphalidae; genus Coenonympha; species Coenonympha glycerion. The sequence continues at coordinate 9,537,575 of OY979639.1, forward strand.
TGGTACAGTCAAGGAACTAAACGTTAGATACCTTAGCTTCAATGTACGATATATACTTAGAATAACCTATAACTATAACTAAGCGAACCTTACGGCTCCAGCCGACTGAGCGTATGTAACTTTCTATTATAAATGTTTCCAATATAACATAGGTAGTTAATTAATTTAAGATATAGAGGTAATAGTCGTATCGTATGGGTATTGTTTTTTTGGATATCTATTATAATGATATAACTTTTTTTTCTGTGTTTCATTCCACTCTAATTCCACGTATAGTAATATAAATTCGTTGCGACGGGAATAAAACTCATTTATTTATCTATTAGCCGGGAAGACTTTAGAAAGGTTATTCGCCCAGTTTTATGCCCGTCACAGTATGACATGTTTTGGATACCCGAGTGTTTTCGAATAAAGTTTTTTAAGAACCTAGATTTATTGTTTAAACCTAAAAACACCCTTAAATTATTAAAAATTATGAAAATTGAGTGGTTATCGGGTATTCATACTCGTATTTTATTATTATTGTAGGTCATCTAGTATACTATTAATAAGTACGCTTGTTATAATCGTCTTGAAAAGAAAATAAATAAATAAGCCGAAGTCACTGATAAGAAAACTGAGGATATTGGTATCTGAACGATTTACGTAAACATTTTTCGTACAAGCAAACAGTTGCGCTATGTGTCAAATAGTCTATAGGTGTCAAATGTTTCTATAGATGGCTGAGCAAACTACAGCGTGGCCTTACTTTTGGTGGCAAAACAAGCATTTTTGGCACCGATAAAGTGACGTCATTTTTTCGCGCCGTCCGTCCTGTCCAGGGTATGTCTATTGCCGTAGCTAGGTATAGGTAAACTTGTAGAATAAGTTGAATTCGCGTTACTAAGACCGGTAAAACATGAGTGTTTCCAAAAAGTTTCAGTTATTTTGTGTTGGTGAGACAATAGTGTATCGTTTTCCGTTTCGGAAGCAATGGACCGATAAGCGATGGCCTCTGTTATATTGCTGCCTGTCACGCAATTCGCGAGTGGAATTTCAAAGAGCTTTCAAAGAAATTTGTTGAAGTCGGTACATTGTAAAGTACTTCGGGATATAGTCTAAAAAGTTAGAGTTGCAAGTGTTGAAGCTTAATAGGCTTTCCTTATATTCGTGGCGAAATTTATAAATACTTGAAAGCGAAGATTTTTCATGTACCTGATAATAATAATTATAGTTAAATATCCTTGTGGCGGATTTTGGAAAGGCCGCCACAGAGAGGAACGTGCAGGGAGAGCACGCAGGTTGTAGACGGTAATAATAAAACACAGGGTCTTATTATACCGCAGAGATGCGACCTCTGAGGAGCCTCGAAGTGAAGTGTGCCTGCTGGCTGAATTTTATGGGTATTTATGGGCTACCTGAGTAGTCGCAGACTCGCATTCTTTATTGAGTAGATAAAATCAGTGAGTAACAAAGATAACAATAGGCGCGCTTATGTATTAGACAAAGACAACAAGTGTGGGTATAAATAGTAAGAGACAAGTATACAATTAGAGTGAAACGGATTATAAGCTAGTTTAACAAGGACGCACTTATGTGTTAAAGCGAGAGGGATTGTATACCCGCAATAGGCAATACTTTAATGTACATGGTTTTTGTGCTGATTTACTATGAGTATTGGTATATCTTTTAATTAAATGATTAATACAAGTAATTTTAATACAGGTATACAATTATTATGTATGAGTTATCGCTGCCTATGTTCAAGTATGAAATCAGTAGTTATTTACATAGTTTAGGGTAATAATTTTACCAAAGATAAATGCTATAGCCTAAAATATACATCTAATAACGTTAGAAATATTAATTTACTGTATATCTTAACTATAGGTATTAAAAACACGGTGTTTATAAGATTTATTTGACTCACATAATATAACATATTCTTATATAAAACATAGGTAAATTATAACTAATCAACGTTACATAAAATCGATAGCAAACAATTATTGAATTAACTAAAAATACGATTACGTAGTTATTTCCGCTATCGACAATCTTCAACAATCCTAATTAACAACATTCGTAGTCTATTTTCTGATTTTATTGAAAGCTCAAACTGATATAGGTAATTCAACAATTCTCATTGAAAATAACATTTAATATAGGCATTATGTACATCTAATTTTAATTTTACTCTGTTTTGTCTTTTTCCTTCGAATATCAAATAATTGGTGAATAAGAGAAGGACAAAACAGATTTCTATATTCCACGTTTATATTTGGAGTTTTTGTCTCGCAACACAAATCTATTTGCATATTGTTAAATTATATGTCTGATAAACAGTGAAAGGAAAACTTTTTGTCTCCTTTGCCCTATTTCGTCTGGCTATGTAGGACGTGAGCAAAATGCGAATAAATATTCCGACGGAATCGATCTATTTATGTACGGACATTTGTGGCACATGGTGAATTTTCCGGTAATACTGCCGACAAATATTTCTTTATCACATAATATTATTATCTTACACTTCTTTATTTTGCGTATTTTACTTTACAGTTTTATTAACATACTAAAGTGGACTCTCTTTTAGGGGCTCTAATAGCGTAATTAGTAATGAACCCAATTCAATTCAAATTTAAATGATTTAAGTTTTTTTTTTCATGAAAGTCCCTTAAGAACACTTTAGTATTGCTAAAATCTAGATTAAAAGCTTATTAGTTACTTAATATTTATAAACTTAAACCAATGTTAAAACCGATACTAAGAATCCGTCCTGTGACTTTAGTCTCTACTGTAATATCTGTTCACCATTGAAATATCAGCCATAATATCGGTACAGAAGTGGGGAAAGGCCCTTTTTAACATACTCGTAGATATTTGTTGGGATTTTACACATACATTTATTATTATTTATATAGTATTTTATTGCACACAAAAAGGTACAAAAAGCAACAAATTATTCGTAATTTTGGATTTTCTTCCAGCGTAGCTACCCTAGTTGTGAGTCAGCATTTATGTGTGCGTGGAAAGGGAGTACGGGATAAAAAAAGGCAAACATTTAACTGATATACCTGTACAAAAAAAACAAAGTGCATGAAATATATGGCACAATAACTTAAAAGATGATACCATAGAAGAGATACATAGTTTCTCATTATAATATTAGTGATTGTATGAAAATAAATGCTTCAATTGATCGACACTAACAAAGCAACACAATATACCCTATTTCCTATTTTGGTAAGTAATTTGATAAGGACTGAGGCATGTTGGAAATGCTCGTATCAACAACAGACGCGCTCGGTACTACGCTCAAACGGATCGATTAGATTACACCGTTGATTCGAAGTTTGCTCACGTCAGGCCTTGCAAGAGGAATAAATACGACTTGTCGGGATACAAATATCTTGAGTAATTATGCTCTTTTCGCGGTATAATGTGGTAAAGAGATAAATATAGGTGCGAGGTATTTTCTAACGGAAAAACAAAGTATATTAGTTCAGAATCAAGAATCATGTAAATTTATATTATGCGTGTCATAAAGGCGGAAGTTTTCATGTGTGTATGTTTGTTACTCTTTTACGCCATAACTACTGAACCCATTTGGCAGAAATTTGAACTGGAGATAAGTAGAATATACCCTGGAGTAAAATATAGCCCAGAAAAATCATTTGCGCCAGCGGGATTTGTGGAAACCCGAAAATCACGCGAACGGTACAAAAGCAAAAGCGGTGGGCAAAAGCTAGTGAAATAATTAAATCTTGTAGCATACCTACGTTAAAATCCCTCTTTGTAATTTACGTAAACACTTAGGTATTCTTATATGCTATTTTGTAACGGCTTTGAGCCTTTGACATCAGTCATCAAAGAAATCGTGGTGTTCAGTCTTCCAAGTGTTAAATGCTGCTAGACTCGTAGTTTGTTACTTGTTAGAAAGTGTAGGTAAGTTGTGAAAAAGCTTCTACTGAGATTATGACGTCAGCTTGAACCGCAATAGATAATTGACATTTTGGAGTGTGATTCTCGGAAATATAATATTGTACATCGGCCAACCATCGCTGGTAATCATAGCAACGCAACCATCACCAGCCAATTGTTGCCTTAGCTGCACAATAATTGATGCAATCATTATTCATCAATCATGCTGCTTTAAGTATTTTTGCAGAATCAAGGGGCTGTACGGCATCCCTTAAGAATCATTGTTCAGCAGGTAGATATAAATTTCACGATCGATTACAGTCAACATTAAACTGTCACGTTGGGCTTATTTGTCACATAATATTATGTGAGCAATAATAAAATAAACAATTGACATAAAGTACAAGATTCCAAAATAATTGGAATATTTAATTCAAGGAAGGAAATATTTTGTCTCTAAATGATGTGTAAATAGCGACACAACGTGACGAATTCCTAATATACCTACGAGAATACTAGACACCGTATGAGTTGAGTAACATCATAATATAACATATTATTATTTAATTACGTACTAATGAATAGGCAGTTATGTAGCTTTATTATGTTACTTAAAGGCGCTTGGGATTTCTTCAGCACTGTAATATTGTACCTTTATTGTATACCGTTATTGTACATGCTTCTTATATATCGAGTATATCCAAATAGCCATGTAAATACATACCTAGTTACCTTATAGTACGTCATACTAAATTTCTGTTCCATTCCATTAGTTTATCCAAATACTATCCGTCAAGGGAGAACAGTTATGTGAGGCTTGCACGTCTTAAACCTACCTACCTTTTGCAAGATGGATGTTGCTTGGTAAGAGCAAGAGATTCACTAGCGTATCCAGGCCACAACTTGCCACTGTGAGCAGCAGGTTCCATCAATGCTGCCAGCAGCTTGGCCCTTGCCGTCTCATTTTCAATCTGACGATGGTATTCAAGTGGTAGACGCCATAACCCCTGACTTCCGTCCGCGCGGGTACGGCGCTCACCGTTGGAATGTGGGAAAGCGGACAAACGTAACCTATCTACCACACCAACCCACCAAAGTTACCAGAAATTACCAGCCCAAGCGCTAGGAACTCGTCCGAACATAGGTATATCCACCTAGAGCTCCGTAGCACTCAGGCACTCATGGTGGTTACTCGGGTAGTCCCCGTGAACGCAAAATTATACGTCAAAATATAAAATCAAAATAATACGTGGAAGTTTGATACTCTAAAACTTCATAATTAATATAGAAATTGCAACCGAAAGGGCCTGAAAACTTTTACTGCGCGCTGTTATTAATAGTGCTTTTAATAAGATTATTATTATTGGTAAACATACTAAAAAAATAAGTTAAAAATAAGTTCTTTAAAGTGAAATAATCGGAATATTGTGTAAATATTGAAGGGACAAGTTACATCAATGCCACAACATTTTAATGGAAACCTAGCTCAAAAACCATATTGCGAGATGTAGGTACTCATAGAAGCGAGCATGTGAGGCACAAAGAAACAAGCCAGGTCAAGGCTCACACTGTTCCATCTCATGGAGGGAAAATACGAGGTTCGCTTTTCAAAAGAATTAACAAGACCTCGGGCGAAATTCGAAAGGTTATATAAGAGACAACTTTAGTAAGAAACTTTAGTAAGTAGTACTTTTGAAAGACTTTAAGACGATCCTCTTCGACTCAGAGGTATGTACGCGGATGTCGAACCTACTTTAAATGGTGTAGTCGAACCAAAAGTCGAACACTGTTCTACTAGTTATTTGTCTGTTTTTGTATAAAATTATCTTAACTCTGATAGGCATTTTTTGTTAAATAAATGACATATAAGGGCATTATATACATTGCAATCGAGCCCCAAAACATAAATATAATATATTGAAAAACACCCAGACACTAGAAAACACACATTTAGTAGTGGGAATCGAACCCACGACCTCCGACGCAGATAGCGTGTTCGCTATACCGCTACGCCATTCGGTTGTCAAAGTAAGACCCTAGTAGATTTACCTACTACACTTTAGGTTTACCTACTATGAATTATTATTGGCATTTTATTCTGACTTCTTACCCTTTCTAACTCTTATAACTCGTTTCAAATAAGAATAGGACTGTCATTCTATCGTCCTTCTTCGTGTGTGGGTAATGTGGCTGATAGTGTGTAAGAGAGATACAAACACAATGACAGTCCTATTCTCATTTGAAACACATTATACTCTTACCTTTATATTAAGTACCTAGGTGGACGTTCACCAGTATTTTATCAATAAAATATTAAATAGGTAGGTACAATAATATAATGTGAAAATCCCAACAAAGATGATCTGAAAATTTACAAATCATAATCCCTGGGTACAATTGTAGATAGAAGACGATTAAACGCGTCTAAATCTACGTGAAATTTGATTTCAAGTCTTTGTGAAGTAACTCTCACATTTGCATATGAAGGTATTTATGCGAGAGGCAAGGCTTAATCCATTATTCAGGCAGAGCCTCTTTTACGGCACAATAATAAGGAATATTTATCAAAGCCAATGCTTACCTTGCTAGTTACGAGTAAGTACATCTTGATTTACGTGGATCGTTTGGTGCTGCGTGCGAATTATTGCCAGTTTACTAGAGACACCTGCGTCTCCAACAGTAGGTTAATACACCTCTTATCCCCACACATCAGTTAATATACGAATGTGCTCTACGTTTCAGGAATATATTATTATGATTACTTCCAGAACAATAATATATTGCTATCTCATAATTATATTGATGTTTATATTGAATCCTTGGGAGGAATGAATTGCTGTAATTATAAAAGCTCAATTAGTTTTTAAGAAACATTGTGAAGTAGTGATAACAGAAAACAAAACCCGGCTGAGTTTGTTGTGGGCTTCTTCTCAGTATACAGGGCGCGTTGGAATCCTCGTAAACTGAGCTTTAAGTCGACTTGTACCATATACGACAAATATCATAATGACGTTTTACAAGAGCCTGTACGTTAGGCCTATGTGAAATAAAGAAATTTTGAATTTTGAATTTCATAACTAGTCTCCGTAGTCTAAAGTAAGTCTTAGTTGTAAAATTTTTATTTAAAAATGCCCAATTTTTTAGTTACTAGGTAGTTAAACACTTGACTTAAACTTCAATTAAAACAAATAGTATCGCAAAAGTTTTAAATACCTACTTAATTACAGCCACAAAGTTCTCGTAAATCAACTAGCATATCCTCTCACACTATGAAAGGCATAGAAAGGCAAGAAAAGTTAAAAAAATGTTGTCAGTTCCTACTGTAAATGTAGTCCCAAAATTGACACATTTTATTAATTAATCTTATACAGAGAAAATTAAAGTTCAACATATACTGACTGAAATACAAACAAATCGATCCATTAGGTATATATTTTCTAACTTTAAGTAGATAGGTATATATAACCTACTACTTATCTTTTCAGATGTTATCCATTGTGTACGGATTCTCAGAAGTACGATTAGATCCAATTATTGACTTCCAATTATAGCAAATTGATTTGGCGACGGAATTGCAGTCGGAAATACCAAATCAATCCGGACAATTTAACGATGACGCTCCGGCCGGAGTAACGAGCCCCGTAAATTGAGCTACTTATAATACCTATAGACAGGTGTATTGGACCAATGAGCTGAAGTTCGTTTGGAAATATAGCTATGCACGACGATATTCCCCTTAAGGAAATTACGAAGATATTCGCCTTAAGTGCGCGGGTCCGCTACACGTGCACTTCAAATAATAGCTAACCAATCAGCACGCTCATAAATAGGAATATTCTAGAATCACGCCCTTTTTTTGCTAACAAAAGGGAAAGAACAGGATGACCATTTGGGTGGAGCATATTTTTAATGGCGTTCCATTGTCTCAAAATATCCTGACCCTTTTTTTATTGCACAAGAAAGTTTTATGTTTTTGCGTTACCCAAATGCACCAATCGTGTACTTTCTAGAAAACTCTAATGGCGTAAAAATTTAGTATAAAAGCGGCTGATTGGCTAGCGCAGTCAGTTCACTTCAGTTCACTTCAGTTCAAGTTCACTTCAATTCAGCGAGTAAAATTCGGAAAATAAGTGTATAGTGCGAAAAGTGAGAGTGTAGTGAAATCAGTGAAAATCAGTGGAAAATAGTGAAAAGTGATACGTAGTGATTCGGCAAAAGTTACGTGTAAAGTCCCGTGAATTATTTATTCGTAAGTACAGTTGTAAATAAGGACAATAAATAGTGAAAAAGTGTACATCAGTGGTTTTTATTGATCGGACATTATTTCATCTCATTGTTAGGGTGAGATCGATAACCCTAGGCAAGCTATCCCTAACATTTTATGGTCCTTCGAGAAGCCGGATATAGGAAAATTTGCAAGGACTGTCACTAATATTGTATGGTCCTGTGAAGAAGAACTAAGCGCGGGTTATCGAGAAACAGGAAAATGCCGATAACACGGTCTCAAGCCGACCTTGTGGATAATGATGTCCCGGTCATTGAACACCACTCTGGCGGTGTGAGAAGTACTACTTCAAGACCTACTGCCACCAGCGGCGTGAGAGGCGCGCCCAGCGCCTCAAGACCAGCTGCTACTCAAGACAGCGGTGTGAGGGACTCCGTCTCAAGACCTACTGCTGCACCTAGCCGCGGCGCGATAGCGGCCACTCCCGAGGGTACAGACTGTACTACGACATGCGGGACAACTACGTCCGCGGAAAATACTACGGAAAATACGACGTCTTCTAACGTCACGGCTAAGCCATCAGGGGACTCCGGTCAGACGAGGCCGGCGAAGTCACGTCGCTCTGAGTCAGGAAAATTGGGAAAACTGAAAGAAGCTGAATTAAAGGAAAAATTGGCCGCCTTGAAGTTAGAAGAGATCCGGGCATCAATCGCTCTCACTCGAGCACAGTTGGAAAAACATCGTGCTGCTGCTACGGACGAAGAGGACTTAGCGTCGGCGTCGGAAAATGAAAATGAAAATGAATATGAAGAGGAACGTTCTAGCCACGTATATGAATGGCTGGAGGGACAACCGGAAAAAGAAAATGAAAAACCAGGTGAGGCGGAAACTGAAGGACGAGGACAGGGCGCTCGTAGTCGTGACAATGGGAAATGTGAACCCCAGGAAAAGGATGACGGGGCTCGCAGTTGTGACGGCGGGAAATGCGAGCACCGGGAAGAGGAATCCCGGCCTGCGCGTCAGCCACCTAGCGTGGACGTCACCTCACTGGCAGCGGCTCTCACTCAGGCAGTACGGATGGCGAGAGACGTACCCAAGTACCTCCAGGAGCTGCCGGTATTCAACGGGCAATCCAGCAGCTGGCTAACGTTTCGCGCTGCATATGAAGAAACCGAAGGGTTTTTCTCGAAAACGGAAAATGTGTCAAGATTGCGTCGTAGTGTCAAAGGCGCAGCGCACGAGGCTATCAGTAGCTTACTCATCAGTTCTCCAGATCCGAAAACTATCATGGAAGCTCTGGAAAGAAGATTTGGAAGACCTGATGCACTGGCAATAAATGAAATACAGAAAATGAAATCGCTCGGAAAATTAAGTGACAATCCTCGTGACTTGTGTATATTCGCGAACAAAGTATCGAATATTGTAGCTACACTGGAAGCTTTGAAGAAAATTCAATACCTGTATAATCCAGAGTTAGTGAAAGCCACAATAGAAAAACTGACACCTATTTTGAGAAAAGCGTGGTATGACTATTCCGCAAGAGAAAAAGAGGACATTCCGGATTTAAAGCGCCTTGCAAAATTTTTAAATGAAGAAGCGGATAAGTGTGGGGCGTACGCACAACCCGAAGACTTCTCAGAGTACAAGGAGAGAAATGTGAAAAAGAAAATCGAATATACTTACTCAACGAAAAATAATAATAATACGAGTAAAGAACAATGTCCTGTCTGTAAACTTGATCATCGGTTACCCGAGTGTAAACGCTTCCGTGACGTCGACACGAACGAACGCTGGGAAATTGTGAAAAAACATCGTGTGTGTTTTCAGTGCCTCAGAAGTACACATCGACGGTCTACGTGTAGAGCCAAGAAGTGCGGTCAAGACGGCTGTTATATGGCACATCACCGACTTTTACATCATAAACGAAAAGAGACGTCATCGCCACCGTCACCACCACCTTCACCACCGGTCGTCGCCGAAGTCACGTCATCAGTGGAAATTGTGAAAAACGTCGAGAACAGAAGTCGACAAGCTTACTTGAAAATTGCACCTGTCACATTGACGGGACCAAACGGAGCGCGCATCGATACTTATGCTCTTTTGGACGACGGGAGCACTGTAACACTGATCGACGAAAACTTAGCAGAAATATTGGACCTCGACGGGCCACAAGACCCTATGTGGGTGCAGGGAATAAAGGAAACAGCGAGGTACGAGAAAAGCCGGCGTGTAGACGTCAGGATACGCGGAAGATTCAGTGAGAAAGAATACACCTTACGAAACGCCCGCACAGTACAACGCCTTATGTTTACGAAACAAAATATCGAAAGAAGAGATCTACGGGATTGTGTCCACCTACGCGAAATCGAGGATAAACTGATATATAAGAATGCGAATCCCAAGATACTCATCGGTCAAGACAACTGGGAGCTATTAGTGGCATTCGAGATTCTTACCGGTCGTCGAGACCAACCGGTAGCGTCGAATACACGATTGGGATGGGTGCTTCACGGATGTCGCACGTCATATCACGACAATGTCGCATTCTGTGGCCACACTATACTCAAGGACCGAGATAGCAATATGGAAAATATGATGAAAGAGTTTTTTGACTTGGAGGCTCTCGGTGTCGAACCTAAAAGGCGGAAAGATGACCCTGAAGAACGCGCTATGAAAATTCTAAATGAAAATAGTAAAAGATTAACCGATGGCCGCTTCGAGACTTCGTTATTATGGAAACAAGATGACTTTGTTATACCCAATAACTACGATGACGCCTTCAAAAGATTGAAAACTCTAGAAAAGAAATTAGACCGCGATCCGGGTCTCAAGGAAAAATACGAAGAAAGAGTGAAAAATCTACTTACATCAGGATACGCTGTCGAGGCACCCGCACCTGCGAAACCGGGAAAAACGTGGTACTTACCGCACTTTGCTGTGTGTAACCCATCGAAACCGAAGATACGATTAGTACACGATGCAGCTGCGAGGTCACACGGATGGAGTCTGAACGATATGCTGCTCTCAGGACCTGACCTGCTGCAATCGCTGCCGGGAGTCATCATGCGGTTCCGACAGCACGCCTACGCGATCTCAGCCGATATAAAGGAAATGTTTATGCAGATTAAAATACGTGAAGAAGACAGAGACGCGCTGAGATTTCTATGGCGGGGAGATAGCAGAGGGGACGTGAGACCCAAGGAGTACCAGATGACATCGTTAATCTTCGGAGCTACATCATCACCATGCACAGCGCTGTACATAAAAAATAGAAATGCAGAAGACTTTGAAGCGACCTACCCCAGAGCCGCCAAGGAAATAAAGAAGAATCATTATATGGATGACTTCATATCAAGCTTCCCGAGTAAAGAAGAAGCAATACAAGTATCAATAGACGTCGACTTTGTACATAGACAAGCTGGGTTCGTACTACGAGGATGGGTGTCGAACGAGCCGTCTGTGTTGCGTCACTTTAACACAGACACCGGGGCCGAAACCGTATCTATAGGAGGTGTCAACACAGAGAAGACTCTCGGCCTGCTATGGGAGGTGGAAAAGGATTGCATCGGCTTCCGGCTGAATATACAGAAAACACCCCGCGAAGTTCTCGAACAGGTGCGACCGCCAACGAAACGAGAAGCTTTAAGTGTTATTATGTCACTCTTCAACCCGTTAGGTTTGGTTTCGCCGCTCACCACTCCGGCAAAGAGGCTTATGCAAGAAACATGGAGATATGGAACCGGGTGGGATGAACCGATCCCCGAAGAACTGCAACCGCGATGGTCGTCATGGCTGAACGATCTACGAGCAATAGAGAGTCTACACATCCCGCGGTGTTACAATGTTGGATCGCCGGTCGTCGAGAGGCAGCTACACGTGTTCGTCGATGCAAGTCAAGAAGCTTACTCGACCGCGATTTATATACGCATGGAAAGAGCAGACGGAACGACGCATGTCGCTCTAGCTGCCGCGAAGAGTCGTGTGGCACCACTGAAACCCACCTCTATACCCCGCCTAGAGCTACAAGCTGCGTTGCTAGGGGCGCGCCTAGCTAAACGAACCGAAGAAGAGCACGAATTTGAATTTACAAAGAAAATCTTTTGGACGGATTCACGCACTGTACTCGCATGGATAAGATCAGAACCGCGCGCTTTCAAAACATTCGTAGCACACCGCTTGGCAGAGATAGAAGAATTAACAAAAGTGAGTCAGTGGCGGTGGGTTCCGACTAAAGAAAATGTAGCTGACGACGCGACGAGAGAAACACCGAGCAACTTCACCGCGGATCACAGGTGGTTTCATGGACCCACATTCCTCAGAAAATCGGAAGAAGAATGGCCGTGCGAAGAAAAAATTATTCCGGAAAAAACTGGCGAAGAGCGATGCTGTGTAGCGCGTCAAGCCACAATCGCAAATTACTTACCGAAGATCGAAAATATTTCGAAGTGGCAAACACTAGTAAGAGCAACTGCACGTGTGATACAATTTATCGAACTGTGTAGACCCGGAAAACATGTGACGGCTGCAGCGAAAAGGAAACGTACGAAACCGAACCCTAAAGAAGATCCTAATTGGATAAGGGGCCGAAAAATCGAAAAGGATTCTAATAAGACTATAAAGAAAATAGGAAAAACGAAATTCGTGTATTTGGAATCAGACTATAATCTAAAAGCTGAAAAACTATGGGTACAGGCAGTACAAGCACAATCCTATGCTAGTGAAAGAGAACGCATCGTAAAAGGAAAAACGTATGGCCAAGAGGACGAGTATCCCGCGTGTATCCAGGGCCGGACAACGAAGTACGCGTCGTGGATGTAACGACAAGCAATGGACATGTGTTGAAGAGACCGAGCAAGAAGATCGTCGTGTTACCGGTAGATTAGTTGCACTCTGCAACTGGCGGGGAGAAATATGCACGACGATATTCCCCTTAAGGAAATTACGAAGATATTCGCCTTAAGTGCGCGGGTCCGCTACACGTGCACTTCAAATAATAGCTAACCAATCAGCACGCTCATAAATAGGAATATTCTAGAATCACGCCCTTTTTTTGCTAACAAAAGGGAAAGAACAGGATGACCATTTGGGTGGAGCATATTTTTAATGGCGTTCCATTGTCTCAAAATATCCTGACCCTTTTTTTATTGCACAAGAAAGTTTTATGTTTTTGCGTTACCCAAATGCACCAATCGTGTACTTTCTAGAAAACTCTAATGGCGTAAAAATTTAGTATAAAAGCGGCTGATTGGCTAGCGCAGTCAGTTCACTTCAGTTCACTTCAGTTCAAGTTCACTTCAATTCAGCGAGTAAAATTCGGAAAATAAGTGTATAGTGCGAAAAGTGAGAGTGTAGTGAAATCAGTGAAAATCAGTGGAAAATAGTGAAAAGTGATACGTAGTGATTCGGCAAAAGTTACGTGTAAAGTCCCGTGAATTATTTATTCGTAAGTACAGTTGTAAATAAGGACAATAAATAGTGAAAAAGTGTACATCAGTGGTTTTTATTGATCGGACATTATTTCATCTCATTGTTAGGGTGAGATCGATAACCCTAGGCAAGCTATCCCTAACAATAGCACTTAACATAAAATATATAAAGCAACTTATCCTTTATCATAACGGGCTCTTAAATAACCATTTTTTGAAATCGAAGTCTCAGTGATTTGCCCCTTTTAAAAAGATTAAGGAATATGATGCATAGATAATTCGTATTTATGAGCATAAATGATAAAAAAATATTAACTAATACGGTCCATATTGATAACAAAGATAGCTGCACTTAAAATAAAAATCGCGCATAGGGAAATGGAAGGATCAATTCTGAACATAATATGATGGATTGACAAATATTCAAAAAAAGAAATAAAAAAATCCATAGTCATACAACAGATGCAGTAACGATGGCCATGAGTCATGAAAAACAAATGGAACTGAGGGTACAAAATAACCACTTGGTGCCTATTAATCTAACCATAATATTAGAAAAAGGGGAAGACCAGTCTACAGGTGGAGAAACGAAATTCTAGAGTTCGCAATCGCAGGCCCTTTGTGGCATAGAAATACCAACAACATCAAAACCTGGAAGAGATTGGAGGAGGCCTTTTGCCGGAAAATGGGATAAGTTGTAGTTATTTCACACACAACTGGGCTAATAATAATATGGTCCATCTTGTTCGTGAGATTACCGCCATCTGGAGTGTGAACTCGTCGATTATTGTTGCGATAGTCGGTGTTATAGCGAAAAGCTTCGACCAACATCTCAAGAAGCTTTCGCTCGACTGTTGGATCACAGGCCGTATACAGAAGGCAGTGGTCCTGGAGACGGCACGCTTTGTGAGGAGGTTCCTCACTCTGGAAACCTGACCAATGGTGGCTTGGGCCGTTAAAGCTCCGCGTTAAAGGGTATATTGTTAAAAAAATAAATTACTGATATACAGGTATATGTATATATTTGTTTAACATATTATGATATAACATCTAAATATATAAAAGAAGAAACTGACTGACTGACTGACTGACTGACATATCAACGCACAGCCCAAACCGCTGGGTCTAGAGACTCCAAATTTGGCACACATGTTCCTTGTGAGGCCTAGGGGTGCACTAAGAAAGGATTTTTCAAAATTCACCCTCTAAGGGGGTGAAACGGGGGTCCGAAGTTTGGATTTTATCAAGTTAAAATACGTCTTCACGCCGCAACTACTGAACCGATTTGGCTAAAATTTGGAATGGAGGTATATTATATCTTGCATTACTACATAGGCTACTTTTCGTCCCGAAAAAATTAATTATTCCCGTGGGATAAGTTAAAAACCGAAATTCTCGCGGAAAAAAAATCTCACGCCGCAAGTACACAACCGATTTGGATGAAATTTGGAATGGAAATAGATTATATCCTGGGTTAATAAATAAGGTACTTTTTATCCCGGAAAAATCCATGGATTTTGCAGGAGAAGGGAATAACAGATATTCACGTGGGAAAAATACTACTTCCCGCCGTAATTACTGAACTGATATGGCTGAAATTATGAATAAAGATAGATTATATATTGGATTAATACGATGGCTACTTTTCATCGCGAAAAAATTCATGGTTCCCGTGGGATTAGTAAAAAACCGAAATTAACGCGGAAAAAAAATCTTAATGCCGCAAGTGCACAACCAATTTGGCTGGAATTTGGAACGGAGATAGATTATGTCTTGGGTTAATAAATAGGCTACTTTTTATCCCGGTAAAGTCCATAGTTTTTGTAGGAAAAAAGAAAAACAGATATTCATACGCGAAAAATATTACTTCACGCCGTAATTACTGAACTGATATGGCTTAAATTCGGAATAAAGATAGATTGTATCCTGGATTAATATAAAGGCTACTTTTCATCCCGGAAAAATCCATGGTTTCCGCGGGAAACCTTAAACATTGATGTTCACACGCGAGAAATACTACTTTACACTGAATTGATATGACTGAAAATCGGAAATGAGATAGATTTTATCCCGGCTTATTACAAAGCCTACTTTTCATCCAGGAAAATTCCGTGGTTTCTATGATAATAGTGAAAAACAGAAATCCACGCGTGAAAAATATTCCTTCATGCCGTAATTACTGAACTGATTTGGCTGTAATTTGGAATCGAGATAGATTATATCCTAGATTTATAAAAAAGCTACTTTTCATCCCGGAAAAATCTATGGTGTCCGCGGGAAAACTGAAACACTGATATTCACGCGGTAAAAATACTACTTCACGCTGTAATTACTGATATGACTGAAATTCGGAAAAAGATAGAATTAATACGTAGGCTACTTTTCATCTCGGAAAATTTCATGACTTCTACGAGTATGATCATAGTGAAAAACAGAAATCCACGCGGGAAAAATATTCGTTCACGCCGTATTCGCCGTATATTCGTTCCGATTTAGCTCAAATTTGAAATGGAGATAAATTATATCCTGGATTAACACATAAGCTACATTTTATCTCGAAAAAATTCAAGGTTCCCGTGGGATTAGTTAAAAACCGAAATTCACGCGCAAAAAATTATTCACGCCGCAACTACTGAATCGATTGGGCTGAAATTTGGAATGGAGATAGATTATATCCTAGAATCAACTGCTTTTTTCTCTGGAAAATCCGTTGTTTTCGTGATAATAGGGAAAAAGAGATATTCATGCCGGAGAGAATTTTTTGTTCACACCGCAATTACTGAAAATTTTTGGTTTAGAGTTGAAATGAAGATAGATTTAATGTAAATTAACACAAAAGGTTCCCGTAGAGAACTAAATTTTTTTAAGTTTAAACTAATTTTTTTTAAGTTAAAACTAAAATTTACGCGTGCGAAGCCGCGGGTTTCTGCTAGTATTATGATATTTCTTGTACTTACAACGTAAAAATATATATTTGATATTACATTTTAAAAGTTGCTAGTTTATCTATACCTATCCAAACTCGTAAAATACAGCGCAACAATACGATAGTTCAGGAAACGTTAATAAATAAAAGCGGTGTAAATGTCCCTTTCCATATTTTAATAGCCAATATAAAACCTCGTAATGTACCAATTGCATGTTCCGCCTTAGTTTTGAACATGGCCGTAGCAGCATTATTTACTGCACTCAAGTTACGAAGTTGAGGAGTTTAGTTTCAGTTTATAGTTATTGTTGGATCAAATGACGAGTGAAGTATGATGCCACTTTTATATTCCTAATTTCCTAACCATTATATTGTTTAACTCTGCATTGAGCAATAATACTCATTAGGCACACTAAAAAGTACTAACTTGTACTCACAAAAGTTTGTCGATAAGTTAGCTATTAAAGGACCCGCGTGAACTTCAGTATAGCATTTCACTCTCCAAACCCTGTCTGTGAAGATATAGATAGATAGAATGGTAAAAGAACGAAATTCAAATTGTGTATAAGAATACGCGGAAGTCACGTGATTAGATAAGCAATCATATACATTCATATTTGAAATTTTGTTTCATTTCCATTCCATTAATCGCGTCACAATATGCCATATGGCTAGAATTGCAGTAAATTGTGTTACATTTATGAATGCTAGTGAGTAGTAGCATGTATTTGTATTTAAGATCCCCCGTTTCATTGTTACAGGCGTTCAAGTGCGGGGCTGCTGGCACCTCAACTCACCTGCCAGAGCTCTCCAGGCCCGGCTGCAGCGGCACCTTCCATCCCCCCACCAGCGTCACCCCCGAGAACCGTGTCAGCGCCGCCGCAACCTCAACCGCCTCCTGAACCAATACCACCTCCGGCCGAAGAAGATGGAGTGAGATTAAGAAGAGCTCACACGGTTGCTGTTAGGGATTATTTGAAGAGGGAAACGCAAACGTTCTTTGGAGTCCAGAGGGATAATGAGAGGGAACAACGGAGGCTGTGGTATGAAAGGCGGAGACGGCATGCGGCGCGCGCGCTCGGCGACCTCCGGGCGGACCTGCCGCCGGACCACCATCCTGACGACGATGATATTAGGTGAGCAGATTTCTCTGGATTAGAAGTTTGTGAAAAATAATTAAATTAGGTTAGCCGTGAAGGTGAGGAAACCTTTATTATACTAGAGTTCTCTATATTTTGTCAAAGGCGTGCGAAGCCGGCCAACATGCATATGGCCGCTATGGTGCCGTTTTATTTTTCGAAGAGCCTAATTTATGGCAAGAAAATAATTACGAGTAATTTGCAGTAGATACCCGATTATCCAGCCCGAGTTTTAATATCGCAATTACGAGTATGTGGACTACCGACGGAATCCGAATATATAGTTGAGACGAGAGTAAGCATCGGAAAATGATGAAGAATCTGGTAATTGAATTTATTTTTGCCTTTGTCACTCTTACGGATACGTTGATGGGTGCGACATGCAGCTTCGCGGAAGAATATAACAGAATTACGACCTCTTACCTTAACACTAGAGTACACGCGCGGCCTACTATAGTAGACCAGGGTTAGTTTTTTTGTCGTAACTTTTTATTTTTGCATGCTAGAAGCTTGCGATTCCAGATAAGCCTCGTCTGGTATATTCTTCGCAGCCTTAGTACCCAACACAATTCCTGCGCAAACGCATGTGCGAGATATTTGGCGCCAAAAGCGCAGGCCTACTATAGTAGTCCGCGCGTGTATTGATGTACCAAAATCAGGTAAGTAACTTTTCGTGTATTATCGAATTATAACGCTAAAATAATATTCTCCAGCTATGTTATGTATGTATACTTATACCTTTGTTTAATAATTGTTTTTTAAAATTGGAAAATGTCAATTTTTTATTTTTTACAAAATTATAACATTAACGTCATGAGTGATTCACAAGTGTTTCCACTTGTGAATCTTTGTTGCTACTTAAGCTAGACACTGATGATGAAGATGTGACAGAGAGTGAAGATGATAAAGTTGAGCCAGAACCAGACTAACAACAGGCCCTGGTTCTGCATGAGTCAGAGCTTCAGGAAAATGAAGAGAAAAGGTTAAATGAAAGGTTTGACGAAACATCAGATTCGAATAACACTCCACTCTATCTGAAATGCGCGATCTAATCTACAAAATGACGAACTGAACCATTTGGCACAAAAATATACCATCGGCAACGCGAACTCGAACCCAAAACCTAAGTATTAGATAAGCAATCCCCAAAAGGAGATAGAGCTAGAAATGCTAAGGATCCATTATCCAGTTTCAAACAACCCGAACCAGACAACTTAAATTGAGGATTGGGGCACTTTTCGGCAGCACAATTCAGGATTCCCAAGTATCTAAATCATGATTTGACACCAAAGACAGCACGAGATGGTCGATGTGCACTCTGCTCGAGAGCCCGAAATCGGTCGACAAAAAATTCGTGCAAGACTTGCTACTAGAATATTTTTCACGATCACTAAGCAGTAGTATATCCTGAATGCTACGAAAATGAAGAAAATAGTAATGGAGAGTGGTTTTAATAAAAACAAAAATACGTTGATTTCAGTATTGCCATTTTTGTTACTTTTTAGTAGATATTTAATAAATTGCTAATTTTTCACTATTTTAAATTTTTTTTTTAAATTGTTTTGTTGGAATGTTAACTTAAATAAATATTTTTTCCATTCCATTTGTTATTTTAATCAAATAGTTATAAATATACAATTTATTGACTTTTTAAAATGGGCTACTATAGTAGGCCACGCGTGTACTCAAGTAAAAAAAAGAGGCGCGTGTACCGTAGTGTTAAGTAATTCTCAAAAACTAAGCCAATAATCAATAATCCGTTTCTCAACGTTTTTAGATATTATTATTACCGACACATTAAAATAAAAATTACAATTACATCCATTGTAGTTTCCGATAAAAATGAGAAAAACTGAGATATTAGAGCAACTTTTGGGAGAACTTTCTATCGAAAAAATTCCAATCGTGTTACTGCTTCTCAACGATTTAAGATAAAATACCCAAAATACATGACGTTTAAATTTAAAAGTCTTTATAGTTTTTAAACAAAACTTCACTAAAGATCGCTTAAATACGGCTTCTGCGCCGTTAAGAGAATGGTTTGTATTGTTGGATTTTAGCGGTCTTCAAAAAAGAAGGAGGTTCTCAATTCATTGGAATCTTTTTCTTTTAAGGACGTGTTCCCCGGTGAATCGGTGATGACAATGAACCGATTTGGAAAATTCTTTTTGTTTGAAAGGATATGCATCGCTTCCCAAATAGTCATCAAGTCAGGATGTGATGATGAGATCCTGGAGAAATGGAGGGAAGTCTTCAAATATTATAAGCAGTGAAAAATCGTACCGTAAAATATATTTAGGTGGCGACACATTTGCTCGTTTTCACCAACACTTTAAGAAACGCCTAAGCCGATAGGTGACATTTTTCCCTTACAACAAAGGGCTTAGGTGTCTCTTAAAATGTTGGTGAAAACCATTGATTATGTACTACGCACATAATCCATATAGCTATATGAAACGCTCGTGTTCCAGCCAAAATATTATTTCGGTTCCCATTAACAAATAAATAATCTACCTCTTAACAGCTCCAAGTCTCTAAAGATAAATACATTCATGTCTGGAGTTATAAAAATTCCACGAAGTATTGAAAATAGAAATTATTTTCTCTTTTATGAGCTCACAAGGGGATCAAATAATGTAAAGTAATAAGTTCCGAAATTGTTTCTATCTCATAACAGCTTTCATTTTGATTTCAAATCCCCTCATCAGTTTTAGATAGGCAATCTGATATCTAGCTCTTACTGAAACTATCGAGACGCTATTGGTTTTCTAAATAATAAAGACTTATGATTAAAGGTACTCTACAGTTTTGTATTTGGATATTTTATGAGCTTTAGACTGCTTTATGCCTAAAAAAATCTGTGAAAAAAGTTGATATAGTAAATTTTATTTTGCCTAATGTAAATCATTCCCTTTAAAGTATAATACATTAAATCCCGTATTTACAATTTAACGGCGTAGACAGCCGTTTTAAGCGATTTTTAGGGACATACTGTTTAAAAACTATAACAACAATTACTTTCCAATTTAAATGTCATTTGTTTTGGACCTTTAATTTTAATTCGCTGTAAAACAGAAGCACTATTGCACAAAATTTATACTAACAGTTGCTTCAAAATCAAAATTTTTCTAATTTTTATCGGAAACTATAATGCATATAATTTTAGTGTTAAATTGAAAGAGCTTAATGGTAGTGGCATCTCCCAAACGGAGAAATGTCGAAATGACGAAATCTGATTGGTTACTCAAACACAGCTCCGCTTTGGTGGTAACCGGGCCTTATGCTAATATAGTACGGAACCCTCAGTGCGCGAGCCCGACTCGCACCTGACCAATTATTTTTTAGTTATTAGGTAAAACGTCGTTATTACGATTCATACTCTCTACTCTACGATTTCGCATTGTGAAGTCAACATTTCCTGAGGATGCCCCGGTGTCGGGACGAAACGTGCGTCGAAGTGTTAGAAAATTGTGTGTGGTGTTTCATGTGGGTAGTGTTCCTGCATATTGTACCATCTTTTCAAGTGGCGGATTATAGCTAAACAAATTAATCTGTCCATCGTTATTCTGTTATAATATATTCTTCCACGACGCTGCATGTCGCACCCACCAACGTATAGTAAAACGACAAAAATTATTTCAGAAAATCCTCCGTAAGGCAACGCAAGGTTCTGTCTCGTTTGTGATAATTTGTAACACCTGGGTCTGAAATGCTCTTTTGCGTTCCGTTTTCGTATGATATACGAGCAGATACTAAGTTACAGGCAACTGGAGTGAATAGGCGCCATCTAGGCAAACACTTTCAACCAACAGCTGAGTAATTTATTACAGAAAGTACTAATCTATATTTAACAGCCTTCAAAAATTGAGTTTAACTTTGAATCTTTGCTTATGCATTTTTCTCCTAATCAGATTGTAACCATTCATTAATTTAATTACTTCAAAATCGGTTTACTTGTTTTCCAGAGACGGATTGTTAACGGCGTAGACAGTGGATTTAAGCGTTTTTTAGTGACCTGCGGTTTAAAAACTATAAAGAAAAATACTTTCAAATTTAAACGTCATGTATTTATATCACTTTGAAGCGGAAACACGATTGCATAAATTAATTTTCTCGATAGCTGCTGCTCCAAGATCTCAATATTTCTCATTTTTATCAGAAACTACAATGAATTTAATTGTAATTTAAGTTTTAATGTGACGTTAATAATAATATCCAAAAACGCTCAGAACGGATTTTTCATAAGTAGCTTATTAGTTTTTCAGAAATTAGGTAAAACATTTGTTTGTGTGGTTTTCTGTTATATTCTATCGCAACGCCGCATGTCGCCACCCACCAACGTAAGAGTGAGAAGGACAAAAATAAAATCAGTGTATCGTCTTAAGTAAAAAGTATGTATCTACTCTTTTATTGCCCAATCCACCAAAATTACAAAACAAAGAGTTAATGTTTACTAACTTTTCTTTAAACATGCTGGAACATAAGCTTGGCAAATGTGGATTATTATTTAATACCGACCTGACCTGCATTTTAGAAGATTGAAATGAGGCCGCGCGAATTATAGAACAGGTTAATAGGTGTTGAAGGCAAAAGTTAGACCTGTGATTTTTGTGTAAAATGTGAATTTTAACATCTTCTTTTTCATAGATGCAGCCGAGTTTCACTTGATAGAAACTTAATTGATAGAAATAGTGCTAACTGTTGGCTTTTTTTTTAAGGTAATGAAGAAAAAGTATTGTTAAAATTCCATAAAAGGTGAATTCGTCATATTATTATAGATACTTCCCTACTGAAGAAATATTGAAATATATATTCTGTTTATGAGAAAAATGTATTCTTGCCACTAAAGTGTACCTGTACCTACTCATGTTTGTAGTATTGCCTAGCATTCCAGTTACGTTTGCCACATTCCGCAAATACGCGAAATTCCGAGCGAAATCTTTGTCGCTCTTTTGTACAACTTCAATTCTTTCTCGTTTGTTTCAGAAACTTTTTGAAAACTTTTATTCCTTTTTTTATTTTGGAACTTTTTTGGTACTCTGCATAATATGTATAAGGTATTGTTACATAATTGGAAACAAATTCTCACACATATAGACAGATTAGCGTGGTAGGTAGGTTGTTTATAAGTGTAGGTTTTATTTTCATAAAGATGAGATGGCACATAACGGCATTTAGGAAACATTTCGTAGTTTCAAAGTCAAAGTTAGTGTATAACAAGTACCTAGATGTACTAATGGTACTTATACCGTTTACATAATATGATAGAATAATACTTATGTTATGTGTGTGTAACTGTGCGTTTCTTTTACTGGTGGTAGGACTTTTCTTGCGGAGTTGTTCTACCACCGAAGTGTCAGTTCTTTGCTACCGTAAGCAGTAAAGACATTACTGTATTTTAGTTTAAAGAGCGCTATAATACGACAGTCCAGCTGGTTTTTACAATTCTTTTTAGTAAAAATCCATTTTTTTGCGAGCTTTGTAAAAATTCGAATTTCACACGTGAAAAGTTTTTCCTGAGTTTTTTTGGTATCATCATATAAAATGTATTGTACGCTTGCAGTATGTACGGAGCATCGGGTGCGGCGCCGAGGGAGGCGCGGGGGCAGGCGAGGGAGCGGCCCGACGTGCTGCCTGCGCCGGCGCCGCTCGAGCCTGCCGCGCCGCTGCCGCCCCACCCGGGGAAGGACAGCGTCGCGAGGCTCACCCTCACTGGACTCTCTTATGTTGTGACTGTGAGTATCCTGTACTTATCATCGGGTGCGGCGCCGAGGGAGGCGCGGGGGCAGGCGAGGGAGCGGCCCGACATGCTGCCTGCGCCGGCGCTGCTCGAGCCTGCTGCGCCGCTGCCGCCCCACCCAGGGAAGGACAGCGTCGCGAGGCTCACCCTCACTGGATCTCTTATGTTGTGACTGTGAGTATACTGTACTTATCATCTAGCTGTATTCAACTCCTTTCCAAATTTGAGGATAACTGGAATTCTATAGATAGATAGGTAAGTAGGTACTTACTATATAAAAAGCTATTCGCACGGTAGATATTATTTTGTGTACAAATATTAGTCGCATGTGGCGTTTGGTCACACGCTACACACACATAGTGAACTCGGGTGGAAAGTGAAAAATTAAGTTTGACAGCAAAGATCGCTTGATTTTTAATTAACTTACTTAATCATCCTATGGACGTCCACTGCTGGACATAGGCCATTACAACACAGGCCACCATACACGGTCGTAGGTCATCCGCCTTCTTCAACCACCCGCTACCATAGACCTTTTACAGGTATTCGGTCCAACAGGAGGAGGACGGGAGATGTATGTCTGTCGCAAACCTATCGCAATAGGGCGGAAATGGGCTATGGGCAGTTATTCCACAATCTCTAACAGCATTTTTATTCATATTATTTTTGCAGGACTATGTAGTATTTTATAGTATACACATAAGTACCTATTTATAATAACGAAATAAACAAAATAATGATTAAAATCTTTTGAATCATCATAAAGTAAACTAATATTATGTGTTTACGCTGAGCGACCCTGAGTATCGGGTTCTCATTAAAGTGAAATTCGGGATACCAAATGATGCAAACGAAATTATAAATTTTCGCTTATTCCATTTGTATTAAAATCTCCACGCAGGTAGAATAAAATAACGTTAATTTATTCCATCGTTTGTTACCGAATAAGGATTTCATCATCGTGGAGTACTTAACAATAATTATTTATTTTTCCAATTTTCTTTTTATTCATTGAATTGCAAGTAAATTCTTAAAATAAAATCTTACCTGATAGTAATTACAATTATAGTGAAAAACCATACTATACTTGAAATTTTCTTACCGATACCGTATGGGTGGGCGGTGCCGATTTTTAGCCTAGGAGACGCCAACTTCTATGCCACTTGACTGATTAAAAATAGTGACGCTAAATGTCCGAGCCTATAATATTTCAAGAATAAAATGAAGGCCTAGCTCTAGGCTTGCAACTCTCTCTCTATACAGGTAGATATTAGATACTACTTTAGAAAACCAAACTATTCGCCAGTTACTAAAAGATAGCCTCAATATCATTAGTGAAAAAAAAAATTTTTTTTGGGAGTAATACCTTGAACCCGTGATGCATAATAACATAAAACACTAACTAATAACTATACCCAGAGTTAAATACAGGGCGGCAGTTATGTTGATGTAGGCTAACGCTAGTAACTGCAAGATGCTCTATAAATTGCTTTAATGTGGCAAAATAAACCTGCACTCGCTGTGGCTACAGGTGCCTAATTTAGCTCTTAACCTACTTTCTGGCGGTTTAACATTAAAGAGTTGTTCGAACGTCATGGTAACTCTTTATAAAGTAACTTGCCTTTGCCTCGTACAAACAGGAGGCGAACATTTTCAAGTTAGTTATAAAATTCCTTATAGGTAGTATATTTAAAAATAATGTACATGTTTTCTATATTAAATAACTTACTTTAAGATTTTAGAATACACTGAACTTTGCTCAAAGAGAAGGTATTCAATAGGTACTAGAATCACCTACTCTTACAATATGACGAGAGCTGTTAAGAGCCCTGTGAACTACGATGTCTCCATTCATTAAATACCAAATCATTTATTTGTAATTCGTGCATATTTCGATCATGTTGTGGTGCTATTCGGATTCATATAGTAATAATCTATGCTCCTGGCCATATTTGGTTCGGAAATTTTTCGTTTATATAAGCAGAAAACATGTCCTCTTTGACATGAAAATAAACAAAACTAAGTAAATAAGTTTACAATTTGGTTTAACAAAAGTATTTCGGAACAAAATATGGCCCGGAGCATACTCGTAGATTACTTAGTACTATATGAACCCGAATAACACCAGAACATGATCGAAATTTGCATGAATTACCAATGATTTTGGTATTACGAATGTAAGGGAGTCATCGTAGTTCACAGGACTCGTATTTTGGTTTGCTATAATAATCCTCTACCTGAAAAGATTCTGTATTCTGTACATTGAATGGCAAAATTAGCATTGTGAAGTCAACATCTCCTGAGGATGTCACGGGGTTGGGACGAAACGAGCGCCGAAGAAAGTGTTGGAAGAACTGTGTGTGGTGTTTCATGTGGGCGGTGTTAGTAGGTATATAATATTGTAGCATACAGAATGTTTTCAAGTGGCGGATTATAGCAAACAAATTATCTATCCTGCTAATTATGAATTTCCGCAAAATAACGCTTGCTTTATTCAAAAATAGACAATTTCGCCTTTATAATATTATTAGTGTAATTAGTATTATTAACAGCGTTCTTATAATACTAATAGTTTCACACCCCCGTTCTTATCTTTGTTTGTTCTTTTATCGTTTTTTCCACTTTAATAAAGAGAATATAGGGCGATAAAGACAAGGCGTGTAGTTCACTCGATCGAGCTTCTATTCGATTCCTTGAACAATGTTATGATAATGCTCAGAATGTCGGAATCCAGATCGAGGTAATGCCTTTTATAAGAGCGTTGAACTCCGTACGAATTGCTGAAGGATTCCAATCTACTTAGCGCTTCTTTATGTAATGCTTACTTACCTTACTTACTTACCTTACTAAAAACCTTACCTTAGACGTCCTATTTTATTCTAGCGAAGTCTTGTTTAAAGTGTTTCTCTAAATCTTAATTAAAACTATGTTACCATTCCTTGATAGTTATACTACTTTTATTTTGCTGTTCATTGTCATAGCTAAAAATCTGCAGTACCAAATATCATTGAGAAGTAACAATGTCGTCTAGTTTATTTACTAGACATCTTGTTTCAAAGCTTGTTTTAAAAATAGTATTTTCTTAACTTTATCTTATTTGAAGCTTATTCGGTACCTAGATTTTCAGTGGTATCTAAGTAGAAGACGTTTGCTAGTATCTATGTAATATATGTTAAAAATGTTAACATATTTTATGATTGCCTAAACACACACACACCTAAAATTTTGATGAAATTGCAGAGAATCACAATTAAAACATGGCTAGTAGTTGGTATAGCTTAAGGGCTTACGTAACATATGTACTCTTTGTTTGGCATATTATATTTATTTAAATATGGCTTAAGAGTCGTCTGACCCACGGTGTCTCCCATACAAACGTAATACCAAAATCATTTGTAATTCGTGCAATTTTCGATCATGTTGTGGTGTTATTCGGGTTCATATTGTAATAATCTATGCTCCTGGCCATATTTGGTTCCGAAATACTTTTGTTAAACGAAAATGTAAACGTGTTGTTGGACATGTTTTCTACTTATTTGTTTTGTAATAAAAACAACACTATCTCACGTCGCATTAGTTCAGGAGCACAATTTTTATGTTCCAGCTGAAAAAAACACCAGTTAATAAAGAAAGTTACAAGTTTACATTCATAATTAGGGTTCCATACCAATTTGGTAAAAATGGAACCCTTATGGTGACACTTTCTCCTTCCGTCCGTCCGTCCGTCCGTCCGTCCGTCCGTGCGTCCGTCTGTCACACTCGATTATTTCAGTAACTATCGAAGCTATCGACTTGAAATTTAGAATAGTTTTAGGTAATAGTGACCCAACGCCATTGCAATCATAAAACATTGAAAATTGTTTTTATTTTTATTTAAAAGGGGGGAAAACCGGGGCTCCGAATTTTCAAAATGAAATAATAATATTGAGTAGGGTATCAAATGAAAGGGCGTTACTTGTGTATTCTAAAACCGATTTTTATTTATTTTTATGCCTGATAGTTTTTGATTTATTGAGCAAACTGTCGAAAAAAATACCGTCCCCCCCCCCTTATCTCCGAAGTTTATTAATCGAAAAATCTGAAATAATTATGATCAATAGACATTAATGTATATTTTACAGGAAAAATAAACACAACTCCCTAACTATAATACTTTTTATGATAATTACAATAAACCACCAAAAACAAAGTTACGTTTGCGGTTCGCCAACAAAAGTACCTACATGTAAATTTTACTCGTAAATTCATGAACAAAAGTGATTCTTTTAATGTTTTACTTCTTTTATGGTATGGAACCCTCGGTGCGCGAGTCCGACTCGCACTTGGCCGGTTTTTTTTTTGGTATTACGGTACTCGACCAAAGTTATAAAAATTGTGATCAAAATTGATTATTATTTCGTTTTAAAGAAGTATTTCCGAACCAAATATGGCCAGGAGCATAGATTTTTACTATATGAATCCGAGTAACACCACAAGATGATCCAAATATGCACGAATTACTAATGATTTGTTATTTTTAATGAATGGAGACATTGTAGTTCACAGGCCCCTTAATATGAATACACATAATAATTAATTTTATTCCTTATCTAATTACCAGAATGTAGCACGAAATCATGGTATATGTGTCCATTTAGCGCAAAATTATGAATTACTTCACTATCTACGTGCATTCGAGATTTTGAAACGTTACCCAGTATTTATGCCTCACCATTTGCACCAAGTTGCATAAATATTAGGAAAACAAAAGAGGGAAAGCGCATACGCTGCGCCGTGGAATACGCCCTCTAATAATTTTCCATTTTAGTGGTCTCCAAAATATGCGACAGACGAATTAGGCTACCACATTCCCGTGCAATAAATTATAAAAGCGATGTCTTTAGGGATCGAGTCGAGCGTTATGGCATCGTAAATAACATAGTCCGTAGTCGTGCCGTCGCGGCAATATCCCAGAAAGGAACTGTACGAAATACAGCGCCTTTTCTTAAGAGCAATAAGCCTTTAAAATGTGGATTTACGGGGAGTACCTAGTTCTTGCAAACATACTTATATTAATTTACAGCTTTACAGCAAAAGAACGTAGTTCTAGACACGCGGAAGCATGTCAAAGCTGAGTCCAAAAAGGGAACTGGCTAAAAAAGAAGTAAAATAAAAAATTAACACTGAAAAATTAACTTTACGCCTATTGATTTAGAGTGTAAAATTGAGTGTATTTTAACATAGGGGATACAATCTTACAACCTTATCGCGCAAAGTACCTAAATTTAATGTCACGATTTTCAAACATGTTACGTTTTGAACTACATTATATTTTACGCTCTATGTCAATAGAAGTAAAATTTATTTTTCAGTGTTCGCAAAAAATGTTTTGATTTAAAATGCCATGACCTTTTTTACTTTTTTAATCATTTCGCTTCACACAATGTCGCCGACGCGTTATAATATGAATAGCCCCCCAACCTAAAAATGAACTCCCCTAACACGAGCAATGTCTAGATTTTTTGTACTGAGCTTGCAGTTGAGTACATATTAGTTTTCAACCGACTTCAAAAAGGAGGATTGTCAATTTGACTTTATGATGTTTTTCATGTTTATTATTTCATAACTTTGACGATTCGATTTTGATGATTTTTTATTAGAAAGCTGACTGTTCCTGTGTGGTCCATTTTAATTTAGTCCAGTTCTGATAATGGTATCCATGAGTGAACCATATGTTTTAAATTTGTAATTGGAAAGGAACAACAAGAATTCAACAGTAGTTTGATGAGAGTTGAAATCGGTTTTTTTTGTTAATTAATCTTATTCTTAATATATATAAATCTCGTGTCACAATGTTTGTCCTCAATGGACTCCTAAACCACTTAACCGATTATAATAAAATTCGCACACCATGTGCAGTTCGATCCAACTTGAGAGATAGGATACTTTAAATCTCAATTTATCTATTTTTTATTACCCCTAAGGGCAAAACAACGTTTGCCAGGTCAGCTAGTTAACGTATAATTTTTTACCAGGCCGTGACAAGAAGATCTCGCCAGTCGACATCAGCGCTGTGGTCGCGTTCGTTTCGCGCGCCGACGGTCAGCTCACAAGACGATGCTGAGTTCGACGACGTGTTCTTCTCGCCGCAGCCGCTGACGACGCCGCTTGGCCAGCAGCACCATGAAGATGGTGACACAGTTGACGGAACCAAAGGGTGAGTGACCAAAATACAAATCCCACATGAGTTATGAGTGATACCGTTAGCACTGATCTCTATTCTATGGATAGCAGACTGTCATAAAAATGAAGACACTTGATTTCCGCAATTTTCAAATTCCATTTCAAAATTTTCCGCAAAAGTCAAAATATTAAAAAAGTCAAAATTTTAGTAAAATAGTCTGTTTTCTTATGTTGTTGGTGCATGAATAATAAAAAAAAATATATTTAATATTTTAATATTTAGGTTAATAATGAGATAATATTTATTTTATCTCATTTTTAAGTATTTGTTGTTATAGCGGCAAGAAAAACACATCATCTTTGAAAATTTCAACTGTGTAACTATAACGGTTCAAGAGATACAGCCTGGTGACAGACGGATAGATGAACGGACGGACGGACGTCGAAGTCTTAGTAATAGGGCCCCGTTTTACCCCTTGGGCACGGAGCCCTAAAACAGAAGGCTTTAAAATTGAAAGTCCTCATGGACAAAGTCTCAGCAAGTTGTAGAAAACTAACTAATACCTAATGCACCATAAAAAAAATTGGGTCGTGCTTAAAGGCTTCCATAGATTATGCAACCCTCACGCTTGGATGGTACAATTTATTGCCTCTACGTCCCTTATCTTGGACAAACTATAGATAAGTAGGTTTATTGGATGGGATTAGCGTCATGGCAACAAAAGTCCTTAGGGACTTCTACTTAGAATGCGGCTTTTTAAAGAATATAGGTACTTTATATAACTTTTATTTTATTAGAAGTATAATTAAATATTATTTTAATTGATAGAATATATTGGGGATAATAATAAATATAAGTTTTCGTCTGCGGAAATTTATTAAATTTTAGTAGAAGTTAACATACTTGCTTTGACCCTATATGATTTAAAAGTCACTAAATACCCTAAATTCATAATTACTCCAATGAAAAGTAAAAAGTAGGTCGGATAAATTAATATACTTGTTTAATATTGTAAACTAAACTGAAATAAAAATTAAATACAAGATATTATCAAAATAAAGTACCTAAGTTTGCCACTTTGTTGCCGGCTTTTTCACATTTTGTGTCAAGGAACAATTTTCTAGACTTCATTAGTTAGGAGAGGCGAGAGCTAATTTTGTTCTTGAAATTGCAACTATCCATATATCGCTTATTATCGTCTAGGTAGAGAATAAATTAGAGTCCGCCATCGGTAATAACAAAACGGTGTTCTACAACCTCAACGAACTCAGCGCGAAGACTTGAGAAGACTTTTTCTCCGTATTTTTAATTAAAAATCTCAATCTTGAACTTATAAACCTTTGTAAAGATGAAGTTTTTCATCTACGTGAACGTAAAGATTTATTTCTGGCGTACCATTTTTATTTTATCTTCGTTAAAAAGTTTTCTTGGAAATGGTACATTAATACGAGTAGTTAATAATAATTGGTAATGATTTAAAATTTTAATTTTTCAGAAAACGTATTGTTAACTTGTTAATATAAGTCCTAGAAATGAACACCATTATCGGGTAAATGTACATTTAATTTTAATACCCTGTAGAGGTATTAAATAAGAGCGTTTGTCAAGACAACGAAATTGTTTCAATATTGAATTTATTCCTTTCCAATTGAATTTAACAATATTGAAGTCGTATTGCTTATCGATAAAAAAGGGACAGACAGGGCTGAATTTGTTAGGAATTTACCAGCAGGTTATAAAATTCCGAGTGGCAGGTTTGACGGTCAAGTGTTTTTCTCTATTCGAGGAGACTCAGTTACTCTACCTATATAATACAAGTGTCAATTACTCAGCAAGATTCTTTATGTTAACGAAAACCGTCGCGATGCTATCTACATTTTTATGATCCGATTTTATCCAAGCGTATTTTTACAGGCGTATGAAATCCTCTTGGAGTGGTTGGAATTTATCGCAAGTTTATATTTTGTTTTCTCCTATATCGATATGTTTTAGACACGTATTTACATTGTATGATGTTTTCTCAGGAGAATAAAAACTGCAGATACTTAGAAATTCGTCAGTTTTAAGATTTGCAAAAATATTCGCTTGTGGGATTTGGCTAAAACTATCGATATAGGAGGTATGTCAATCTATAAGATGATCAATATGATGTCTCTTAAATTACAAAATTCTCTTCACAGTGATTGTAACCACACTCCTCCGCAATGGCTTGACCGACTTTCATGAAATTGTTTCTACCTTTCGTAGATCTTATTCTAAAACTTCCTAGGTCGTAACCTATTTTTCATACCCCTTAATGGCAAAACAACGTTTGCTCGGACAACTTATTTTAAGCGGAGAAAACTCGGTAAGATTTATCAGAGTAAATTATTTTATAATCGGAATCACCTATTCACGAAAAATCTTTTCATGAATATCTTATTCATCGGACGGATTTCTTTTGTACCACATTTCGATGCTTGATATTATTGTATCTAAGTACGAATCACTCATTCAAAGCCAAACATGTTCGAGTGGCATACTTGCTAATTAACAAGCATAGTGGAATATTGTCAAACCCCCTTTCATTTTTATATGAGACTGCAATATTATTATCTAAATTTAACGATTTCCAAATTCGAACTTACATTCTTAGGTCCACTTGCGCGAAACGGTGGGGTAATATTAATTACATTTTAACCCTAGAGTCAACGATTCTCATTGGACAATTTGACAAATTCACTATGGGTTAGCGTGCTGACTCTCAGTTAATACACTAACCTAGGCCGACGCAAGTGGGCCTTAATGTTTTGCCTTGATATCTCTTCAAGCTATTAAAGTACAGCGTGAAGAGCCATAGCTCTACAACTTTGCTTTAAAAGTCCTACAAAAAGCCTCAACATAAAATAGCAGTAACTCTACAAAACTGTCATGATATTAAAAAATTTTGAAGATTACTCAATTTTAGGAGTTTTATGCTCGTTTTCACCAAAACTTTAAGAAACGCCTAAACCGATAGGTGACAGTTTCCACTTACAACAACTGTCACCTAAGGCGGGCTTGCTTAGGTGTCGCTTAATATGTTGGTGAAAAGGAGCATAATTTACGTCAAAATCCGGCTAAAGTTTAAGCGAAGTCAATAATTGCGCCCCGGTTTCAAGCAGGCGTCCCATAATAGCATAATGTTTTGCTAACTTGATGACTACCCGCGTCTAGATGCATTTGCTTCTAACACGTAAACCACGTAAACAGAGAAGTATTTCCGAACCAAATATGGCCAGGAGCATAGATTATTACTATATGATATGAACCCCAATAACATCACAACAAGATCGAAACATGCACAAATTACAAATGATTTTGGTATTACGAATGTATGGAGAAATCGTAGGTCAGAGCATTCTTAAATGACAACTTCAATGAAGCGCTTATAATATGAGCGCTTTTAATTAAGTATGTCCAATTGTGGCTTTGACCTTTATTTAAATCTATATCTCATTGATCTACTTACCTCATAGCTATATCTAAGCACAGCGTCGAATGTGATAGAATATATCAGTTAACGTAAATCTCTTTGACAACTGACAAGGGTCTGTGAATAGTAGATTTAATCAGGATAGTTGCAAACCAGAAATTACTCGCCCATGAAAACCTATTCGTTATGATTAAGTTAACAATATAAACGCGTTTACCTAGGTATCTACCTACTTATTGTTTTTTGCGATGAAACGCAGCTCGAATCTTTCATATAGGACCGTCCTTCTAATACCTACTCAATTTGGTTAATAAATATAATTATATGCTATTTTCACACAAACATTATATCATGGTAGGTATCTAATAACTTACAAGACTTAAAACGTGAGAAACCATGCATTCGCAAAATACCTATAAGCAAATATAAGTAAAAATGATGTACTAAGATAGTTGTAGCTATAAGTGGGATTTATTTTAATTTTTAACCGACTTCAAAAAAAAGGAGGAGGTTCTCAATTCGTCGGCATCTTTTTTTATTTTTTTTTTATGTATGTTCACCGATTACTCGAAGACGTGTAAACCGATTTAGAAAATTCTTTTTTTGTTTCAAAGGGTATACTTCCAAGTTGGTCGCATTTTTTTTTGGTCAGGATCTGATGATGGGATCCTGGAGAAGTCGAGGGAACTTTTCAAATTTTATATGGACACTTGAAACAATTTGAGTATTATTTGAAAGAGTAATATTTTCCAAGTTGTCCCATAGTCATCAGGTCAGGATCTGATCATGGGATATTGGTGAAATCGAGGGAACTCTTCAAATTTTGCTAATATACTTGAAGCGATTTGGGTATTTTTTTATAGTGACTAGTGCATTTGCTTGCAGATGCTGACTTAATGACTATAGCCATCAAGTCAGGTTCTGATGATAGGATCTCGGAAAAATTGAGGGAACTCTTCAGATTTTATAAGCGCACTTCAAGCGATTTGGGCATTTTTTTCAATGCCCTGTGCATTTGTTGTTTTCCACTAAAAAGTAAAAAATAAAATGGAAAATTCTTTTCAAAAAAACCGACTTCAAATGCCACTACAAAGAGTGAAATAATTTTTCAATGTAGGTACACCAATTCGAAGTCGGGCAATTCGTACTATCATAGTCCTTCATATTAATCGCCCGACTTCGAATTGGTGTACCTACATTGAAAAATTATTTCACTCTTTGTAGTGGCATTTGAAGTCGGTTTTTTTGAAAAGAATTTTCCATTTTATTATTTATAGAATCTACACATCATCCAAATGTACTCTAATGAAATGGTGAACTACGTTTTAAAAAAAAACAATATTAAAGTCTCCGTTTAGTATACTCAGATATCTACATTAGGTATAGGTGAAAGTGTATACATAGGACTAGGCACCTACGGCTTTATATTCAGCCAAGTGTATAGAGACTCAAGCCTGTGTTCCAAATGAATAGTATCTCACGGCTTTGTTGGTTCCAAAGGCACCGAATCTCTTACTAACAGAGTTTAAGCTATTGTCAGTACCTACTTCATGTAGATATCTACTGTGACATAATTATTCAATAGGTATTCCTAGTCTACCTACTATAAGTTCTGTGACTACTAGTCCATCTATAATAGGTTATATTGTAGCAGGTATCATTTTGCGGAAATCAATTTGTTTTGCTATAATCCGCTACTTAAAAATCGGACCTACCGGGATATCTCCAGGAGATGTTGACTTTACAATTCGAAATCGTAGAGTGACTGTCATGCCAGCGGCGCGTTCTTATATACCTACATTTCGTATTGTGAAGTCATCAACATCTAAAGATTTCCCGGTGTCGGGATGAAACGTGCGTCGATAAAATTGCTGGAAGAATGGTGTGTTGTGTTCATGTAGGCGGTGTTCCTACATATTCTGTCTTGCAATAATGTGTTAGGTTAGTGTTTCTATAAATCTGTCTTGCAATAATGTGTTAGGTTAGTGGTATCCCATGCATATTGCGCTTTGTAGCAAAGATATTAATGGATACTTCCTACTACCTCAATCATCTTCGTTTTGTAGCTACAGAATATTTAACAGACGACCTCCCTCCCTGACACAGTGGCGTGCGCTCGGATTCGGATAGGAATCGCGGGTTCGATTCCCACTCCACGGACCACTTGGGAATTTTATGATTTCTAAATTGGCTCAGGTCTGATCTGGTGGGACGCTTCGGCCGTGACTAGTTACGAGTACCACCCTACCGACAAAGATGCACCGCCAAGCGATTAAGCGTTCCGACGCGATGCTGTGTAGAAACCGTTAGGTGTGAGTTAACCCACTTACCACTTCCAAGTTAGTACGATAACATCTTCGGCTGTACTAACTTGTATAGTGTAAAAAAAAGAGTAAGTTTTCCACTGATTACTAACCTCAAGATATGGGCATCCGAACGATTTACGTGAATTTCATACAACCAAGGCAAAGCGCCAACTGTCAAAATTCTATAGGTGGCCGCTGAGCGAACTACCGCGTGGCCTTATACTGTTGGTACTAATGACACCAACAAACTGGCGACATTTTTTCGCGCGGTTCGCCCTGTCTAAAGTAGATGTCAATTATTATTGTCATTATTTCCCGTGTCGTGAAAATCACTCCATTTCATTCATTGCCTTGTGTATAATATTTTAATACAATTTAATTTTTCAGAGGCCGGTCGCCGATCGGGTCTTCCAGTGTGGAGTACAGGAGAGCAGACAGGAGCGTCTCCTGGGGAGCGGGAGGCATTCGCATCCACACTCCTATGCTCGAACCTTTAGCAGATAATTCAAACAGGAGGCAGTTCGGAATGGGCGTCGTAGGAAGATTTTTCAGGTACCCAAACATATTTCTTGTTAATATAATAAAAGTCCGACCAGATGGACTGACGACATTAAAAGAGTCGCGGGAAGGCGCTGGATACAAGTGGCGCAGGACCGTGCGGGCTGGAAATCATTGCAGGAGGCCTATGTCCAGCAGTGGACGTCCGTCGGCTGAAACGAACGAACGAACGATAATAAAAGTTTGTTTTAAGAAAGAATGCCGAAAGTTGGAATTAGGTAATACAATACGGTCGAGTTTAACAGATAGGCAATACCTTCGATCATTTTGTTATCAGCTAAGCCAGAATATGTTTTTTTTTAAATAGGCCGTTTGATTTAAAAACATTGGATTTAATAATAATGATTGAAGACAAGTCTGGGTGTGGCTGAGTCGTGGACATAGCCGTTTGTTTTACGAGAACGATCCGTAATCTTAATATCTTCTTAATATATATAAATCTCGTGTCACAATGTTTGTCCTCAATGGACTCCTAAATCACTTAACCGATTTTAATAAAATTCGCACACAGGGTGCAGTTTGCTCTAACTTAAAAGATAGGATAGCTTAAATCTCAATTTATCTACTTTTTTATATCCTTAAGGGCAAAACAACGTTTGCCAGGTCAGCTAGTTATATTATATTTATTTTATTTTATTTATTGTGGTTATGTTGTTTGTTCTTTTGATGTAGAGTGTATAAGATAATAATGTATTATATATTATACAATATTACGTATAGATAATTATGCTGCAAAATCCAAATCCAACGTCTATACTTTGTCCTCATCAATTTTCTGATTTTTCAAACTAATTTAAAATCACTTTAAAATTATTACTAGCTCTATTTTACTAACTTTAACTTATGAAATGACTTTGACAGTATTTGAGTAAACGGTAAAGCTATGGATTTATTTATACACAAGGTGTAGTTGTTTTAAGCAGACACTTACGTTTGTCTTCTATGGTTAGTACAGGGTTTTTTACGAATTTCGAGTCAACTCGTACCGCACAAACGAATCGAATTCCTCCATACATTTACAGCCAGCGCCATCTATGGACAGTCACTGACATTCGGCAAAATTTCAGTGTCAGAAATAGCTATATTTTATTCGGCCTATTTTCCCAGAAAACTGTGTTAAAACGAAAAAAAAAATACTCGCAGTAACAAGTATTGATTTTCACCTGAACATATTAACTGCAGCAAGGTCGTTTTGTATTCCACCTACTTAATCACGATCACGCATCTAAAATGCAAGTTAATTATGCAAACGGCGTTCCCTAGGTAATTGTGGGGAACCATGTTCTCAACTGCTTAACCATGTACTGACAGCTATAACATTTCTATTGCTTAAAACATAATATCTAATGTTAGTAACGAAAACTAAAGTAAGTAATAAGTTATTAACACCGATATGAACCTAAGGATGTGCCTGATTATTAGGGGATATTATAATTATCTGTGGCGTGAACCGCGGTCCATAGACAATAATGCAGTCGGGTTACTACTGACGCCGTTGGTGTCAAAACCAACATTTTTGACACCAGTAAACTGGCGACATCTTTTTGCGCGGTCCGCGGGGTCCTAAGTATATGTATATTCCCGTTACTGAGGAAAAGCTATATCAGATGGTTGAGACTTGAGATCTCTTCAGATCCTTTGTTATAGTCCTGAAATTATTAAAAAGTAAGTTGAAAACGTTTAAAATTTTCTGAGTAAAAACATACGATTTAAGGAATAAAGTAGGTATAGAGCGTAAATTAGGTTCAGCTGTGGTTTTTTCGTACATTTATGGTAGGCCTAATCCAGTTGACGTGGTTTCACGAAATAGTAGTTAAGAACATACTAATAAATAATCGGGCATTTCTTTATATTTGTTGTTATAGCGGCAATGGAAATATATGTGAAAATTTCAATATCACGGTTCTGGACATACAGCCTGGTGACAGACGGACGGTCGGACGGCGAAGTCTCAGTAATAGGGTCTCCATTTTTACCCTTTCGGTACGGTACCCTAAAAATGACAGTAAAATGTGAAAAATGTTTTAATAACACAGTACGGTCTTTCGTAAATTTAAAGAAATACCTACCTTCTAGATATAAAAGGATAATAATTCAAAAGTTCCGTCAGCTTTTTGTATTCCGTTTTTTAATTTTCACTCTTTGAAAAATTCAGGGGATACCCACCGTAAGGAATTAGAATACGAATACAAGAATCTGTTTTAAATTTCATAAACCGCTTCAATTTATGTACGATGCGGCAGATATTGTCATAATATATTCTTTGAACACGGAAAGCTTTTGTTGTTATTTGTGAATTTAATAAATAATAAGTTTCCTAACTTTGAAACAAAGCGAATTGTAGTTAGGTTTAAATAAATGAAGATACACGTGTTTGCATAAGAAGCACTAACTTTATTTAAGAGCTCTATATTCTACAAACAATTTACCTTCGTTTTTTTTTCGGACTGTCGTAAAAAACATATTAAACGCAACCAAAATTGAAATGGCTCTACCGGGGAGGGGGTGAGGGGGCGCCCCCCCATTTATAGGGGATTTTTTTTTTTTGCTTGTAATGAGCTATAGAACACTCCCTTAAATTATCGCTCGTTCGATCCCGGACACACTGTATACTTAGAATTTGATGATTAAAATCAAGGTTTTACAAGCTGCAATAAAAAGCTCCCACTGTAAAGGGTAGCAAAGTCTACCACTGTGAAGGGTAGACATTGATCTACAGAGGCAGTATTTTTTATTCGGTTGGTTCGGTATTCATGCTAATGGCTAAAATTATGTTTCACGCTATTTCTTCGAAGTAGTTACTTGTTTGTAGGTATACTGTTATTAATTTGTTTCTAAGAATTAATATAAACAGCTAAGGGTATTTCTTAAGATTGAATAAAATAATAAGTTGGATGCAAATTCTTATTTCGGAATTATGTTTTAAGTTATTTCTTCGAAAATGGTAATTAAAGCATTGCGTTGTTATTTTATTAAATTACTTTAAAAAATTAGTATGTTACAGTTGGGAAAACTTAATAGTACAATGAAAGTGCTTTCCCAATAAATATCAGTCTTGGTTACTGATATCTTATTATCCTATGTTTAATTATTAATTGATAGATTAAATTAGCTATAGAATTTTAAGAGAACGTTAAAGTTCCTACTTGAATCGATCAATAACCTAGACCCTCTGCATTTGCGCGCTTGGAACATAACTTGTCATGAAATATTGATTTTGTTAATTAATAATGTTACATTGTTTGCACATAGAACTTATATTATTGAGTTTAGTTGCACGCAATTTAACATGTTACACAATCCAGGTCCTGGTAATACGTTTATGAAAACTCAATTATGCAATCGATGGTCGCATAGCTATGAGTCTTCAATGAGTATGTATGTAGCTATGTATATCAAGGGTTCTTGTGGAATATCTTATGCTAGCTAATCAAGAAAACGTTTTTTTTGCCATTTAATTATGAAAAATAGTGTCCGACCCAACAAAAATAGAAAAAAAAAACATAATAGTCGGTCGGTGTTACAAATACATATTGTTAAGAAAGTTTATATAAGTCAGGTTATACCATGAACCACAGACCAAGGAATAACTTTATATCATGAACTCAGAGTTCAGACCACACACGGACAAAACAAAAAATAACAGAAAAGAAGACAAGAGTTATCTATTGTCACCTGATGCACGCTATGGGCTGTGATCAGAATCCGGGAATTCAAAAGTATTAATATTTTACGAAAAAGTAACTCTGAAACAAAGAACAATGAACCTTCGTGGAGAAATCGTATTTTCATTTAAGATTTAACAATTTAAAAAGTTAAGGATCGTAATCCTTTAATTTAAATATAAATAGTGTTTATGCTATAAAACAGTCAGTTCATTGAACGTTTTGTACTAAAAAAATTTGGTTAAGTATTAGGTTCATTTTCTACGACGCAACAAGCAAGACGTAGATGTAACTAGTTACCAAAACAATTCCAAAAGTCCTAGGTACGATTTGCCCTCGCCCACTTTTTCCACATTCGTTCGCCCATTCAGCGCTTGAAAAACTCCCCG
The DNA here is from genome assembly GCA_963855885.1 of Coenonympha glycerion. Taxonomy (NCBI): domain Eukaryota; kingdom Metazoa; phylum Arthropoda; class Insecta; order Lepidoptera; family Nymphalidae; genus Coenonympha; species Coenonympha glycerion. The sequence goes on from OY979639.1 coordinate 9,577,466, forward strand.
TAAATAAAAACCCGACTACATTGTTCCTCTGAAAACTACCTTTTAAAAAGCTAACAAGTTCGCTGTCTGCGGTGCGCGAATCATTTTCAGGATTGCTCGTTGGACGTCGAGTCGGGATATCGATCCGCGCCATAATGATTTATAAAAAGCGCCCACAGAGCGCTTAGCCTTCTATAGAAATCTCCTGACATTGCATAATTTTTATATCTCACGACCAGAGATGCCTTAAAATATTATTAAATTCATTCTTTTCAGCAGATAAATGAGTGTGCAATTTACATTAGTCATAGGCTCCCTATATGGTGTCTATTACCAATCTTCATTCTTTAACCTGTACGATTCCACGTCATACGGACCTTACGGCGTGCATTTTTTTATTTAGTAATCAGTTCAGTACACAGTAGCTTTTTATGCTATATTGCTATTCCAGCACCTAGATAAGCCAACGTTCTATAACCTATCATCACAGTTTAAATATATTCTGTTTAGGATCTTAACATGTATGGAGCCAGTCTATTGCTTCTTTCTGTTACTATTCAGATTGTTTACGGATATACTAATATCGATTGATTTGATTGACTTAAGATACTTGAAGGATATTTCTTATGAAGCCCTTTTGAAGTACGAGTACCTTTTTGTTAGATTTTTTTCCATCTAGAAAATATCGTAACTTTACAAAATTTATAGGATGTTTTCCATAAAATTAGATATTTATCGGAAAAAAATGATTAGGTACTCAGTAAGAGAGTAAGCAGCTTTGGTTCGATGAGATGCAAAGATAAGCAAAATAGCTTCAGTTTCTTAAAGGAATGAAAGGGAAATTTTTTCGTAAGCTTTTTAAATTTCATACCTTACGTACCTTATTTTTTGCATCATGTGGAGAATTTATATATCAAGAATAATTGAAAAGTTCCTTGAAGAAAATGGGTCATTTTAGTTGTTTCATATAGCTTAATCTAGCTGCTTTGTTAGACTATTTTTTTTACACTATAAAAGTTGGTACTTGACTGCGATCTCACCTAATGGTAAATGCAGACGAAGATGTTATCGTACTAACTATAAATGGGTAAGTAAACTCCTAACGGTTTCTACACGCTATTACGCCGCGAAACGCCACATAGCTTGGCGGTGCGTCTTTGCTGGTAGGGTGGTCACTAGCCACGACCGAAGCCTTTTACCCTTAACTTATTTAATTTTTAAATAACATAAAACTTACATAGTTGAATTTAGAACTACAAGAATACCTATTCACATTAACAAAAATTATTTCATGTTATATAGAAATACTACTTGTGGTTGTTCATGTTATATTAGAAATACTATTTAAAAACGACGAATGAGAAAAAGAGAACATTGTAGATGTCCATGTAATTCACTCAAAAATGTATAGAGTTTTTAGTAATTTTCGTTTTACAGCTTCAGACGTGTAAAACGGTCCGCTGAAAGAGGTTTTTCAGATTTAATTTGTCAGGTTAGCGCTTGTCCAGGTTCGACTGCACAGTTAAAATAATTAAATAATGAAAGAACTTTGAACCGCACATAACTCACCTCTCTCAATTTATTACCCTGCTTACCAGAAATTCCAATTTTAACTTGCTGTAATGGGTTTTTAAATTAATACCTCGTGGACATGGCACTGGGTGTTATTTATGAGAAGTTGCGTAGGTTTCTCTCTGTGTGACTTTTATTTATTTACAGTTATCTCGTTTATTCGACTTACCCTAGTACGTACCTAAAATTTAACACAAATAAACGACTTCTATTAACACTAGTGGTCGCAAAGATTGATCTCAATTCAACTGAAACTAATTAAACTTTCTGCACTCCTTCTCCGTGTAAACTTTTAAGTACTTTATTTAAGTTGATGATGCTAGTGTCTACATACTTTTAATTTTAATAAGCGACATCAGACATACTTTTATCTTTTAAACGAAATTATTTAATGTTAACTTTCTGCGCTCCTAGGATCTCCATGTTAGTAGTATGTAGAGGGTTGGTGATTATAATGATGACGTGACGACGTTAATTTTTATTTCTACGCTCCTCTATATAAACTAGTAGTAGGTATGTAGGTGATTTGTGATCATGATAATGACGAACTTTAACTTTCTGCGCTCCTTCTCCATATAAACTGGTAGAATGTATAGGGCTGATGATCATGATGACGACGGCGTGCATATTTAATTCCAGGAGATCCCTCCGCAAGTCAGTCACGCACCAAGAAGAAGTGGCGCGTCAGCTGGACGACCTCACGGACTACCGGCCCTACTTCACGTGGTGGGTCAGCACGGTGCAGACGCTGGTGCTGCTGCTGTCGCTGCTGTGCTACGGCTTCGGACCGGTGGGCTTCGGGAGACACACGCATTCCGGGCAGGTGCTGGTCAAGAGCCTCAGCTTGCAGCAGGTAAGATATTGTCCAGTGTCGTATTTTAACCATTGATGTACCTATGATATAAGTAGGTATGTAAGACTCACACTAAAGGCATAAGCGAGACTATAAAAATAATATAGTATAGTTTGTATACTTGGTTACAAGGCTGGTCTTAGTTTACAGAAGGTAAGATCTTGTCCAGTATAGTAGTTTAACCACAGATGCGCCTATGATGTACTCGTAAGTAGGTGTGTAGGACTCAATAGAGGGGCTTTAGATTAGAGCAAGACTATAAAAATAATGGCTTTGTATACTTGTTTACAAGGCTGGTGAAGAGTCTTAGCCTATAGCAGGTAAGACCTTGTCGAGTAGGATCATAATTTAAGCATAGAAGTATGATGTACTCGATGAGGACCTACTAATAGAGGGGCTTTAGGTTGACATAAGCGAGATTAAAAAGGAATAGGTTGAATACTTGGTTACAAAGCTGGTGAAGTGTCTTAGCTTGTAGCAGGTAAGATCTTATCCAGTAATATCTGTGTTATCCAGTATTGTAATTTAACCATAGAATTACCTATGATGTAAGTAGGAACCGAGAGTTAAGGACTATAAAAATATCTGTATACTTAGTTACAAGGCTGGTAAAGAGTCTTAGCTTGCAGCAGTTAAGGTATGCAGATGAAGTTGATGAACTGAGCTTTTAAAATGTGACTGAACTAAGTACTTATAAGTTAAATCGACAAGTAAAACTCAGATTGAAATTCTCAAATAAAACTGAGTAAGGATATTGCGGCAAAGCAAAACATATAAGAGAAACTTAGCATTTTCGTTTTATACTAAAAAGATATACGTTGCTTGCATGCATCCCACGGGAGCGGTACCTAACACCGCAACTCAAAACTCCTTTCTTATTATAGTTTTAAATGGCGCGCGTTGACAACGTAAAGCTTTTAGGCGAGGCACATTACAGCATTTAATGTGGGAACACCTGGGAAGGCCATTGCATATTTCATAAATTAAATACCCAGCTTTGTTTCTAACATTATTCTGTAATTCTAGCTCAAACTCTCTAATGTCTCTGAAGTCTGTTTGTGTCATAGAAGTCAGTCTTGCGTTCTGAATATCTTGATATTTCAAAATAGTAGTTTATAGGGTAAATATCTTATAAATTTGAACGAACAGTTCTTAAAAGTTCAGTTTTATGAATTTATGAAATATTGCATTTAGAAAAAGTTTTACTTTAAAAGTATACTTTCGATTAATGTAGTTGTCTTCGGGTAAAAACGCTATTCTCAAGAATACCTCATAAACACCATTAAAAAAAACTCGGTACCTAAGCCATTTTCCCACCATTTTAAAAACTACTCTCTCTCTGTATATCTGTCTCTTTTGTAAGGAATATGAAAGATATTTTCTGAAAACATTTCTTAGCTGTTTTTTTAAATTACCTGAAATATTCCAATATCAAGGGAAGATTTTATGTAGAACCATTAATTGTATTCAACCCCAATATTAGGTTTTTTTCATAAAGAAACTTTGGTGTTGTGTTGAAAAGTAGCTCAAGTGCTAATCCAGAATCTATCTCCGTTCTGATTTTACAGGTTGAATGGGAAGAACCAGCGTCGTTCTGGTTGGGGCCCAGAGCGGCTGACCTCATACATTTAGGAGCTAAGTTTGCGCCGTGCATGCGGAAGGACGCCAGGATAGCACGAGCGATAGCTGCATCAGCGAGAAGGGAGCGAGACACGGCGTGCTGCATACGAAACGATGACTCCGGCTGCGTGCAGTCTTCCAAGGCGGACTGTTCGGTAAGTTTTTAAGGGGGGGTGGGTACCATCCGGGCGCGAAAATTCAAATTTTAGTTAGTTTTTCGCTAATATTGGGCTATATATAGCTCGAAATCTAAGAAATTGCAAAAAAATCTCTTTCCGAGAGAGACCAATATGAGGTGGGTGGGAATGTTCGAGCAAAGTTTCTATTAAAAACATATTATAGATGCATAAATATTATGCTCGCAAAATTCATTCTCATAAACCTACAATGTGTAGTTAGTCTAATATTTGCAAAAACTAAATAAAATTAAAATTTCGCGGGCTTAAATTGTTCATGTTTGTAATGTGAAAAATATTGCGGAGACATTAATGTTTTTTAATATTTTACATGCAAACAACAGATTAGAGGATTAGTATCAAAGGTAAGCCGTTAATGTATTACGCTGTTTGCGGTCAATTTATTACAACTTAATCTTGTATTCGTAGCTAGATACAAGGTCTTTATTAACGTTGTAATTTTTTTATTCCATTACATTTCAGAACACAATATCAACGTGGAAGAAGTGGTCTTCAGGTGAATCCGGTCCTGGTGGGCGAATATCTGGCTCCGTTTGTGGATTGGATCCTAAGTGAGTTACAAATAAATTACTATACAGCACCCAATATAATATTAATATATATAAAATATATCTCAAATTCTCAATCAATATAACAAGAGAGCAATCAACGATGCAATCCAAGTTAATGGGATGTGGCGCATTTGGTCCAACTTGGAGTTATAAAACTTGTTTGGTGAGCCTAAGAATGTAGTCGAGCACATAAATATCGCGAAATCGGGGTGGGCTGGACAATGGACATGCATCGTAATTCGTATGGGTGAATGTAGACCGAAAAAGCTCATGATTTCATATTCAGACGTAGAAGTATTGGTTGGCCAAAGCTTCGTTGGTTGAACGGTGTTGAGCAAGGTTAGGTGCAAAACCACCCGGCATACGAAATTGGAAAACAAACACTAAGTATAGAAATGGATGGTGAAATCTTCTTGACAATACTCGGGCCATCAATGCTATAGCACTATTGATAATGATGATCCAATATCAAATAAAGTTCTGTCTGTTCTTTGAACGCATAAAATATGATTGTGCAATTATGAACTGCACTGTGTTTACGCTATTTATAAGCACATTGTTTCTAGTGATCTTCACGCGTTATCAGCCGTTTCTTTAATTTTGCTTTGCATTATAATCGACATTTATGTCATTTACTATTTTATCTGAAAAGATCAAAACAAAAGTTGAAGATTTTTTCTCTCTGAGTCGTATTCCTTACCATAAAGGGTCGACGTGACCTAAGTTTCTACTGACAGCTTTATTCCGGACAGTGTCGCATCACGTGCCTTTGTTGTTTGCGACAGGTATAGCAATCTGGAATTCATGTCGAGTGCGAATTTGATCCAACTTACGTCATTTCCTTCTTCTACTGTCTTTGGAACTATTCCGCGATTTGGCGTATTACTACTACTATTAACTACGAACGGACTAACGTATGGGGCTCCGCTCTCAAGGTCTTTTTCCTTCCACATTACCAAATCTACGTAGTCCCTAGTCAAAATCTGGAGTTACTATTCTTTAATGCTACCTATTTTATTGCTATTACAGATTTTGCGAAGCCCCGCGGTCGATAGCACCCCACGAGTGGCCAGATGACATAACCAAGTGGCCCATCTGCCGAAAGTCGGTGCTCGACGGGTCGGCGGCCGCGGGGCGCGCGGGCCACGCCGCGGAGCACATGGCCTGCGAAGTCATCGGCCACCCGTGCTGCATCGGCGTCCACGGCCAGTGCGTCATCACCACGCGGGAGCACTGCGATTTTGTTAAGGGTTACTTTCACGAAGAAGCTTCCTTATGTTCACAAGTTAGTACAACCACTTCAACAACAACATTCTTTTCATTTTAATTTTGGCACGCACTGTGTCTGAAACAGACACGCGTTACTAATCTGTTTTGTTCGTTTCTTAATTATTTTCTTTAAATAAATCGATGTCAGCTAGCAGAAAAAAACGTCTTCTATTTTGTTTAGATTATTTCTTATGGCTATTATTATGGCGGATTAATAATGATACCGTGGGGTCGCTCCCACTGCAATCTGCATTGTCGACCCGATAGTTGGTTAGTGACATAGTATTTCTTGAGATGGGCACTCGAGCCATCACGGCCAACACGGTACCAATTAATTATTATCGGAATTTTGCGATTTAGATTAAGTGGCATTTCAAGGAATTTTAAATGTCTGACCATGTTAAAGGTTCACAAAATTTTGCTCAAAAAAGGTGTTATTTTCATCGAAAAATGTCAGATACCATAAATTTTACTGAAAATTTTCGGGTGTTCCTGTTAACATAATCCAACAGCTGATGTGAATATTGTGTTAATGGTCATTGGTCATACAAAAATATCCTATACCAGCTATATTATTTCTTACGGCGCGAACAGTTTTTGTAGCTCCTGTTTATTTTACGTTGCAGGTGTCTTGCCTTGACGACGTGTGCGGAATGTTGCCGTTTATGCGCCGCCGTCGTCCCGACCAGCTGTATCGAGCGTGGACGTCGTTGTTTGTGCACGCGGGTCTCTTACATCTAGCGGCTACGTTAGCACTGCAGTGGCTCTTCATGAGGGACCTAGAGAAGATGGCAGGTCCAGTGAGAATAGCGTGCATATATCTTGGCAGCGGCGTCGCTGGAAACATGGCTTCCTCCATCTTCGAACCCTATAGAGCTGAGGTAATCAAATTATGTTAGATTATGCAAAATTTATAATTCTGATGAATGATAGCAATTTTGGGCATGCCAAACTTATTTCCTGTGCAATGTAGACTTATTTAACTGAGAGAAGCAATTTAAAGCGCTGATAAATTAAGTAAAGTTTTACCTTCCCAGGTTGGACCCGCAGGAGCTCACTTCGGTCTGCTCGCATGTTTGATAGTGGAAGTGATAGGTGCGTGGCCACTGCTGAGGCATCCGCGGCGAGCCCTTTTGAGACTCGTAGGAATTGCGATAGCGCTGTTCCTGTTGGGCCTTCTGCCTTGGATTGACAATTTCGCGCATGTGTTCGGGTTCGTCTTCGGATTCCTGCTCGCGTACGCGCTGCTGCCGTTCATAACTTTCGGGCCGTACGAGAGGCGGCGAAAGATCGTGCTGGTGTGGGTGTGCCTGGTGTCGGCCGCGGCGATGCTGTGTGCGTTGATCGCGCTGTTCTACGCGGCGCCGGCGTACGAGTGCACGGCGTGCGCCTACTTCACGTGCTTGCCGTTCGCGCCGGACATGTGCGCGTCGCAGGACGTGCGCGTGCGGCAGCTGGACGGCGTATGACGGCGCGCGGCCCGGGCGTCCCCGCCGCCGCCGCCCCCTCACCCCGCGCTTCTCGTGCGCCCCTCGCCGTCTCAGGCCTGCCGCCGCACCGCACAAGCGTAGAAGACTCACCACAGACCACACCAAACGCGCGCGCGGTTCGGAAGCATTTCCTTTCCTCAAACTACCCTCGCGTTCTTAAATTCAAGTGACTGGAGCAAGACATATTACGTGATTGATGGAGCAAGACATATTACGCATCACCGCAGATTTGAGAAGATTTGGGATAAAAATCGAGTACGATTACGATCCGCACCCGCTTTTGATGTACTGAAGTGAGTCTTCAGCCGCATTTGATCAGTTTTGCCTTCAACCAGGCGAACGAATAAGGTTCTACATTAATTTTAGGTACAAACAAACTTCAACCGTTATCTCTGAATGTGACATTTACATGAATATTAAATTTTGAATTGTGAATATTGTAAATTGTGTGTCAAAGTTTTAGTAAAGTGTGTTGGGATATGGGAAGCATATTTCCGTGCGAGGGCAAAACTGAGGTGACTGCGGCTCGATATTTTTCACTGCCATTGCCGTCGTCTTGTGACCTCACAGTATTATAGCGCTCAGCCGCGATCGATGCTCAAACTGTCGCGTTCGGCTGCAATAATTACGAGAGAACCACCTTTCTCTACCATGAAAGTCGAACAGTGAACATTGATCTCGTGAAATGTGTATTATCATAACTTTTGTGCATACTAACTACATGTATTTATTGCGTTATGTAATTTATAATCTATCGTTCTTAGTAAACGTATGCGGTTAATTGATTTCAATTTAAAGCGATAATTTTAAGCGATCACTGACCAATTACTGCTTTAAATTCTAAATCTTTTAACCTTCCCTTAAAATGTGATAAAATACAAATGGATAAAGAAATTCGTATTTTGATGCGGAATGAAATTTGTACATATTATGTAAAGTACCTTTACTTTAGCATGATCCCCAGTAAGATGTATTTATAATATTATACAAACTGCGTTTCATCTACATGCCTTCTATGGGAAATTATCGCCATTTTTGTGTATTTATGAAATTAAAAAAGATTTTATAAGGACTGCAGCTAAGAGACTAAGGACTAGCAAATTTCAGTCAACGTTGATAAAAATCATTGTGTGTGAAACAGCGCCCTAATCGCGTAATATTGTATATTTTATAATGCATCAATGTAAAAACGTTTCAAGTGATTTGATTGGTCAAATCCCATGTTTTGACATTAATACAGTTCTTTAATGATTTATACATTTTTACGCCATCGGGGGTAGATTTAATATGGTATTATGTGAAGACCATTTACTCATCCATATTATATTATGATTTGTGTTTTGTACCAAAGGTGGATTAAAAACAAATTAATTTGGCCGTGGCGTTTCCCGTAACGAGGCTTAATATAAAATTTAGTATATTACTAAATAATGTAAATAGCGTAAACGAATATTTGGTAAAATGTATTTGCTATAATTTCCATTGATTGACAAATTATTCCATTCTAATCTTTAAGTCTCACATAATATGACTTTTAGTTACGTCAATTTATATAGTTATATAATGAAGTCTGCGTAGGTTAACTGGTTAATTTATAATGTATGCTAGTGTATCTCTAACTATGTATCATTAGGGACCGATTTATTTTATTGTTAAATCATTCATGCATTACGTGATATTAGGTGGTGGGAGTTTTTGTCCCTTAATAAAAGAATACTTTAATTGGTTATACAATCATCAAATTAATGGCATATTAAATTTTATAAAAAAAATCCGTTCCTGCTCAATTTTGATTTAATAAATGGAAAACATATGTATCGGTAAATACTAAATAATAATCGATGGGTGGTTAGAAGGACTTAATTATTTTTTTCGCATGAGAAATTACTGAACTGATTTTGATGGAAATATAGTTCAATAGCTAATCTAAATACGCAATATTGGCATCACTATTGGATACGATTTCATACAAAGGATTTCCACTTATAAATTTATCTTTGAAAACTCACGAGTTTGAAAAAACTCAAATCCACACAAACTGCGATTTTTCTTGTAAACTGTACAATTTCACTTACCTAATGTAATGATAAAACTCAGTGACGTAATGCATGAGCGATGTAAAGTTAAGATTGTTGCAAGTGTCAAGTAAGTCTTGTATAGATTGGGAATGATTTATACCGAATTTATTACTAAGCTAGTCAAGCACTTTCATTTTTAATTAGATATAGTTTTGCAGAAATATTTTTTATCTTACGATATTTGTTTGAAGCACAAAAAAAATGTACTGAAGAGTTTTTTGTAAATGCTGAAACAGTAGCTGATAAATAATTGTTTTGTAAATATTACAAAAGTGAAACAAGGGAACTGAAGGTGTTTGAAACTTCGAAATTGAATTTAGGAAAAATATATTAATTTAGCGCGTCCCCATTGGCTCTTTTCTGTGTAAACCATCTCGTTAGATGTTGCCTTAATTTTTCAAGTAGGTGTTAATTTAACCGCAATCTCGAATAAATCTTTGATACAGTAACACACAAAACTTCCAAAATATATTTCTTTACGCAGTTAAGCTTCCTTGATGTACTGATCAGAAAAAATAATTCGCACTTCCCTTAATTATGTCACCTTTGTATTCCTAATTAACGGCCCATTATCCCGGTTTTTAGCGACTACGCCACTTTTCAAAGCAATTCAAAGTCATGAAAAAATTGTTTTTTTTTCACTGTTAAAAATACATATTAAAGATACATGCTTTATCTCTATAATGGCCTCATGAAAACACGATAAGTTAAACTTGCCTCGATCATAAAAATTTTTGAAAACAGGTCGTTTTTGTTCATTTTTTTAATGGTATTTCCAAAGCTTTGGACTAAATTTCATAAAAATTATACGTAAAGTAAGCTCATTGTATTGCCTATCCATTGCGCAGACAGATATTAAATAAAAAAATTGCTGCAAAATTTCGCCTAACAGAAGTCATAAAATGGTCTAACGCACCGAATAAACGATGTACTCAGTGGCTCACGAGCCTCCATACGAGACGGACCTGCGCAAGTTTTCACGACTCACGCTCCTTTCGCGCTAAAATTATTTATTTTTTAAATGCGCTGGAAAAAAAAACTATCTGACAGGAAGCGAAGGAGAATTTAAAAAAATTATATAGTAAGTGTTTCTTGAGTTTATCAAAATACCTAGTCCTCAAAAGCTCCGAAGAAACTCTGATACGAACTAAGAAAATTATGGTAGGTAGTGTAAATTCCACCACGTGCAAATACCATCACGCGTAACCACAGTTTAAATACTGTTACTGTTTATCTGTTCAACTAAAATAACTCGTTTTTTACTTTTTACACGACTGCTCAAAAAAAGGAGTGTAATGTTTTTAGGGTTCATGTATGTATGTACGTATGTATGTGTGTATGTATGTATGTATGTATGTATGTATGTATGTATGTATGTATGTATGTATGTATGTATGTATGTATGTATGTATGTATGTATGTATGTATGTATGTATGTATGTATGTATGTATGTATGTATGTATGTTTGTATGTATGTATGTATGTATGTATGTATGTGATGTTTCTTTATTCCTCCATAACTTCTGAACGGCTGAACAGATTTGGATATATGGGGTATCGTTAGAATCCTTGGATCCTCCCGAGTAACAAAGACTATATTTTTTTGGAAAAATCAATATGGCGGATGTGAGGCGCCATTTTCAAAAGTGGAAAAAAAATTTTTTCTTCAACTATCATAATATGGGTATCAAAATGAAGGTATTGGAGAGTAGTAACAGAAAATACCTTCACATAACTGCTGACCATCAGTAAAAAACATAAAATAAAAATAAGTAATTAAAAAATGAATGAAAAACATAAAAAAAAACCGGCCAAGTGCGAGTCGGAGTCGCGCACCGCTTCCATACTATAAAAGAAGTAAAACATTAAAAGAATCACTTTTGTTCAAGAATTTACGAGTATAATTTACATGTACCTAGGTACTTTTGTTGGCGAACCGCAAACCTAACTTTGTTTTCGGCGGTTTATTGCTATTATCAAAAAAATTATAAAAGTTAGGGAGTTGAGTTTATTTTTCCTGTAAAATATACGTTAATTTCTATTGATCATACTTATTTTAGATTTTTCGATTGATAAACATTGGAGATAAGGGGGGGGGGGGGCTGGTATGTTTTTCGACAGTTTGCTCAATAAATCAAAAACTATCGGGCATAAAAATAAATAAAAATCGGTTTTAGAATATACAAGTAACGTCCTTTCATACCCCACTCAATATTGTTATCTCATTTTGAAAATTCAAAGCCCTGGTTTTCCCCCCTTTTTAAATAAAAATAAAATCAATTTGCAATGTTTTATAATTGCATTGGCGTTGGGTCACTATTACCTAAAACTATTTCAAATTTCAAGTCGATAGCTTTGATAGTTGCTGAAATAATCGAGTGTGACAGACGGACGGACGGCCGACGGACGGACGGGCGGACGGAGAAAATCTCACCATAAGGGTTCCATTTTTACCAAATTTGTATGGAACCCTAAAAACACGAGTGCCCTGTTATAAAACGAACTAAAAAGTAAAAAACGAGTTATTACTTCGTTTTATAACAGGGCATTCGTGTTTTTTAATTGTTGAAACTGAAATTATTTTTTTTAGAAGGCTTCTATTTCGATGAACGGTCTCATTTACAACATTGGAGATCACACAATGATTGGAGATAAATGTCGACTCGACATATGTAAGGATACTCAATGCCAAACCATATGAAAATCAAAATGTAAGCGTTGAAAAAATTGAGTGTCGCAATCACATATTACGCAACTTTTGTAAAAAACTACGCAGACTGGCAGCAGAAACAAATGCCCTGAGACATCGAAAAACACTTACCAACATAAGAATTATGATAATGAGAAAAGCTATCGTGAAATATATAAAACTAGCAGTGCCCGCGGACTCCGTTCCGCGTTAGAAATATTTTTGTCCCACGTAAGGCCCGGTTTCCACGAAAGCGGAGCGAAGCGGAGCTGTGTTTGGATAACTAACCAGATTTCATCATTTAGACATCCCTCAGTTTCAAAAATATCAAAATGACGAAATCTGATTTGTTACTGAAATACAGCTCCGCTCCGCTTCGCTGTGGTGGAAAACGGGCCTTATACCCAAAGCCCACAGCGCTGGACGCGAGGCATTCAGATAAATGAATGATAAATGCCTATCCTATCGCCACGCAACAACCGAAGCGGCTGCGGCGCGCTCCTGCATACCGCGCGTTTTTGTTTTGCTAATATCTTTGAAGATATTTATTTAAACTGTATAGAGTAAGGGGCAGAACTATTCTACATTAAATTTCCGTTCTAAAAAACATATTTACAAAGATATAAATTAATACCATATGGGCTAAATAAGCTTCACAAAAATTATTTATTTTTAATCCACAATTTTAAAGTAAAAGCAGTTATTGCGAGTTACCCATAGGAGATAGGCATATGCTATTGCGGACTTTTTTGCAGATTTTGATACTGATTTGATGATTTTGATTTTGTTTTGTTCTATCCTCAATCGCAGCGTACGCGATGAAAGCAATTTTTTGCGACTTGGATTGCATTATTCAAGTTTTAGTAACAATGCAAAGTTTATTTTTGAAATTATTATAGCCTATGACACTCCACGATAATGTATTGGTGAATGAATTTTGAAAATCGGTTCAGTAGATCCAGAGATTACCCCTTACAACGTCACAAACTCACAAACATCGTTACGCTACCTTTTTATAATATTAGTATAGATATCACAAAATATCTGGGAACCCTAAAAACGTTGCCATATCAGTTCTGCACAACGATATTGTTAAACTCAATGCCGCACTCTTATGGTGATCACAGAATGTGTCAAAACTACTACTGTGAAAAGAAAGATGCGGACGGTAGCAAAGAAGATTAAAAAAAATATAAAACTCTTCATTTCCCTAATATGTACAAGAAAAATTTCTACAGATCCTGCTACTTTAGTAATACATAATTATTATAAATAAATACCTCGGTTGATATTATCGTTTACCATAAAAAAGTCAAAATATACGTAAAAAACGCAACTTCCAGCATATATTTCGTGAAGCGAATTATAATGACAAATAGTCCAACTGTAACAGCACACTACTGCACAGTACTGTGACGCAAATATTTATGAATAGGTTCACGGAGTTCATTCTAACTTCTCGGCTCACGACAATGGTCGCTAGGTATCGTAGAGCGAGTCTGAGTGTGCGACAAATACCTAAAGTGCTGGGATATAGTCGCCTTAACGTAAAATTTTATCTTGTGTACCCCTACTTTTTCAGATGAAAAGTTCTTTTATGAATATTAGTTTTGTTAAAGAACGCAGTCTTTGTGATTGTCCATATTTAAATAAAAAGGATACCGAACCTCGAATTACGTGCATAGTTACTTAACTCATCTATCATTTCATTAACTAGAAATTTAAATATAATTTTAAATCCTTTTTCGACTAAAAAAACGTAGCTACGCAAGTTATTTTTTTATGTAACGTACCTACTTTACGAAAGTAATAAATATTACTTTCATTTTCATTGAGCGCACAAAAAACTAAGGTTTGTAATTTTTGTAAAGACCGAAACAAAGCACAAACAAAATTACAGTAAATGCATTTACATATTATTTTAAATCCGAGAAATTTACTTACTGTGGAGAAGTATAGAAATGAAAATGTGGGATACAATATAATACAGAAATGTATAGTTTGGACTTTGAAGGGCAATTTTGTATGTCAATGTTGAGCCTAAAAAATGACAACCGAATCTCTCTATGCAATGATTTTTAAGCATTTGTTATTATTTACTGAGAGTAAAATATGGTATAATTTCGTAACAAATTAGAGTAAACCTTAATTACCAGTAATTTTTTTAAATTAATTTTAATGGATTGAATTTTGCATTATTCGTAATTGTAAGTGCCACAATTGTATAATATTATAATAAATTGCCTATATTTATTAACAAAAGGCGTTTACATTCTTTCTAAATAAAAGTACCTATTGTTACAATTCAAATGTACTAACACTCAAAAAAATAATTAAGGTCGCAATCCATTAAGTTGAAGATCATATTTTCTCAAAATCTTGCGTTATTGATTTAAAAGAAGTCACAAATATTCATATTTTACGTTAATTGCTTTGTAAACAAAGCTTTTGGGAAAAGCTGATGATTTTGGGGCTGCTAAACTAATTATTTTGTTGAGTGTATAAACCTGATCAAAATGTTGCGGTTTCAAAAAAAAATGTTGTAAATGTGCGTATTTTTATACTAAAGATTAACTAAACAAGGAATGAAACAAAATGTGTAGTACTCGCGTGGTGTGTATCAAAGCAAGATTTGTTCAATATACGTTATTTTCTTTATAAATCATTTCAGCGATGTTATCTCAAAAGTGCCCTTGCGGTCGGTGGCCCGGCGGACTGTTTTCAGAATTTAACTTAAAGACGGACGTGGTGGCATTTGGCAACTTTCGATTGAGAAAAAAGATCCGTAGATGTACGAGTATGCAAAAGACTGTAAAGGGTGTTTATCCACCTGAGATGTGCGCCTTTGCTGCACCAATATGGAATCTCTTGATTTCAGTTAGGTACATTTCCTACCTAACTATGAAATCAAGCAATTCTATTCTGCATTTGGCACAACACTTAGCTCATCCACTAGCACATATTTCTTTTCTTAATTTCATTATCCAATTCAACAGTAATAAAATTTTGTTGGTCGTGAATTTGCGAGTCTTTGATCTTGTTTGCAAGATGTGAAATGCCACATTTGAAAATACATATTGTACATTTTGAACATATAAGTAATTGATATTATAATACATAAGGAAATGGTAAAGTAATCTTATTGTAAACTAGCATTAATCGAACAAGAAACCTTATTATCATAATATGTTTGTGTTTTATTTGCACTAAAATTTTGAACCCCGCTATCTAAGAACCATCTTGTTTTATCTAATCTCTACCAAAGATAAATCGCTGGATGAGCCCTAAGGCTCCAAAAACGTCCATGTTTTTGTCTTGCGTGCGACACGTTGTCATCCTACACACACAGCGACATAAGAGATGGTGATATAGTGACGTCTCATTTACTCTTACACGAAATTTGTACTCGCGTTCTCTGTCACACAATCACACTACTACAGCATGCTGAGAGCGCTCACTCAGCTTGTTTATGGACGTTTTTGGCGAGGTCAATGTAGGCTTAGGGCTCATCTAGCGATTTAAGTCTTTAATCTCTAGTACTTATATTTCACCATTGGTTGGACTGTTCTTCCGGAGTTCGGGTAGTTACCACCCCATTCTCAGTTGTTATATTGTGAATCTGTTCTGTATTGTTAGTACAGTAGGGTTAGTACAGGGTTTTATACGAATTTTGAGTAGACTCGCATCACACAAACGAATCGAATTCCTCAATACATTTACAGCCAGCGCGCTATTGACGGCCGCATGTTTGCTACTGACCATAGATGGCGCTGGCTGTAAATGTAGAGGAATTCAATGCGTTTATGCGATGCGAGTCGACTCGAAATTCATAGAAAAACCTGTACTAACCCATCAGGTTTTAGAACAAACTTCGAGTGTACTCGCTTCGAATAAACGAGCGGATTTCTCCATATATCTACAGACAGCGCCCTAAGTGGACAATCGCCGAAAGCTTAGTTCAGAATGTTTTCGCTTAGGATGTTAAAGAGCGACTTTGTTTTTTTTTGAAGGTCACTGTAAGCCAAAGACACCTGTACTATAGACCCCATCCGGCGGACCGCGCGAAAAAATGTCGCCAGTTTGTGGGAGCAAAAACCCCCCGGCGTCAGTAGTAAGCTGTAAGCCTACGCAGTATTTCGCAGGAGTTGCGACACATGGCTCTACATTTTCTTGTATGAAGAAGGTTTACGTAAAATGTTCGGATGGGCTCATCTTGATATTATTATCACAGCTGTAAGCCGACGACGTGATTACTGGGCTAAATGATACTTTGAAGAGATGTCTCAGGATGATAAGCGCAGCGCAGTGTGCAGTAGCAGTTGTGGGACGCACTGCATCTAATGTGCACTCGTAAAATATGGAAACTTAAAGTTATAACGGAAAGTTACGCATTTGGAAGGCAACCCATATTTCAAAATTACCTGACCCATTTTAATAAAATTTGCATTGTTCCCTAAATTGCAAGGAATCTCATTCAATAAGAATGAAAGGTAAACACACTAATATAATTGACAATATCAAACCTTAATAATCCCACATTAACTACATACAATAATTGACATTTTTTTAGCATGGGCAATGGGCATCACAATGGGCTGATTCAGATACATCACAATCAAACCCTTTGACCTATTAGTACTAATAATCCTTCCGTCGCGTGTTCCTTTTTGAAAGATGATGCTCATTCACTCATTAACCATTTACTGTAAACTAGCACGTAAGAGGACACAAATTCGCCAGAACAGACTGTAGGTATTCACTGATATGACAATGGTTCAGACGCTTGCTTCCTAATCGGAAGTCCCAGACAGCACCAGGCACGACTCAAGACTTTTCAAGTTATGCACGTTTGTGATACTGCCTAAATAAGCAGAACTTTCTTGATGTTGAAGGAAAACATCACATGGTAACGTACGTAGGTATGCCAGTCCATATTGTTCTCAAAGGTCTTATTATTATTGGAAGGCGATCCTGATGAACTTATGAGTTCACCAGGATCCCCTGGTGGATCTCGTTAGAGGATCCTGGTGGACGAAAGCAAAGTGTTAGGTGTACCACTTGGAAAACATCACATTGAAATGAAAGTATGCCAGTCCACATTGTTCTCAAAGGTCTTACTGTTATTAAAAAGAAATCCTGATGAACTTACGAGTTCTTCAGGATCCCCTGGGGGATCTCCTAAGGGGATCCTGGTGGACGAAAACAAAGTGTACCACTTAGAAAACATCACATTGAAACGAACGTATGCCAGTCCATATTGTTCTCAAAGGTCTTACTGTTATAGAAAAGGGATTCTGGTGAACTTATGACTTTACCAGGATCCCCTGGAAGATCTCGTTAGGGGATCTTGGTGGATGAAAACAAAGTGTTAGGTGAACCTACCACTTACCCAGCGTTGTGGGCTAAGTTTATTATGATACGAGAATCGAGATCCATGCCTTATAATAGTGCGTCATAAAAAGGAGCTGCTCGGAACAGACACAGTAGCCATAATCTGCACGAAATCTATAGGTAAAATGTCAAACATGTCAGTAGGCTGTTATCACTTATCAGCTCTTGTGTTGTGACGTTTATAATGTCTTGCATTCACGTTTTTTTGCGTCGTGACTCGTGACTTGTAGATTGTTATTATTATTATTCGTTGGTCTAACTCTAATAAATCAAACTCTCGGTGTGAACGTTGAGTAAATAGAAAATTCGTTACCTGAAAATCTGCAAAACGTTCTAAGAGAAATTCTATAATTGTGTCACATAATATTACCGTTTCTGTGGGCTTTCAAAATATAAGCAGAGATAAGCGAAGGGGACCGTGAATCGTCCAATCACAGTGCCCGAAATCTCCGACAGCGTAGTGTATTAAACTGTGATTGGCCGATTCACGGTCCGCTTCGCTTCAGTGGAAACGCACCCTCGTATAAATTTCAACAGTCAAATAGTTAAACAGCAGGACTGATTAATTTGTTTTGCTATTATCCGCTACTTGAAAGGATTCTGTATGGTGCAATATGCAGGAACACCATCCACATGAGGATGTCCAGGTGTCGGGACGAAACGTGCGTCGAAGAAAGTGATAGAGAATTGTGTGTGGTGTTTCATGTGGATGGTGTTCCTGCATATTGCACCATACAGAATCCTTTCAAGTAGCGGATAGTAGCAAAACAAATTAATCAGTCCTGCTAATTATGGATTTCCGCAAAATAACGCCTGCTTCCATTCAATATTTAAATAGTTAAACTTCAACAGCCAAATGTGCGAAATTGGCAGGAAATTCCTACAAACGGTCGCCTTGGTAAATATGTGGTTTTCATTGTCATGATGAGATGTTACCTAATAAGCTATCCTTCTTTCGGTGATTCATAATATTATACTTTTGCATTTAAGCTCTCTTATGAGAGATGAGTCTTGCTTGGAACTGAATGCAAATCGATGGAGACATCGGACTATTACGTTTAGTAAAATCTCAGACTAACTCAATGAGCGATGGAAAGAGCTCGGAAAAATATGAGAAATGAGAAATGCTCGGAATATCCCTATACGCGGTTAAATTAGATTAGAAATAAGATCTCAAGAAGATCTACATACAAACCATTGTAACTGACATAGCGCGAATGCACCGAGCGCAAAGGATCGAGTCGTAATGGGTACCTACCTGAGGTGTTAGTGTGGGTACGATTCCACACTGGTAAAATATATAGTTGGCAGTCGGAAAACCCCTTTTAGCTCCATGTCTAATCGTGACCTTCTATCTGCTGTAATGAGAATCGAATCAAAAATCTTTTCTATTTATCGCAATGCGCTATACCTACTTAGCCATCTACTCGCGACAATAGGTAATATTATATTAATTTTAGCTTTCTAAACTCTTTATATAAACCTGAACATAACATTTCCAAAACCTCACACAACTAACAAAGTGCGAAGTATTAAACTGAAATGCTGAAAACGGCTAGAAAAATTGCCCTTCTACTATACCTACCTACCAACTACCTAAACTAGCTGAGCTGACAGTTGTTGCGACTTGATAATAAAATTATTATAAATTTAGTTCAACACTGGCCCTAATCACATTTCACGACACAAAAGAATAATCATCAAAATCAGTCTAGCCATATTTCATCAACTAATGGTCGGTGTGTAAACACAGCTAATGAACGGCGATTGACTTTATTTTATAAAAAGTAGGAAGAAAATGGAAGAAAAACGTAAGAAAACATGGAAACACAAACCTTGGCAAGAAGAGGCGAGGTTTTTGTGTAAATTGATGGGAAAACCAGTGCGGTATTTGGCGGCGCGATAAAAAATTTCGGATTTAAATGAGATGACATAGTTGAATGCACTTAACGAAATGTTGGGGAATTTAAATGATATAGATTTCGCACCTAATCAGATTTTTTATCGCGCCATCAAGCATCGCTCGGTTTTCCCGGGAAGTTAGAGACTATATTATATTCTAATAATTCTATTTCGTTTAAGTATATCTTCTTTCCTGTTAATGTTTTCATACCTTGGCTATGCTCGGAAGACTTCAGATCGGATTATTTTATTATGAGGCAAAGAATCTTTCGAAATTAATAGGATTTTTTTAAGAGCAATCCAATTTAATTAAAAGATAATACTAATATTATTTTTTGTACACTATGATATTTTATAATAGTGGTATTTCGTGAAAAGCTGCAAAAGCCCCGCGGAAAAGTAACGGAAAATAATGGACAATGAAATGAAAGTCGTAGGTACCAAGAAGGCAAGTGAAACGAATAGTAGGTTACGTAATACCTGTAAACTGTGATAAACACACGTTCAATTAAATTAGAGTAACAAAGAGTAACGAGTGGGCCAGCAGTATTATGGAATTTAGACAGTATAAGGATATCCGTATTATAGTAGAGCCCGCATAAAAATTGTCTAGACAATGACATTCGCATCGTACGTGTAGTACTAGTTACCTACTTAATTATTTTATTGTTGTACTAGAAGAGGAGAAGATAAAATCCTAAGAACTTATTTGAGTTGCTTTATTAAATTACGAGTAGATTCAACTAAGGTAACATAAAAATAACGAAAATTAATTATTGGGAATATAAATACTATTTAATATAAGTATTAATTTCTATAGGTATAGAAATGTTTTGACGGAATTTTTTGAGAGGATGGTAAGTAATATAGCAAATGACGGAACTCGATAAGACATGGAATGAAAATTATGGCATAGTTAATTGGTTATCTCTGAAAAAAGATTGTACCATTAACTATACAGCCCGAATCAATTTGAGAACTCTGAGGCATACAAGTTACTTCACAACATTCTTCTATCGGGGTTGTCTTAATACTCCTGTTTCTTGCGTTTTTTCCCCAACTAATGATTTTATGACTCTATTTTGATAGTTTCCGCTGTATGATGTTTCTCCAATTCGACTCAGGACCCGGAGAACCACACGAAAAAATGTCACCACTTTACTGGTGTAAAAAAAGTTTGTTTTGACACCAATGGCGTAAGTAGCAAGCCGACAGCAGTATCGTAAGGAGGTTATGGTGTTTAGATCAGGAAAAGGTCCGGAGAAGGTGCCACGCGTTTATTTAAACGGTTCTGCAGTTCGGGAGGTGCAGCAATTCAAATATCTAGGACATATAATCACCGGTGACCTCGACATCGAGAGGGAGAGGAGGGCACTGTCGGTTCGGTGCAACATGCTCGCACGCAGGTTTTCAAAATGCAGTACTGAAGCTAAATTAACCCTGTTTCGTGCATATTGCCAATGTTTTTACACATGCCAATTATGGACGAATTTCAGGCGTTCGACAATGAGCACCATGAGGGTGCAGTATAATGATGCATAGTGCATCCTCATGAAGTTGCCAAGGTTCTGTAGCGCGTCGGGCATGTTCGCCGAGGCGAGGGTCCCTGATTTCTTCGCGATTAGACGCAGTCGAATCGCTTCTTTTTGGAAGCGATTACTGGAGTCGAAAAACGTCATCCTTAAGGTCATCGGTGAAAGTATGTCCAGTGATATAATAAATCACTGGCGCTCTGTTCACCGAGATGCAAACAAAAAATATAGTCCTAGTACTACTATTAATTTAGTTTTATAGCACTAACAACAAAAAGGTATTTTTGTATTTCTATTTCTATTTTATTTATACCTACATTATGGATGTTTTATCTGAAATAAAGGATTATTATTATTATTATTAACGGATTTTTTGTTAGATTGCGCTTCTTTTTTCGTGTATGAAGAATGTTTACGGTAAAATGTTCAGATGGGCTCATCTTTAGGTTTATTTCGGTGCCTAGCCTTTACTTTCTTTACCTCAGCTCCACAAAGCCTCATTCTTTTACTTGCTAGTTATTACTTATCCTTAAATCCAAGATTTTCAGATACCTAGGTTGCAGATACGGAACCGGAACTAGCTATTTTTCTAAGAAGGCTTGTGAGGGGTAATCAACGAATTCTCTAAGGATCTCAATGCGACTGATAACGTCACTCATACGCAATGATAATATAAACGCGTTTTAATACCAGAACAAGACCGAGTTCAGTGCCAGCTAGCATTTCCTTACACATTAACATCTTAAATCCGAGAAACAATATAAAATTGTAAACAGAAAAAAATATTCAGTAAGTATTTTTCTTAATTTTAAATTTTATTTTTATTCAATCGTTAATAATAATTAAATACATACCTAATGTAATTTTTATTTGTGTAAGCTTTCTTTGTATTTAAAAAAAAGATAAAGATATAAAGAAGCAAATCAGAAGACTAATTTTATTTATAATTCAAAATTATAAAGCCATTGATAATTTGTAAAGTCCCATTTCAAAACTTTTATTAATAATATTTAGTCATAAAATAGTATGATAGTTTTACCAAGGGGCAGGACTTTATTTGAACAGGTCATCAGGAAAGGTACAAACGAAGTGTCAGATATTTTACTGCAAAGCGGTGATTGCAAATTATTACTGGATTTCGGTTTGACCCCTCTTTAATCGGAAAAAATATTGGACATTATGGTAATTAAATTATAATTATGTATAAGAATGCAGAGCACGGTATTACCCACTTAATGATTTTTGATATGGCAATCCTGGGGTGCCCTGTATCGGTGGTGATCATCTTTCTCGTTTTGT
This sequence comes from Coenonympha glycerion, assembly GCA_963855885.1. Taxonomy (NCBI): domain Eukaryota; kingdom Metazoa; phylum Arthropoda; class Insecta; order Lepidoptera; family Nymphalidae; genus Coenonympha; species Coenonympha glycerion. The sequence goes on from OY979639.1 coordinate 9,599,889, forward strand.
TATTCTTAGCTATAAGAACATAATAGTTGAAAGAACAAACTATTGCCTATATAGGTTCTTTTTTTTCACTAAAATAAGTACGTTCTACTCAAGATGTAATTATCTAACTTGGTTACGGTAAATCGCTTAGCGGTTCGTTTTTGCTGGCAGATTGGTAATCAGATGCAATCGAAATCTCCCACCAAGAAAGAAAGAGACAAGAGTAAATTTCAGATATAACTAGCTGACCCGGAAAACGTTGTTTTGCCACTAGGGAAATAAAAATAGCTTACGACTTACTCTCAGACCTATACCAAACATAAACAGAAAATTTCATAACGATCGCTCGAGCTGTTTCGGAAATTTGGTAACAAAAATTGGAACGAGAATTTTGTATAATTATTTGTAATATTATAATCGTATTCCTGTACTGTTTATACGAGGAATCTGCCAGTAGGTACCTCCTGAACGCTAAACGCTCCAGATGGGTCGACAAAAAATCGTAAACTTTCTCTTCCTTTGATTTTGTCCTCTAGCATCATCTCTTTCGTTACGCTCTTGTCAGAGCGGTCGTGGTCATTACTTTTCAGTGACACGCATGACAATTCGTCTCCATTCCTCCGGGACAGCTGCTTTTCTGGAGCATACATGTAAGGGGACGTCCACTGCAGCCTTTGCCCTCTAGCATATTGATGAAAATGTATTAAAAAATAAAGGAAAATAGATCTTTTTTTTTTCAAATTAAGTTGCTTTTTAGGGCATAAATTGTATTGTGCTTGGCGATGAAAAATTCATCTTGGTGGAAACTAGGGGTGCCTGAAATTGTTTCCAAAGATGCGCGAAGCCCACCAAATCGTACTTTACCAGCGCGGTGTTAGCCCACTGCGCTGGTCGAATTCCTCTCATTTTGAGAGGAAATTTGTGTCCAGCAAAATAACATGGAAAAGAATTGAGAGGAAATTTAGCCCCTTCGCACACGGCTCGTAAGCGTAAACGTAGCGCAGTTCACGCGTACGACGAGAGCAGTACGAGCATAAAAATTTTCAAACTTTTCCGCAGACGAAGCGGTGTTGCAGCGAATCGTAGGAGGTGTAATTGTCATATTGTTATGCGTAGCATACGCATTACAACAGACAATGATAAAGATACGCTTACGAGCCGTGTGTGAAGGGCCTTAAAAACCGACTTAAAAAAAATTAAAAAAATCTAAATCAAACACACTAAAAAGATTCATCGAAAATAATGTGAACGAACGCTTGCGAGTTCTTTCCTAAATATTATCTTACCGTATATCAATTAACTGGATTTTTTTTTCAAACAAAAACAAAATCGAGTTTTGGAAAAATTCCGCGAATGTTTTCGCTTTTTGCCAAGTATCACCATATCTTTACCAAAACAAAAGTCTAAAAAAGTATACTTACAAAGAGTTAAAATTTTTTTTGTGGCACATACCATTTATATAAGAGGCTGATTTTTAGTTGCAGCCTCCTGGGCTCGGTCATCTTTATAAAACGTTTCGTAACTACCATTGTATCTGTTTGAATAGACTTTATGTGGACAATGGACATCTATTTCAGAAGCATGTCATTTTCGATGAAGCAATAACTAGTTTAGTAACTTTCGTAATAAATTTGGTTCAAGTTCAAGTAAAAAACCTCGTTACTTCAAAATATCTAATTTATCGCGTGTTAAAACTAAATGCGTCTTTGTTAAACAAATACTCGATAAGATTGTCAACGATTGGTTAAATATTTACTATTTCAAATATTACGAAACGCGGTGTCTGTAATTTTGATAATATAATAATATTATCACTATGGCTGAAATATGGTTTTAGGGATCCGTAAGTAACCAACCTAAAATGGGAAAAACGAAACGCTTAAAGTATTATTTTGTTGCTTTGAATGCTTTTTGTTGCCCGTACACATGATAGAGTTGCAAGTCCAGAGCCTATACATTTTGTTCTTGAAATATTGTTTCGGGTGCTAATGTTTTTCCCCCCAAACTTTTACCAAAGTGCACAATTTTGGTCTCATTAGATTCCATGCACCTTAAACTAGGCTCGTAACTTTTTTTAGTATTTTAGATTAGTTAGTAAATAGTCGAGCAAGTTTGCAGATGAAAAAAGATTTACAGGTGAAAATATGGATATTTAAACGCTAATAATAACTTTTAACATAAGCAATATTTGTTTGAAAATAAAACGTACAGAGTAACGTTAAGAGTCAAGTTATCATTGACTTTTGACCTTTTGACATTGATGACTTTTGACAATTCCATTTCATCTAGGAATTATAGAATTTGACTAGAAACAAAGTTCTTGTTTTAATTAGTCATCGGCAAGTCTATACTTATGTTCCGTAGTTTCTCCAGCTAATGCGATCTTTACCATGAAAACAGGGTAATGCAATGCAATCACTTCTTCAATTCTCCATGGCAAAATATTTGACTCTGTCACCCATCCAGGCAGACTCGGTGCAAAAATCCTACCAAAGGTCCCTTAAACCAACTGTTAGTGAAAGATTAAATCGGTATAAGTAATCAAGGTCGTTATTTCAATCCACAAAGACGCGCCCTATTCTGTCAAACTCCATACGAATCAAAAATAAGCGATTTTGACAAAGTGGGGCGTGTCATCGTGGATTGAAATATGTATACCCAGATCTTAAGTATATGTAAAAAAAACTAATATAAGTAGGTCTCTATCATATCAATGTATTTGGTGTAAAGACGTTTTGTCATGATATTATCAAGATTGCAATCAGGCACAAGTGTCTTTGTTTGACATCTTATTTACCTATCTATTAGGTCATATGCATATCTGGAGATAAATCAACTTGTGTTACGCGCCCAACTATTGTAGTCTGATTACAATAATCTTTGACAGTCCAGTATGAGACTTTTTTCTTACCTATTTGACTATTTTCATGTCAGGATAAGAAATCAGAGATTGCAATTATTTTATCAATATAGATGAAATAGACAGGTGAAAATGCGGAAGAATCTTTCGAATCACGTCATATTTTTAGTGTAAACTTATGGGGGATAAATATAATGATCACCATAAAATTCTTTGATACCCTTAGTTCTTTTACCAAAAATATATACTTAAAACCAGCAAAATAACGTCTTATGTGGCTCAAAAATTATTTTCACCGGAACGAGTAATACGAAGATGTTGTAATATTTAAAGATTAAGAATCTTTAAATATTACAACTTCTTCGTAAATATTTAAAGATTAAGAATCTTTAAATATTACCACATCTAAAAGGACCGAAGAACTCAAACTAATGAACTTGTACCAGAAACACTGGTACAAGTTCATTAGTTTGAGTTGTATAAAAAAATCTCCGGAACGGCTTGTCCTGTTTTTATGACTTTTTTGTTTTGTTGGGTTTGAAAAAAGAGCGCTAGTAATATTTCTCATACTTGTAATATTTAGGGGAATAATTCATGTGGCAAAACAAAGTTTGCTGGATCAACTAGTAATGTATAAAATAGCTGGCCATTTTATCACAAGATTCTCGTGAAGAAAAATGCATAATTGACCTTTCCGGTGGTGTCAATGAAAATAATTGAAAACTTTTAATTACTACTCGAGATTGAATGCGTCCTTATAGGAAAAATTTCATTGCTCGTAACAGCGTATCCAATTCATTTTTTTTTCTCGGATGCGTAATTTGTGAGTTGTCGACTGTCGTGCCATTTGCAGTACCTTTTCCTGATTAGCTTGGTTGACAAATAGTCGCGTCAAAGAATCTGAGCGCAGTGCTCGCTATTAACCATAATTGAGGTGTTGAATTTACTCGCGGTATGGTGGTCGGTGTTAATGTTGGTTTCGTTGGTTCTAGGGGCAAACACGAAATGTTGTCGGGATGGAGGCTCGCTTTATCAAAACGTAAGTAGTGTAATCGTTGAAGGAGATTTTTTTTTAGATTTTTTGTGAAGATAATGTGACTTAGTTAAAAATCAAGTGCACTATGAATTTAAAAAATAATTAAAGAAATAAGTGCCTTACTTGAGGCTTAAAGAACGTGGAATATATTTTGATAAGAGACTGTTACATGCTAGTGTCTTTTGAGTGTTGATGTAAAAAGTCTATTACTTATTTTATGATTATTATGTTTATTTACAAAATAGTTACCAATATTTAATTTAGTCCATACTTTAGTACCTATACATTAAACTTTCATTAACATAATATCTTTATGAGTTAATTATTCCAACTTAGATGATGTTATTTAACAGTGTTTACAACAGTGTTTGCTGTAACACAGCTGCACTCTCTATTCTTTACTCTCATATTACGATGAGAGAGAGAGAAAGAGACCGGAGAGTGATTATAATATAACACAATACTGGTACGGGGTTGTTAACACTCACTATTTTTACAAAAAAAACCAATAACATGTTTCACTCAACCAATATTAATAAAAACCGGACCTAAGATCTGGTCAAACTAGCTATAAACATAAAACTATGGAGACCTTAAATAAACAATAAATAATTGATTGTATACCTACCTCTTACATAATAAATAATAATAGAGAGAGATTTTAATATACACCTTGATAGAATAAGCCCTCAAACTGTTCTATTACAATTTATTTTATCAAGGTAGGTTATTCAGTTTATATTTCACACGTGTTATACTGAAGACCATTTTAATTCTGAATGCTTAATTGGTTAATTATACATTTATTTTCAGTAAACGTTCTCTATATTATCCTGATAGTAAGTGACGACTAACATAAAATGAACATTACTGCTAAAATCTGTGATTACTGCAATTTAGATACCAATAATGTCGGTGGATATTGTAAAATCAATATCTTATAAGTAAATAATATACAAACGCCTCTAGAAATACAAAATGTCAATATTTGTGTGCTACATGCATCAAATTCTATTAAATAACAACAATTATGATATTTTGTAACACCTTCTGTGATTTTAATAAAAAAATTATCTTAGGTACCTATTTTGTTAAGTATTTTAACAGCTTTCATAAAAAAAACGTGCAGAAACCTGTATGCATGCTAAGAGTTTTCCATGATGTTTATGTGACATGAGACAAGACCCCCTACTTGCAAATAATTAAACGGTTGGACTTACCTTTACACATCGTTTACATAGGTACAAACAATCTGTCAAAAATATCTTCTAAGTTATTAATGATTTTTTTGAGGATAAATGTAGGGTTATATTCCGCCCGTTCTCAAGATTATATTCTAATGTGTTTAGAACTAAATTGTAAGAAAAAATAGAGCAAGTGCCAAGTTGCCCGCTCTTGTCGGTGAAAAACTACTTTTCGAACGTGGCGGTAGAGTGTAACATTTCATAAGTGCCTATAACCACTGAATATATAATATTACTAACGTACTAAAACCCCGTTTTATGTGGAAGAATAAACGTGTTAAATTTTGGTTGCTTGAGCTTCAAATTAAGACGACGAAAGCTAATATTATTTTTGTCCGTTTACAGTGTTCATAATACCGCAGAGGTATGTGTTCTCAATAATGGCGCTGTTGGCTGTGGCCAACGCGTATACCATGCGAGTATGCCTCAACTTGGCGATCACACAGATGGTGAAGAAGACGGTAGCGGTCGAGGGAGATGAGAATTGGGACCCCGACGCTTGCCCGGATCCTTACGCAGTAACCAATAATACCATGAAACTATCGGAGTACTTGTTCAAGCAAACTGGCGTAAGTAGTTCCCTAACAACATTTAACACTTAGCCCTAATCCGTTGAGTCTCTCCTTGCCAATATGTTCCACTCTCCTTTTCAATACAAACCCAGCAGGGCGATCGGCTAAAAAAGTATCAACCATTAAAGAACTGCTTCAATGTCAAAACGTGATGTTCTGCAAGTGTTGAGATTGGTCATCACCCATATTTTGGACATTGATATAGTTCTTTAATGATTGATACAATTTTAACCGATCGCCCAGCCAAATATTAAGTTTGTCGGTCATAATAATCAGTGAGCGATTAACGCATAGAAGCTTCAGTTTCTTACAAATTGTCTTTCTAATAATATGGTACTACTACACTAATGTAAATCGCAAGTCTTTGGCTGACTCACGCAGTATGCCAACCGTGAGTATATAGAGTTTATATATTTCGAGCGGAAGTAATACTTCTATTCCATTTTCGTTTCTGGGTTTCTGGTAGAGATGGATATTCTTCTGAATTTCTTTATTTGCTATCGGAAAGCAAATACAATCTACACAAATTATTGAGTGTTAAGTAAGTGAGCGTTAAGTTTTTTTTTTTAACAGTGACCCAAAAGAATTCTAAAGTTACCTCTAACCTCCTATAAAATAGGTTCAAGACTTATAATTTATAACAAACAAAAATACATCCACAGGATGCGTCAACCACACTACAATTACATTGAGAAGTAACATCCGTATTAAATTAGGACAAGAACAATACCAGTTATACATTTTGACATTAATCGTGTTAACTTGACATTGATACCTCAATTCATGAGATTATCTCTTACGAATTCTTAGTACCTAATTACATTACTGATTTCTGAAGACAAATAATTGTGTACTATTGTCATGAATGAAATACTTACTATTTTCTGAATTACAAAGAATTTTAGAGTTTGTACCTACTTTACATACAGACGCTACATTTTTCTGTAATTGTAGCAATATCCTATAGACTGTAATTTAGGGAAGGCACTTAAATAACATACTAATTAGTACCTAGCTAAATGGCTAGACGACAATGAAAAACACCCTTTTATAATAATTAATTTTACCACTGTCCATATACAAAATTACAACTTTTTTACGAGAAAACTTAGTTGCAACTGTAGTGTGTCAATAGGTCTTCAAGAAAAGGGCAGTAAATACTGAAAATCCTGACTTAATTTTGAAGAAGAAAATGTCAGTCGCTTTGTTCCCATGACCCTATTGTAGCCCCTTAGGCGTTAAAGCAAAATCCTTTTATTGCGGATGCCTATGTCATAATAATTTTAGCTACTCGTATCTACATTTTCAGCGCCATCTTTTTAGTAGTTATAGCTGTGCGTTGCTAATTGGTTGCTAATTAGTCAGCAAGTCATTTTGACGTTCAGACAAAAACAATAAAAACTACATTAATAGAGCGTAAAATATTATTGGATGTTTATCGCACTTGCACTTGCATTAAACTTTGATATTAATAGTATCTCAATACAGTATAAGTAGTAGGTATACTTTACTATAGAAATACTTATTCTGTAGTGAAGTATTTCAGCATATCCTAGCCCACACCTATCAACTATTGGGAGTGCCCTTTCCGTAATAGATAATAACATATAAATTGTATATGGTGTAGAATACTTAATACTTGGTGCATTCGTCATATTATTTAGACATTTATCGTACGAAATATAATAATAAGTAAATACAGTATATCGCTTTGTTACTGCTATCAATTTATCTAAATCTCTATTTGTAGTGTTATTAAACTAAAGCAAGCATTAAGCACTACAGGAAGCATTTTGTATTGTGCAATAAGTTTGTATTGTAAACTTCAAGCATACATGTTGTAAACCTACCTATCTACCAGTAGCTGTAAACGATCGGCACCCTAAGCACTTATCTATTCTATATCTTCAATGGATAGCACATGAAAAACTAGTAAAATATAGGGATGATATTTGTCATCGACAACTCATGTGATATACCAATTTACCATATAGGTATGCCATTCTCATATTTTATCGCAGAAATCAAAATCGAAGACCACTTAGCTACGATCTGTGGTTCTTTTTAGGGTTCCGTAGTAAATGTGACCTTTATAGTTTCGCCATCATATTAAAATTCATCAAACCTTAAGCCTGACTAGCAAGTGATAAAAAATACCTCAACCGTATATAAAACACAACTTTTTTTGGGGAGTAGTCGGGTAACACGTAGTTCTTTTCTCTGCTCTATGTTGTAAGCATAATCCCATAAACACTTTTGTGATAATAATAATATGATATAAACGAAATTAATGAATGCGATAAAGTAACTTTGACCTCAATATGTTATCTTATGGTGGTAATGAAATCGAAACCCTATTAGATTGATTCTACTCAGATAAGCCATGTTATAAATTGATAAGAACTAGTAAATTGTGAATTTTTAAGCCGGGCTTACACGTGCGGCGCGCAGCCTCTCTATTTCTATCTGTATTCACATGAAACCTGCCAGCGGACTGTCTGTCAGGAAAACGTATTCACCGCTATCGTAATCGAAAAAAAATTCTGCCTGCTGATTGGCTGGAAAAATGTAAACAGCTGATTCGGTCAAGCGGCATTCAGAGTTTGTTTACGATTACGATAGCGATCAATAGGTTTTTTTACGAAATTGCCGCCATAAATACGATTTCGCCCGAGATCGTTGAATGTCGCTTTAAACGCGTGCGTGGAAACTCACCATTAAACTTGTTGAATAAATATAGATTGATTATAATTTCTTTTGTTTATGCGACAGCTACTTAAGTAACATGTTTCAAGTGTAGACACGAATATTTCAATATATAATAAGTATGTTTATTTGTGTCCATATTATTAATTATGTTTTGAAAAGCTGTTTGGCTTTAGAGCATTAACCTCAATGAAATGTAAATGAAGTAGTTATTAAATAAATGTAGTATGTAATACAATTACTATTACTTTTATTGTGAAATGAATATAATGGAATTCGTATTCAAGTATGGAATAATGGCAGGTTTTTCATACACACTTTAATTTCTAAAATCTTTTGGAAGTCGAATAACAAAAAGTCGAATAACGAAAATTCACTTATCTCTGCTGGGTGCAAAGTATGTGCATTTTTCCATAGCGCAGGATTTGGAATTTTATCATTTCTAAACTGGCTCAGGGGTCTGCCCCCAAATTGTCTGAGAAAAACGTATTCATCATTATCGTTTACTAATTCTGCCCGCTGATTGGGTTCCTGATTTGAGTCCGCCAATCACGGGGCCGAATTCGCTAGCGATAACGATAACGATGAATACGTTTTTCTTACGGTTAGCGGATTCTTCCCCCAGATTGGCTGATGCAAATCAGGGAACCAATCAGCGGACAGAATTGGTAAACGATTACGATACCGATGAATACGTGTTGGTTGCACAATCAAAATGGTAGTAAAAGGTTTCATGCGCGGCTATTTACCATCCTTCAAGCAAAAGAACAGACGCCAAGCAATTAAGCGTTCCGACGTGATGCTGCGTACAAATCATTTCCAAAATAGTATACTACAGTATCTTCGACTGCATCTTCATTCATCATCAGATGAGATAGGATAGTCAAGTACTAACGTGTAAAAAAACGTGAAATACTATCTAGCCTCAGTAGTCTGTATGCACGAGTTAACAAATTGTTATTTTTTTACTTATAATATTGATTAATATTTATTAATTTTTTTGTTTAGTATTTTTTTGAGTGAAAATAACTTCTTACCGCCTCAACGTTTTTCCAGCCCGTACTTTTCCAATGGAGCGAAGCAACTCAAGGGCTGATACTCAGTTCGTTTTACTACGGGTATGTGCTGACACACATCCCGGGGGGGATGGTCGCCGAGCGGTACGGGGGCAAATGGGTGCTCGGAGGAGGGCTGCTGTCGACCGCCGTGTGTACGTTCATCACGCCGTACGCGGTCAAAACTGGTGGAGCTACCGCGTTGTTCATTCTACGGGTCATTGAAGGATTTGGAGAGGTAATTGTCTGCTACATACTAATTCTAAGGTCGAAATGCTATTCACTATGCATTGGATTCATCATCAGTAGGCTGCCTCGTCTCGACTGACTCGACATGACATGGTCTTGCACGGGTCGCCTATAAAAATGAGAGGGATTTAGTCAATGGAGAAATACGCTACGCCGAGAGGACGGGAATATTTTCATCCATACAAATTCTATTTACTCATTTCTATATTTTTTATAGATTTTACTTCATTGCAAGGTTACAATGAAACTTGTCGCTAGCTTATTCTAATTACTTACTGCGTTTTGTTAAACAATGCATTTGGAAGGGCGAATGGATGAGGTATTATTTTTTGTTCATTGATTAATTACTTCACGTTTGTTCCAGGGTCCAACCATGCCAGCACTAATGGCAATGATATCTAAATGGGCCCCGAAGGCGGAGAGGGCTCGTATGGGCGCCATTGTGTTTGGCGGTGCCCAGATCGGTAATATCGCCGGGTCGTATTTCTCAGGCCTCATCATGCATGCGGGATCTTGGGAAAACGTGTTTTACATGTTCGGTGGTTTCGGTCTTGCATGGTTTGCATTATGGGTAATTGCCTGTTTTACTTTCTAATTTTTATTTCTAAAACTTAGCTATTAATTAATTATTTTTAATCTACTACCAAAATAAATCCTAACATAATACCAAAGTGACAAATCTGCGAGTTCGAAAGAGTTGAATAGGTGATGTTATTTAGCATAAATGAAAGATTTCAATCGCTAGATGATCCGTAGACCTCCAAAAACATCCAAGTTTTTGTCTTGTGTGCGACACGTTGTCATCTCACACGACATAAGATGTGGTGATATAGCGAGGCCACATTTATCCTTAAACGAAATTTGCACTCAACGCGAGTGCAAATTTCGTTTAAGCACTATCGTAAAATAAGTACAGCATGCTGAGGGCACTCACTCGTTTTCGATGTGCACAATGTATAGGCTTAGGGCGAATCTTGCGATCTAAATCTTTGGCATAAACGCTGTCTTGAGCAAAGTAGAGATTTATTTGATTTACAGAACCTGTGTAATTTTCGTCGCTGAAAGTTATAATCATACCAACTGAATCTTACGAATAATATTCAGTTGGTATGATTAACCTAACTGAATTCAGCGACGTTAATTACACGCGTTCGTTACTACACGACAATAAAAATCGTAGCACGAAGACACCTTCTTTGAAACGACTCAATAATCATTATATAAACTCATATTATTGTGTAGCTATAGTCTGTTTTGGTCACACAAATTGCAAACATTCTACACGTGGTTTGAGTAAAAAACATACTACCAAATACATACTCTAATACTGTATGTAGCCATTGAAAAATTCGCAACACGGAAATAATATTGTTTGCTCTAGCGGCTACAGTTAGGTTTCATTGACGTAATGTGATGACAGATCAATTGAGTGATTGACCCTTTATTGCGAAATAATTCACGAATTATTTTCAAATGTGACGTCTTTAGAGGCCTTAACAATCTGTCACATCGAAGCAATTATGATTGTACGACGCAACATAATTTACGTTTCTACCAACGACGAACTAATTTAGATACTTTAGTATATAGAGAGAGTAGCAGAGTAATGCTGCAGTGAATTTAGAGCACACCAGTACAGCCGTTAGCGATTTATTAGGTAGATAAATAATAAAACATATTATCTGAACAAGAAAAGTATTCTGCCTTTTTATTTTTTCTTATTAAGTGCTATTTGCATTTGCCCTTCATTAAGATGTCCTAATTTTCTATGCCATTTCTGCATTGGGCTCAATTGACTCAAATTTGCTTTTTCTTCTAAGTTTTCTTTAATATAGTATAAACCATCTGTATTTCTCTCAGCTTTAAGCAATAATTCACCATTTCGCATAACAGTTGCATTATTTTTCTTAAATAAGACTGTTGCGCCTTTGTCCGTCATTTTACCTACTGACATTAAGTTTGTAGTTAGTGAAGGTACATATAATGCATCGGTCAGTTGCAAATTGGGTCTTTTTTCAATGTTCAGTTTCACTGGACCATGTCCTTCAATGTTTGCAGTGCAATTTTCTGAAGCTAATTTTATAGACTTCATGTCCTCTTTTTCTAGACTGCTGAATCTTTCTAATTCAAATGTCATATGTGACGTACATCCGCTATCTAGACACCATTTATTTGCTTTTTCTTTATTATCATTAGTATTTAGACATGTTTCTTCAGAGCAATATAGATTGGAATTATTTGTTTTATTACCTTGACTCACTTTTGACCCTTTTGACCAGCATTTGTCAGCTTTATGCCCTTTCTTCTTGCATTTAAAACATTCAATCACAAATTTCTTATTTTGATTTCGCTGTCTCCCATATAGCGCCTCTTGCTCAGAGTTCTGTTCACTTGTACTGGCGATATTTCTTCTTGCTTCCGCTTCTTCAATAATTTTTATTTTTAAATTTTCAGGATCCGGTAAATCATCTCTGGATTCAATAGCGATCCTAAAATTTTCGAATGATTGCGACAAGCTATAGAGCATCATAATACTTAATAGATCTTTATTTATGTCTATGCCCATGTCTGCTAATTTGTCGACAATATCCATAAATTTGTTTAAATGATCAACTATATTGTCCTCATCTTTCATTTTTCTCAGGATCAATACTTTTAAGAGAGTTGCTTTTCTAGCAGGACCTTTGCTGTAATATATGTTTTCCAGCGTATTCCAGATCTCATTACTAGTTTTACAATTTTTCACTTGCTTTAACTCGCCTGGTGATATTATTAGTAGTAGTTCAGACTATGCAAGATTATCTTTTTCTATATAATTATTTAATTCATCACCGTCATGTTCAGGCTTTTTAATTTGATCGGAAACATAATTCCATAGGCCAAGTTTTGATAGCAATGCTTTTGCATGTATCCGCCAAGTATCATAATTTTCTCGCTTCAACGGTTCAATACGTACGTGGTGACTCATCTTTCTATTTTCTTATTTTCTCACGTAAAGCCCATAACCTTTAGTATATAGAGAGAGTAGCAGAGTAATGCTGCAGTGAATTTAGAGCACACCAGTACAGCCGTTAGCGATTAATTAGGTAGATAAATAATAAAACATATTATCTGAACAAGAAAAGTATTCTGCCCTTTTATTTTTTCTTGACACAAGAATATCAACAACAAGTTGTCATAGCAACCAATTCAAATTCTAAAGTCGAACAATATACCTACATTATCTATAACAGATACACACCTCCTTAAACCTAAATATTAGTTAGACTGTCACAAGTAACATTAGCATAAGAGAATCATTAACTGGCGTTTAAAATTAACCAAATCTGTAGTGTTCTGGTATTTATGCAAATAGAATTGTTATACAAATTATGATGGGATCTTTTGTTATTTCTTTAAATTGAAATTGAATTGTCTAACAAGTAACAATCAAACCATATTATCCAATTATCAGTTATTTTCATCTCGTATTATTTACTTATGTAACAGGGTTATATAAAAAATACCAAATCGCTCTCGGCATGTAGATGTTTCTTTTCAATCTTTAACTTTTCAAAATTCAGTATTAATTTATTTCATACAAAAAAATGTTAATTCTGTAAAGTGACATTACAATGTTGCGGTTTCGCGCCGCGTGTTAGCGCTCCGCCGCGCCATTGCTACTTGCCGATTTTACATTATGGAGTAGGAACAAGTAGAGTATCTCTGTAAAATATTGAATATTTGATATTTCTCAAACTATCGAGTAAAAATAGTCGTTGAACAAAAGTTGTTACTTTTAATGTAAACAAATACAGGCCGAGAGCGCTTAGGTATTATTTTTACAACCCTGTATTTTAATTGTGTATTAAATTTTATAACCCTGTAATTTAATTGTGTATCTTGGAAACGGCTCCGACGATTTGGTTGAAAATTAGACTAATAGCTAATAAGGTTTTGCTTGTTATGTTTAAACGCCTACCTGTAAAGTTGTATCTTTGCAAAATCTATATAACTACGTTCGGTTACCCAGTTCCTATAAATATGAGCAATACTGCACGACATCACTTCTATTCTAAATCAGATTTAAACAACAAAGTACTACATAAAATATACTATACCATTCATACACATTTAATTTAATATGAAAATGAAAAATAACTAAAACAACTTTAAAATATAACTTGTTAATCCAAATTTTAACGTTAGAAAACTAATTAGGTACTTTTATTGTAAATGTTACTAATATTTATGGTTTGTTCATTTCAGACTGTCCTTTGCTACAGCACACCAAACACGCATCCGTATATATCGGACAGCGAGAAAAAGTTCTTGAATGAAAACGTTCAGGCATTAATTCACAGTGAAAAACAAATATTAGACCCGGTGCCATGGAAGGCCTTGCTCCGGTCTGTTCCTCTTTGGTCGCTGATCATTGCTGGTGTAAGTAAAATTGATTGAATGTAAGCAGACGTGATTTTGAAAAAATCCAAGCAAAAAAATAATCTTTCCTACTATTTATATCAGCAAAACAAATTAATCTCTCCTGATATTTATAGCAGCAAAATAGAAATAAATAAAATAATAATAGTAAATCTCTCCTACTACAAATAGTACACAGATTAATTTGTTTGATTCGCTATACTTGAAAAGAACTTACATTTCGACTCTACGATTTCGCATTGTGAAGTCAACATCTCCTGAGAATTTCCCGTTGTCGGGACGAAACGTGCGTCAACGAAAGTATTGGAAGAATTGTGTGTGGTGTTTCATGTGGGTGGTGTTCCTACATATTGGACCATACAGATTATTTTCAAGTAGGATTATAGCAAAACAAATTAATCTATGTTCTGCTAAGTAACACAAATTTAGATTTTTATCAACGAAAATATCTCCTTAGATTTTACCAAGAATCTTGTTGATTTTAGCTCAAGTAATTATTGTTACAAATATTTAGATAGTAGCGTAGTTTTAATTTTTTGTTACTTAAAGTTGAATTACTTTTCAGATCGGCCATGACTGGGGATACTTTACAATGGTGACAGATTTACCCAAATACATGACTGATGTGCTGAAATTCAACATCAAATCTACTGGATTACTGTCTGCTATACCATACGTCGCTATGTGGATTGCGTCATTCTTCTTTGGTCTTCTTTGCGACTTCTGCGTAAAGCGACAGTACCACAGCATCCAAAATGCTAGGAAGATTTATACTACAATAGGTATATATTTTTAAAATTAAGTTCTTTATTTGTACGTTATAAATATTTTACAATTGAAGCTGCAAACATCTGACGTGGAAACCATTTTCTAAATCGAGATATCACCGCCTGCCAGAAATCACAAAAATCGATATATTTTATGAATTGTATTACACTAACGACCGTTTTCACCAACAACACTTTAAGAAACGCCTAAGCTGATAAGTGACAGTTGTCACATACAACAACTGTCCCCTAAGGGCTTAGGTGACAATGTTAGTGCAAACGACCATTACCTACCTAATTAATTTCACTCTTTGATGAAGATATCTGGCCGAACCTAATTTACTTCATCATTAAAAACACCATAAATTTAAATAGTAAAAAATACCGCTTCTACTATTGTTCTATTTTTCCTATTATTTAGGAATGAGATAATATTGTGTGTAATATCTAAACTGCAAAAAAAAATATCGTAAATATATAAATGAACAAGCTAGAAACCTTCCTCTTGTTTTTCCTTTATTTGTATGAATGTTGCACTGGAATATCTAAGAATTTTCCGCCCTTCTATTTGTCGTCAACATGGTACATAACTTTCCTTTATTCTTCTAGCTGCAACCGGGCCCGGCATATGCATCATCCTCGCCTCATATTCGGGATGTGATACAACACTAGCTGTATTTTGGTTCATCGCTGCCATGACCCTGATGGGTGCTTACTACAGCGGGATGAAGATCAATGCACTGGACATAACACCTAATTACGCCGGCACTACCACTGCTATGGTGAACGGCATTGCAGCGATTTCTGGCATCGTATCACCTTATTTGATCGGTCTACTTACTCCACATGTAAGTACAGCCATATTTAGTTAAGAACGTTTAGACATAACGAGCATTGCGATCGATAGCTTGACTATCCATCGTACAGGACCTACGAGTACAAACATTGGGGACTGTTAAGATGCTGGAATTTTGAAATTGCGCGAGATAGCTCTTCTTAACCACCGCCCTGGCGCAGTGACACGCGTTCGAATTCTAGTGGGAGGTAGCGGGTTTGATTCCCGCCACCGGCCGTATGTAGAAATTTTTAATTCATAAATTGACTTAAGTCTGGTCTGGTGGGAGGCATCTTCCACCCTACCAGCAAAGACACACTGCCAAGCATTCCGGCACGATGCTGTGTAGATATTGTTATAGGGTTGAGTGACTGAACCCTTAATGATGCAAAGCTAGTACGCTAGCTGCATTATCACTTACTATGAAGTGAGGTCGCAGACAAGTACTTACTAAAGTGTAGAGCGTAAAAAAAGCGAAGCTTTGGCAGACTGCCACCTAAATGGACCGCTTCAAAAGGTTTATAAGATGGAAGGAATTATACGATGAATAAACACCTTATCATTGCTGTATAATTCTCAATATCTGGGTGACCGAGCTTCGCTCGGAAGTATAACTACTGGCCAATAGTCATATTTTTATTTTTTTGGTAAATTCAACATTCACTAAAAACGAATCCTAGCTAGATCGATTAATCGCACCCAAAACCCCCTGTATACTAAATTTCATGAAAATCGTTCGAGCCGTTTCCGAGATCCAGATTATATAGTAATATATTATATATATATATATATATATATATATATATATATATATATATATATATATATATATATATATATATATATATCCGTTCACGGTAAATGTTGCTCCAGTGAGACGTTGGAACAAATGTTGATCCCCCTATTTCACGTGTTTACTCAGCTCTGCCTCGGACAAACTGATATACTTTGATCCGCCCCTAATGCGCGTGTGACGTCAGTGGATCTGCACGAACAGATTTTCGACATACTCGTCAGCGATTTGACCAATATTTGTTGATCCAAAAACGGTCGAAAAAATCATACTGAAAAGGATTTCTTAGATCCAGAATATATTTAACTCATATGCGACATTTACTTAAAATAAGTGGATCCGGAGCCAAAACTGACGAATAGGCATCTTACACAGAGCGGCAACGTCGCGTTCTACGTGTGACAAACAACCCACTAGACTACTTCGTAAGAGAAATAAGGTAAGAAAGATGCGTTAGCTACTGCGTTTGTGAATCGAACTTTGTTTACAAAAGTAACAACATAAGCCTTCACCTGTTTGACAGATTTTATTGCGGGAAGACGTTTGCGCAGGTTTTTTGTTTGTTATCGTGTGGGTGAATTTGTTCATTGACTATTTTGGACTATTTCAAAAAATCTTCAGCCGCACCAATTTGGCTGAAATTTGGAATGGAGATAGATTATATTATCCTGGATGAATACATAGACTACTTTTATCCCGGAAGAGTCCATGGTTTCTACAGGAAAAGTGAAAAATAGATATTCACGCGGAAAAATACTACTTCACGCTGTAATTACCGAAATGATATAGCCGAAATTCGGAAAGGAGATATATTTTATCCTGGACTAGCGGACGCCCGCGGCTTCGCTCACGATTAACCTCTGCTTTACAACCTCAGGCGTTTAATTACCAAAATTCCTGTCTTAACTGCCATTTATTTTATTAATTTTGACGACGAATTCTTTCTTTGTACTTGCTGCTAAAGTCACTTATCGATTTTGAAATATGAGGTCGTTACAAAAAGTTTAATATAGTTCAATTAGTGTTCCGTACATAAAGGGTAAAACGCGGGAACTAAGACTACGCTGTCTGCCCGTATGTCCGTCCGTCCATGCTTACTTGTTACTATGGTCAGATACCGATTTTCAAAACAATCGGCCCAGTAACAAAAAAGTTCAAAATGGCGGCCACTTTTTTAAATTTTGACCTTAAATTCGTTCTCTGTGCTTGTTACAATGCTCAGATATCGATTTTCAAAGTAATCGGCCCAGTATCTACAAAGTTCAAAATGGCGGCCACTTTTTAGGGTTCCATACCAATTTGGTAAAAATGGAACCCTTATGGTGAGACTTTCTCCGTCCGTCCGTCCGTCCGTCCGTCCGTCCGTCCGTCCGTCCGTCCGTCCGTCCGTCTGTCCGTCCGTCCGTCTGTCACACTCGATTTTTTCAGTAACTATCGAAGCTATCGACTTGAAATTTAGAATAGTTATAGGTATTAGTGACCCGACGTCATATCAATCGTAAAAATTTGAAAATTGTTTTTATTTTTATTTAAAAAGGGGGGAAAACGGGGGCTTCAAATTTTCAAAATGAAATAACAATATTGAGTGGGGTATCATATGAAAGGGCGTTACTTGTGTATTCTAAAACCGATTTTTATTTATTTTTATGTTTGATAGTTTTTGATTTATTGAGCAAACTGTCGAAAAAAATACCTTATCTCCGAAGTTTATCTATCGAAAAATCTGAAATAATTATGATCCATAGACATTAATGTATATTTTACAGGAAAAATAAAATAAACTCCCTAACTTTTATACTTTTTTTGATAAAAACAATAAACCACCAAAAACAAAGTTACGTTTGCGGTTCGCCAACAAAAGTACCTACATGTAAATTATTCTTACAAATTCATGAACAAAAGTGATTATTTTAATGTTTTACTTCTTTTATGGTATGGAACCCTCGGTGCGCGAGTCCGACTCGCACTTGGCCGGTTTTTTTAATTCTGACCACAAATTCCTTCTCCATGCTTGTTGCGATACTCAAATATCGATTTTCAGAGCAATCGGCCTAGTAACAAAAAAATTCTAAATGGCGGCCACTTTTTTAAATTTAGACCATAAATTCTTTCTCTACGCTTGCTTCGATACTCAAATATCGATTTTCAAAGCAATCAGCCCAGTAACAAAAAAGGTCAAAATGGCGGTCACTTTTCTAAAATTTGACCACAAAATCCTTCTCCATACTTGTTGTGAGCCTCAAATATCAATTTTCAGAGCAATCGGCCCAGTAACAAAAAAGTTCAAAATGGCGGCCACTTTTAAAATTCTGACCATAAACTCATTCTGTGCTCTGCTCTGCTGCGCAAGCATAGAGAAATCGATATTTGAGAATGAGATACTCAAATATCGATTTTCAGAGCAATCGGCCCAGTAACAAAAAAGTTCAAAATGGCGGTCACTTTTTTAAATTTTGACCACAAATTCCTACTCCATGCTTGTTGCGAATTGCGATACTCAAATATCGATTTTCAGAGCAATCGGCCCAGTCACAAAAAGTTCAAAATGGCGGCCACTTTTTTTAATTCTGACCATAAATTCGTTCTCTATACTTGCTTCAATACTAAAATATCGATTTTCAGAGCAATCGGCCCAGTAACAAAAAAGTATAAAATGGCGGCCACTTTTTTTAATTCTGACCGTACATTCGTTCTTTATGCTTGCTTCGATACTCAAATATCGATTGTCAAAGCAATCGGCCCAGTAACAAAAAAGTTCGAAATGGCGGCCACTTTTTTAAATTTTGAATTCCCACTCCATGCTTGTTGCGATACCCAAATATCGATTTTCAGAGTAATCGGCCCAGTAACTAAGGACTTACTTCGCTACCAGTTTTTAACTACGCACGAAAATAAGTTTTAACAAACTATGGGTTTTAAATATCAATAGAACCTTTTTTATAGACAGAAAATGCCGAAGGCATACCACTCCGGCAGGAGGAAACACATGGGTTAATTTGCACCCACTAAAACTGTCTGCGTCCACGACGGACCCGCTGGCGGGAGTACGGGATTCACTTTTGTATGCACCGCGCTCCCGCCAGGTCATAACCCACCGGTTTTGCCGGGGACGGCTCCTAACGTCTGTCATCCGCAGGCCGGCAACTTCCTTCGAGAGGGCTGCGTGACCTGCATTTCCATCTAACGCTCTGCCGCCTCCTTTCAACATTCAAATTGCGACAGTGGCAGTAGCATCTTCACAGGTTTATATAAAAATCATAATCGAAAAAGTCCAACTTAGGGAATTAGTCGCAAAGTGAGACTCACACCTAGCTCTATACTCAAAACTAATTTCTTAAACTGGATACTTTCAAGTAAAGATATTTGTATAAACCTACGAAGCGGCAACGTCGCGGATGCTTTCAGCCAATCCGATCGTTTGGCTCATTGGCATCGCGCTCTGATTGGCTCATTTGAATGGGATCAACATTTTCCGTAACCATCGCAAGGTGGATTTGTATATCGGATCAACTTCTGCGAACGCTAGTATAAAGTTCCATGAGTGTAGATGTTGATCCGGTTGGAGCCACATTAGTTACCAGAGATGTTAGGGAAAATGTTGATCCCATTCAAATGAGCCAATCAGTGCACGGCAAACGATCGGATTGGCTGAAAGCATCCGCGACGTTGCCGCTTCGTAGGTTTATACAAAGATCTTTATTTGAAAGTATCTAGCATGTATCCAGTTTAAAAAATTAGTTTGAGTATAGAGCTTGGTGTAACTTTGCGACTAATTCCCTAAGTTGCACTTTTTCGACTATAGGAGCGGTCCGCCGTCAAAACCGGTGGGTTATGACCTGGCGGGAGCGCGGTGCATACAAAAGTGAATCCCGTACTCCCGCCAGCGGGTCCGTCGTGGACACAGACAGTTTTAGTGGGTGCAACTTAACCCATGTGTTTCCCCCTGCCGGAGTGGTATGCTTTAGGCATTTTCTGTCTATAAATAAAAAAACCGGCCAAGTGCGAGTCGGACTCGCGCACTGAGGGTTCCATACCATAAACGAAGTAAAACGTCACTTTTGTTTATGAATTTAGGAGTATTATTTACGAGTAGGTACTTTTGCTGGCGAACTGCAAACCTAACTTTGTTTTTGGTGGTTTATTGTTATCTATACTTAATATTATAAAGAGGAAGCGTAACGATGTTACGCTTCCTCTTTATAATTTTAAGTATAGATAAATTCGAAGAGGAAGCGTAAAATGTATATACGTATGTTCCTATTGATCATAATTATTTCAGATTTCTGGAACGATAAACTTCGGAGATAAGGGGGGGGGCGGTATTTTTTTCGACAGTTTGCCCAATTAAAAAAACTATCGGCTACAAAAATAAATAAAAATCGGTTTTCGAATACACAAGTAACGCCTTTTCATGTGATACCCCACTTAATATTGTTATCTCATTTTGAAATTTCAACAACCCATTTTACCTTTTAACATAATACCTAAATAATATCGAGTTTCTAAATAGATAGGTAAATAATCAAATATGGATTACTAGCAGATACCCACGGCTTCGCTCGCGTAAATTTCAGATTTTCCTATTCTCACGGGAAACCATGAATTTCCCGGAATAAAAAGTAGCCTTTGTGTTCATTTACTCGTATCTCCATTCCAACTTTCAGCAATAAATTTTCTTAGTTGAGGTTTGAAGTAATGTTTTTCCGCGTGAATAACCATTTTTCACTATTTCCGCGGAAACCATTGATTTTCCCGGAATAAAAAATAATAAAAAAAGCCATCAAAATAACGATATTTCAATTTCTTTTTTTTAAAAAAGGGAACCGCCTTAAAAAATCAACCCACTGAAAAGCACAAAATAATTTTCTAATAAATCTGGGTACACCTACTTAATTCCTCAATGCCTGAAAACAAAAGTTTTTAACCAGTGCGTCCTTCCCGTCCTCACCTATGGTGCTGAAACGTGGACACTCACACACGGCCTGATCCACAAATTTAAAGTCACGCAGCGGGCCATGGAGAGGGCGATGTTAGGAGTTTCCCTGAGGGACAGAATCCGAAATGAGGAGATCCGCAGGAGAACTAAGGTCACTGACATAGGCCAAACCATAAGCAAGCTGAAGTGGCAGAGGGCAGGTCACGCGTGTCGTAGGGGCGATGGCCGGTGGAGCCGAAAAGTCCTAGAGTGGAGACCGCGTACAAGTAAACGTAGCGTGGGGCGCCCTCCAGCTCGTTGGACCGACGACATTAAGCGGGTGGCGCGAAGCGGCTGGATGAGGAAGGCTGAGGACAGGGTGTAGTGGCGCTCGCTTGGGAAGGCCTATGTTGAACAGTGGACGTCCTATGTTCAACAGTGGACGTTCGCAGGCTGATGTGATGATGATGATGATGTGACACCTACTTAGTTTTTGATGTCGGCGCCAAATCAAAATTCGCAAATCATTTTAAGCATGCTGTCAGTTCATATCAGTTCGGTAATTACAGCGTGAAGTAGTATTTTTCCCACGTGAATATCTATTTTTCACTTTTCCTGCAGAAACCATTAACTCTTCCGGGATAAAAGTAGTCTATGTATTCATCCAGGATATAACCTATCTCCATTCCAAATTTCAGCCAAATTGGTTTGTACTTGCGGCTGAAGATTTTTTGAAATAGTCAAAAATAGTCATTGAACAAATTCACCCACACGGTAACAAACAAAAAACCTGCGCAAACGTCTTCCCGCAATAAAATCTGTCAAGCAATAATTGAAAGCTTGTGTTGTTGCTTTTGTAAACAAAGTTCGATTCACAAACGCAGTAGCTAACGCATTTTTCTTACCTTATTTCTCTTACGAAGTAGTCTAGTGGGTTCTTTGTCACACGTAGAACGCGACGTTGCCGCTCTGCGTAAGATGCCTATTCGTCAGTTTTGGCTCCGGATCCACTTATTTTAAGTAAATGTCGCATATGAGTTAAATATATTGTGGATCTAAGAAATCCTTTTCAGTATGATTTTTTCGGCCGTTATTGGATCAACAAATATTGGTCAAATCGCTGACGAGTATGTCGAAAATCTGTTCGTGCAGATCCACTGACGTCACACGCGCATTAGGGGCGGATCAAAATATATCAGTTTGCCTGATGCAGAGCTGAGTAAACACGTGAAATAGGGGGATCAACATTTGTTCCAACATCCCACTGGAGCAACATTTACCGTGAACGGATCTATATATATATATATATATATATATATATATATATACAAGAATAGCTCGTTTAAAGGTATAGGATTTTGTTATGCCTGTTAGAGAGGGAATCGTTTGTAATTTTGCTAGCCAGTGGTCAAGCAAGCTACGCAGCAGCCATTTCCTTTTTTTAAAACGCAAAGACCCAGTGCAAACCTTGCGGTAATGCATTACCGCAAGGTTTGCATTGGGTCTGAGTGACTTAAAAAATACATAATTCCCCTTAGAAAGTTCAGCTGTAACTCTAGTGACAATGTCACCCTCTAGAAAGGTTAAAGTTAAAAAATGGATAGTACTTGAAACGGAGGCATTTGTTTGGACTCGAAACTCCTCTGCAGTACTTGAGCTATCATCATATCATCATATTATCATCGTTATCGTTCTTCGTTTGATCTCGAGACATATGCTTCAGTTGAGCCTACTTTCATCTAAGGGGGTATCAGCCAAGGCGTTATCAGCCATCTAAGGCTTTATCTCATCATTTTCCTGACAGTTCATCTATTTGATCTTATCTGCTAGTCAGAATTTCTGCAGAATCATCGTTGATAAACGTGTCTTAATTTTTAACTACCAAATTTCGCAAAATAGTTTATTTGCGCACTAATTTCAGAGAGTTTTTTTAGCAGAAAGAAATTTCCGCTTAGCTCTAAGATAAACAAAACTAACCATATCAACTCTTTTTCGGGTGTAACTTTTCGAGTTCATAAGTATGAATTTTTTCTGTAATATTATTGCGAAACCTGTAATAGGCTTCCGGACTAGACAAGTGCTTATTACTCACGCTATATTTTAACATTAAAAAATCGTATCATTACTATAAGTATTTTAGTGTTTGTAACCAAACTCCTCCAGAATGGCTGAACCGATTTTTATGAAAAATTTTGTCTATATAGGTCTGAGAATAGGTTTTAAGCTAATTTTCACATCTCTGAATGACAAAACAACATCTGCTCGATCAGATAGTCTAATATAAATTCTCGTATCACAGTGTTAACATTACCAAAGTATTCCAAAACGGCTTCACCGACTTTTGTATGATTTTTTCATAATTTTGAATGCCCAGTCGGTCAGTTTGTTAATAATAAAAATTCCGTTTGTTTACAGTCAACCTTGAAAGAGTGGCGCGTAGCGTTCTGGGTGTGCCTCGCGATTCTGGTCATCACAAACGTCATCTACCTCATCTTCGCCAAGGGGGAGCAGCTCTGGTGGGACGACGTGAAGAGACACGGCTACCCCGTCACGTGGAAACACGGCCCCCTTCCTCTACGGACAAATGACTCGGAATCCGCAGAAAGTGAACAGAGAAAAGAAAAACAATAACCTCACCAGTATTATTTATTGTATAATTTTAAGTTTGTAATTTATTGTAAAAAATATTTAATAAGTAAATTAAATTAATCATAATTTTTATACAGAATTGGATTTTTTATTTCATTCGTCTTTTTTTATAGATCACCTTTTCTCATAAGAATCAACCTGTCACGGCTTCGCACGGGAATTTCTCAGTAGTTTTTGAGTGTATTAATTAGATACAAACATACACCTACACAAAAATACAAATTTAAAGCTTTATAATATTAGTGTAAATAAGTACAAATATCATTATCGAGTTATGTATTATGGATCATAGTGAATTATATTTTATGCAAGGGTGCAAAGTAGCTTTTTGGGCCGAGTGTCAATATTAAATTATTGAATATATAGTATAATATTGTTAAGATTTTCTTAACCAGAAAGCTGTAAAAAGTAAAAACCCGATAATAAGGTTGCCGATTGAGATATTAAGGTTTATTAATATTTTGTTGTTTGATAACATACTGTTAAATATTATTAAAGTGTATGATCTGGGTTATCAACACAGCTTATTTAAAAAAACCAACAGCTCAAATATATTATATATAATAATAGAATAAATATATAATAAATATATAATATATATTATATTCTTTTAATTTAATTCATCCACCAACGTCTCTCTCGCACGTCCTAAGGTCGACTGGCAGATAATGCTCATTTTGCATTAAGTCCACCTTGTTGCATTTTTTTTACTTTGTAAATGGTGCAATAAAGTAAAAAAAAAAATACCTACCACTGAAGTCCTAGTAGGTACTATTATATATACGCATTCTTCACTTGACCAAAATATTAACCATGCCAAAATCATTTTCACAAAAAGAAATCGGAAATGTTCCCAACTTGTACAGTTTCCTCCTATCTTATATTATGGCTTCGGACTTCCGTATAAACCGTACTATCCTAATTGTAAAACACTGCGAAGATGGCATAATTTAAATCATGACGAATGTTTATTTTTCGATCTTTTTTTTTTCGGTTTTTGTGGTGCTCGCGTTATAAACTTTGGGCCCGTTGGGTCATCAGCTAAGCATTTCTACAATATTATGACTCGAAGACTTATCCCAAGTCAGGTGACTAAAGAGCTTAGGAGAGGAAAACTCAAAGAAGCATCAGCGTTTTGGGTACTACGAGTAATATAGTTATATAGTAGATAGGTATGTAGTAGAGTACATATCCATATAGTTTCGCATTTCGCATTAGTCGGTTCAGATTTTTTGTAAATACGAGTATGTAGTTTTTTGCAAATATTAAGTTTATTACTTTTTTCAAACCCACACAATAATAAGTCATTATTTAGATAATATATCCAGTTTTATTATTTATTTGGGTTTTTCATCATATTGAAAAAAATTGAGATTATCAGCTAATCTAGTATCAAGCCTTCTTTGTTATTACCACGTCCTCCGAAGCGCTGATAATGTCATCTCGTTTCAGTTACAAATTTCAGCACACTTCTATACACTCGATGATGTTAAGATAAATGAACGACGGATCAAAAGTGTGCTAGAGCTAAAATGATAAAACAATTCTCATATATTACGTTTACATCTACTTACTTATTTTGAGTGGTATAGTTTAAGATTATACTCGGATTTAGGTGCTAAGAAATTGTTGAGTGTTTGTTTTGTTCCACTTTCGATGACGCACAAAAAATATTGTTTCTTTTAAAATAGAGTACAGGCTTGTGAAGAGCAATGACTCTTACAGGATGGCGTCGTATTCTAAACAGAGGTAAGATTTATTCTTTACTTCATATTTTTATTTTCTATCAAATAATAATGTAGATAAAACATTTAATGAAAATCAGTCAAGCCGTTTCGGAAGAGTTTATAGAAAGGAAGATTGTATTTTGTATGCATATTACAAAATGTTTGATTGTTTTGCGCCCACCACGCTAGTCAAGTGCGGGCTGGCTTCGTGTACCTTTGAGAACATTACGGTGAGCTTCAGGCATGTAGCTTAGCGTCACGTTTCCTTCACCGAAAGCAAGTGTTCTTTAGGTTCCACAAACAAAATGTCCCGATTTGAACACATGACCCTTTTATGATGCAGCGGAGTGAACCAATGGACTCTATCACTACTTTCCTTCCCCTAAATGCATACATAGAACCGTACCCCCTTGGATACGATTTTTAGGTTTTTACTCCTCCTCAAACTCCTTAGCGATCCTAGAACCATCAATAATAAACCAGTTTATTGAGTTTTTTGTTTTATTTTCAGTGATATTCATACCTCAGCGCTATGTATTTGGTCTACTCGGACTATTCGCTTTAGCAAACTCATTTACAATGCGAGTATGTCTGAGTATGACCATCGTAACGATGGTGAAGCAAGTCTCCTCCGACTCGCATATCATGGGTGAAACATGCCCCACAGACATCGGAGGCATCTCATCGACTTCTAATTCTTCTGTAGTTTTTGAGGTACAATGTTTTTTTATTCAAATACAAGTTAGCACTCTCAGCTAGGAACAGATACTTAAAGGAAAACATTTTCGCGGAATACATTGGTATCAAATTCTGCAAACTGAATGGCTGAAAAAATGTGAATAAGGAATTCCAAGCTAATCAGGGGTTGCACAAACTTTACCGGAACATAAATTGCTTGGCGGTACGTCTTTGGCAGTAGAATAGAATCAGTTGCACCAAATTATACTATACCAAAATAGTATGTGCCGGAAACAGAACTTATCTACAGCACTCTATATGTGCGTAAGAGATTGTATTGTAGTAGAATGAGACATTGCCAAAAAATACTATTATATGTTAGTTGTGGTTTCACTAGTGGTGATGATAAGCTGTCAAAAAGTCTCAGGATATTTAACTTTGTGCTGGTACTATAACGCAGATATGTGAGTTTTATGAAGTAAGCTGTATTCTACCTCTATATGATTTTAATAGAGTAAGATTTATGATGACTCCGTTCCCGAATTTCTATTATCAACAAAGGTACCAGGTTTGTACAGTCTAAAAGTGTTGAGTAACCTGAAAATAAATGTATAGATAGATGGATATCTACATATCTATCTGGCAATATAAACAGAATTATCTGAAGTATGGATTATGTTGCGTCAAGTGGATTACGCAATGCCCATTGTGAAAATCCAACACAATGTACAATACCATTTTTACCCACGACGGAACGGAGTACGGGTATATGCGTTTAGGGTGAGAGACCGTTTGTACATTTTTTCAACAAATTATTATCAATTAATGCAGTTAGTACCTATAGGTAAGAAGATCGAGAAATTGAATTAGTTACCAAATGAATAAAGTAAACACACACACTGGTAAACAGCAACATCTTGCACCATCAACACCGGCGCAGGCAGAGCATAGCAGCTCCGGCGGATTTTCTTGGATTTGTAATTATACTGATAGGTTAGTCCTTACTTTCCTTTAGTCGGGGAGTTTTAAAAATATTATTTAATCCTTTTTCAATTTCAAGTCCATAAGAGTCGTGGGTGTTTAAAATTTTTTAATTTTCCACTTGTTAGCTAATGCTTTGCTGACTGTTTTGTCTGACATACTCGTACCGAGACAAAGTTGCAAAGACTTATTCGCGTTTTTTTTAAGCCAATCATGTTGTAGAATCTGATACCGATATATTCGACGAATAGTACTTATAGTTGGACTTTGATATTTTTTTTTCATTTTATTAAATACAAGATTGATCCCTTTGCGACAAACATAGCTATGTATGATCCCTTCGATAGGTGATATTATTAATTATGTAAAATGCTAAAAAATTAGATACAATAAAACTGTTACAGGGTAGACAAAGGTACGACTGGGATGAAAGCACTCAGGGCTTACTCCTCAGTGCTTTTTACTATGGCTACGTGGTCACACATTTACCGGGGGGTCTCCTCGCTGAGAAGTTTGGCGGGAAATGGACGCTAGGTCTGAGCTTACTCTGTACTTCTGTTTCCACTGCATTGACGCCATTTGCTGTTCATTTCGGCGGCGCTGTGGGACTTTTCATCATGAGAGTCATTTGTGGTCTTGGAGAGGTAAAAGATTTTTTTATCTGCCTCATTTGTTTTAAAGCTTATTCACAATGCTTAATTATAATAATATTTTAACAGGGAACTTAATTATAGCAATATTTTAAGCTTAACGAAGTCGCTAAGCTAATTAAAATTTTAATTATTATATGTACTTGGATTATTTTAGGGGCCGGTAACACCAGCATTTGTTCTGCTAATGGCCCGATGGGTTCCTCCCGCAGAACGGTCTCGTTTTGGCGCAATGATATTCGGAGGGGCTCAAGTGGGCAATATTGCTGGTCCATATATTTCCGGATTGCTCTTAGCTAACGGAGGCGACTGGGCAAATGTGTTTTATGTGTTCGGAAGTCTGGGTGTTCTCTGGTTTCTGTTTTTCGTAAGTACCATCTTTACATATCTATTCAAATATAAGACCTGAAATGTCCTTAAATTGGAACAACACGACCACAAATGAAAAAGTGTTCTGTGTTTAAAGCCTGTTATTTTACCTGATGATAATAATTGATAATGTAGCCGAAGATACAACCGTATTAACTTATAACCCTATCGGTTAATTCCACGCAACAAGCAGTGGCCAAAACCTCCCGCCCGACCAGACGCGTCAATTCAGATTTTTTTTATAATTGATAAACTTGCGCTTGACTAAAATCATATTTGACGGGCAAACAGGATGCCTAGGATGGAGCGCACTTGCCTAGAAAATGCCTATACATTCTTATACAGAATGCACCCAAATTGTACTTGGCTGGAACACGGAAGCTGAAAGGGTGTTCCACACTTTAGCGGTTCGTATCAGAAACGTGGAAGAAAAACGTTTCGTTCCAGTACGCTTGACATCAACCACATAAAGATGCCACTACTCTCGGCGTCTAGCGGTCTAACACTGGTGAGGTTTTATCCATTATACCAAATCCTAAATTATACCCAGATGTTAATATATTTTCAGACTCTTCTCTGCTATAGTACTCCAAACTCTCATCCATTTATATCCGACGAGGAACGTGATTACTTAAATGCTAATATAACTGCGTCTGGCCTCCACAAGAAATTGGATCCTGTGCCGTTTAAAGCCATCCTACGTTCACCACAACTGTGGGTACTTGTGTGTGCTGCTGTAAGTATGCATTTGCCATTATCATTCAGAAGATAAGGGCACTGTTTGGCAAAGGGATATCAAAGAGCGAATATAATTTCACGCAACAGTCTTCATGAATGGGAGTATTGTATTGTTGATGATATTTCTGGCGGAGCAATACCGTGTAATCAGCTCTTTATTTAGATTTAAGTTGGGACCAACCAAAATAAATCTGTTCCTGTGAACTGATTATACGATAAGAATGACTAAAAGTAGGTATGGACTTAAATAAGATGATATTCGCTTCGTGTTTTGATGCGACCTATCACCTACTCGTATACTTACACCGTATGAATAAAATTTAAGACCCATCACCCTCGTGCCCAAAGTTTCTCCCATTAGTAATGTACAAAGTAGAAAATCGCTGTAATCTTTACAATTTTCATTGAATTAACTTATATAGTTGTAATCTTTAGAAGAAACAAAGCGGATTTCATCAACACAGTATTTAATGTTTAAATCTTTATTAATAAGAACATTAAGCTGAGGACAATTAATAGGTTAATGTACCTAAAGGTCATGTCCTAATTTGCTAAGCGACATTTTGATGTAGGCTTTATTTAAATCTAGGGATATTAATGCCCCAATAAACAGCAACCCTTGTATCGTACTTAGATTTGTTTGAGCTCCAAAGTAATTACGGCGAAAGCTTTAGTAGGAATTTTGAACAAAGTTCCCTTTTGCAAACAGTTTAACTTCAACTTTAACTGAAGTTAAGTTAAACAGTAGGAACCCCTAGTGATTTTTCATTTTGTATAAAATGATTTTGTATGAAATGGATTAGACAAAAGGCCTGAAAATGGTGCATACGGAATTCAAACAACTTGTATTATCCTAATTTTTAAGAAAGAAGTATTTTATTTATAAAATGCCTACATTTTGTTATTTCAATCAATGTAAGTACTTTATTTCAAACTTCCAGGTCGGTCATGACTGGGGCTACTTTACGATGATAACTGATCTCCCCAAGTATTTCTCTGATGTTCTCAAGTTTAATATCAAGGATACTGGATTAATGTCAGCCTTACCATACATTGCAATGTACGTTTGTTCCTTTATCTTCGCTGGTTTATGCGATTTGTGTATCAGAAAGAAGTGGCATAGCATTACTACTGGAAGAAAAATTTACACTACAATATGTAAGTATTT
This sequence comes from Coenonympha glycerion, assembly GCA_963855885.1. NCBI lineage: Eukaryota > Metazoa > Arthropoda > Insecta > Lepidoptera > Nymphalidae > Coenonympha > Coenonympha glycerion. The sequence goes on from OY979639.1 coordinate 9,630,282, forward strand.
TTTTATTTTTATTTATTTAAGTACTTGTGGCAACTATGGCCCCCATACAAATAACATTGTCTTAAAGAATTTCTTTGTATTTTTATTGTACTCAAAACTTAAATTATTAAAAATGTCAAAGTTATAATATATCACTTCACTCATATGCAATTTTCCGGTATCTTACAACCCGGGTACCTTTAAGAAAAGAGTGAATAGGCATCTTCTAGGTAAGCGCGCTCCATCTTCGACCACATCGTCACTTTCCATCAGGTGAGATTGTGGCCAAGCGTAAGCCTAAATTGATTAAAAAAATTCAAATACATCCCCTATAGGTACTGGAGAGTCTTTGTCCTAACGCCCTTAGAATGCCGTTGTTCTTCCCATACTCTGCATATCAGAGATGCTATACGGTTCCTCCTATAAAGTAGTAATATGTAAAGCAGCTTTTGAAAATCTGTAATCTGTTGGGAAGTTTCCTCGTCCTAGCCAAGTCTAAAAGTAATCAAACATGTCTGTTATATAATTTTTAATAAATATTTGCTTCTTTGCCAAACAACTTTCCGAACAAATGAATCGAATTTAAAGCTTTCAATAAAACCTTTAATAAAACTTCCAAATAATCCTTCCATGGCAGTCGCTTAAAAGATTATTTAATTCGGTGGAGTGGCCGATATCCAGAAAGTCATTAAAACTTTGTTTTTCGCTTTCAAGGACTTGATAGGTACCTACTAATCCATTTGAATACTAAAATCTAACCTCGGAGAGAAGGACAAATTCCTTTTCGGTCTTGAATAGAGTCAACCCTCTAATATTTTTATAATGTGTTTTTCAAAAAGTACACTTTTTCATGTGTGTTAAGCGTATGGAAAGTTTTTACATTCACTGTAGTCCTTTTCGTTTTCCTCTGGCTTTTAAAATCCTCATGCACAAAGGATGTTTCGTTTTATAGCAAGTGCTATCTTTTAGATAGTAATTTAGTAATGCAATAAGGACAACGAATGCGGTTGTTTTTTTAATCTGTACTTCCCCGTTTCCACAACGCATTCTTAAAATATGTCTTTCATTTAAATTTCATCACGTTCACGGAAGAATATTTTTTCCTCAGCATCAACTCTGCCTGCCGTGTTTATTATTCTGGCTTCATACTCTGGCTGCGACCGTGTGAAGGCCGTGGCTTGTTTCATAGCGTCGATGGCCTTCATGGCCGGGTTCTACAGCAGTGTGAAGATCAATGCCATGGACATCGCCCCGAATTATGCGGGGACATGTTCCGCATTCGTGAACGGACTGGCAGCTGTGTCGGGAATGATTACGCCGTACATGGTTGGACTGTTGACACCCGATGTAAGTATTTCAAGCACCAATATGGACCGAAGGATGAGCCCATCTGAACATTTTACCGTAAAACCGTTTCCCGTTTATTTCTTGTATGAAGAAGTCATTCACGTGTGTACACACATATTTTAAAACCAATGTATTTTCAGCATGTAATCTGAATGCCTAAACCAGGCAGAAACACGATTGGAAAAACTTTTCCCAAACATTGCTCAAATTTTTCAATTTTTAATTTTTATCGGAAACTGTAGTAAATTTTTACGTACTTTTTTTGTTTATGTCAGGATTAATAATTACGAAACATGTTTTTGCACGTTGTTGATAATTGGCTTGTTATTGGGTGTTTTAGTAATTTGGAAAAAAACGTGTTCATATTCATGTGTTCATATTCACACCGTTCCGGAGTTAATATATCGCTTTTGGTTGAATTACGAAAACTGATTTTTTGACCTGGCAGACCAGGGTTAATCGCTAGACCCATAAGTATCGCTGATAGCAGTTTTTGTTTGGAATTCCACGTCTACTTGCGAAAACCGCATCTAAATTGGACCTTTCAGTCACGAGAAAACTTCTAAAAACCATGAGTCTGTCGACAGGTAAGTAAACAAGCAAGTTAGTCGTAGTGCTAACTCAACTTGCAAACAATCTATAGACTTCGGTTTTTTTTCTATCGATTGGTAGTATTAACCCGAGGAGCTGTATAGTTTTTGATGAAATTTGGATGGTCAGTGGCCGAGATATGGGCAAAAAACCGTGCGAAGTTCACTCCTAGCGTAGTAAACTTTTGTGAACGGTGTGGATATGCCAGCGATGACTTCTGTCATCGATACTAGTTTTTTTTTGTGAAATTGGAGCGTGATGCACCTTATAGCACACACAGTTTTGCAAGATTGAGGAGAGCAACTGCTTGAGTATTATTCAACTCTTAGTTTTGTGTGCATTGTACAGGAATTATTTTCAAGTTACCATTATTTTATCAACGCTACGCAAGTTTTGAATAAAAAGTGGGGAAAATACTTTGCTTTTGCTAATGAGCCAAGCAATCCGAAGAGTAACGGTTGACTGAACCTTGTTTGGTCAAAGGTGAAAATGGGATAAGTCAAGCGTAAAATTGATTCAATTTCCTACAGATGTAAAGGAAAAAGCTTTTTTTATAACAACGTGTAATGAACTCGCGGATTGGATTACGCAACGAATTCACGCTTCAATATTTTTTGATAGAGTCCAATATGCTAATCCAATTTCGAATTCAGCAGAATACATCTTTTCATAAAAGCGAATTCCTACTGGTAACCATCTATATTCTATACAGAACTTCAAATCGATTTTCGATGTAAAAATTAGTTTTCAAGTACTTAAGTAACTCAATCAGAATTTTTGCCCAATAGTTAAAAATTTCAAAATTTCCTGTCGCCAAATCAGCTTGGAAACGTACCTATGGTACGCATTTTAATGAATGCAAAAAACTGTAAATCTAAGCGATTATGACAATACTTAATAATTTTGGTACCTAACCTACTTCAAAAATTACGTGTATAGAAAGAACCTATACACATAATTTTTATACACAAACGTAGATGTGTGTATCTAAAAATCTTAAAAATGTTCTGAATAAACCTAAGCATTTTTTTTTAATTGTATAAAAAAGAGACTGGCTGGCAACAAAGCTGCCAGAATCATTGGATGAAAGATTTCTGCATAACTTAGTTTCTCCTATCTTAGTTAATCAATCTTTTTAAATGTTATAATATAATTCAACTTGTGTTCCCAGCAATCAATTCAACAATGGCGGAATGCTTTCTGGACTATTTTCGTGGTGATGATAGGCACCAATGTAGTCTATTTGATCTGGGGCTCCGGAGAACAACAGTGGTGGGACGATGTGGACAAGTTTGGCTACCCGGCGCGCTGGCGACACGGACCCCTGGCCAGGAGAACTGAACATGGGGAGAAGAATATCGTATACCCTAAGCATGATCATACACCAATCGATATCGACTGATATTATAATAAGTAAATAAAATAATCTATTATTAATTTTGTGTTTTTTTTTTTAACAAAATGGTAATTGATTGGCACCCAGAATGTTTTTCATCACCCAGTACCACAGGAAAGCTATTCCTACTTTCCCATAGAATTAAAACATCCCTTGTACGGTTTAACTGCTGAACCGATCTCAATGGAATTCTACATGAAGATAGTTTGTATCGTAAGAAATATAAGATAATTTTATATAGCCAAGTAAGAATGAAAATTCCATTACCAACAAAGTAATAATGAATATTCCAATAGTGAGCGCCTGATAAAACTTTGTCTGCAAGGTTTTCGTACTTGGAAAAGCATTTTCCTTGTTGTTCCGAGAAGTTATAAGTCGTAAGTTCAATGAAAATAGACAGAAAAGCAAACATGAATAATGTTGAATATTTTAGTATTTATTATTTTATCTTGGAAGTTAGGTACGCCACCTTCGCAAACACTGACGGACTGACTAATATAACGACGAGAAAGTACTAATATAATAATTATTGGGCTACGAAAGTTACTTTTCTTATCTAGAAGGCCCTTGGTTGCCTTTGAAAACTATTAGTTTTTAATTATGACGCCTGAGAAAAATAATTTGCAAATTAACTTTTTAATGTGGACCTAAAGGTTAGCTATTGAGAATCATGAAAACCATATTATGAAATGAACTTTCCACGAACTTATGACCGGGCCATAACGAAATATAACAATTACATGAAATGGTCAGCAACCCCATGAAATAACCAATTTCGTATTCTGAGGATACGAGTTAACATTTTAAATAATACCTACATGCGGTACATTCCCTTATCCCAGCATAAGGAAAAACTAGCATTTATAAAATCTATGATAAGCACGCAACTAAAGCTAAATAAAAAATATCCACAAGAACTACATTACTATTACTTAGTCATAAGACATATACTGGCCTGCAAATGTAAGTATCACACTTTTCAAATTAAATTGATACAAAGTGTGATACTTTCTTTTGCAGGCCAGTGTATTTCAGATTATCAGAGAAAACTTTCGATCGCTCATACGGAACGAAATTCAAAATATGATTGAGAATGGCAGCTGTCTGAAGTCACGTGATCAAATATCGGATCGGATATGTCATCCTCATACAATTTTTGAAAGTCGTTCGATTTGAGAGAATGGTTTCTGCGACGATCATATAAGCGTCAAAATGACTACGGCTGCAAGTATTATAGGTACAAATTTTGAGATTTAAATATACTAGTTAAAAATTCTGGCTTTCGTGTTATTATTATTATTTACCTTGAGCTCAATCAAAAATAAAAATATTTTACACATAAAGTAGGTATCATAAAAATTTTGATTAGTGTAACAAATATAATCACATGTTATACGCTGTGATATTTAATTACATTGCCGAAATCGTTTTATGCTTTATATGTAGAGTGGATCTTTGAGGCGTAATCATTTAACTTAGCTACCAAAAAATGGTATAAGGAATTTGATATCCTAGCAAAATTATTTATCTGCATCAAAGGTCACTAAAATGGGCCAATCGAGCTTCATAGGATCAATCCAATGTGTATACTAGAAATGTCAGGAATCGTCAAACACTTTTTTCACCTGTAATTATTTCTATTCTTTTGCATGTTGCAGCCTAAAACTCTTTTCGCGTTTTGGCTTTCTTTAAGTTAGGACACTTTTTAGCGCTGACCAAAATCCTTGATATTAAATATAACATCAATGTCTCTAACACAGATTTTAGTCTCTAATATTTAAAATTATCGTTCCAATTTTAGTTATCAAACTCTTCCGAATCGGCTTGCCCGATTGTTATGAAATTTTATGTGAATGTTCGGTGGGTCTATGAGTAGGGATGTAAAAAATAGCTTATCTATTAGGTAGTGTCTATAAAATTCTCGTGCCAATTTTTGTTACCAAACTCCTCCGAAACGACTCGACCAATTGTTATGAAATTTATTGTATGTGTTTGGTAGGTTTGACAGTAGGTCGTAAGCTATTTTTATATCATTAGTGGCATAACAACGTTTGCCAAGTCACCTAGTCTTTTATAAACTTTAACTACTTAAGTTAAATCTCATACAAATTATAATACAACGTTATCTCCTAGTAGCTCTAAGAGTCTGCTGACCCACAGTGTCTCCCATACATTCGTAACACCAAAATCATTTGTAATTCGTGCAAATTTCGATGTTGTGGTGTTATTCGGGTTCATATAGTAATAATCTATGCTCCTGGCCATATCTGGTTCCGTAAGACCTTTGTTAAACGAAATTGTAAACGAATTTAGTTTTGCTTATTTTTATGTCAAAGTTATGAAAATTTTGACCAAAATTGATTATTATTTCGTTTTAAAGAAGTATTTCCGAACCAAATATATGCGCATAGATTATTAGGTATATGAATCCGAATAAAACCATAACATGATCGAAATATGCACGAATTGCAAATGATTTGGTATTTTGCTAAGACTACATTAAATGTATTTTGTATGAATGGAGACACCGTGGGTCAGTAGACTCTTAACTGCCGATTTTTCAATCGCCAGATAAACATTAACTAGGTAAGGAATAAATGTGACGTTTTGACAGATTTTGATCTGTTTCAAATTTATTCCTCAGATAGTATATATACTCGTATGACGATTGAAAAATCAGCCCTAAGTATAATTTAATATTGTTATGTAGCCGCGTGTGTTATTATACTATTAACATCCTCGCGGCACCTTCGATCTTGATGACTTACGGCAAGAGATTAATCTGACAGACTGACATTGCGCACGCGTCGACCCGCGCACGCGCAGTCGAGTGCCTGTCACCTGCGCATTCGCGCCGATTAGTGCCTTAAAGTTGTGTTATGAAAAACGTTACATTGGGATAAACCTGCTAAGTAATAAAAAGTGAGTGTTTTCAATTACGTCTCAGCACCTCTGCTATCCTAGTACAATAGCGTATAGTTTTTAGATGATATCAAAACATTGACTTTAGCATATTTTCGCGTAAGTATACCAAGTCGTTCATTGCACTAGTGTTTTAAATTTTATACGTTGATAATTTATTTTATGAAAAATACTAATTGGGTTAAATGTTTGTTGAATAAATTGTATCGCATTAATTACAATATCAGACAATAATGATGATTGCCTGTGCCTACTCCTTAAATAAATCGTTCTAAAAGATTGGAAAATTACCTAAGAACGAAACAAAACCGATTAACACTCTTATTAAATCGTAACTTGTTTCTTTTAATTAAACCTACCTAAAACATCTTAGAACGGAATAAACCAGTAGTACCCTGTATTGCATCTATCTCTAATCTCTTGACAAACGTTGTTTTGTTTACAACCAATTCTCAGGCCTACCGAATGTAAACAAACAATTTCATATAAATCGGTCAAGCCGTTTCAGAGGAGTTTTGTTACAAACACTGTAGCTAAGACTTTTCTGTATTAGAGAAGTTAATAAGGTATAGAAAGATCCATAGCTATCCTTTTGTAGTTTTAACACTCAACAGTACTCAGGTATAATTAAAGTCTGTCAATAATTCATCTGTTAGACAAAACAACCTTTTTATTGAGAGTAAATGTAAAAACAGTTATTTTGATTTAGACAATGAGAGCGACTGATTATAATTATCTTAAGTTTGTTACAAATAATTGACTCTTTATAGTATAAGTAGGTACTAACTACCTATAAAACTTATAAATAAAGTAACTGACCCGGCAAAGGTTGTTTTGCCATTAGTTTTCTACGCACATGCAAGTTATGGAACCAGCTACCAGAAACAGTGTTCCAGTAATAACAGTTGTTATTCAAGGGGCGGATAAATATCTTGGATTAACACAAAGGCTTTCATCCCGAAGAACCGAAGTACACGGAAGTGAAGCCACGGACGGCAGATATAGTCTAATAATCGGCCAAGTGCGAGTCAAACTCGCACACGAACGGTTCCGTACCATTATCGTAGCGAGATGATGATGCAGAAGCCAGAAGGCTCAAATAATTATACCCTACTACTTCTACTATACAAGTAGAGTAACTATTGGGTGTTCTGTATCATTGACGAATAACGAGCAAAAATCACGATTATTGTATGGAAGCCCCCCTTCAATCTTTATTTCATTCTATTTTGAACTATTTGTTGTTGAAGTGGTAGCTATCGCAAAAATGTTGGAAAATTTCAAGTGTGGTAACTATCACGGTTCAAGAGATACAGCCTGGTGACAGATGGACGGACGGACGGACGGGCGGCGAAGTCTCAGTACAAGCACAGTTTAAAGATAGTGATAATAGGGTCCCGTTTTTTACCCTTTGGATACGGAAACGTAAAAAGGAAATCCGCCCACGATGTGGTCGGCCAATGGTATATAGTTTTTGTACGTTTAAACACTAATTAAATACGTACAGAGTTGATTTGCGCAATAGCATTTTTATCGCTGTACAAGGCAAATACTTTTCGAGCTATGTACGTATGAGAATAACGTTATAAAGCGATTTATTGTGTTTTTATTACTCTAGTTACTTATGGAGTATTAGTACCGTACTGGGTTCTTGACTTATCATACGATCATAAAGTCAAGCACATGTATTTCAAGATTTGTTGACGAAGTATTGCAATCACCTAAGTAAACAACTGTTTGGAGGAGTAAACAATATTGTCGTACCTGTTGCAACCGAGTTACGCAGCTTGTACTTTGTAAAGTGATTAAGTAGATAGGCAGAAATTATCAAATACCGCAATATAGGCACCGCCAAATTTGGGAAGCTGGTTTGCACCGATGAAATATACCTACGATTGTAGAGTTGATTTTCCAGTGTACATTTATTTATTTATTTGGACAACCAACAGGTAATACAATCTTACATACACCTCTCAAAAATTACAGAAATTACAGTAGGTACATTAATTGTAGTTGCTAATGTCATAGCTAAGTTGAGCATTAGTGAACTCTAAAAGCTATGATTAAAATCGATTGAAAACCTATGTATTCTAAACAAATTGTAACACACGATTTTCTTCACAGAAGGGACCTCCGTCGCACACGTTTTTCTATGTAACCACGAAGAAACGGTTTTGATTCTCAATAATATTAATCTGTGGTTGGATGACTTGTATGTGTCGAATAGTCACGTCATATAGAGCAGTATATAGTAAGATCAAGTTTTAACCGATTTGAAAAAATAGACGCATTCAATTCTACCCAAATGTGTTGTTGAACTAGCACTAATGTATAATATTCGTAAAATGTAGGCTCCTAAGCAAGTGTGCCTTTAATGCGTTTCGACCCAAGAACTAAGTAGTTTTTCGCAAATAGTAGGGTGAGTATTTATATAACGTATGCTTATGGCAATGAATTTTGCGAGCATAACATTTAAGTACGCATGTACATGTTTTTAATTCACCTCATATTGGTACTCCGAATTATTTATTTTCTGCAGTTTCCCAGATTTGGAGCTATCTAGTAACCATAGAAGTAAATGAATATTTTCCACCAAATTTCTTATCAACTGTCTGAATAATGAATTGTGCGTAGCTATTTCTCCAAAATTAGGAACGAATCAATAACTCATATTATTATTGGATAATTCATCTTATTACAAGACACTAGCAAAAGTGACGTACTCGTATTATAAAATCATTTCACTCCTTTTTTTGGGCAGTCGTATAAAAATCGGTTCACTTAGTTTTTTCTTTCAAAACTTTTATTTATTTGACAGAATTCGCTAATCTTCTCAAATATCAGATAATTATAAATAAATCAAAATATTAGACACCTCGTAATCTAGCCACAAACTAAGCGATGTGTTATGGAAATGTACTAGATAACAATTAATATATGTTAGGTACATTAATTAATATACATAGAAAGACACTCAGTTACTGGAAAACATTCACGCTCCTCACACAAAAAAAACGGCAGTGAGAATCGTATCTACGACCTCCGATGCCGAGGATAGGGCCGTTACCGCTATGCCATTCGGTCGTCAGCCGTGCTATTCTGCAAAAATACTTAAAGCAGCGACGAGCGTGCATCTATGCATCTATGAATTTGTCAGTTGTAATAGAGTACAATTTTGCATGTCATCTTCGGCTTGGCAGCTGTCTGGCAGCTGTTTCAGAGATGGACAGTTTGTAGAATAGCACTGCAGTGGTCGATAAAATGGCGTAGGTATTTCATCAACTCGTGTGATTGTGTTAATGCGGCGCAAATCTTCAAACGATAAAATTCTCTGGTGTGAATATTATATTAGTATTATGTTAAGCAGTTGATTTTATTACATGCGAAGCGGATGTTACAATAACGTATGAGAGATGATTCCGCAGATCTCGGTGAAGTATATTAGAATATTAATTGTAGTTAGATGCATCTTATAAATAGCGAGTGAATAGGTACTAGGTAGGTTCCTACTAGAGTTGATTACAAAAGGCTAGAGTTTATGTGCCTTCTTGTCGCAATTACTTTACCAATTTTGAATTCGTCAAATCAATTAATTTATTCGAATAATTCATACATTCATTCATTCATAAATTAAGTTTACAATCACTCTACATCCTTTTTAATCAAAATTTCAAATTTTACGTTTCAAGTGCCAAATCAGTTAATTGTTAAATATTTATGCGATGCTAATAACGTACCCATTTTATAAATACTAAGCACGAAAAACCTTCTTCTGCAGCACAAATATGGCATCGATGTCAGCAGCATTACCCCATAATAAGATACTAGCCTAGTAGTAATATAAAATAACTAAACCATCTAAAACATCAGGTCTAGCAGTCTGAATGTCAGTCACTTACCGTATTTTTATTACCCGTATGCAGCAAAACTAAGTCTGTTCAATAACGTAACCATATGGCCCCATTGAAGTTTGGCTTCAAAGTCGAACGTTATTTCTAGGAATACGGTTATATAGGTATATCTATTACTTACATCGAGTTAGTCGTTAATTAATAAAACAGTCGTTTTTGCAAGGTTAACATTTGCTAAAGTGAATTTGTACAGTCGTATCTCTGAACCAGGGGCCGTACCACCAACTCTTATAGCAGTACTAGCTGACCTGGCAAACGTTGTTTTGCCCTTAAGGATATAAAAAAAATAGATAAATTGAGATTTAAGCTATCCTATCTTTTAAGTTAGAGCAAACTGCACCCTGTGTGCGAATTTTATTAAAATCGGTTAAGTGGTTTAGGAGTCCATTGAGGACAAACATTGTGACACGAGATTTATATATATTAAGATAAGATTATTGTAATATTGTTTTGGCATTTTCATACAATGTCAGTATGAAAATTTTAAAACAATATTACAATAATACTGCTATAAGAGTTGGTGGTACGGCCCCAGTTCGTGTTCCTAAAAATACTTTTTTTATAAACGTTTGTCCAAAACCAGTCACATCAAATATATTGCTTACTTTAAATAAAGAAGGCGTTTATCACTATGAAACGTGATTTGAGTAAGGTTTACTTTAAACGATATAGAGTTAAATGCGCTGAACAGCAATATTCACGCTGATGTTGTGTTTCACATACACGATTTTATTATCTTTCATCTAGTTACTACAGGTAAGTATATGATAATTATAGATATAACTCATATTGAAATAAATCACTTTATAATGCAAATAAAAATTTTAATTGTTTGAATGCAAACGAGTTTCCGCGAAAATAGACGTAAATATACGTAACAGGAAGAGACGTTTGATTATTGCAAGCCGAATATTAAAAAAAACTATTCTCTCTTACACCAACGTAGAAATTTCTCTACGCATTGGGCCACCGAATTTAGTAGCCAATTATTAATTGATTTTGCAACGATTTAGTATCCATACGAGTATATATTTTTAGTGAGTTAAATTTTAGCGCTACTATAAATATTATAAACAAAATGATACCTATTTCTTAAGACCAGAAGGCCAAACCCACTTTACATAATAGGTACATTACACTCGAACTGGCTAAAACCAGATTTGGCATTATACGATTTATTTAATGCCTCCTATAAAATTCATGACTATAGGCCGACCTCCCTGGCGTAGTTGGAGCGCGCTCGGATTTGAGGCTTGGGTACGATTCCCCGCTAAGGCCAATTTGAAATTTCATGGTTATAAATAACAATACAGTTACCAGAGGATACTAAGCTATTTGAAAAATCAATCAATAGTCATATTGTTGCCTGTCGCCTTCCAGATAACTTAGATAAGCTTATATTTGTGGTAAGGTGGACCACGCGGCCGATCGCCTAGTCGCTCGTCTGATCAAGTGTAGTCGCTCACGGGCCTTTCTCTTGCAACAGCCATTGGAAAAGCTGATGACAGAAATTGATTAAGAACATAACAAAGGAACTGTAGTGCGGACACGACCTTCAGTAATGAAGAATGACGTCAGAGGAGTAGTTATCAAAAAGTGACTTGTGTCAGCTGCTCTAGTGAGGGTCCGACCATGGCTGGTGGAAAGAATACTTGGTGAAGACACCAGCATGAGAATCTCCATAATATTCTCAGAGGTCTGCCAGGAAAGCTAGTATAGCGTGGAGAACTATGATACAAAGACCCGTGCGTTTAATTTAATCGAAAGAAACTTAAAAGTTTAAATTTACTTCAGTCGCAAGCATGAAGCAATGCACAAAATAGGCAGGAAGAATCAGGTTATACAAAGTTGACCTTTCCTTAACTTATACGGATACACGATAGTAATCAGTATCCTTAAAAATATAATATTTCAAGTTCTTTCGGATTAGTATGACTTTAATCTTTTTGTCATTTTTTTAGTCCTACAAGTGTAGACAAATTATTCACATTAACAGCAGGCAATATTTATATCTTAATCCCAAGTTCGAAGATCTCGTAGACCTTATAAGCACTAAAACGGTGTCAACTGTTTCACTGTTTCAAAAGTTTATCAGGGTTCCAATACGCCGTGCGCCAAGAAGTCTACAATTACAAACTCAGCCCGTATTATTAATTTCAAATAACATCTCACATTGATCCTTATCAGCATGGCGCTATACACTGTACATTTTTTCGCCATAAATTGAGATTATCCTGTTCACGGAAGTTGTATACAAATCACTTTTTTTTTATAATTTTACCTTGCGTGGCAACAAGGCCTTCCAGTCAGATCCTCTTTCTTTTCAATATCGTCAAACCTACGTTTAAATATAACCTGTTTTATGGTGATTTGTTATCACTTCCGAAACCTCGGAGAAATCAGTAGATAATGTACAAAGTACTCAACCGAAAGAGAATGACCAAACGTGGTATCAAGTTTTCTCATGAACCAAAACCAAAATAGTCTAGGAAAATAAAATATTGTTTTTCAAGAACTATTGGCACTAAGGATTTGTTTTTCATATCCGGAATTTAATTTTCCATACAAAAGTTACTTTCTTTTCGATGCACATTTTGTGTCACACTGATTCTACTAAGAAGTGCTGATTTTACTAAGTATTTGTTTACCTATAACTTTAGAATCCGGATATTAATTAAATAAGTAATAATTGTAGGAGTTAATGTGGAGACCGTAGTCTATAAAAAATAAGTTTGGGTTTGATTCAGCTTGATACGGGAATCCATAAATCCATGGTCTTTGTCCTTTAATAATTTATTTGAATGATACTATTTAGCAACTCAACAATCTATCGATCAAAAAAGGATCACGTGAATCCATTCAAATATCTTAAAGGAATCGGTGGACATACATCAATTTTTTTCACGATTGATCATTGGTGGCCCATTGGTTCAAACCACTCTCTCTCTCTCTTATCAGGGGGTCGGGAATTTGAGTCCTGGGCATGCACCTCTGACTTTAAAGTTATGTATATATGTATGTATTCTATAGTTATGTGCGTTTTAAGAAAATAATTTATATCGTGGAGGAAAATGTCTTGAGAATTCCTGCACGTGTCAGAGTTCACCACAATGTTTTCAAAGGTGTGTGAAGTCCGCCAACTCGCAATTAGCTAGTGTGGTGGGCTAAGACAAAACCCTATTATTCTTAAAGAACACCCATGCCCAATTGTGGACAAATAAACAAGCCAGAAAAAGGGGCTGAGACTATTGATTGAATGATTGACAAGTTACAACCAACAAGTTATTAGCAACTTTTGTAGGAGTACGTTGCTGATTACCATAGCTAATCAGTTTATTATAATCTGCTGAAGTCTGGAGACTAAAGTCATCGTCGAAAATAATATTATGTATTGCAAATTAATTTGATCTGGTGTTTCACTATTTCGTGGCATCAAATTTATCTACAGCGATTTTATATTTAAATGCGATGCTTAACTTTTGACTTACCTATTTACTATTTAATGCAATAACATACCTACTTTGAAAATTTTGTAGGTTGCTATTTTGTGTATCTTTGCTACATGTCAAAGCCAGGATGATCCTAGTCCCAGCTTTTCTCGCCCATCGTTTATACCTGTATCGTAGAACACAATATTGTACAAGCTTATTTTGAAAACACACGAAAATAACTTTTACAACTTTAAATAATGAGGCATTTGCGGACTCTTCGCTCTATGAGCTCATTCGAATTAATATCTTTGGAATTCAAATTATACCTTTGACAAAATGAGCATTATTTGGAAGTAGGTAGTGCATAATAAATAAGATTTTTAATAACTGTTACCTTCGAGCTGTTAAGCATCAAGGTCGCTGGTTCAATTGTGTTTACGCTTGAATTACGTACTATTATAAAATACGTGGATAGGTACCTTGCGTAACCGTAGTTGTTCACGAAAATTGAATGCATCTATGGACCTACAGTGTACATGGACAAAAAAAAATAACATTCTTTTGCATAAACTTCTCTGTTAAATAAACCATTTCGATCTCGCTTAGGTTTGAACATTTTACAATAGCCTCTAGGCTCCTTTTTTGCCATATCGACTTTCTAACCTTTGGGTGTAATCAATGACAAAATACGTTACGCTAAGAGGATGGGAATGATGTGACGTATGTTGAAGCCAAAAATTTCTCAAATATGGCGTCTTGCTTAAAAGTTTCTTTGACAGTGAATGGACGCAGGCGTTTTTTGCGGAAATGTGTAATTAGCAGGACAAATTAATTTGTATTCCTATAATCCGCTACTTGAAAAGAATTTTTATGGTCCAATATACAAGGAACATCGCCCACATGAAACATTGTGAAGTCAACATCTGCTGAGGATGGCTCGGTGTCGAGACGAAACGTGCGTCAAAGAAATTGTTGGAAGAATTGTATGTGGTGTTTCATGTGAGCGGCTGCAAATTGGACCATACAGATTCTTTTCAAGTAGCGGATTATAGCAAAACAAATTAATCTCTCCTAATTTAAAAAAAAAAAACAGATAAAACCAGTCATCACTCGATAAAACAAGCAAAGATTAGCCATGTGTGTAACCTTTTTTCACTTGACCATGAAAACCATAATAATTACAGTCTTCTGTCCACCTAAATAACACCTTTGCATGTCTGGACACGGTTATTACAAACACGAATGCCTGAGAATCTTCTATCTACTTATTTAATATGCATATCTATTTTTGGGGTACCATTTCTCATAAAAATAGGACCTAAGGTGTCAAGTATATGACATACCTATTTCTTTCTGCTAGCACCAATTTGTTTTAGATCTACAGCTGGATTAACATTTTGAAAGTGGGGGTCAATTTAAAAAAAAAAATTAATGTTCTTGAATATTACTTGTAAAAAAAATGTGAGTAAACAATAAATTTCCCGTAAAAAAAAAAAGAAAATTAAAATAAAGTTTTACCAAGCGGCGTGTGACGTTCATACTCGTAAGTAAATAAAAATTTGGTATATTATTTGCTTCCCCTAGTAGTATTTTTTAATTTTTTATTTAACATTGGTTCCTACGGTTATAGATAATAAATATATATTAGGAAACAGATGAAAAATAATCCTTTTGTAATAAAAATAAGTAATGAAATAATTAAAAAACACGACTGCCTTGTTATAAAACGAACTAAAAAGTAAAAAAACAAGTTATTTTAGTTGAACAGATAAATTGATATGGCAGTCGAGGGACCTCTTAGAATACAAGTTATTCCTCAGAACACCCCATACATACATGAACCCTAAAAAAAGATTCCGACGAATTGAGAACCTCCTCCTTTTTTTGAAGTCGGTTAAAAACACTACTTTTTTTGGGCAGTCGTGTAAAAATTACTTAATCCTTTTTTACATAAATACTGAAAATACTTGTCTACATAAAGATATTATAGTAGGAAATCTTTAAGAAATTTATTCTGGTTTCAAAATAACATGGTATGAAATCAATTATACGGAACCCTCTCCACGTGAATTTTTCACGCGCTTAACTGATTTGACGCGTGAAATCACTCCTAGATTTAGTAAGCACGAGGGTCAAATATTTTACAAATTAATCTCACATTTCACGATCAAAGTGTGAATGTCATGCAATCAAAGCCAATTAAGCTCACGGGCGCGTGTAAATCCTGCTATTCAATACGTAATTAAATCATCTTTGCACGTGTTATATATACGGTGTGTCCAGGATCGATTTAGCGATAATTTAAGGGAGTGTTCTATAGGTTACAAGCCAAAACTCCCCCATTCATTGGAGGCACCCACCTCGCCCCCTCCCCGGTGGTGAAGCAATCGAATGAGACCATTTGGGAACATGTGAAGCAATAGACTTTCAAATTATCTATTACAAAAAAACGCAACAAAAATTGAAATGGCTCTCCCGGGGATGGGGTGAGGGGGCGCCCCCTATCAATGGGGGATTTTTTGCTTGTAATGAGCTATAGAACACTCCCTTAGCTTTTTCGATCCCGAACACCCTGTATAAAACACGTGCTAAGATGATTTAATTACGTATTGAATAGCATGCAGTATGTGCATAAAAGCTATACTCATACATGTTTTAATGATGTTTAAACTATCTGACTTTAGTCAACACCATTGGGTTTGTAAGGTGACTTTTTAAAAATTATATATTTCGCCAGAATAGGTATTATGAACGGTTTCAGCTTAGGTAGCAGCTAGAACAAGTTTAAACCAGGTTCTCGAAGCATGGTGGCTTCTGGAATCTAGATCTGGTTTAAGCTACGTATAGTTCGTATCACACTAATATTATAAAAAGTTTTTGTTTGTGTAATTTCGTCACTCTTTCAAGTCACAACTACTGAACCGATTTGGCTGAAAATTCGAATGGAGATAGATTAAACCCTGGATTAAAACATAAGCTTTTTATCCCGAAAAATCCATGATCCCACGGGAATTGTGAGAAACCGAAATTCAGGCGGGTGGAGCCGCTATTGTTTCTGCTAGTTTTCACAAGGAAAAAGTGACCGACTGACTGACTGATTATTCTATCATAGCACAGCTCAAACCAACGGACGGATCGAGCCGATATCTAGCATACACAACTATTATTAATTTTATTTATTGAATTTTTTATTCCACGAAATACTGTAAAATAAGGGTACAATAAACAAAGCTGAATCTCCTGTGGTATTTGTTATATGTAGATTTTGATAATATGTAGTATCCATACAGCAAGAAAATTAGTTGAAAATTCAACCAGCAAACGTAAATACTAGGTCACGTGAAATAGAAGCTGTGGATATCAGCTACTCCACTATATAAGTGAACTAGATCTAAATCGTGGTAGGGTACATATAAGTTAATCAGATATCTTCAAAGCCCACTTGACTCTTTGTAAAGATTATTGCCACTGATAAACACGTCTTTCTACGTTATTTGTCGAGATAGAGCGGCATATTTGTGTCATCCCTTTTCAGTGATCTGCAGATTGAAATTACGGTCAATTATTTTGCACGGTCTGATTCCGTTCAGTTTAGAAACGTCAATCGACGAGTAATTAACTTAGGGCACTGAATAAAACATATAAATGCTCTCGTTATTCCAGTGAGAGTTTAAAAAATGCCACAGTGACTCTCTTATGGATAGACTATATTACTAAATTATTAAATAACGTGATCTATTCGGGTCTATTGTTGTTATTGACGTAAGGGTAAGTAATTAACTCGGGTAGAATCTTTTTAATGGTTTAGAACCAACTTTGATACGGCTAGAAATATTTCTTATGGGTGTTATACTATTTTTAGTAATCGGTAGAAATAATTACAGAGGACTTTAGATTTTATTTTAATTAAGTGTAATAAATAAATACATTTTTAAATTTCTATAAATACTAATAATGTGTATTGAACTATATTTGCCATGTTAAGTTTTTAAGTGTCACAACCCTCGAAAACATAATAGTTTTACTCGACATCAACAGTACATTAATGAAATATTTCACTGACTTTAATAAAACACACTCGTAAGTTAGGCTTTTGTGAAGTAAAGTATCTAGATTTCCTTCGTTGAAATAAAAAGATAAGTAATAAAATTTATGTAAGTAAACGCTTGGATTAATTTTAAAAATAGAGGCGCATATTCTAACTCTTATTTGAATATGGATTAAGAACATACTATAATGTGTAGGTTAGGAGATATAGAGCTATCTGACATTACAAGCGAAGTAACTTGTAGGAGGTATAATAAAATATTTCTAACCCACCTTGGATAAAATCTTTATCCTTATCTTTAATTTAAGCGATGACATTGGGTACGATTATTTACTTTCCCATTTTTTCTCCAATCATCTTAAATAAATATTTTTTTATTTTTATTTTATCCTCTGTCTTAGAAAGTCTTTTATATTTTGTTATAATACTAGAAGTATTCCCAGAATACCTATTTTATTTACATTATCTCATAATCTATATTTTTTATGTTTTCAGGTCCGACGTTACACTTGGTGCTTTACTGTACATAGTATACGTTGCAATGATACCAGAATGGCGACGGAGAATATCAAAGTGTAAGTAACCAACTAAACATGTAACATTAGGGTCTAGCTACACACTACGAGCTGCAAGTATGACAGTAGACAGCTTCTCCTACTGTGAACCAGCATGGCAATAGCTCGAATTGCCTTGCCCAAACATAGATCAGATACAGTGGAAAAGGTCACAAGTTCCAACAATGCCTTTTTGTAGCATGGTGAGGGAAAGCAATCGGCGAATAAAAACAATACCTACTTTATCAATCGAGGAGGTGTGTAATTTCAAAAAATACTGACGAGTCGGATTTTCCAGGGTCTTTATACCTACTACACTGCGATGGAAATATTGACCGATCAGAATTCACTTGGGCATTCATTGCACTTCTGTCGACCACCAGAGCTATATATAATTTATAATTATTATTTGGACCTATTTTACATTATCGTTGATAAAATAGTTAGGTATAATTATATACAGTTGGTCTCAATATAAAATATTTGCTGAGCACTCTGTGGTTTCACGTGAAGGTCAACACGCGGTAAAATTCATTTTATTTAAATACCTATTATATCCATTTAGGTATATAATATTTTTTCATTACATAATAAGTGATAAAACGAAACTACCTATCTTCAACACACGATAAACAGGCTCTATCTTAATTTAAACTTACACTCTTCCCTAAGTTGAAAAATAAACATAGTAGCAAATTATCTGTTTTAGAAATAGATCTTTAAGTTTATTTTAAAAATGTACACAAAGAGGTACTTATTTAGAAGCCTAAATTATTGTATTACATAATCAGATTTAAGATATATATCGTGATTTCTTTTTTTATGTCTGTTTAAAATAATAATTACAATGCACTGTTTCTTATGCAATAAGCACATTTGTAGCGAGTAAAAACTACAATAATTATTTTTTTTATTGCCAAAACACCAAATTCTGTATAGTAAAACATGCAGCAATAGCGCGCTGTTACTTTCTCATCTTCAAAATATATAATAATATTACCAAAATGTGCCTTCTCAAAATTTTGCATTCGTTTAACATCATTTACTCTGATTTAATATACCTTATGTACACTAAACCATTTTCTGTGCTCAGTGTTCATAATTCCCCAGCGGTATGTCCTCGGGATCATGGGACTGCTGGCTGTGTGCAACGCGTATACCATGCGGGTGTGCCTTAACCTGGCCGTCACGCAGATGGTGAACAACTCCAAGAGCGAATCAGAGAAGTTCGATCCAGATGCCTGTCCGGACGAGAGTGAAATACTTGTCAATGGCACCGTTGCGCTTAAACCTGTAAGTCGATCTTTCTATCATTCGATAATAATAGATACATACATAGGATCCGGCGGACAGCGCGAAAAACTGTCGCCAGTTTACTGGTGTCAAAAATGTTTGTTTTGACACCAACAGCGTCACTAAGCCGACCGCAGTATTGTTAATGGAGTGCAGACAGTGGTCCACGCAACAGATCACTATACTGGTTATTAGTCCTCACGTGCATTTCACGAAAAAACCCGCCAACCTTTTGGTCCTGAGTGCCCACTCTTAAACCTGTGTGGGGCTGATAGTACCTACGTAGTTTGAGCAAGGAATGGGATAAGGAATTGGTTTAAAAACAGGACACTGTAAAGTACAAATGATGCTACTTTTTTCTTTTATGAAGAAGGTTTACGTTAAATATTCAGATGGGCTCATCTCTAGGTCCTTCGCGGTGCTTTCGATGCGGTGTGGTGGATTGTAAAACCTTCGGGAGTAAGGTCGCTCAAAAATAACCTTATGCCCAACAAAAAAACTCCATAATTTACAATTGATAATGCTGATATTTAGGTGTCCGTGAATTAATCCGTTGGTTATAGTAAACAACTAGCTTTTGCCCGCGGCTTCGCCCGCGTGAATTTCGGGGTTTTACAAATCCCGTGGGAGTCCTAGATTTTCTGGGAAAAAAACAGCATATGTGTTAACCTAACTTCAGAAACACGATTGGATAAAAATTTCTCGCCAAAAAGTTCTCTCAAAAATTGCTCCAAAATCTCAATTTTTCTTATTTCCATCGAAAACTACGATGGACATAATTGTAATTTTCAATACAGTTGTATGGTATGGCGCACTTTCAGAGGCTGTCCTTAGTATTCGAAAGTTAAATCTTACGCACAGGCATCTTTCTTTTTCGTGGTCGTAACTTACTTTTACAAGCTCGATCATTACTTTTGCAAAACGTTTGATACCAAGGAGTTTTCATTGTACAATAAAATGGGATGGACACAGAAGGAATTTCTTTTTCGTTTTCTTTTATCTTTTACCTTTTTTCTTTTATCTTTTATCTTTTATCTTTTATCTTTTATCTTTTATATTTTTATATTTTTATCTTTTTATCTTTTAACTTTTTATCTTTCGTCTTTTGTCTTTTATCTTTTATCTTTTATCTTTTATCTTTTATCTTTTATCTTTTATCTTTTATCTTTTATCTTTTATCTTTTATCTTTTATCTTTTATCTTTTATCTTTTATCTTTTATCTTTTATCTTTTATCTTTTATCTTTTATCTTTTATCTTTTATCTTTTATCTTTTATCTTTTATCTTTTATCTTTTATCTTTTATCTTTTATCTTTTATCTTTTATCTTTTATCTTTTATCTTTTATCTTTTATCTTTTATCTTTTATCTTTTATCTTTTATCTTTTATCTTTTATCTTTTATCTTTTATCTTTTATCTTTTATCTTTTGTCTTTTATCTTTTATCTTTTGTCTTTTGTCTTTTGTCTTTTATCTTTTATCTTTTATCTTTTATCTTTTATCTTTTATCTTTTATCTTTTATCTTTTATCTTTTATCTTTTATCTTTTATCTTTTATCTTTTATCTTTTATCTTTTATCTTTTATCTTTTATCTTTTATCTTTTATCTTTTATCTTTTATCTTTTATCTTTTATCTTTTATCTTTTATCTTTTATCTTTTATCTTTTATCTTTTATCTTTTATCTTTTATCTTTTATCTTTTATCTTTTATCTTTTATCTTTTATCTTTTATCTTTTATCTTTTTATTTTTTATCTTTTATCTTTTCGATTGCGAATTCGAAGTCGCCTTCGATTTCGATCTTCGATATTTTATTTAAGGTAAAAACCAAACAAGATGGAAATTGGCCCCCAAAATCTTGAGCAAACATATTATTATCTCTTTGGTTTGTTTTTTTACTAATTCTCACAACTGTATTGAAAAACGTCGTGTGATACACGGGTGTATAGGTTTTTGCAAACTCGTGACATTAAAAACCCTCGCCTTCGGCTCGGGCTTGTTAATGACAGCTCGTTTGCAAAAACCTATTTTCCACCCTTGTATCACAATGTACTATTTTGTTTTAATGTATCGGTAAAAAATAATTCCCAAAAACGCTCAGAACGACATTTAAATAACTGGCTTAGTTTTTGAAGTAATAAGGTAAAACAACCTTTTTCTGTTATATTCTTCCGCAACGCTGCATACTAACCTAACCTTTTTTTTTTTTTTTTTTATCGTGGGGAATCCTCATGGATACCCAGTCGCCCGGGGGAGCGGCTGGGTTATGCCGGACTCTTACCGGCTAAACCCCACGGTGTTTCCTCCTCGCACCGTATGACGGGAACACGGGAACGCTTCCGCAAACCTCCGCGAACCCGCCGGTGCCCGGCCGCTTGCGCAGCCCCTCCACGAGGTGGAGCATGGAGCTCCCCTCCAACAGCAAGGCCGGCCAGAAACACCTAAGCCGGCCTTAACTCCTCAGCGCCCATCCGTAAGGCGACGGACCCCCCCGGGACCGCCACCCAGGGGCCGTGGGCACGGGTAAGCCGATACCTGCGAAGCTTGCTCCTGCACTTCGCAGGCATCGACCTCCCATACCCCGCGGCGGATCTGATCTTTGGCTCCGCCGCAAACCACCAAACGGCCGCAGAGGACAGGGAGAACGGCAACGACACACCGACACTCCTCTTCCCCTGCGGCCCCGCCGCCGACGCATCTAACGGTGCGCCACCGTTTGGTCGCGAGAGATAGGGCGAGCGGCAACGACACACCGACACGCCTCTCCTCCCGCGACCCCTCCTGGCTGCAGGAGACAGAAAACTCTGTCCCCCGCACCCCTCTTGGACGCATCCAGAGCGGGCCCATCTCCAGGCCCACTCCGAGCGTCCCCTCCTGGATTCCTTTTGGCTTCACCGTGGGGCCCAACCACGGCTACTGAGCCCCCCCATCGCGACAAGATTGGAATCCATCGTGGGGGATACTAACCTAACCTAACCTAACCCACCAACGTATTCATAAAAGTGAGAAGGACTAAAACACAAAATGCTAATAGCGAAACAGTTGTAATGTCGGAACCTATAATACGGGTACCCATTTCCACATTTATAGCATTATGCATTATTTATAGCATTATAGCATTATTATTTATAGCATTACTATCCCTTATCCCCTTGTTCAACTAAAACACACTTGTTAAATGCGTACAGTGCTATGTTCAGAACCTGCATAGTGGCTATTTTCACATTTATAGTGATAAAAGATTCAGCTTTTGCCCGCGGCCCGCCCGCGTCAAATTCACTTTTTCATGAATCCTAAGGGAAACGTCATTTTCCCATTATCGTTCCCTATTCCAACCTTTAAACATGCTTTCAAGCAAGTTCGCTTGAACAATCTATCTATAGATGTAGCTATAGATTGCTCTTGAAAATTTGGTATTTTGAGTATCCCACGAGAACTACGGATTTTTCCGGGATAAAAAGTAGCCTATGTTTTAATCCGGGTTATAAGCTACCTATGTTCCAAATTTCAGCTAAATCGGTTCAGTAGTTGAGCCGTGAAGGAGTAACAAACATACACACACACAAACTTTCGCCTTTATAATATTATTAGGATTGCATAAGCTATTGATTTTTGTGGTAGTGTTTTTAAAATGAAGATACATATTGCTTTACAAAATTTATAATAATAATAATAGGTAAGTATATTGTTAGAAAATTCCAAATGTTTGATGACAAGAATGGTCATGGCCCCATTATTACCTATCAATGAAGGTTGCCACGTTGAGCAATCAATAAGAGTACTTACCTTAATGTCGTATTAAATAAACAAAACAATGCCCAATCTATTTCGGGCGATTCTGGAATGTCGTGTTGTTTAGTAAACAATACCTCTATTAACAGAAATACATATTTGAATGGAATGGAATTGGCACTTGAGCGTTTGTTTATTTCAGTTGCTACATTGGAGCTAGGGAATGCAACGCGGGTTATTCAGAACCAAAAAAAATTGACTGGCATAACTGGCATCAAGTTTTTGGCATATTTTTATTTCAATTCTTTTATTTTTCCATTCCAGCACGCAATCTTCGACTGGTCAGAATCAACGCAAGGGCTCATCCTAAGTGGTTTTTACTATGGATACGCCATTACGCACGTCCCTGGAGGGTACTTGGCTGAGAAGTATGGCGGTAAATGGACATTAGGAGTTGGTCTTCTCAGCACCGCTATTTTTACTTTATTGACTCCTGTAGTCGTTAAAGCCGGGGGAGCGACATGGCTGTTTATACTACGTGTCTTGCAAGGGATGGGAGAGGTAAGTGTACGATATTTTCTCATGGTTTGGTCAAGAACTTATTTTTTTTTTAATTTTAACTGTCTTCTCTTATTCTTTACATCTTTATTTTATACGTATCTTGCAAGGGATGGAGGAGGTAAGTGCACGATATTTTCTCCTCCTTAGAAGATCTCCAAGCACTGCATTTGACATTTGACAAGCACTGTCTTTTACTGCCTGAAGCCAGCGACTACCCTCGATGTTTTTGATGTCGTTATTCTACCTGGCAGGAGTCCCACCATTCCGAGAGCGTTCTCCAGAGTACCAGAAAGTCTTAAGGTCTAGCTATTATCTAACTATAAGGTACCTCTGTTCCTAATGATAGCATACCTGGCAAAGTGTAGGTTGAAAGATACACCTTTGAGAATACCATGAAGAAGCATAATGAACTATCCTCACGGTATGTTTCCACAACTCAGCAGTGATAATCTGGAAAACTCTAATGGACTATAACTGCTCCAATCTCTTATGTTTCTCAAGTAATTGAATAAAGGAAGGAAATAAATTTATCCAAAAAAAAAATAGAAATAGATACAAGTAAAAAACCAACAATAAAATAAGAAGACTTAAAAGATAAAACTAAAAAAAAATGATAATGAGGCAATGGTCCTAGAGACCTAGAACATTAAAAAAGCAACATAAAATCATGCTTGAAATGTTTCTCATACTTAGAAGACATTTTTTAAGGTAGTGCGATGATGATGGAAAGTTACTCTTCTCTTTAAAGTAATCTGTGCTCTTCTCCTTCCAGGGTCCAACGATGCCAGCTCTGATGATAATGCTGGCGCGGTGGGTGCCACCACACGAACGGTCTCGGCAAGGAGCAGTAGTGTTCGGTGGTGCTCAAATTGGGAACATCTTCGGTTCGTTTATGTCCGGTGTCCTGATGGCTGGCGGAAGCGACTGGGCTAACGTTTTCTACTTCTTTGGCTGCTTTGGAATCTTGTGGTTCATATTTTGGGTAAGGAAACATTTTTCACTAAATTATTAGACCATGTTTAAGGATTCTCTCGTAGACCGTAAGCTTCCATATGAATCAACATCCTTAAAATTTTAATTTTTTTTAGTTTCAAAAATTAAAGAGAAAAAGTAAATTTTTGATCCCACCGTAATTATCGTGTCAGGCATTTTTGTATTTTGGGGGGATAAATTTTTCATGAGGAGGAGCATGGGTTATTTCGAGGTATAAGCCATGTATATTATCTAATCTTATCAATCCGATATGAGATTCCAATTTCCAATTTCCATGCAAAATTGGAAATTCCTATTGGAATCTCTGTTTCCCACAGATTCTTAACTTAAAATTACCTACTCGCCTACTTTTTGCAATTAAACTAACTAGAAGTTGCCACATGACTTAACTCGGACAAGGTTACCCACGTAAAGTATTTTAATTATATAAATAAATAATTAACATGCATCTATGGTCATTCTGATCTAGTTTGTTCGTCTATAATCACTGACCTGCTTTATGAATTCAATAAACGCATCTACATACATCTTAAATTACGTAAATTTTACTATATGCTATGTTATTATGATGAGGTTACAACTATATGATACATATTATTTAACATTGGGTATTGTGAATAAATTTTTTAAAGATACACTAAAACCCTTTAAAGACGATTCACAGGGACCCAACCAAAGACGCGTCGTATTCAAGCGTGATCATATTAAGCGGGTTCTACTCTAGTTTAAAAATTAGACCCATGTCATTCCTATTCAAGTATGAAGCACCAAGTGTATTTTTATGCATTTCTGTTTTTCTACATTTCTGCGGTTATACAGCATTTGGTTCAATTTCATATTAAAAGAGGCTTTGGCAAATTTTGTGCGTAAAACCTACAAAGGCATCATTTTCACTAGCTTTAAACTTAACTACATGAAATACATCCCAAAGCCTTAACGAAATGGGTCTCATCCACCGATAAAAAAACCACGAGATATTATGGGCATCACGAACGATTTACGTAAACCTTTTTTGTACAAGCAAGCAGTAGCGTCAACTGTAAAAATTGTATAAAACTGCTGAGCGAACTAAATTGTCGCTTTACTGCTGGTGACAAAACAAGCAGTTTTGGCACCGGTAAACTGTCGACATTTTATTGCGCTGTCCGCCATGTCCAGGGTATGTCTGTTGTCTCATCAGCGTTAACTTTGTTACCAAGTAATTTTTATTTGCTGCAAAGTATGTAATTTTGAATTTTGATCTGATTTCCAGAGTATATTCTGCTATAGTACACCAAATACCCATCCGTTCATATCAGACGAGGAGTTGAAATATCTGAACGAGACCGTCACGAGTGCTGATAACACGAGCGTCAGAGATCCCGTACCTTGGAAAGCCATTGTGAGATCGGTTCCAGTTTGGGCTCTAGTGTTTGCAGCTGTAAGTAATTCAAACAAATTTCTAGATGATTTTTCAACAATTACAAAATTTAAATTAGTTGCTAACATTGATATCCGATAGTAATAAAATTGATAATTCATCTAGGCTACCCTCGACTTTGAGTCTGAGATTTCTGAAGTCGCTCAGTTTTGATCTGGCAGAAGGCTTCACCTGTAGCTTATAAACAAAAGAATAATCAGATGTTCATTTCTGTGCGATGCTGTGAAAAATAGGGTAAGTGTCAATTTACACCGCGGCGGAATGGGATGAAAGCCTCAATTTCATCTCATGACGCAAGAATTGGCTGGAATGCTTGAGTATTCCAGCGAATTGTTTCGTAAACGCTTGGCACCGCCCTGCTGGAACTGACCAATCACTTCCCCATTCGTGCCACTTCCGCGGATTCCAAAGATGGCACCGACAGTAGCTAGGGGAATTCTCGAGAATGCGCGAGGATTCCTCGGAAGACACGCGATCTTTTTTTGCTCTTATGTAATTTGTGTGGTATACAATTGACCCTTATGCCTTATTGAGGGGTATACCTTAATTGACCCTTATTAGGGGGTATACCTCAATTTCCAAGTAAGTACGATTACTAACAAGTCCATTACTATCATCAATGACGACATCCAAGATTGTTAAGGTGTATGACTATAATATTTCTAGGTCGGTCACGATTGGGGCTACTACACTATGGTCACAGACCTGCCCAAGTACATGACAGACGTCCTGAAGTTCAACATTGCAACGACGGGAACTCTAACTGCCATCCCCTACCTGGCCATGTGGATCAGCGCCTTCTTATTCGGCTGGGTTTGCGACATTTGTGTAAAGCGAAAATGGCACTCCATTAAAACTGGAAGAATTATTCACACAACTATAGGTATGTACTTTTCGGGATTCAGTGTTTCATACAAATTAACGGGATATTCAATTTTATTTTATTTGTTTTTCAGTAAGTAATAATATATCTAGCTCTTCGATAGAATAGGATCAGGCTAAGCACCTGAGATTAACTTTTATTAAGAGGATATACTGAGTTTGTTTTTGTCCTTCACACTCTTACTAATACGTTGGTGGCTTTGACGTGCAGCGTCGCGAATAACAGAAAAAAACGAAGTTTCCTAATCATCAAAAACTAAGCCAGTTATCAATAATCATTAATTGGTAATGATAGCGCCCATTGGTCGATAATTGGACGAAATTCATTAATTTACAGTCCTTCTGTTGCTAATTTTCAGTTTTACGCTCACGTAATTAAATTATTAACACCGATACTAAGTATATAATTAATTTTACGATTAGCTATATTAATAATTGAATAGATCAAGCCAAGTGTTGCTAATTTTAAGCGGTTCTCCTATCTTAGCGATTAGGTACTTATTATTTAAAATTAGTAAAAATATTTTAAGGCAAATAGGTACATCTACAGGACAAGGGCAGTCGCTGACATGCGGCTGTCAATAGATGGCGCTGGCTATAAATGTATGGAGGAATTCGATTCGTTTGTGCGATGCGAGTTGACTCAAAATTTATACAAAAACCTGTACTAACCTTACTTGATTTAAGAATTTACGAATATACTAACCAGTAATAATAATATTATTATGCTTCCGCAAATTGTTTCAGCTGCAACCGGACCGGCCATTTGTATTATATTGGCATCATATGCGGGTTGCGACCGTTTTGCAGCTGTCGCCTACTTTATCGCATCCATGGCTTTAATGGGAGGATTTTATAGCGGCATGAAGGTAAGATTCCGGTTTCTATTATCTCACATGGTAATCTCTCAGAGGAAGATGAACGGTTGGTATACGAGGATGGATAGCAAAACTACCTGTACCTAATGGTGTGTAATTGAGCGGCGTGAGTATTGATGATTACCGTCCTCGGCTATCATAAAACCCTCACGCTCACCTAACCGCTCGTGTCTCAATGGCGCCTCTACGGTAATCACGAACTTTACTCACTTGTACCATAAACTACTATTGCTTGTTTCCAGGTGAACGCGTTAGACCTGGCACCGAATTACGCCGGTTCTCTGACAGCGATGATCAACGGAACGTCGACCATATCAGGAATAATCACACCTTATCTAATTGGGTTGTTGACACCTGATGTAAGTGTTTGTGACCTTAATTGATATACTGAATCATTCATTCAACAACAATCGTTTATCGATCGGCGCCTTTCGTGTCTACATGTTAATCCGTGTATTTATGACAGTTTCATGTTGGTTTAATTTGATAATTAATACTCGTGATTTGTTATCGACGTCTCAACTGATTGTTTGTAATTTAATAGCGGCATCACTAGACATTTACCTACTTTATTTTACTTTTCTTATGGCATCAAAGTTTTGCGCCTCTATACCTAGGTATATTACTGTCGCTTCATCGTATCCAGCTTGTCCTACCACAGATTTGAGATAACTTGTACGGAGCTTGTCTTTCTATTTCGGATATGGCAAAGGATAGGACGACGTTATTTGTTTCGACCGTTAGTTTATTTAGAATGATGCTTGTCTAATGCTTAGGTGTGCAGTATTTTACTTGTCAAAAGAGTCCAAACTCAATGAGAGCCTGCCTCACTATCGATTGAAGAGTTACACTATCGATTATCTGGTTGCATCATCAGATTAGCTTGATAAAATGGAATTGTTTTGTAGTCATCGGTATTACCTAGGTATTCCTACACCGTGCTCGTATTATATGCAAAGTTTAAAATCGATATAGCAATTAGAAGTTTATTAATTGGAGCTCAAATTCCAGGCAACAACCTGAACTTTTTTCAGTTATGATGCGTTTGTGAAACTAAATATCACTTACTTAATTGCGAAGGAAAAAATCGTTAGCAATCTAGCATGTCTATTATAAGTCCCAAATGTTTTTAAAGATACTGAACTCTGTACTGTATTGCAAAAAAATTGGTCAAGTGTGACTCAGGCTCGTGCACTGAAGGTTCCGTACAAGCTCCATTCTCAATAGTATTAAAGTAAACTAAACACCCCCTGCATTCCAAATTCAAAAACGAGCAAAAAATCACGTTTGTATGAGAGCCCCTTTGAATATTTATTTTATTCTTGTTTTTAGTATTTGTTGTTATAGCGGCAAGAGCGGATAAACACATCATCTGTGATAATTTTAAGTCTGTAGGCTATCAAGGTTCAAGAGATACAGCCTTGTGACAGACGGACGGACAGGCAGCGAAGTCTTACTAATAGGGTTCCTTTTTTACTCTTTGGGTACGGAACCCTAAAAAGGGTTAAGAATTTGAAAGCGTTAAAACATTAAATCGTTAAATATTCTAAGACATTTTAAGTATTGGTGCCAATAGTAAACTATGGAAGGCTTTGACGCAATAATACCTACCCTTACCGATATTGATATTACTAAGTCGGTGTCAGTGGCAGGATGTTATCAGCTTTGTTCGTAGAAGCTGATAACTTCAAGTTAGTTCTGTGGTGAGCGCAGATAATGGGAGGGTTGGAAACGTTTGCACCGAACTTGGCAAAACGCAATTTGAAATAGTTCACCGAAGTCGTAACTCGTGATAACTTACTTTAGGAAACGAGATGCTTTAGAGATAGATGGGGTTATTCGATTTCAATAGTTTCAATGGTATCTGCCCTTCTTTGAATTGGTTGTTTGTATCTAGTTAGAAGTAATAACAGTGGTTTATCTAGTTACCTAAAATAGAATGTTTGCTTTTAAATACATCACACCGATGATACAAATTTTTCGTTTCAGAACTACTTTTATTATTGCTTTCAAATATGTAGTTGTTCAATTTTCGTTTTGGTGAAACTTTTAGTTTTTCATAATCTAAACAGATTTTAGAATCAGTGAAGAAGTGTTGCAAAAGGGGTAAAATTCATTAACAGAGTCCTACCGATAGAACCTCTATAATAAATATACTACCTATAAGGTTACAATTTGTTAATGAGGAGGAAGATATAATATGAACTTTAATTGGTTATTTACGAGTATGTATTAAAATCTGTGTGTAATGGAAAATTTACGTTGAGGATCGACGTCTCTATTATTCCTTTTAAGAATACTTGTAGATTTAATTAACTCTATTGGATTGTTCCACTACCTAATTAAAAGATTCTCAGAGCAGTTATAGTACGGTGCAATTAGACTTAAACACTGACGTCCATAGTGAAAGTATTATTTTAATACCAGTATGTTGATTCTGTATCGTTCAGTTAGTTAGTTAGTAACCCGCACTGGGTTATTAACTTAGACACCGGAGGCAAAAATTCTATTTTTGTATTCTTTTTGTACAAGATAGCAAGTAGCATGGTATATTGACATGATACCATACCGACCTAGGTTGGTAATTTGTGCAAAAATAGGATTTTTGTCTTCGTTTTCTTAGTTAACAACCCAGTTAGGGTTACTAACTAACTAACTGAACGATACAGAATCAGCCCCCAGATTGTTCTATGCAGTCCACATATTGTTTGGTAAAAAGTTACACTCCTGACAGCGTCTGATTTGGGTGGGAGGGGTTAGAAGTTCGGTTTTTTTTTTAGTTTTTCTTAAATATTTCAAAAACTATGCAATTCAGCGCGAAAATCTCAAGGACAAAAGTAATCTACGTTAAATTGCAAACAAAAACAATATACATAATCTATAATCTAAATTGAACGGCTGTGGGGTAAAGTAGTAATTACACACTAGTATTTAGGCACATAGTAAAAGTGATTACTATTAACAAAGATGCATTGTTTAGAAATGGGGCACACATTTTTGTTCTGTAAATAATTTTATAGTGAACATTTAATCAACTCGACAAAAATAGTGTACTGACAACAGCTTATTATACCTATTTGCATGTACATTTATTTTTTACAGTCGACACTGGTGCAATGGCGGTTGGCGTTCTGGGTGTGCTTCGCAGTGCTTGTCGGTACCAACGTGATTTACTGCATCTGGGCCGACGGCAAGCAGCAATGGTGGGACGATGTGCGACAATACGGCTATCCCACGGGCTGGAAACACGGCCCGCTCAGAATTTCCGACACTGACACGGAAAAAAATAAAAAGAAAGAAGCGAAAGGTACAACCCTGTAGTATAATATAGTCAATAAACTACTTTTATTCAAAATGTTGGTGTTTTAAGGCTTATTTTAAGGAGTTTACGAAAGCTTTCCTCCGGTGCCATTTTGTGATAAAATTGTAATGTATCTAATGCGTTATCCTACATTTCGAAAATATGTATTTAAAATTGTTTAAATAGTATTTAATTTTTTAATTGTTGTAAAAGTTTACTAAATTGTTATTTATGTAAAACCTCCGACACAGTACTTAAATTATTTTGTGTAAATAATAATAAAACGTTTTGTATAAAACAAATTCAGAGCTACTTCTGAATAAGTCGTCTTAGAATTTACCTGTGATCCATTTTTTTCAGTTGTAATTATGATTTGAAATTGTACATTTTAGATATTAAGATTGTAAATTAAAATTAAGTTAAAATCATATTTATTTATTATGCAATAAAGTGACGTAGAGTGGAAAATTATATATTACTTAAGTTAAAACAATTGTAGTTAGCACTTATGGATCTAATGGATGGATTGGATGAATTTTCATGCATATGGAGAAACATACAAAAACGATTTTAATAACTTTGGAAACTTATTGTTTGAACATTTAGTTGAAGGCGTTTTAATTACCGATAATATTATTTATTATGTTTTTGTTGAATTATATTGCCTTTTTTATTGTAATCTTTACGTATTAAAAAGTATTACCTTTTTATAAAAACAAGTATAAACATTCTGTATTTTTAAGTAAAGATTTAGATTGTATTGTGATAAAAGATTTCCTATGCTGATAGTGTAATTACTAATTATATTTAAAAAGTCAAGAGTGAAATAAAAAATATTCTTAAGTATAATTTGATTGAATTTTAATCCACATCCAAACAAAAACATCTAAAACCTGTAAATCGAAAAGTGATAGGTCAGAGCTTTTTAGTGGTAGGTTGATCAAGATCATACTCGTATACATGAAGTCGGAAAGTAAAATTGACACCACGTCCATCTTTTTTATATTTTGTTAGAAGCAATAGACCTATAATCATACAGGAACCGGCGGATAGCGCGAAAAAATGTCAGCAGTTTATTGGTGTCAAAAATATTGGTTTTGACACCAACAGAGTCAGTTGTAAGCCGATCGCAAGTCTTGGCAGGACTATAGACCGCGGTCTACGCCACAGATTACTATACTTGTTATAAGTTTGCACGCGAGTTTCCATAGGGACGATTTCCGCCATGTTGCGGTGTGTTAGCGGAAATTTTTACATATGGCGCTATTATTTTCTCGTATGAAGAAGATAGACGTAAAATGTTCCGATGGGCTCATCTTCAGGTTCATATCGATGTTAGTAGCCCAAACCAGGCCCGTGACACTCAGTACAAATTACATGACTTAACTACCTACACTACTACTAAAATGCCAGCCCTATAAGCATTCATTTCTATGTGTGAGTAAATGTCATCGTAGCCCGTTAGGGCTGGCAAAATTCGACGTGTACGTGGCGAGTTGGCGACGACGCGACCGATGCACAATGCCACGGTGACAACTTGCAGCCCTTTAAAAGTCACTGCAAAAATAATTAATTACAGTTCCTTGCCCATATGATTTTTTCATTTGCCAAGCACATATGAGAAAACTTTATTAATCCTCCGGTTTCTTTCATAAATTTTACTAATAAAAAAATTGACATCTAAAAAGGTATGCTTTATTTACAATCAGTAGCCCTATGATGATAAAGTTATGAATTTGTGGCAAACCTATTGAAATACAAGACAGCGCCCACGAGTACCACCCGACGCGTCGCGCTCGCCGCTCTGGGGTAATACATTGACGGGAGGGTGTGAATGTCCCTTTACGTTAGTAATATTATATATTCGTTGCCCAAACCAAAACTTAAAATATTCTATTATCTTTTAAAACTGTGCCCAAACTGATATATATGACCTAACTGATTCCAAAAGTGATAAATAGTATCAGCTATAAAGTTGTCTAGTAGGTAGGTATAGATAGGTACCTATAATCTCATATTTCCCTTACAGTAAAATTACCTAATACTAGCGATGTATTCTGTACACACTTTGTGCTCTTTCTAGAAAAAGTATGACAGGAGTACTAAATACTCGTAAAACCTCAACCTATATGCTAATAATAGAGCTCTAGGACACGATATACGAGTAGGTACTTCGTGTACCTATGTACATGAAATTACCTCTGTGCTTGTTGCAAATTGTAAAACATGTTTATCTTGTCATTTATTATAACAATATCAGCCAGTTAACTTAACCTATCAGCCTTAACTTTTTTATAACCAAACTGTAAATAACAGATGTCAGATTATGTGCACTTACTTTAAACTTTAGTGGTTTGTTAGTGCATGAGATAGATTTTTGTACATGTAATGCTTTGTAACATTAAATAAATTAAAAAAAAGTTAATTCTCTGTATTAATTGTTGGTGCACACTAAGCAAATTACGAGGATGTAGTAAATGAACTACGCTTTGGAAAACTTTATTCGTCCATAGACGTCCACAGCTGGATTTTAGATGTTTCAGAGAGCGCGTCACCATACACGGTCCTCTGTCTTCCTTATCATGGCCGATGAGGCAGAACCCATCTGACTGCTGGTATGGCCCGCCCATTACTATTTCAGCTTGCTAGTCCGTTGAAATAATATGTCAGTAACCACCAAGTAGATACTAGATAAAAAGAGACAAAGCTAAGGCTAAAAGCAATTCGATTAACTAATTATATATTGATTTATTCTTTGTGTATCAATTTGCAACAAAAGGAAATAGATTAAGACATATCGATATCAGCTACAACTTATTTACAAGTTAGTGCTGTACCTAAGCAGTTAGAGGCGAGTAGGTACCGTGCTTTGAATACAAATACACAGATTAGCCTTCATGAGAACAATTAAGTATGTTAATTGAATGCCTAAGGGATACTAATGTATTAAATACATTACTCTAAAGTTAAATGGAATACATTATCATAAAAACGAGTAGATACGAATTGAACGAAGAAAAATGATTGAATGACTGATCTATCAACTTCATCTCAAATCTAATATTAACAAAATTTGAAAATTAATTTACTAAGGAATTAAATAATGGTCACTTGAGCGACACCTTGAGAGCCATTTCTAATATTATTTTGAAACTTATCTAATAAAAAAAAAGATTCCGACGAATTGAAAACCTCGTCCTTTTTTTGAAGTCGGTTAACAAACGAAAGTGCATGAACCAGCTTCTATGGCGTGTTAGTTCCATCTTCTGGGTCGCAACTTGGCTACATTTTATCTTTGAATTGAGAAGACATTGAATTTTATGGAATACTAAAAGCAATTTAAAATACACAATAATAATATAAGCACGAGGGGTAAACTACCACGAGCGGAATTACGTAAGCACGTCGCGTGAGACGCGGCGCCAGCGAGCTTATTGCGAATGCAGACACCCGGAATTATTGCATTTATACTAGCGTGGTCTCGTATATTGTGGTCTACTTTGATGTTAAAATAAAACGGAAATAAATACATCAGAAAAACCCGCAGACGACCTTACCAGTGCCATAGGTACGGGCCTATGCACCTATAGCACATACTCATACTTAAACTAAAATAAATCTTGGTTAAATGGCTCTTAAAAATTAGGAGCCACATACAGCGATCGGATAAAAATGTGGAAATGGAGAAATTCTAAAAAAATGTATAAGAGTGAGCGAAAGTCACGTGATAAATGTAGCGATCTTTTTTTTGATTTCATTCCATTTCCATTTTACTGTCGTATAGCAACATTATGCCATGTAAAGCTGTTGATTACTTGAAACAATATTCTTGTAGTCAATATAAAGTTATTCCCTGGTCTGTGGTTTAAACAATGAATGATGTCACTTGTAACTACATCATAAAACCTTCAAAACGATTTAATGTAGAGGAACCTACATTTATGTTGATTGTATGTAAATAGACCTTCACTCTTCACTATGAGTATAGGCACACAGTACCACACTGAATCAAGCTTTTTTGAAACTTCCGTCTGGTTGAATTTAGAACCTAGTTTGTAGAAGACACAAGGCCTAGATAAATTTCAAATTATCCGATACACGTATTGGAGGTGAATACATTTATTTATCGCCTATTGGTGCCAAAAATCAGTCGTACGAAACGCTATCGTCTGAAAGAATGAATTGAACAAATACTGAACGCACACTGAAGGATTCAAATAAACTATGCTTAATAAACTAAGATGCTTGTGCCATTAGCAAGCATCTGCTAAGTTTTATTGTAAGTTTAGGGTCTAAAGGTGTAAAATAAAGGTTAGGTACACGAGCTTTATTACATACATAAAAACATTGAGTTAAATACACTAAAAAATAATATATTCGTAGATAGCTAATAACCAAGATTAACATATAGGCTACTTTTTATCCCGGAAAAATATATCGTTTCCACGGGATTAGCGAAAATTCGAAATTCAAGCGGGCAGAGCTGCGGGCAACAGCTAGTGTTTTCATAGATAGGCACAAACGTAAGGTTAAGTTAACTTGAAAAAAAAAAACAAGGATTGTGTACATTACTATTTCAAAGCTGCAGCCAAAAATATCCTTTAAAGAAAAAGGAGCTGCGTCCTTATTATTTTCAAAGAAGGAATAAATTACTTCATCATCATTATTACCATAATAAAGACAATTTTAAACTGTTACAATTGTCCGCTTGCACAACAGTTTGTTAGTGACATAGGTGATAGGTCAACAGTTGTCGAGTGTTAATCAACGAATATTTTTCACATGACCTTGCATGGCCTAATTAAAACGTCAAGTGTGATAGAAACGATGTAACTACTAACTAACCAATTTAACTTAAGAGGAATTACAGACCTTTGCCTGTCAAAGTCAAACTATTTATTTTTTCCTAATTTGTAACACATCTTAGGCTTGTGACTGAAATTGCGGGAATTGTAGAATCATTATTACAGGTTCATGTAATAAGCCTTTTGTAAATAAGTCCGATTATCGACTAACTGTTTTCTGTTCTAAAAAGTTTTCTGACGTGAGTAGGTAACTAACGTGAGTGCATTCCACCTTAATAAAAATGTTTCTCAGTTTGATAATAGGTTGAAACCTGTTGGTATATTGAAGATATATTTTTAAGACACTCTGTAATAAAGCAAAAATAGGGCTCTATTTAGATCCGATACTTGTTAAGATATAAAGTTGTGGTCAATAAAATTGTAAAGACGTAAAATTAGTGACAATTTATTGTATTCTATCATTTGCCATACCAATATAGGACAAAAAGGTAATAAATTATTCGTCAGATTGTATCTTTCTCGTGTAAATAGGTAGGTGGTATCTGATTAGTTAAATTTATTGGCGTCAGTTTGGCGGGAGATAAGGCTCTAGATAAGCAGATCGACTCTTACGAATGTCCATATTTTGTTATTGAAAGGGCTCGTAGTTGTTACGAAAGAAGCTTAAAATGGTAAAACCGTGTTTTTAGAGCTCCGTAGTCATATGAGAAAACGAAACTTATACCTACTATTTAATGTGACCCGTATCTGTCTATCTCCAATATTATTATTAAGTACATGCCACACAATTTAAGAAACCTGTACCTAATAAAATTGTAACAGGAAATCTGAAATAAATTTAACTTGTAGGTGAGTTGATATTTAATAGTTAATATCACTCAATATAGAAATCAATAATTCTCAGCCTTGTCAATGTTAGGTACATATTTTGTTTGACATTCTGTGGTAAAATCTTGTTACTTTGAAAGTAACGGGTCTTGATACCCCTAAGGCTTAAGTGGTGCTGTCATTGCCGCTAGGGCTAGACAGTTACAGAGTAATGAATGCGTGTACATCTATGAAAAATACTAATCATTTAATATGGTACACAATCAAGTTGCAGAAGTGAAATACAATAGAATATCTATGATTCAAAATACTTTTTGTATTTTCATATAACCCTGTATTGTACCTACTTATGACTATTATAATATGTAATATGTATAAAACAGTCAATCTCTTTATACTTGATACACTGAACTTTGTGCGTGTAATCTGGCCTTGTTGCGACTTGTGACGCGTCGTCATAAATAATCTGAGGTCGTAAAAAATCAGGTTAGTAACATCAATATCAAATAAATGAGACGAGAAATTTCCATGTAGGTAATATAATTATATAGAGATTTAAGGGCCGATACAGACTTTGTTAAGTTCTGCTGCGGACGTTTCTCACATTAGGTAAGTCACAGAGAATGAGTTTAGATATTTGAGTGAGTTTAGATATTTTTTACAGTCCACTACTTGTCTAGTTAACAGTAGATTTGGTTGGAAGTGCAGATTGTAATTTCATTATAAAATATGATTGATTTCGTTATATTTTAGTTGAAACCATCGCGAGCAAAGCCAGGGACAAAACTAGTATAAGTATAAATAAAGAACATTCATTTACCTATTTGTTAAGAAACGCCTGTTTTCCTTTAAATAAATATTGTCTTTCAATATATGTATACGTATTATATTAATTGCTAATAAAGTGACTATGGTTTCAGCGTTCTTAGAACCGCAGTAGGTAGTAGGTACTTACAGTAGGTATAGCAGACTGTCAATAACAGCATCATAAATCATAATGTATAGGTACCTACCTATCGACTCAAAACTGAAACACAGCGTGTTTTGCTTTAAAATGGCCAATTCTTCGTAGAATCGTCCATATATCACTATTCTCATAATGATATGAATATTATTCATTTGATATTCTCATAATGAATGTAAATTGTAAGTAGACAGTTTTTGATAATTGTTTGTCATGTCCCACAGTGTTTCATTTTACTCTAAAATATAGTGAAAATTTTTGCTCACAACTTCACATCCATTTCGCATTCAGCGATTTTTCTTTTTCACAGCAATGTTTTTTACAGTACAGTACAAGTGCCTTTTTTAGTAGTTAGTTTTAGTAGCCTGCAATCTCATTTGATGGTAAGTGACGAAACAGCTAAGATATTATCATAATTGTTTAGAAGGAGGTAAGCAACCTCCAACGGCTTCTACACAGCATCGCACTGAAACGCTAATTAGCGTAGTATGTAACAGCTTTCGAGTAGCAAAAATCAATTTGCACACCTTTGCATACTCACATTTTCATACAATGTTAGTATGAAAATTTTAAAACAATATTAAAATTATACTGCTTTAAGAGATGGTGGTACGGCTCCTGATAGTATAATACGAAAAATAGGTGCTATATGCAATGACGTCAGCAAGAAAGGTCAACCGCATCAGACGTGACAGGCTTGGCCGCGATCCGCTGACGCATCCTATCTTGTAAATTATAAGCATTGAAATAAATGACTGGATAATTGACGGTGCAGTACAGAATTACACTAAAATTATTATAAAGGCGATATTTTGTGTGTGTACTTCTCACGCTACATCTCCTGAACAGATTTGACAAAGATCTGGTAAGAGATAAACTTACGTGTCTGATCTATGGATTACACCGTGGAGTAACATATGAACTACTTTTCATCTCGGAAAAATAAAATATGAAACTTACAGGCACATGTACTTTAAACGGCCACATGGTCCGGCACCCGAAAAGGCCCACTGAAAGAATTAAGTTTACTAAGATTCTATTAATTGCCTTTTTTCATATTATATTGAGAATCCTGAAGTGAACAGTAGTTAGAGGTCCTTTTATATATAGGCTAAATAAAACAAAGTCGCGTCGCATTGGAATGCACCGCTCAAATTCACGATACGTCGCGGCCCGACCCAACAAATGTGGAGATGCCTTTAAGCAACACTGTGAGATTTGACCTTCATATGATTAAAAAGTTGATGTGATTAGGGGCCTACTTGGAAAGAATAAAGATAATTATTTTAATAAATTAAATATTACATTATTTACACAATCTATATAGATAAATACCTAGATATTAATTATGGCTAGGTATACTTTATTATGGAGTAAAATATTACGTTTAATTCAAAAGCTCATTAATTCTTTCTTCCTAAGGTCTCGATTCTCGCGGGTATTTTACAAGAGAGTGCATTTGCAATGCTTTTTCAAACATGATGTTACGTAAGTTATGTAAGTTAAAAATATGCTTAAACAAAATGTAGATAATTATGATTTTATCCCGAGAAGAAAAAACTATCCATCTAAAATGCTTCATTGTTTGACTTTCACAATCTTCAGCACTAGGTACATAAATAATAATAACCTTTTATTTACCAAGGATACTACATATTTTATTATCAATTCATGGTTAAAATCTATTGTGCATACTTAGTGACGGTTAGGTAAACAAATTGTGTGCTGTATGAATACGAATACTTATATGAATAACTAATTTACTACATATTCAAGAGTATACAAAGATGATGAATAAATTACTTGATTTCACCCCTCAGTATATTAAACAGCTTAGACACAATTTTTAATAGAAGAAGATCTGAATGAGATTTTTAATTGTTATAATTATACAGAATATTCTTGATGATATATTATTAGGTATATACAGAGGAAGAGTTTGGCAACCAGTTATTTTGTTGATGGATCCGGAAGCTTAGAAACTTGGAAATTTTAAATACCAGATGTATCGACGCATCGAGCGAAATGTGTTTACTACACGATTAATAAATAATGTAATATAACCTAGTACAATGTCATATTAATAATCATAAGAGATTTTTTCCGTGTATGAAAAATATCAAAGTATTTCATGTAGAGCGCTGGAAATACTTTTACAAAGAACACGTCTTACTTTAAGGTTAATATTATTTCAAACGCGTTGAATTTCTGTATATCGCAATTCCCGCGGGAACCATGGGTTAATTCGGGATAAATGTAAATACCGAACTTTTTTCAAATTTCAGCCAATTCAATTCAGTGAAATAACGCGAAAATGTAATTATTATAAATTCGCGAACCAACGTGGTAGGTAGGTAATATAATAAGCACTTCTCTGTTTGAAACGGACCACAAATAATAATTGTGGTATGTTTGAAAAGCCGTGGTGCGTGAAAATTGTTGTGTGGCGCCTAAAACAAATGTAAATGTAATAATACCTAACCAATAGCTGGTTAGCTGTGTGTTCTCTATAGTGAACGAAAAAAATCATAGAAGTTATTTTGTCACTTAAACATCGTTAGGCGTATCAAAAATCTTTACTATGACTGGGTGAGCTTCATTTGTAGGTAGCTAGTGATATTGTAATTTTGTTTTTTCAGTAATAAGCTCGTCTGATATGCATCTCATTTTTGTACCCAAGAAAGAGTCAATGCCATAATGAATACGATATTTTACGTTCTTTAAGCTAAGCTTAGAGGGAGCCGGTTTCTTGGCATTTTATAAAAAAATAACCCAAGCAATTTACTTTATACAGCCTTTGCATCCTAATGACACTTATGGGTACGTGTTTAGTACGTTGGTACGTTGATTAGTGGATGTTCAATCTACGTAGTACTAAATAGCAGATTTACCTACTTGATTTTTACACGACTGCCTAAAAAGGAGTGTAATTTTTTTAGGATTAATGTAGGTATGTATGTATATATGTATGTATGTGAGTTTTTTTATTCCACCATTACTTCTGAAGGGCTGAATAGATTTGGACATATGGGATATTCGTCATTCCAAGTGACTTCCGAGTGACATAGGCTATATTTTTTGGAATAAGCTGTTTAACCACAGGGCAGTCGTGTTTTTTAATTTTTTTTCACGACTGCCCAAAAAAGGAGTAATGTT
Organism: Coenonympha glycerion; assembly: GCA_963855885.1. Classification (NCBI taxonomy): domain Eukaryota; kingdom Metazoa; phylum Arthropoda; class Insecta; order Lepidoptera; family Nymphalidae; genus Coenonympha; species Coenonympha glycerion. The sequence goes on from OY979639.1 coordinate 9,671,273, forward strand.
TTTAGGGTTCATGTATGTATGTATGTATGTGATGTTCCTTTATTATTGAGATAAAGATCTGATAATCACTTATAAACTTATGTTAATAAAATCATAAAAAAGATAAATTACTTATAGACACTAATAATTACTTGTGCTTTGTCCACGTCATGTAAGTCAGAAGCGATTTTTTTAGTTACGTAGTACTTACTAAACTTTCAACTTTTTTTCTTTTATCACTTTCGTAAATTGAGGCAGCTGTTAGCCTTATATGGAAAACTGACAAGTGGTCATACATCTCCAACGAGTTTTATACGTTTTGCCACTAGATTAAGTATATATAGAATCGGTTTTACAGTGGATTCGAGTTATCCAAGGCCAGCTAGTTATGTCGGTTTTGCGTGGGTAATCGGCCTAAGACGACAATATTCGCCATGTGCTCGCAGACTACACGCGTATGCGCAGGTTTCGATCCACAAACATATTGATAAAAAAGATATATACACCGCGAACATATGACTGTGTACTATCGCTGTGTACACACTTATTGTAATGTGAATGAGTGCTGTGTCCATTTCATGATGTAAAGTGTACAAGTGATTGACTCTAGTGATATTAAGTTAATCAGTGAATCCTGTTTATGAAAAATACGGAATAAGTAGTAATTTTACAAAGTACCTATTAAGACAGCTATTACATGTATTGAATAAAGGTATATAGCCGGGACTATTATATAAATGATCGTGTTAAATTTTAGGTACATAAAAAATAAATAAAAATGATTTCATCGTGTAGAGAAATCTAGATATTATTATAATAGCTTTTATCTTTGAAATAGCAATAACGTAGGTACCTATATCATACGTCCAAGTAATATAATTATCTACCTTAAACGTAAGTATTATTAAATCACTATAATTAAATAGTTCATTAGTAGACTTTTTTGCATGTTAGCTCTACGAAAAATAAAATTGTAGAGGGGTGAAAATTGTAGAATGTTGAATAAATTTACTTTGGAGAGTGTGCTCAAGAACTCCACAATCTAGTACCTCCTTCACCTTTCTACCATAGAACCGCAAAACGCCGGGAGAAGTGGCATCCTTATGTGGTTGATGTCCAGCAAGCTCGAACGAAACGATTTTCTTCCACGTTTCTGATACGTACCGCTAAGGTGTGGAACACCCTTCCAGCTTCTGTGTCCCCAGCCAAGTACAACCTGGGTGCCTTCAAGAGAAGAGTGAATAGGCATTTTCTAGGCAAGCGCGCTCCATCCTAGACCTCATCATTTCTGTCTATCAGATATGATTGTAGTCAAGCGCAAGCCTATCTATAATAAAAAAAAAAAAAAATAATACAACAAGATGAAATTAACTGACGTATGAACACAAGATATACTCGTATCTTGTTTTAATTTGGCTGATAAATTCAACGTGCTGAATAAATATATGATATTATGTACCAAAATATTTCTGCATGATATTTGTTTACCGATTTATAAAAGTCTAGCTCCAGTCTGCAGCTACGTTTGCAAGAAAATTCAGTTTTCCGACAAGTGTTTGCAAAAACGCATTAAAATAAGTTATAAATACAGAAATTAACCCTTAAATTTGACAGATATACAAACTAGGAAGGAAACATAGGTTTTGGTTTACCTAATAATAATGTGTGTGTCTTAGTCGTACCTATATTACAATACTAAGTCGGAATATATTTATTTAGGTGCTAAGACAGAAGTACGAGTATGTTTACAGATTTTACCTTTATTTCTTTTAGGTAAATCTGAGTTACGCACAAAAAGAGTTGGCTGGCCCAAAATATTTTGTGAAAATGGATGAAAACAATCAGATACAGGCTCATAACCTGCTGGGAATGAAAACCCAGGATTCGGAAAGAAAAGATACGGCATTAACGCGCACTTTGCGATCATGTAAGTATATAGGTACATTAAATTATATTATTTTACATACCTACCTGTATGCCAGATCCTTTTTTCCACGCACGTACAAACTATGGATCCAGCTACCAGCAGCAGTGTTCCCTCAGTTATAACATGGGGTTATTCAAAGGGGCGTATAAACCAATTTCTTAAGAGCCGGCAATGCATTTGCAGTTCCTCTGATGCTGTAAATATCAATGGGCAGCGGTGAGCACTTAACATTATAGGTGACCCGCTCTCTCGTTTGCTTGCGATGAGTACAAAAAAAAAATTATAATATAAACTTGAGTTAAAATTGACAAAGTAATAAGTCATAGCGCAAAATACATGGTCGTTAATCTGCCTACTTGTATTTAATTTTTTACGTTTGGACTTTAATCAAGGTAATAATATATCAATAAAGGTAGGTACGTACTAATCTTACTACGAGTATACCTATCAGTCTATTGAGACGAATAACAAATAGATGTATACCATACTTATTGTAAATTATATAATACGGTGGGTTCCGTTACAATAAAATGATTCTTTTTTCGTTTTTGAGTTTGGTGGGCAGTGCGGTGTTTAGTTTACTACTACTATTGAGAATGGGTCTTGATAGTAGGTACAGAACCCTTGGTACGCGCGCCTGATTCGCACTTTTTACTGTGCCAAATAAAAATATCTAAATCGAATCGAATATGATGTATTTTGCGATCGTAAGGACGTGTACTCATTACTCCATTTAAGTGTACCTAAGTACTCTGTTGCTATTGTTGTTATTCACTATCATCGTACCGGAACGCATTCAGGCATTGGTTGCGGCTATTATCAGTTAGGTACAACATTTAACTGTTGTTGTCGAGTGATTGTAGTCCTAAATGGAAATACTCGTAGGCTTTTCATCTAATATTCTAAACTTTAAAAGGGTTAGAAAAATTATGTGTGATATTTATTCATAACACGTGTTTATTTAAGTTTGATAGTTCTTTTCGATAAATCACGTGACTAATTTTTTAAATAATTATATTATTATGAGTGATTCCCATACTTTTTTTGAATCTCGTCCGAGTTCACAGTATGATAATTAAATGAGTGATCGAAATGTTTCTATGATGATCGTAGACATATCAAATGGCTAAGGGCGCTGTTTCGACATTTTATTGCCTTTGTTGCACGAACAATACGCAAAAACCAAATCAAATAAATCTTAAGTCCTCTTAGTATGTAAGATGCTTCAGTATTTCAATTCACAAAATCTCAAAGGCATTGGTAGCGAATATCAAAGAGACTCCTTAAGACTCTCACTTTTCCAAGTCCTTTGCTTCTTTTTTGACTGTAGAGCTTTTGGGAAACTCCAAGGGGAATGTCGACTCGACCTCAAGGTCAATAGAATGAATATTAAGTGAATTCTTCAATTTGAAAAAATATGAGAACTTAATGTGTCTCTGACTGCCAAAACAAGATATCTACATTTCTACATAGATAGATTTAGTAATTCCGAAAAACGGCTAAACTAAAACGGTTGTACTTGATCAAGCAAACCGATATGAATTATGTTATTTGTTCACGAAATGACTTATGAATTACCAAGGAAAGTTTTGATGTAGGTATGTATAGGTACGGTTAATTAACTGCATTATAATATTTTGAGGAGTTTAGAAACAAATAACACGGAAAATTGTATTTCAAATACCTCAAACAGGTTATTATATTTATTTAAAGAGATTAATAGTAGCCTTCAGGTAACCAGAAATTAAAATTATCAAAACTATTTTGACCTTGTCCTTCGTCGTCGTTATTTTACTATCTTATCTAATTACTATCTTATCTAAATATTATATTTTATTCCTACTCAATATTTTTGTACATACAGTGAAATGCTAGCTGATATAATAATGCGTTATTAAGCAAGAACTGAACCCAAAAACTTGACAAACTCAAATAGAAAAACCTCAGAGGTTATTTTTTTTAGCTATAAAATGTCGGTTAATATTTTCAGGCTGTATCATACCACAACGCTACATATTAGGAGTAATGGGACTCCTAGGAGTCTGCAATGCGTATACGATGAGAGTTTGCCTCAACTTGGCCATCACACAGATGGTTAACCGTACTTTGAACGGAGAAAACGGCACTAAACACTTCGACCCATATGCTTGTCCTGATGATGTTTTACCCGGTAATGCAACTAAAACTGTTTTCAAGCCAGTAAGTGATATAAAAATATTATATTAATTACGAGTTATTGAATATCAACTTTTTGATTATTTCAAATAATCAAAAGAATAATAATAAGGTTCCGGCTAGATTTCACCACTCTGGTGAAGTAGGTACACAAAGCTGGTTACACTATTTTGGTATTCATTTATGAATACAGTCAAACCTGAATAAGTGAGAACTGAGTAAGCGACAAAAAATCTTTTAATGAGAGTTACTGCAAGGTCCGGTCATTTATCCCTCCTAACTCTGAAACTCAGATTAATGAAAAACCTCTATAAGAGATCTCGGTTGACTGTAATCATTTTCATAGCAACATAATTTAAATGTAAGTAATGTGAAAAATTAACATTATTCTTATAAAATTTACAATTATTAATAATCTTTAAAGCACTCTCTTGATCCAAGTATTTTAAATTAAGGGCGTGGATGTAAATTGCCTCAAGATATACACAATACGCGGGCGTATTTGTATCTCATTAAACTTTTAATGACGTTACCAAACCGTTCTTGCAACGTCTTTGTACATATTATTCAATAAAATTTCGGAGCTTTCATGGTCTAATTTTAGCGTAAATCTACTATTAACCCTAGAAAGATAACCTACGTCGAATCGACGTATTTGATTTTGAAAAATCGATGTAACTCGTTACTATTTCACGCAATGTCACTGGCTCTACCCACCAACTCAGTTGATCCTCGACGCTTGCAGAAGACACCAGTGGATCTCACATGCGTGCAATAGTTTCTTCAATATCTACCTACCGTACGTCGAAGTGACGTATGGTTATCTTTAGTGTGCGTTTTGGGTTACTATTGTGAAAATGTATTTTCCTGTTTATTGCGATATTTCGTGCATATTTTTTATCTGTTTATTTTCTTATCTGTTAGCCCATAACAAAACATCATAATGATGATTATTGCAAGGTTATAAATATAAGAAATTCTAATTAAAAAATAATAATTTAAGATTATTACAAGGACAAAGTGATGCAGAGTATCAGAGGTCTGATAGCGAATCTATAGATAATCTTTTGGAAAATGAATTTCAATTTAATTTTGAGAACTGCAAAGTGAGTGTACAAGCACCAGAAAACCCCATGGATAATGAAACCCCGGAAATTAGAGTCGACACATTCGATCAAATGTGATCGACTATGTTGGGCATGATGGCCCATGGCCATGTTTTACGGTATGCTAAATTTGCATTTATAAACGTGTACATTATTTACTGTGCTCCTTTAATATCATCCAAGAAAGAAAAAACCTCATAGACGCAGATTTTACGAGCTTATTATAGCTTGATGGCCCCATTGATGGAGAAAAGCAGCAATTGCCCACTTTTCCGACGAATATAAAAGAAAAAATTGGTATTACATTGCTAAAACGCCAAGCTAAAGTTTTCAGAGAAGATGTCGGTCAAAATAAAAGAAGGTATTGTGTTTTTGCCCCTCAGAAATAAGAAAACTGGCGAAGTCAATGTGCGATAGCTACACAAATCCTATTTTTTTGAAGAGCACAAATCGAGCTCTTGAACTAAGTGCCTTTGAGGCTAAAATTAAAAAATATTTTTATAAGCTAAGTCAAATTATTTTATCCAAAGTAAAAAAAGGTTGATTACAAGAAGTTAAATACATAATCATAAGATTGATGAAGAGAATCCACAATGTTTAAATTTTTGAGAGTTAGAAGAGACATGTTTTGTTATTCAATGTTTTGCTAATAAAAATAGGCTAAAACGAATTAATTTTTTATTTATCATAAAGATAATAGAATATATTAAAGCTACAAACCCAACAATATACATATTATAATACATATAGCAGTATTATACGCATCGAAATATATACGTCGTAACGACGTATGGTTATCTTTAGTGTATGGTAAAATATGGTTATCTTTCTAGGGTTAATGAATGAAACTGTAAAAAAGAAAAAAAAGTGAAATCCTTTTTTTTAGCACGCAATATTTGACTGGGATGAGAAAACGCAAGGGTTAATATTGAGCGGCTTCTACTATGGATACGCAGCTACACAAGTACCTGGAGGTTACTTGGCAGAGAAGTTCGGAGGTAAATGGACGCTGGGAGTCGGTCTGCTCAGCACTGCCTTATTCACGTTCCTAACACCAATAGTAATAACAACTGGAGGGGCGTGGGCATTGTTCATACTACGAGTACTACAAGGGATGGGCGAGGTAAAGATCTTGATCAATTGAAGTACTGGTAATACGATATTCTGCAGTTTCACAGCTGAGTTAGCTTTTAAGTTAAGACAGAGTGTAAAGAAGTTTAGTATTTTAACTAAACTGTCGTTCAGACAACCGTTGGTAGACTCATCGAGCTACTTGTTTTTTAATAGTTACGAATTGGTTACAATAATAAAAAAAAAAAATAACAATACTATTTATAAAATACAATATATTCAATACTTAATCGATTTATTTCCATAATTTTCTTGTACGTTTATTTATTTCAAAGATTACACTTATACAATAAATTAGTCTAGAATTAGATTAGGCATAAATTTTAACCCCCCAGTCATGGTGTCATGGCGGCTCCTGGTCCAAAGGTGCCCATAAGGCTAACCTTTGGATCACTCATGCTCTTTTCACCAACATTTTAAGAGACACTTAAGCCCTTAGGTGACAGTTGTTGTAATGAAAACTGTCACCTATCGCCTTAGGCGTTTCTTAAAGTGTTGGTGAAAACGGTCGCTAGGCACCAGAGCCTAGGTTACCTCTGTCCGTTAGACGAAGGCCGATGTCTCTTATGAAGCTTTCGCCTTCTCACTCTAGCAAACATTCTATACTAAAATATTTATTGTCGTTATAAATCTAGTATCATGATTTGTTGATCCACAGGGTCCAACTATGCCAGCACTCATGATCATGTTAGCGAGATGGGTACCACCACATGAGAGATCTTTCCAAGGAGCGTTGGTCTTCGGTGGAGCTCAGATAGGCAATATATTTGGTTCCTTCATGTCTGGTATACTCCTAGCCGATGGCAGAGATTGGGCGTATGTATTCTATTTCTTCGGCGGATTCGGCCTTGTGTGGTTTACATTGTGGGTGAGTTTTACCGCAAGCATTTATAATTATACTTACATAATATAAGAGATAGATAGTTATTATTATCGTTCTGCTGTTCCCACAAAAATGCAAATACATACGAGTATGCAAATCACTGTTGTTTCTTATCGTGAATGCCTTGATAACTCCGCTGTTTGACATATTATTTGTTCATCATTTTTAAAATTATGTGTCCTATTTTCTTACTTGTATAGCATGCAGATTGATACTGTTAGGAATATTCTTGGACTTAATTGCCATATGATGGCAATGGCGCTGCCATCATTTTACGAGTAGCATAGTGCTTATCTACGAGTAATCCTCCTGATCGGAATTTCACACGAATGTGAATGTTCGAACAAAACCCGCGGGAATTGAGATTTTCCGTACCTATATAAATGTTTTGAGCTAATACAGAGAGCAAAGTTTCAAAATCTCAGCTCCATCTCACTTCTTTAAGTTTACGATGCTGTAAAAATAACAATTAATTGCTACTGAACATTCCAGAGCCTCACCTGCTACAGTACGCCGAATAGCCACCCATTCATATCGAAACAAGAACTGAACTACCTCAACAAGAATGTCACAACAGCTGAGAACATGTCCCTCAAAGATCCAGTTCCTTGGAAAGCGATACTGCGATCCGCACCTGTGTGGGCTCTAGTGTGGGCTGCGGTAAGTGCCTTTACTATAATGAACGCAATCAAATGAGCAGGCGGGTCACCTGATGTTAAGCAAACACCGCCGCCCATATACCAGAACCAGGAGAATTGCTAATGCGTTGCCGGCTCTTAGGGAGTTTGTTTATGGTCCCCATGATTAACCCCATATTGAAGCTTTGAGAGAACACTGCTGCTGTTAACTGGTTCCATAATTTGCAAACGGAAATTATGGAACCAGATTTTCAGAATTCAGAAATTCGGTGCGGAAAAAATCTGGCAAACTTGGTGGTCGAGGATTGCCAGCCATCCAGTTTCTCCTACCTGGATGGCTGGCAATCCTCGACCACCTCGATGGAAGTCGTTTTAGCGCCGACGTGTATGCTTAGGGAAAGGGGAAGGTGGGATCACCTCAAACAGTTCCTGAGAACACTGAGCAACATTGAAAAACCGATAGAACTCACTTAGAGAACAACCGTCTCAACATTCTTCCAAAGGTTCCATTTTGTTGGTAAGGCTGTAGTTGTCAAGAAATCTAACTGCCCGATATTGAGGGGGTTAAGAGGGGCTCCAGCCCAGTACTTTACAATACTGCCAGTAAATTCTTTGGTGTAATTAATTAAAGAAACTATACTATGTCATGAGGAGTGTAAAACATATTGTGAAAATAGTTTCCTAAAAGAACCAGTTCCTTATTAGTTTGCTGCAGATGAAAAGGAATGACTAATAATTGATGGAGATGGAGAGGAATGTTTATCAAAACAGATTGGAACTTTGCAACGGTGTGGACTTTTCTGTGGACTGCGGTGCCACTTTATTTTGTTAATTCTTTGTTTTCATTTAAAGCACTCGACTTATTCTATAATAATGTGATGTGTGATCTAGTTCCTAGTAAACCGATTTAGCGATTCGCATAAGTATGAGATCTCGTTTGGGCTGCAGTACGTATGTGCACTTTTACCACACCTTCTATAATATGGATACTTTGATCTTATTAAAATTACAGAACAATCTTAGCTGAAATTTTACAAAAGCTGATACATTTCCCTTAAAGACACAGTTCCTTGTTTCAATAATGCGTACACCGGCATGAGTGAATCCAAAAACTTTACCAAGAACATGTTAACTTCTGAGAACGGATAAGTTCATGAGTGTTACTATTGCAAGAACTTGATAACTTCTGAAAAAGAGTTCCTCAAAGATCCAATTCCTTGGATAACAATTAGCTTTCCATATCGGTGTGATGTCTTGTGTGGGCAGCGGCTAAGAGTTAAGCACTTTCTAATGCTACCTGTATTTCTTGGTTTAATTTGGTATTCATGAACAGGTTTCATATAGGTCAGATATTTCTAAGTGCAACTCCGACTCGTTTACCGACTAATTATTCCAGACTTGTTGCACAGGTTTCCACAGTTAAAACTATACTTTGATACTGTAAATACAGATAGATTGACTGAAGTTATCCTAAAGTTCGTATCTACCAATCTTCTTCTTATAAGACTGAAGCGATTAGGATGAAGTAGTGATTCACTCATGAAAAAGATGCAGTAATGCCTACCGATATGAACCTAAGGATGAGCCCATCTGAACATTTTACTGTAAAACTTCTTCATACAAGAAACAAGTAGCACCATCTGCTGAAATTACACAATATGGAAGAAACCGCTGCTGAGTAAACGGCGTGCGGACTAATAACATAGTTAAGTGATCTGTGGCGTTGCGCGGTCCATAAATGATACTGCGGTCGGCTTACTACTAGCGCCATCGGTGTCAAAAGAATTTTTTTAACACCAGTAATCTGTCGCCATTTCTTTCGCGCCGGGTTCTGGCGGTGCGGATAATGGCTATAGAAGCGACGTTACATGTCATTCAGGTGGCTGGTCAGATCGAATACGCAAGTGAATCCCGTACTCCCGACATCGGGGGCCGCCATGGAAAGCGACAAGTTTTAGTGGATGCAAACTGCAAGCCCCATAACCCCTCCGTTTCCCTTGAAGAAGGGGTAGGCATTAGGAATTTCCTGTCATGTAAAAAATGCAAAAGGCAATGGCTGGTGTAGTGTATTAGTTTCGTCACAAGTGTATCATATCCTGACTGCCCTGGTTCCGTGCTTAAGAATGATCAAAACTCTATAATATTTTAGCAATCATAATAAAATGCATGATAAAATAAAATAATGTCACTAAATAACAACAATCTAAGTTGTTCTAAATGCGTGTTATGACAATGTTTCATGGAACTATGTATGTGTAGGGATTACATAATACAAATAAAACTAAGAAGTCAACTGACGCCTTCACGAATTCCATCACATACAATATTAAATTACACAGAGTGAATCGCAAAATGGTATACTCTAAAACTATGCAGCAATAGAATGTAATTTGATTGTAATAAACCGTATTTTCCTTTGTTCTCCTACGAGTGAATTCGTATTGGTATACAAGTCGCGCTTATTATGCTAATTTATGGAAGCACGAATTATGTAGGGTCAACTTACACAACGCACGAATAGCAATAAATTACGTTGTTCCCCTTATCAAATAATTTGCAGCAGCTTTTCTGTTCTAGAAAGTAATCGATTTTAAATTATTTTTTACATGCAAGGCATTTTCTACTGTATTTTGTAATGTTTAACCTACATTATTTTTTCTGCGTGGGAGTTCGATGAAAGATGAAACCAATGTATTTTGGAACATGCAGTATTTTGATTGTAGAATCTCATTAACTTATCTAATGATACAGCCTACGTTGGCGGAAACATTTTAATCAACATCAATGTAGGGCATAAAAACCTTCAATATACAGATTTTATAACTTTGAGTTAGTTGCTGTAGCGTGCGGCGTATTATTACATTTAAAATGCTAATCAGTAAGTCAGTGACGTAACTGTTGTATTAAAATTCGTTCCAGCCTTTGCACTTGAAACACGAAAAGGTCTCTGTATAACACAAAGTTGTGGAAGTTACAATTAGTTAGAAAACTATCTGGCGAAATATTTGCTTCGAGATACTTTTAATACAATTTGGGGTGGCCACCTTGGAATGATTTTAAACTTATAATACTTAAATTATGTTTTTTTTTTTTGCATATTGATCCTCCTCCATTCATTAAACCTAGTCTGGTAGAGATTGTAACAGGCAATAAAACTGCTATTACAAACATATTTAGTTTTTAGTTATTTTGTCTGTTTATGAGTCAAATAGATTCGTTCTTTATAATTTAATACTGGCTGCGTTACCACAATGAACGGCTAAGTTGATTCGTTTATGTAAAAAATAGACGCAGATGAGAAAAAAAACCATCTTTAATCGTTTTATGAAGTAAGAAAAAAATTAAATATCCTTTCCAGGTTGGCCACGACTGGGGTTACTACACGATGGTGACAGATTTGCCCAAATACTCTCACGACGTGCTGAAATACAACATCGCAGACACCGGCACCCTGACTGCTCTCCCGTATATGGCCATGTGGCTGTCCTCCTTCTTGTTCGGCTTCGTTTGTGATCTGTGCAATAAAAAGGGCTGGCATACTATCAAGACCGGGAGGATCATACACACGACTATAGGTACTATATTATTTTACATTTTTATTGGTGAGAATGAGAAGATGAGTCCTGATTGTAACTGTTGCCACGGAATACATAATTTTACCTAAGGGTACAAAAGGCTCACTCCGCAAGATGAATTAAAGAAATAGCAAATCTAGCGCTGACACAAAAGTGCAATGCAGTTCGCAAAAGCGCCTGGCCCCGCCTCCGAAAAACAACACGCAACAAACGCCAAGTTGTGGTCTCTTTCTATCGCGTAACTTTATCTAATTCGACGTACTAAGGTTGCCTCGCACACAGCACGTGATATAGACCGTCCAAGAACTAACGTGAGGAAAGTAGCCGGCGCGCGGCAGCGTCTGAAATTAATACGTAAATTACGTTGAGACAGCTACCTGTAGTTTCTCGATCACGTGATAAGTGAACCTGGCCTGCTGTTGCGCCAATATTTGATACAGTGCGTTCCAGCGTTTTGCATTCAAACATTGCATTGCACGGCGCTCGTTATTGAAAAGCAAAGTAATCCTACTGTGGTTCCCTTTTTGGAACACAACCCTACATTGCTTTTATCCTTATAAATTATACTGTACCAACGGCCAACCAACGGCAGAAGAAATAGTATGAAGCTTATCAAAAGTCAAATTTATATTATTTGAAAGTGTTATGTCCACTTTACTACTACTTATATATTTTTGTACGGAACTAAATAGCACGTTATTCTGTAAGACTCAGGATCGGCAATATAAATAGAAGAAGACAGTCAAAGCCTAGTTACTATATATGTACACCAATTTGAAAAGCATATGCTTTGCAAATTTTTCACTTTGCTGTTAATGGAAGTTACACAGTAGGTAATTCTATTAGACAAGATATATAGATTTTATAACAGGTGAAAGGTCTACAAGTATCGAAAAACGTTGATATTGATTTGAGACGGTTATTTTTCAGCTGCCACTGGTCCAGCAATCTGTATCATCCTAGCATCGTACGCGGGTTGCGATCGTACTGCTGCAATGATATACTTCATCTTATCAATGGCGCTTATGGGTGGATTTTACAGTGGAATGAAGGTAACGACTTCAGTTAGGCATAGAGAATATATTGATATATTTTTGTATTTCTCACTCTCAGGAATACGTTGGTGGGTGCGACATGCAGCGTCGCAGAAGAATATAACAGAAAAACGACGTTTTCCCTGATTACTAAAAAACTAAGCTATTTAGTTTTCAAAAATCTATTTCTTAACGTTTTTAGATATTTTTATAACGGACATAATATTAAAACGAAAATTACTTACATCCATTGTAGCATCCGATATAATATTGAGATCTTGGAGCAACTTTTGGATCGAGAAAATTTTATCGAATCGTGTTTCTGCGTCATAGCGATTTGACGTTAAAATTTAAAAGTAATTGAGTTTTTTAACTGATAACTTATGGGCATTTATATTCTTCTGCAATGCTGCATGTCACACCCACCAACGTACTCATAAGAGTGAGAAGGACCATAATAAATTCAGTAAATCCTCTGTTGTCGTAGGTGAACGCGTTGGACCTCGCGCCCAACTACGCGGGCACTCTCACCTCGCTCGTCAACACCACCTCCACATTCGCTGGAATCATTACACCATACCTTATTGGACTTTTGACACCTGATGTAAGTATAAGATATGTTCTACAAACAAACAGGAAGTAATTGATTCAATTTAGCAGGACAGATTACCTAAATTGTTTTGTTATAATCCGCTACTTGAAAATAATCTGTATGGGCCAGGAATACTGCCCACATGAAACACCACACACAATTCTTCCAACAATTTATTCGAGACACGTTTCGTCCGGACACCAGGATCCTGAGGAAATGTTGACTTCACAATGCGACTCTATGATTTTTGCAAGAATTGTATGTATCTAGTGTTTCATGTGGGCGGTGTTCCTGTATATAGGACCATACAGATTCTTTTCAAGTAGCAGATTATAGCAAAACAATATAATCTGTCTTGCTAATTACAAGGTTTGATTTACAAACATACCGGAACTAACTGATTCAATTTACATTAAATTAGGGTGGTTTTGAAATTCGAAAGCTATAGGCTATTTATATACCTAACTTCCATTGTCCAAGAATTATGTTAGGCGAAAAGCAAGGGTTTGGAGCAAGTATAAAGGATTATCTGAATGTTAAAAAAATTGTGGTAAATCTATTGGAAATACATTGAGGCTAATTTCGGGGATCCTCATAGCCTTCCGTGAGCATGTTTCAAATTTTTTCGTAATTATCGGCGGAATAATATGCTGGATTCCCAAACCAACCAACAGAGCCTTTCCTGACAATTTAGGTAATAGATATTGAACTTTCTCAGCGTTGGACTAATTTCATTTTGTGTTAGAATAAAGAAAGATATTTCACAATATAAGTAGCTGCTATATCAACGAACAATAAAAATAATAATAAAGCTCTAGCTGGCATAGATTTAATCATCATATTTTTCTTTCAGTCAACTCTCGCGCAATGGCGTGTGGCCTTTTGGGTTTGCTTCGCTGTGCTGGTCGGTACAAACGTTATATACTGCATCTGGGCAGATGGCGAACAGCAATGGTGGGACGACGTCAGGAAATTCGGTTACCCGCCAAACTGGAAACACGGCTCCCTTCTTCGAGACCATAACCCTGAACAACCAGAAGCTGTAGCACTCAAGGACAAAAAGGACTCCGAAGACTTATAGGGCTGACTCTTAGGAGTAAATGAGGGCAATGCAATGTGACTAGAGTTCACCAGTCACACTGATATATATCTCTGGATTCATGATTCCATACGTTTGACAGTTCATTTTTTGTGCCGATTTGAAGCGCCTCCCCCGAGCGTCCACGTTACTAAATTTACAATTGTTGGAAGTGGACCGTCGTTTTGAATGTCATTTGATTTTAGTTCCATAGAAGCTCACGCCAGGTTACGCAACAATCAGCGCCAAAATGGCGAAAATCAAGTGTCTTCCTTTTACGTTGACAGTCAGCTATCCAGAGTATATTCTATATACTCTATGGAGATCAGTGACCAGTCATCAGAAGTCGTTGGTTTGACAAAGCTGAATTTAATTCAGTCGCTTCACTTTATAATTTTTAAACAATGAGTTTTTTTTCAATAATGCAATTATTTTTAAATGTATGATAAATAGTAGGATTTTTATTTTGAAGTTACAAAGTGTAACTGACCTGGTGGCAAGCTACTTATTTCTAAATGCTTACTTATTTATTATTTAAAAGTTCACGAAGCGAAAAGCCGTTAATTAATACCTAAAAAGAAATTTGCTTTTGAAATCAAGTAAAACAATTATTCACAAGATTTAAATAGCTCAAAAAATTCCATGTTTTTTTTTTTTATTATAGATAGGTTTGCGCTTGACTACAATCATATCTGATAGACAGAAATGATGAGGTCTAGGATGGAGCGCGCTTGCCTAGAAAATGCCTATGTTTTTTATTGTTATGTAGTATAAAAAATTGTAACTAGGCATAATTTCATCAATGCAGCAAAGCATATATACTTAAGTGACAAATGATATCGCGCTGTACTTTAAAACTCCTAATAATGAATATTGTTAGTAATGAATAGTTTGTTTTGAAGGACCTCAAAGTAGATTTTTGGGCCGAGTGTCTCTGAGCGTAGCGAGGCATTGAAAGACACGAAACCCAAAAAAAATAATTGCGGCCAAAATTTCGTGTTATATAACACAATTTTTTTATAATAAAATAATTTGAGAAATATCATAGGAATATAGAAAAAAAATCTACTTACTCAGGTACTTATAATTTAATAGTTTATATATTATATAGGAGGTTATGTTAAGTTTGCTTAATATTATGAATATAGCTAGTCAGTGATTTTATTCATTGATAATAATATGATTGAGCCATAATAGGATACTCGTAGACTCTATTAAATCCACCCAGTCCGCATTTTATATTTCCTAGTTATGGTACCTAAACATTGTTTGATCTGTGAAAATTATTCACCTATCTTATGTAAATATACTATACTTGTTAGTAAAATATTTTACGATAAATGGTTTTTATTACTTTTTAATATCCTAACCAAAACAAAAGAAACGTATTCTTTTAATATAATCTAAAAGGAGAAATGTGTGGAGAAACCTAGAAGTGAAGTAAATGTAGGCAAACTACAAATCAAGAATAACAAATTAGTTTTACGTAACGTTGTTTTACCTGTTTCTTAGTATAAGGTGGTATGAGTGACAGGCAAACAAGGGGAATATGTATTATTAATTACATAAATGATAATATTGATAATGAACATTTCAGTACACCTTCAAATTTTGTTACTAAGTAGAGTAAGCATTTGTGTCTACCGGTAAATGTTATTTCATCAAAACAGGATTTTAAAATAATCCTGATTTTAAAATAAATCTAATGCTAGGAGGTCACAGTTCAAACTAATACTCAAATAATAATAAATAAACACTTTAAAGAAAAAAAACTGTTCAAAAATGGAAGATAAAAAAATACCTCCAAATGAAATTCTTCTTCCAATCAGGATACCTGAAGATTCTATCAAAAAAGACGGAGTATTTGTGAGATTAATGTGCGCATGTAAGTATTCATTCTATTAAATTATTAGAGAATCAATATTGTATTGACTTTAGGGCAGAATAACTTTGAAGAGAGGTTCTACCATAAAAAAATATTTACTCTATATAAGCCCATTTTATTTATAATAAATATATTATAATATTTTATATCAATTCCAGCCTGCTTAATTCCGCAACGCTACGTATTTGCTATAATAGGTCTACTGGGAATAAGCAATGCTTTTACTATGCGAGTGAGTTTGAATATAGCGATAACTCAAATGGTGAATCGAACCAGAGTTACAACTGACCATTTTGACCCCGACGCTTGTCCTAGCGATGAAATGCTGGGTATTGCAGTAAAGAATACCACTAAACCGGTAAATATGGACACAATAACATATTTAGTTGTTAAAGTTATGACCATTGCGTTTTTATTGCCCATAACTTCGAGCTTGAACTTTAAAAATTTAGAACTGCGTTTTAGTATTATATAACTAAGAGGTTCTCAATAATTTTCAGTATGCCATTTATGACTGGGATGAAGAAACACAAGGTTTTCTAATAAGTGGGTTTTATTATGGATATTTGACAACGCAAGTTCTAGGAGGTTTTTTGGCAGAAAGATACGGCGGCAAATGGGTACTGGGTATTGCACTACTAAGTACTGCTTTGTTCACATTTATGACACCATTTACCATCAGAACTGGAGGTGTAACTTGGCTCTTTATTCTAAGAGTTCTTGAGGGAATTAGTGAGGTACGTTTACTCATGTTGTACTCATGTTGTTTATTTCTGTTTTCGATGGACCAACATTCTCAGCAATGTGTGTTCAAATAAATGAAATACAGTGATGCGTAGCAATTACTTTATGAACTAAGCTAAAGAGTTATGGCAGAATATCTGACACCGCGTTGATACCCACACACATAAATAACGCTCCATCGCACAATACCCCTATTCAAAATACTAGTTTCGCAAAATACCAGATTTTGTACAAAACCTAATATTTTGCTAATCTAGTATTTTGTGAATCTGGTATTTTGCGAATCTGGTATTTTACGAATCTGGTATTTTGTGAATCTGGTCTTTTGTGGATCTAGTATTATGCGATTGAGCGCTATGCACATACTGTGTAATTGCCCTGCCCTAATTTATACACGTAGTCGATTAATGGGATGGCATATTCAATTAATGGGATGTCAAATATACCCCTACAAAGGACGTGATGTTCTTTCTGGCAGCAACTGGATTTGGAGGGGAGATTTAGGAAGCGGTGAGCTCAATAGATAAGAGACGTCAAAGTGCTATTTGGAGTGGAGACGTCCTGTATAGCCGATCCAACAACACAGCTCGGTCCAGAAGGATGGCAAATAAATTCCACCACCTTATACGAAGTGCCATGATATTATGTAAAGTTGCTTTCAGGGTCCAGCTATGCCTAGCATCATGACCATGATGGCACGATGGTCACCAATTCAAGAGAGAGCGATTATGTCTGCTGTACTTTTCGGGGGTGGTCAACTGGGTAACGTTTTAGGTCCATTATTGTCTGGAATCATATTAGCTGATGGTAGAGACTGGGCATACGTGTTTTATTTCTTTGGAGGCTGCGGTGTAGTATGGTTTATCTTCTGGGTACGTTTTAACTTTGTTTTGTTTTTCTATTTTCTAACAAAATAAATAGCAGTAAGTTACTATGTTCAGCATTGTAATAAACTCTAAAATTGATTGATTTTGAGTGTGTCCAATGATGGTTTAGCAAGCTAGTTATTATTCATTATGATGGAATTTCAAAAACTTTAATGGCTTGATCTTATTCAATACTTTACTTAAGATTATTATAGGTAAGTCAGTAGTATACTACCAATTAATATAAAAGCTAACTTAAATAAAAATTTTTCAAACTCACTAATGCCATGCTCGTCTTAAAATCGTATCTAAGTTTCAATATGGTTTCAGAGTATTTTATGCTATAGTGAACCAAACTCGCACCCATACATTTCAAAGAAGGAATTAGATTATCTAAATAAGTATGTGGATAAAGCTAAAAGCAACATGAAGAAGGACCCAGTTCCATGGAAGGCAATATTGAGATCGCCACCTGCATGGGCTTTACTGGCTGCGAACGTTAGTAAATTTTCACAATCTTGCTTGCTATAAGCAGTTAATTGGGTGATTTTATTGCTCTTGTATACTCCATAAAGTTACGGGTATTTCAGGGGCCGTACCACCATCTCTTATAGCATTAATATTGTATTATTATTTTAAAATTTTCATACTGTGTATGAAAACGTATGAGATGGTGGTAGGGCTCCTGGTTCTTGTCTCTAATGGAACCCTTATGGTGAGTCTTGAGAACTATAAAAGCTATTGTCCTAAAATTTGGAATAGTAAATTATGTTAGTGGCTCAACATAATTGAAATAAAAAATAAAATAAAAAGGGGGCAAAATCGAGAGTATGGAATTTCAAAGTGAGATTGTAATGTCTATGTGTAAATACTGAATCTTCGTTATTTAAAACAACTTTGGTTTAACATTTAGGTTGGCCATGATTGGGCTCTCTACACAATGATGTCTGATTTGCCAAAATACTCGCACGACGTTCTTAGATTTGACATAACAACTACTGGTATTCTTACCGGATTGCCTTATATTGCCATGACGGCTTGTTCCTTCGTTTTCGGCATGATAAGCGACCGTTGTATTAAAAATGGTTGGCACAGTATTAAAACTGGGCGCATGATATATACGACTATAGGTAAGCAGTGTACATTTTCATTTCGAAAATATCTAATGTTAGCTACCTACAGATGGAAATATAAAAAATAATAATTATCAAAATTACTCTGACTGACTTGCAAAGATTTGAGATTAGGGATATTAAATCTTAAATCTTTGAAAGTCAGTTTATTTCTCTCGGAATTTATTTGGCAGCACTAAGATATCACAGTTATAAATAAAATCTTTCCAATCTATAAATTCTCGTGTCTAGGGTTTGTTACTAAATTCCTCAGAAACGGCTTGACCGATTGTTATGAAATTTTTTGTGTTTGTTCAGTAGATATGAAAGGAGGTCGTAAGCTACTTTTTTCTCATATCCCTATTCAATAATGGCAAAACGACGTTTGCCGGGTCAGCTAGTAATACTTAAGTATAACGTACTGTTTTATAATATCTTAATTAAAACAATTATATTTTACAGCCACAACTGGACCCGGAATATGCATAATCCTAGCATCTTACGCTGGTTGCAATCGGAACGCTGCTATGGTTTACTTTATTTTATCGATGGGGCTTGTGGGAGGATTTTATTGTGGCATGAAGGTACATAATTGTAGCTCATCGTAATCCTAACTTCTATCACCTGATATATACCTATAGTTCATAATTTTGGCTTCTGTACCGCTTCTCCGTAAATTATTTAACTTTGCCAACTCTCACTCCTCTATGTATGCATGTTTTCGAAATGGTCTAACAGCTAACTGATATTATTGACATATATTCTCTTGGTTTAAATCATAGAGTAATTAGTATTGTAATACCTATTTATCTTTGGATTTAAATATTCTAAAAAGAAATAAGGTTGCACCAAATTACCAGTGAGAGCTATTTAACTACCTGTTATTTGTTACAGATAAATACTTTGGATCTAGCGCCTAATTATGCTGGTTCGCTGACATCGTTTGTGAATACAACATCTACTTTCGCAGGCATTATTACACCCTATTTAACGGGGCTGCTTACACCTGAAGTAAGTGATATAATATTTCCTATACTATGTACCCATTTTATAATAATTCTGAATTCTATAAAATCAAGCAAGTGTAAATATAAGTTACTATACACAGACTCACTCAAGATAAATGCACACAGAAAAACACCAACATACCCAAAAAAAAAAGTCTATTATGAAATTGTGTAATAATAAAATTGGTCAGGTGCAAGTCGTGCTCGCACACTGAGGGTTCCCTACAAGACCCAGTCACAATAGTATTGAAGTAAACTAAACATCCTGGCCCACCAAATTAAAAAAAACCGGCCAAGTGCGAGTCGGACTCGCACACCGAGGGTTCCATACTATATAAAAAGTAAAACATTAAAAGAATCACTTTTGTTCATGACTTTACGAGTTTAATTTACATGTAGGTACTTTACTAAATAACAAAACAACGTTTGCCATTTAGGGACATGAAATTATTGTAACTAAATAACAACTATTGTTACTAAAATATTATATAATAAATTTATTTTCAGTCAACACTAATACAATGGCGCACAGCATTTTGGGTGTGCCTTGCAGTTCTCGTTATTACCAACGTAGTATACTGTGTCTGGACTGAAGGAGAGCAGCAATGGTGGGATGACGTGAGACACTTGGGATACCCCGTGGGATGGACACACGGACCAATCATCAGAGACGACGATATAAAACCATCAGATCCAGAATATGTGGAATTGTCTGAAAAGTTGTGTTCATCGGAAAATACCTATTAATATAATGTCCTCCACTTCACACAACTTTCAGTCTAAAGTTGCCTTTCCACCAGCGATAAAGTTGCCTGTCCTCCAGTGATGTGCTACGTTTTATTTTTTACACTATACAAGTTAGTACTTGACTGCATCTCACCTGATGGTAAGTGATGATGCAGCCGAAAATGTTAACGTACTAACTTGGAAGGGGTAAGTAAAGTCACCCCCACGGTTTCTAGACAGCATCGCACCGGAACGCTAAATCACTTGGCGGTACGTCTTTGCTGTTAGGGTGGTAACTAGCCACGGCCGAAGCTTCTTACCAGACTAGGCCTGAGCCAATTTCGAAATAATAAAATTCCAAAGTGGCCCATGGCGGGAATCGAACCCGTGAGTCCGTGACCTCTGACTGGAATCCGAGCGCGCGTCCCCTTCGCCAAAGTTTTATGACAAAGGCACTAAGAATCGCAATTCGCTAGAAGAAAATTATCTAAATCTATGAAATCTATTAAACCAAGCGGTTTCTATTGATGGGTAAGCACCCTTATAAGGTTATATGCAACATACGACTATTAGTATAGACAAGCCAATCACATGATGTGTTAGATCATAAACTTCGTTATAGCAAAAGCAATTGCCATATAATAAACAACTTCTTTGTTAAAGAAAATTTCACAAAATCTCATTTTACTGAATTCATACAAACTTGAGGAATGAGGCAAATTACTACAAATGAGAAATTGCTGATAAGTCAAATAAGGTGCAATTTTCTTCGAATCTTCAAACATTTGATTAAAGTAAAACAATAATATAATACTTAATATGAAGTATTTTATTTTAGGCAAATAAATTTTCATCAACATTCAATAACTCCATAAAAAATGTCCTCAGTTAATAACGATATTAAATTAAATAATATAACGAAAGTAAAAAAGCAGATACCTAATCTACTCATAATTCAGTAAGAAATTTTAAATTTTGTTAAATAATCCAATTTTATCTTTCTTATTTTGGAGATAAATATAGTAATATCATGGAGTATCAATATAGTATTCATTAGGAGTTTCTTCATCAAATCCAGCCTGAAGCTTCATTTTACGTCTAGCATCTCGTAATTTCTTTGTTGTTTCGATAATTTGGTTCTCAAGAAGTTTCTTTTTCTCTCTCAGTTGCTCAACCTGTAAAAAATTTAATAAGTAATAGTATTTCCATAGCAAAAATTCAAACTCAAAACTATCTAGGTATAAAATCACAATTTGTAACTTTAGTATCTACCTGTACACTCAAAGTTTACTAAACTCAAAGTTGGTAACTAAAACTATTAATTTCTATTGACCTTAAATCAGATCCTCGATTGATAACCAACTATCAAAGTTTGGAGCATTAGTAATTACTAATTACTGAAATAATCATCGACTGAAAAAGAACGAAAAAAAGACACACCAAAATGATTATTTTTTACCAATTTGTGACGGGATCATAAAAAGCATGAAGTAAAAAATTGCAAAGCTTTTGTGAAACTTAACCTAATCAAATCATAGAGACAAATATAGCGTGATGGCGAAAACGGTAAAACTGAAAAGAACATTAAAAGTATGGAAATTTATGCAAAGTAAATAGGCTGAGAGCTTGAATAAAGCTGAGAGACATTCGTTTGATATTTTATTATGTTAAAATATAGAATTTTCGTGGTCAGTAAATAAAGCAAAACTATGGTTTAATTTCCGTCACGGGCTAGCATGCAGTATTGTAAATTATTATTAATTAGCTCTAATCTAATGGTAGACTCCAATAGTGGTTTGTTGGCGGCATCAAAAAACGTACCATTAAATTGGCTGCGTATAACCCTAACGTTATACGCAGCCAATTATTTCTACCCAACATAACGTTGACCCAATTATTGTTTCTGCCCTTTTCTAAGTTATCGCATTTCTTAGACATCTTAAACTGCTAAAGCCAAAACATATATAAGAATAATATATCCGACTGATAAAACATGTGACTTCATGATTACAACAGTCATTGTAGCTGTAGTGTATAGATCTTTGATGTTGGCGCATTGTCTTGTATATTGACATTTGTGTTTGTTGACACTTGACTTAAGTGATCGTTATGTTCTATAAATACAGCGCGCCGACAGACGGTCGGGCAGTATCGTACGGGCAACCGCCGTGAGTGGTACTTAGTATAACGATATAGTGTGAGGTAATAATTACGGTGTTTCCACGTAAGTGTACAGTGTGCAGTGTGGGAATATCACAGTGGCGACGAGGATAAACTGTAAGTCATTTTTAATTTTTAAAGAAAAGGAGGAAACAGTATTAGTTCATCATGCATGATAATGTTTCGATTTTTATCAAAAGTGGCTGTTTATTATTTTTTCTTACATTATACTTATGCATGCCTTTAGTTATAAATTTGATATAAGTATATGTACGTTTATTGTCTATAGCCCATTTTTAACGCTCCTTTCCCATCACTATATACTTGTCCCTTCACTATCTGTCACCCCCGTTCAATCACTTCCGCTAAAAACCGCCACCGCAAAAGGGCGCTTTGTGAATTGTGTGATTCGGATTGCTAATTCTTATAAGAAAATTAAGACTGTTCATCTCCACGGGCCCTGGACTATTATAATACTAAGTGATCTGTGCTATGAACCGAAGATCTGGCGATTCGCACCAAATAACAGTAAGTCCATTCCTTCAGCCCTACCTATTTACCTATCTCTATTCAATTATGTTTTTGTATTCTTACACTGGCAGTCAGAACTGGTTTCGCAGACAGTAATTATAGTAACCTCATATTAACAATCTACAGTCCAAATCAATTAAACATTTTGTTCCTTCGGCCGGACGCATGGCAATTTCACGTGCGTTGTAAGTTTGTAACCTGTTGAAATCAGTTTTAGCCGCCATTACAAAAGTTTTGGCAAATTCGGGGAAAAGTTAGTATTAAAATTTAAAACACTTCACAAGGCATATTATATTACGGTATATGTGTATTATGTTGAATTTAGTTTATGGGACCCTCCTTATTTATATGGTTTAACATGTATACCTACTAACATTAGGTACATAACACGCCGCGCCGGTTACGCGAAGCTTTGTTTAGGTTGTACGGTTTACCTATCTCTAGAGATAGGATTTTTATAGCAAAGCTTAGCAATTTAGAGCATCGGATAAGCTCATGTTGTGGTATGTTATGTATTCAAATAGTATTTATTGGGTGTAACGCAATAATCGGAAATATTGTGTTAGTTCAGTAGGGCTTGTACAGTAGGTACCTATACAATAAGTAGGTACTTATATTCAATTGGTGAAGGGGTCTTTTAGGTTTGGTGGAAGTCAGTTTCCCTAATAAGTATTGGGTATAATTTTAAATTTATTAACTTATTAGGTAGTTTGGAATTATTATATTAAGGTTGTTTCACACTGGTATGCTTTAAGGACCACAAGATTTTGTTATTAATTTTTTGGATTCATGGTTATCCAAATTTAGCTTTTTTCTTAGTTGTACTTAGATCAAATTACTTTATTGATTAAAAATGGGTGGAAAAAAGCTAATATAGTTTCAAATATAGAAACTATACATGCTCTCTCCCAGGTGGTACTGGATTCTAGTTCGGATGCTTTGTTATTTAAAACTCGGTGCTCTGATTTGGAGACACTGTTTCAGGATTTCCAGGAATTACATGTGCAGTTGGCGGCTGAGTCTGGGTCTGAATTTGACCATGAAAAACACTTGTTTAAATTCAAAGAAATAAGCAGTTTTTATTATATGTCAAAGGCTAAGTATGCCGAGCTATATAGTTCTTCGGAGTTGCCCAAGGCCAATGCCAATAATAATTCCCCGTCTAATCAGGGACATCATAAACCGAATTTATTATTACCAAAGGTGCAAATTCCAACGTTCAGTGGTCAGATTGAACAATATGAATATTTTATGGATTTGTTCTTAGCAATGGTCGGGAATGATGAAAACTTGTCGGATACTCAGAAAATTTATTATTTGTGTGGGGCTTTGAGTGGGGAGGCCAGGAGCTTGGTGCAACATTTATCTATAACAGGAGAAAACTATCCAGTGGTTCTTGATATTTTAAAGTCAAGATATGGTAACATTCGGTTGCAGGCTGATAAATTAATCCAAACTTTGATGTCTGCGTCTCCATCTAACAAAAGTTTAAATTCCTTAAAATCCTTCTTAAACACTCTTATAGAAACCACTAAAGGGTTACAAAAGTTAAAATTCCCTATTGCTGAATGGTCTTATTTACTTTTATTCATAAATTTGAATAAATTAGATAACACAATGAAGAGACAGTTTGAGGATAAATTTGGTGGAGGGCAGGAGTTACCTACCTTTGACAATTTATTAACATTTTTAACCAAGGAGGTACAAATTTTGGAAACCACTGGTAGTTCAAAGAGCACAAACTCAGCCCATCAGCATAAAGTACATGTGGCAGTAAATTCAAATCAGAAACAGGCTCCAAAGTGTGCATGTTGCAACGGGTCACATTATTTAAATCTTTGTGACAAATTTATTGGAATGGATGTGCCATCGAGAAAGAGATTTCTTATAGAGCATAGGCTTTGTTTTCGGTGCTTGCATAAGCATAACATTAGTGATTGTAAAATTAAACATTTAGCATGTCAAAAATGTAATTCTAAAAGGCATAATGTTTTAATTCACTTGGATGAGATGACAGGAGGGACAAGTGTGGCTTCTACATCACGGGGAACCAACGTCCCGGTGGATGCTAAAGCAACTTTACTAAGTGAAAATAAATTGGAATCAGCAAAAGTTTTGCACACAGCTTCAGTGGATACTAGACATACAGTCTTATTATCAACAGCTGTGGTTAATATTATGGATAAATATGGAAATTACCAGGAAGCCCGAGCTTTGCTCGATTTAGGCAGTATGACTACTTTGGTCACCGAACGGTGTATTTCTCGGTTGGGTTTGCACGTTCAAAGGTCAAACTCAATTAATATTCAAGGGGTAGGTGGAAATAATTCACCTAGTTGTAAGGGTCAAGTTATACTGCGGATAACCCCTCGTCATGTCAACCAACCGATATTGGTAACTAAAGGTTTGGTTTTAAACAAGGTAACAGATGATCTTCCGAGTTGGTCATTGCCTTACAACTTAGCTGATTATTATCAAGGGTTACCGTTGGCTGATAGTCAATTTTATAAACGTGGAAAAATTGACCTGATTATTGGTGCCGATCTTCTTGGAGATATTTTCTTGGGCGGTGAAATTATTAAACCTAAAGATTTACCCTGGGCTATGAATACCATTTTTGGTTATATTTTGCAAGGTCCAGTTCAAGCTGATTGTGAACAAAAATTAAATGTTCAAGTTTATTTTACTAATACGGATGCCATATTAGAAAAATTTTGGGAAATTGAAGATGCACCTGTTCAATTGAAGGATCCTCTGAGTGAGGAATGTGAAAATCACTATCAGAGAACTCACCAACGTAACGAAATGGGAAGATATGTGCTGCGTTTACCCTTTCTGGATGATCGTCCCGAGCTGGGTGATTCTCAAAAACAGGCCCTCAAAAGATTTGGCTCAATGGAAAAGCGGCTGCTGTCTGACCACAAGTTACGGGAAAAATATGTGGAATTCATGCGCGATTACCGAGATTTAGGCCACATGGTTCCATTTAGTGGGAACTTGGAAGAACCTCATTATATTATCCCTCATCACGGCATTTTTAAGTCAGGATCCGACAAAATTCGTGTTGTTTTTGATGCAAGCTGTTCAACAAGCTGTTCAGCTTCATCATCAGCATCATCAGGTGTTTCCCTCAATGATTGCCTGCATTCAGGTCCCAAATTGCAGCATGATGTCATGCAGGTAATTTGTCAGTTTCGACTTCACAAAATTGCGTTTTCAACGGACATTCGTATGATGTACCGTATGATTGAAATTCATCATGAGGATCAGAGATACCAACTGATATATTGGCGAGATTCGCCGGAGCAACCTTTACAGTTGTACGCTTTAACAACAGTTACTTATGGCATGAAGTGTAGTCCATATTTAGCCATCAGGACTTTACGTCAACTTGCCGAGGATGAGGCAAGTTCACCTGGAGCCGAGCCTTACAATACAGATTTAGCTGATGCTGCTCAGGTGCTTCGGACTTCGGTATATATGGACGATATTTTAAGTGGTGCCTCTAATCTGGAAAAAGCTAAAGAATTAAAAGCAAATATAATCAAACTATTGTTGTTAGGTGGATTTGAGCTCCGGAAATGGGTGTCGAACGACAAACGGTTACTGGAAGATATTCCTCCAGATCATCAGGAGAAACCTCACATATTCACTAATGATGGTCCAGGATATATAAAGATTTTGGGAATCCAATGGAATCCTGTTGCAGATAATTTCACTTATCATATGACATTGGAAGATGACAAAAAATGGACAAAGAGGTCCATATTATCGATTTTAGCCCGCATGTTTGATCCAATGGGGTGGATAACTCCGGTTATTTTACAGGGAAAGATTTTGCTGCAAGAGATATGGCAATTGAAACTAACTTGGGATGAGTCACCACCATCAGGGATTCTAAAAGAATGGGATGATATATTAAGAAATTTACCTGCGTTGGAGAATATTAAAATTGATCGGTTTGTTTTATCGGATGAAGTAGTCCATTGTTCATTGCATGGTTTCTCTGATGCTTCCGAGAAGGCATTCGGGGCTTCAGTGTTCCTACGAACAGTGGATAAGAGTGGCCAAACTAGAGTGTGCTTGATGATGGCCAAATCTAAGGTCGCTCCTATTAAAAACAAATTGACAATACCAAAATTGGAATTATCTGCTGCGGAATTGATGGTCAAACTATTAAAGTATGTTCGGGATTCGATTATGAATAAAATTGATATTCAGGAAATATTCGGCTGGTCTGATAGCACGATAGTGCTTTCATGGCTCAATTATCCACCTCATCGTCTTCAAACCTTTGAAGGCAATAGAGTGTTAAAGATTAATAATAGTGGATTGTCGATTAACTGGCGATATGTGCCTTCGGAAATAAACCCGGCTGATGTTGCTAGCCGTGGTTGCAGAGGTCATGAGCTTGACGCTCATAATTTGTGGTGGGGTCCATCATGGTTGCTTTCCGATCCCACTAACTGGCCAACTAATATTGCAAATAAGGCAGACGCATTACCAGGGTTGCGTAAAACCACTGACACCGCCGTGTCAGCTGTGACGGTGACACAAGATACGTCAATAGTATCGCGATACAGTTCATTATCAACGTTGGTTGCTGTGGTCGCTTATTGTAAACGGTTTGCTTTCAACTGTCGAAATCCGACAAGCCGAATTTCAGGCTCCTTAACGGTTCCAGAACGGAAACAAGCTTTACAGACCCTTGTAAAAGCAGTCCAGGCGGAATCCTTTTCAAAGGATATCCAATTGTTATTAAATAATCAAAGTTGTTCCACCGGCTTGCAAAGATTAAAACCTTTCATTGATGATTCTGGATTGCTTCGAGTTGGAGGTCGTCTCGAGCGATCAAGTTTGCCTTATGATGCGAAACACCCCATGGTGTTACCCAAGTCACACGCGTTGACGACCTTAATAATTATTCATCATCATCAGTTATATTGTCATGTTGGAGCAACAGCTCTTCAGGCCATTTTACAAAAAGAGTTCTGGATTATGTCCGCTCGTCAGGTCATTCGAAGTCATTTGCTTAAGTGTGTTAAGTGTTTTAAGACCAAAGCTAAGGCTGATGAGCCTTTCATGTCTGACTTACCCGCGGATCGAGTGACTGCTATGGGTCTGTTTCATACGGTACAAACAGATTTTGCGGGCCCTTTTCTGATTAAGACATCGCGTTTAAGAAATGCTAAGACTCTAAAAGAGTATTTATGCGTGTTTATTTGTTCGGCAACGAAAGCCGTACATTTAGAAATAGTCGAAGATTTATCCACGGAAGCTTTTTTAGCCGCCTTGTCCAGGTTCACGTCGAGGCGCGGACTACCACGGTTAATAAGATCCGATTGTGGGACCAATTATATCGGCAGCAGTAGACATCTGACAGAAGTTCAAAACTTTTTACGCAATAAAGATGTCCAGGATAAGTTGAACCACCAAGCTGGCCAACATGGAATTACCTGGAAATTCAATCCTCCGGCAGCCTCACATTTTGGTGGGCTTTTTGAGGCGGCCGTTAAATCAGCTAAAACTTTACTTAATCGGGTTATTGGGGCGCAAGTTTTAACTAAAGAAGAATTTTCCACCCTAATCGCTAAAATAGAAGCAGTTTTAAATTCCCGACCATTATGTCCGATTTCTAATGATCCCGAAAATTTGGACGTGCTAACACCGGCACATTTTATTATTGGCAGATCGCTTTTGGCCATGCCCGAATTTGAGTACTGGCAAATACCAGATTCCAGACTCAGCCGTTACCACCTTATACAGGCCATGTCCCAGAGGTTCTGGAAGTGATGGAGCACCGAGTACCTCCACACCCTACAACTACGAACTAAGTGGACATCCACCACGGATCCGCCAAAAGTTGGCGATCTGGTTCTGATTAAAGAGGAAAACTTGTCTCCTTTAAAATGGAAGTTGGGGAGAATTAAAGAATTGCTACCTGGGAGGGATAATGTTATCCGGGTGGTGAAACTACTAACGGCAACTGGTGTCCTCACAAGGCCAGTTGTGAAGATTTGCAGATTACCGTTAAATTAACGATGATAAAGGCTGTCTAGCCTTTCTCGGGGGGAGTATGTTTATTATTTTTTCTTACATTATACTTATGCATGCCTTTAGTTATAAATTTGATATAAGTATATGTACGTTTATTGTCTATAGCCCATTTTTAACGCTCCTTTCCCATCACTATATACTTGTCCCTTCACTATCTGTCACCCCCGTTCAATCACTTCCGCTAAAAACCGCCACCGCAAAAGGGCGCTTTGTGAATTGTGTGATTCGGATTGCTAATTCTTATAAGAAAATTAAGACTGTTCATCTCCACGGGCCCTGGACTATTATAATACTAAGTGATCTGTGCTATGAACCGAAGATCTGGCGATTCGCACCAAATAACAGTAAGTCCATTCCTTCAGCCCTACCTATTTACCTATCTCTATTCAATTATGTTTTTGTATTCTTACACTGGCAGTCAGAACTGGTTTCGCAGACAGTAATTATAGTAACCTCATATTAACAATCTACAGTCCAAATCAATTAAACAGTGGCCTTTTAGTTTTAAAAAGCTCATTGCTCAGCTGCAGTAACACGTTTTTACTTTGCAATTGAAAATTTTCTCCAATTAAAAATCTGCGGGTAGTTGAATAATACTAACATTGCAAATTTAAAAGGAAGAAGGGGAGTGTGGTTTCAAATCTGTTTCAATTTTGACTATGTTAATTAATTTTCGTTATAAAATCATTCTGGAACGCCTGTATATAGCTTAACTATCGAGGCAAACCTTTATTTCGAACCATGAATGTGTTTTCAAATCTGTTTTCATCCTGACCGTATTAATTCATTTTGGTTATAAAACTATTCGGGAATGCTTGCATACTGCTTAACTATAGAGTCAACCCTTTATTTCAAACCAGAATACGTCATACGACATAAAATAAATAAATACAGTATAGTTTGAGTTGTTTCTGGTTTTGATCAAGATCAAGGGATAGTGTAGCGTTAGTCTTTAGAGATAATTATCGCGCGATCCATCGTGTACATAATACGATTAGCACAATGATATTTCACGTTAACGGCGTTGAAGCCGTATTTGGGCGATCTTTGGTGAAGTTTAGTTTGAAAGGAAAGACAATTACTTTTGAATTTATACGTCGCGTATTTTGGGTCTTTGGTCTGAGGGCGTTGAGAAACAGATTCTTAATAGCTAGCTTAGTTTTGGAGAAATTGGGTAAAGGGTCGTTTTTCTCCTGTATTCTTCCGCGACGCTGCATGTCGCACCCATCAACGTGTTCGTGAGAGTGACGGGGACAAAAGTGGATTCAATGAATCCCCTTAATGTGATTGAGACAGGGGTCAACAACAATCCTCATATTTTCTAGTTCAGTTTGCTTTCATGAATAGTATAAAATAGTGTGAAATTTTTATTGAAATTCACTTCCAAATGGAATTTAAAGATTTTATTAGTGGATAAAATGCTTAATTTAATATGTGACAATAAATAATAATAAAATTAAATGGTATGATAATATAAAATAATCAATTAGCTACAGGTATTAATTCTGTTGAGTATATGTGTGTAAAGATAAATTTGTTTAAGTGTAATAACAAAATTGGTATGGAGTCCAATTTTTATATATTTTGTTGGCAATTGGAAATGAAATGAAATGATGAAATGAAATGAAATGAAATGATTTTAATATAAGTATGAATGAAGAAAATTTTAATATGGTATGAAGTCCAGAAAACTTTGTCTGGTATGAAGTCCAGAAAAGTTATGTGCAAAAATCTGGTATGAAGTTCAGAGGACTTTGTCTGGTATGGAGTCCAGAAAAGTTGTGCTTTGTCTGGTATGAAGTCCAGAAAAGTTATGTGCAAAAATCTGGTATGAAGTTCAGAGGACTTTGTCTGGTATGGAGTCCAGAAAAGTTGTGCTTTGTCTGGTATGGAGTCCAGAAAAGTTGTGCTTTGTCTGGTATGGAGTCCAGAAAAGTTGTGTAATGAGTCTGGTATGGAGTCCAGAAGACTTTGTCTGGTATGGAGTCCAGAAAAGTTGTGTAATGAGTCTGGTATGGAGTCCAGAAGACTTTGTCTGGTATGGAGTCCAGAAAAGTTGTGTAATGAGTCTGGTATGGAGTCCAGAAGACTTTGTCTGGTATGGAGTCCAGAAAAGTTATGTACAATAAGTCTGGTATGGAGTCCAGAAGACTTTGTCTGGTATGGAGTCCAGAAAAGTTGTGTGATAAGTCTGGTATAGAGTCCAGAAGACTGTCTGGTACGGAGTCCAGAAAAGTTGTGTGATTAGTCTGGTATAGAGTCCAGAAAACTTTGTCTGGTATGGAGTCCAGAAAAGTTGTGTTCAATTGGTCTCGTATGGAGTTCAGATTGAGATAAGTTGTGTACGATTGACCACGGGAGTTCTGTGTTAAAGTATCGACTAGTTGAATGAAGTTTACACACCTATGCTACACGGATGTTGGAGTTGGACGATAGTGTCCATAATGTTATATTACGACCATTGTCATCTAAATGTATGCATTATAGCTACTACAGATATCTGTATATAATTATTTTACGTCATATTTTACATTATTTCCGTTTATTTGAATAACAGAGAAGATAAAATATTTAGGTACTATTTTAATTATTAAAGTAGTCCGTTCTAGGTTAAAGCCCTGGGTGGATTGGGTACTGAGATTATTCAATACCTGATCTAAGAGTTGAAATTGGTGTTAATTTTACTTATACTGGATACTATTTTCGATAGGTTTCAGTTAAAGAGGTTAAAACTACCTACTATTAGTTACCGTGTATCATGGCATTATAGTTTTTATATCCATCGTTTCTGATTTTCATAGTTACTATTATTTATTAGCTATTTCGCTTCCGGTGTTAATAAGTCTTAATAATAATATGAAATAGGCCCAATAGCTCGACGATTAAATTATGGAAAGAACATAGATTACGAGGGGGTTTCGGGTTCGAGTCCCGATGGGAGGTTGGTTGCTACGAGTACCTACATATAGGTGCATCCACTATAATTGCTGGAAGTACCAAGGCCATCCTAACACCACTACTACTGCTACAGAAATGCTGGGTAAATTAACCAATTATACCTACAAGACTCGCTGAGTTGACGGTTCGTCAGTTCAGTAGACAGAAGGTAAGTCTACACGTATTTTTCGATAAGTAATCTGCTTTAGACAAATTCGCCCGAACAGTCATGTTCACGTAACACTACAGCAATAAAATTCCGCTACCATTTAGGTAGGCTGTGTCGTCGATATAGACAATTTTTAAATTAGGTCGACACAAACATTTTGGGATTAGTTATCCCATCAAAAGTATGATTTTGCAATAATGTTTGAAAGGAACAGTAAAGTTTTAGCAGGCAGACAAGCGTACTGTTTTTGTTTTAAAATTGTTATGACTAAGAAAACTAATTATTACTGTCATTGAGTTAACTGTTAAACAATGGTAAATAACAAAATTTCATAACAGTGAGCGTCATTACAAATTATTCAATGTAAACCATAAGATTAAAAAATAGAATTAACCATCCCCAATACAACTGTGGCGAAGCAGGATGCCTGGAAAGCGGGTTGCATCACCTTTGTTATGGGCAGACTTTTAACAATAATAACAATATTCTTTATTGAAAGGCGTACAGACCCAGTTATGCAATAAACTATCACCATACTAATACTATTCCCCTAAGTTTCCACCAAAACTCATGTAACATGTAATATTTACAACTTACTTTATTAAACTTGACTCACAACTCGTTTTGTTGCTTTTACATTTTCACGGCATCAAAATGGTTAAATTATTTAATATATTTCAAACAAATATGAAAAATAGGGAATGTCAATGCAGTCGTACAATATCACTTTTAGTATGACAGGGGTTCTTTCAGAAGGTACTAGCTTCCTCAAAATAATAATAATAATAATAAATAAACAATAAATAATTTTAATAATATTAATACTCATCTTTTTTTTAACAAAATACTCAAACTTCATTTACCTACATTAGTTGCCTAGGTATTTGGCTTCAATAAATTGGTTTTGCCAATAAGTATACCATACTACGAACGTTGGACTTCAGTAAAAAAATATATATATATATATTGCATATTATCTGTAATAAAGTTTAATAAGTAGTCACAGGAACACCATTGTAGAAAGTAAGTGTCTTCTGTTGTTTTATCATGTAAAGTCGACTACTAAAGTATAGATGTTGTCCAAGGGTTGCAGGGGAAAAACGTCAGTCTGCCGGTCGTGAACGCGATTTCATTATTGAAGCATCATTCCTAACTTGCAAGCTTGAGGAGCTGGGAATCATTATTATTTACAATACCTGATAAGATAATTGGTATTGTTATTTTAAATTTTTAATTAGTTTTTAGTCAAAAATTCATAGTCATGTCACAAAACAATTAATTTATAATTCGTTTGATATTATAGTTACTTCATTAGCTTAGAACTAAAGGTACTTTTTACTGCAGTTATTTTCAATTTAGCCAGTTTCAAACGCATTGGACATAATAATGAGCAACCATATTATGAAACGTTACTAAGTGGATTTAATGTGAAACAAGTAAACGTTCTATTACTTACTTGATTCTACTCATAATAGAAATTAAGGTTCTAAATACAATCAATTTGCAAATGGTGACAGTGACATATCCCAACCAATTCTATTGGGATGAAAAACTGAATTAAAAATATTTTGAGAGTCTTAAGAGAGAAAATGACCTATGATACAATGTGTCTAAATGTTAAACTGCGAATCCATAAATTCTTCTTTCAGTGACAGTAACGGCTGTCACAGTTGAATTCGGTAACAATGCTAATTTATGAAATTTTTATAGTTCATAAAATACTACCATATTCAGAAAGCATTCCTTAGTCATCCAATCTTATTAATTATAAATTTTGATTTTAGTAAAAGTTGTGAGTGATAATAATGTTATATGTGGGTAATTAAAAAAAAAAAAAAAAAAGAGAGGAGACTAAATTGACAGCATATTATAATATAAGAGTTCCCAAGTACAAGTGTAGAACTTATGAGATATCATTGTCCTTGGTAGGTAGTAGATGAGGTGTGGTTTTATAGTTTCTTAAGCATTACTTCTTATTAAAGAAAACTGCGTTCTGAACTAACTGAAAAATGATTTCGATTCAATTGGACTTTATTTGCGAATCTGGGTTATTTAATAGGCAGGTTAAATAGGCAAGTCCCGGTCCAAAGTTAGTCATTTTGAAAATGTTAATATTACACTATGTAGTGAATATTAAATATTTACGATTATTTTCCACAAAAATGGCTTGATCCGTTTTTCTAGGTTTATGCAGTGTGGTAATCTTGTCTGTTGACAGTTTTTAAATGTTATTTTCGACATAGTCCTGTCGTTTACCTTCGTATGTAAGCGACAATGATGGCGAATTATTTTGATTATACCTAGTAATTGGTTAAATTTCATTAACAGAAAAGGGGGAAGGAATGCCCGGTTGAGTTTATTGTCTGTGGCTGTGGCCTCGTGGACTTGATGGTGAGCCGTGGAATACTTATCACCGTTAGGTATAGACTACTTACAATTCACCGAAATATTGTTGCCTGTATGTCGAGCTTGTCCCAGGGTGACCAGTTTAAATGTGTGAATCTGTAAACCCTCTAAAAAATGGAGAAAGCAATATGATGTGGATAATGAGACTTTTATTTCAAAAATTTTATAGAAAGGAAGGGATGTAGTGTATAGATCTTTGATGTTGGCGCATTGTCTTGTATATTGACATTTGTGTTTGTTGACACTTGACTTAAGTGATCGTTATGTTCTATAAATACAGCGCGCCGACAGACGGTCGGGCAGTATCGTACGGGCAACCGCCGTGAGTGGTACTTAGTATAACGATATAGTGTGAGGTAATAATTACGGTGTTTCCACGTAAGTGTACAGTGTGCAGTGTGGGAATATCACAGTAGCTAATCATCAGAAAAAAAATAAAGAAAGAAAGTGTTGGGAAATTGTGTGTGGTGTTTCATGTGGGCAGTGTTCCTGCATATTGTACCCTACAGAATCTTTTCAAGTAGCGGATTACAGCAAAACAAATTAATCGTCCTACTAATTATGGATTTTTGCAAAATAACGTCTGCTTCAATTGAAGTCAATCATCAGAGATCTCAGTCAAATGTCAATTCGTATGAGTTCGCTTGGAATACCCTAGAGTAACTTGATACGAGTCATTTCTATTTAAAGGAAAAAACCTTAGGTGGTCATTAGCTCTTAGTCTAAGCGTAGTAAAAAAGAAAATTACAAATAGCTGATCATAATAGGCCACAAGCATGGCATACCTCGTCGGTGGCGTCTTGGAAATCACGCAACAAATCCTTTCTGGTGAGCAGGCCGGCTTTCATTCGCTCGGCTTCGAGGGACCAACGGAGTTTGTCGCGTCTGCCCTATTTACAACAATATGGTGATGTAGATAAAACAAGAACAAAAGGTAAGAAAATGTGCTATAAATACCTACGAGTATTTAAGTTTAACAGTATAGTGCGTGGTTTAAATTAGGCCTTATTATGGGGTTAGAATCTCAAGCAAACACCTCCTATCTTTTCGAGATTGTATGCATACTTCTTTGATGTTGTGGGAAGACAATGCGGGGAAACAAATATTGTGGAGAAACAACCATTGTGGGAAACTTCAACAATATTTGCATATTTAAAGTTTTTCTTATGTTCTGTGTGAAAACGATTTTTTATTGTATGCACACGATATGGGTTCATAATATTTAATATGTGTGAAGTTTCGCTGCTATCCACATGATTTGGCCAGTGTGGTGGTCAAACTTCTCATTTTGAGAAAAATGGTAAATATTAGGCACGCTATAAATTGTTATAATAATGAGATGCGAAATGAGTTATTGCGAGAAATTTCTAATTACAATTTTATCACGCGAAACTCCAATTTATTTTCCAGATACACTGTGTTTGCGGAATAAATACTCATCTCTAGTGCGGTTATCCACTTTGTTGATTGCTGATAGCGCAAGATAAACACTCACAAAGTGCAAAATAAATATGGGCGCATATTTCACGCAGTAGTTTAAGTGAAACATAGAAAATGGCTAACATTGGTATTAAAACATACGACTCTGACATATTATTCAGAAGAGGGTTTGCCGCATTTACTTTTCCCTAAGAATGTGAAAATCGTTTACCAATCCGTAAAATATGTGATACCGCGAAACAAAATAAGTAGAAGTAACTTGCAAGACTTGCAATTTTTATGAATGACAATATACATGAGGTGATAGAACTTGCAAGCTTGATATCTAATAAATACCGTGGAAAGAAAGGCTAATATAAGTATTTTGGTAGTATGAATAATATAATAACAGTTATTATCATTCACAATAATTATTATAATAATTGTATCGCCATCAAAAATTAACACAAATTATGCAAAAAATTATTACGATTATCAAATCACTGATGGAAATACAATAACAATGCCTGTATCCAAACTGACATGTTTGGCATTTATTGTTGGTATTCATAGAGGTCCAAGAGGGAGCCCTCGACTTCAAAAGTGCGGAAAAAAATACTTTGCCTAAATTGGCAAACCCGAGCCGTCGCTTCACAATTTTTCACGCACACTAGCATCCGCGCACTATACAAATTTCAAATTGTCACACTCACACTACAAGAAAAATTTGCCACACTCACGGAGCTGTCGTTGTTAGATTGGGCTCTATCTAGTCGGAGCGCGAACGACGACTCATTATAAATCTATGTTGGTATTTATGTATGACCGTTGTGTTTCAAATGACCCTTATTGGTGTAATCATGTGCAATAATAGGATTTGTGATGGTTCGTAATTAAAATTTCGACCCACCTTGACTTGTCCCAAATCCTCTCTAGCGCGCAAAAGTTCGATTTCAGCATCACCAAGATCACATTCAGCAAAATCTATGACCTCATCTGTGTGATGCATTTTCTCCCTTATATGTGCTAATATTTGGTTGTGCTCAGTGCAATTGGTCCTGTTCTTTATTAATTCATCTTCACGTTCTGTAAGGAAAATTATCCTCAGCCAATACTTATTGGCTCAAGTATCCCAATAAAGGCTGTCAAGTATATGAATTATAACCTGCCTCATATGAAGGAAAACCCCAAGGGTACTTATAAAATCAGTATAATACGAGCATTATGGTAATTGTAAGGGATGTGATATTGCTGACCCAGATATTCTAAGGAGTGGATATTACTTTAATAATCTTCCGTATAAAAAGAAGCCTCGACTTTGTATAGACAAAATCTTTGCAGATTTACTTAGGGTCGGTTGAATGTAATTTTAACGGCAAGTTTTTGAATAGGGTCTTAGCTGCAAATAAAGATTTTAGCACACGTTTAATTAACAGGAACTTATGTTCTTTATACCCAAGGATAGAGTTGTCAAAATCTTTAACTATTCGGTAACTTTTTCAAAATTGCATGACAATGAACCACCTAACGTTTCAATCAAATTTATGAAAAATCAATGGTTATCTGGGGACACTCTCGGGACACACTGTGGACTACTCCAGATACACAAAATTCTAGAGATATAACGTCAATTGTAGACTTATTAAACCTATAAATTTCAATTTCATAAGTCTCATACTTTAGATTTTATTAACATCTAAAAAACCCCGATTTCGTCACTGACTGCCTCACTGACGATCATCAAAATTCCTAGGTACTTCCTGAAGTCCTAGAAAGCTGAAATTTTGTATGCAAGCTAGAATCACTACACAACCAACAAAAAAATCTAAAATAACTTTAAGCCCCTAACCCTTTAAAATAGGGGATGGATTAGTTAGTCTTGCTAATAATCTAGAAAAAGACTTGAGTGGGTTACAACTTTAGAGGCAGCATAACGTCTACTTTAGCTATTTATAGATAAATTATAATAACCTTCTATTTTAGATAAATAGTTTTGCTTGTCAATCTGTAGCTGTTCATACTGGGCAACATTCAATCCTGGAGCTATTACTTCCAGTTTTCGCACAATAGTTTCCAATTCATTGACAGCATTTCTAGCTCTTATGTAGCGCAAGCGAAGAGCTGACACCTGTTCGCTTTTGCGTCTTTGCAATGTGAGAAATCGTTCGACCGTCTGAAAGTATTCAACAGGCTTTTATCTGCATATCACTTGCTTACCACAGGTTATTTTTTTTTTTGCAAAAATAATTTAAGAAAGGGTGTGTTGGCGATTATTAAATTAAGGCAGAATAGAGCGAGATTTAATGTTTTCCTATAAATTTAACAAAATGCTTCAAGCTGACGTCATATAAATGAGCCGAAGTATAACAAAACTGCTGGCAGCCTACTGCTTAATATTTTTATGACAATAATATCTAAATATAACTTATCAAAATTGCTCCAAGCTCACATCTTAGAACATAATGATAAATACATAGTGGTAAGCTTAGCCATAAAGGCTCATAACTTTAATTTTATCATCATTATAAGACCACAGATAGGTTTTTGATGCAGTAGTTAATATGTGACATACAAATACCTTGTCTGCAATAGGTTTGCCTTTTTTGGAATAAATCAGCCCGGTTCCGGTTGTTCTTTCATAGGTTTGCAACGCATCAAAATTTTGCTCAGCTTTTTCTAGTTTACCTGCGTATTCCAGTTCGACTGTGTTCAGTTTTCCTTTTATCTATCGTATTAATAGAGAAAACCAGTTAATTTTACAATTTGTGGAACAGCTACATTTAACAAGGAAACAATGGAATAGAAATTATTATAAATCTCTGGTAAATTAATGGCAGACATTAATACTTAGGTACTCGTTTTTGCCAGAGGCTCGTTATAATCTTATCCCGCCTATAATTAGCCAAATTAACTAGTTCAAAAACTGTGGCGTGATGATCGATGAAGTAACAAAAACACACACATAAAAATAAATAAAATAAAATAAAATAAAATAAGCCTTTATTGCTGCCAATGGTATTACATTAATTATTTAAACTAAAAGTTTATAAAAACATTAATATATGAACATGTGTATTATTTAATTTGTTTGACGATCGGTATATTTTACATAAACAGCTTGTCCTTCGACAAAGGCCTCCTCTAGAGATTTCCACCTTTCCCTGTCTCTCGCTATTCTAAGCCATTCCGGTCCGACAGCTTTTTTAAAGTCGTCTTCCCAGCGTTTTATTTTACGTCCTTTGGTCCTTTTGCCATCCCTAGGATACCACTCCGAAATGATTTTGGTCCATTTTTCGTTCTTCTCTCGGAGCATATGACCTGTCCATTTCCATTTCAGTTTCTTGCATACTTTTCCTGCGTCTTCAAATTTAGTTCTACTTTTTATTTTTGACAATCTTACCTTATCTTTTCTTCTGACTCCAATTACACTTCTCTCTATACCGTTTTGGCATATATTTATTTTACTCATTAATTTTTCTGTTAATGCCCATGTTTGACAGCCATAAGTTAAGCATGGCAAAATACATGTATTATATAATTTCCTTTTATCTTTAAGAGGCATGTCTGCATTTTTCATGACTTCACTCAGGGACCAGAATCTTTTCCAAGTATTAGCTATCCTTCTATCTATTTCTTTCTGCATAGTGTCATTTGTGGCTATCAATTGTCCTAGATAAACATAGTCTTCTACATATTCGATCTTTTCATTATTTACTTTTATGTCATATGTCTGTAGTCCATTTGTCATAATTTTTGTCTTATTCGTGTTCATTGAAAGCCCTGCTATTGCACTATGGTCTGATAATTGCTGTAGCATTTCCTCTAATTTTTTCGGACATTCTGAAAATAGGATGAGATCATCTGCAAAGCGTAGGTGCGTTAGGTTTTCACCGTTTATATTTAGTCCACAGTTGTCCCATTCCAGGTTCCTAACGATCATTTCGAGGGCTGCTGAAAATAACTTGGGTGAGATAGGGTCACCTTGTCGGACGCCTCTCTGTATAGGAAACTCTTCTCCCATTGTTTCCAGCCTGACTTGAGCAGAACTTAAAGAATAGATACCCTTCAGTATTCGTACATACTTTTCTTGGACACCCTGAACCCGCATTGCTTCCCAAATGTATTCATGTTCCAAGGAGTCGAAGGCTTTGTTATAATCGACAAATCCAAGGTAGTAAGTTTTATTGTATTCTTTGTACTTTTGAAGGACTTGCCTTAGAACATGTATATGATCTATCGTTGAATATTTACTACGGAAACCTGATTGTTCTTTTGGTTGGTTTTCATCAAGGACTGTAGCAATTCGGAACAAAATTATTTTAGAAAATATTTTATACACGTTGGACATTAAACTTATTGGTCGGTAGTTCCCTATTTGTCCTTTATCCCCTTTCTTGTGCAACAGTATTATTGTTGATTTGGTCCAGTCTAAAGGAATGTTTTCAGTTTCCAATATTTCGTTAAATATATCTGTTAGTAAAGGAACTATTACTGGTGCAGTTGATTTCAGTAATTCATTTGAGATTTGATCTGTTCCTGGCGTCTTATCTTTTTTTTGTGTATTAATTGCTCTTAAAGTTTCTGTTGTTAGTATTTTAGGTATAGGTTCAGAGTCTATTACATGTCTGTTTTCTGTGGTCATTACTCGGTTTGTGCTTTGGTATAACTTTTTGTAGTAGTCTGTCGCTATTTTAAGTATTTCTGGTCTTTTATATGTATAATTCCCCTTATTATTCTTCACCTTCACCATCCAGTCCTTTTTATGATTCAACTCTTTAAC
This sequence comes from Coenonympha glycerion, assembly GCA_963855885.1. NCBI lineage: Eukaryota > Metazoa > Arthropoda > Insecta > Lepidoptera > Nymphalidae > Coenonympha > Coenonympha glycerion. The sequence goes on from OY979639.1 coordinate 9,712,190, forward strand.
GGCCTTTTTTAAAAAAAAAAAAAAAAACACACACATATAAATGTTCAAATTTATCATACCAGTGTTTTGAGCAAACACTGCAAATATACCTTATAATACGAGTAAATATAAAATGAATTTAAAATAATATCAATGATAATTACATCAGCCATTTCATGTTCTTCCTTTTCTTTGAGCTCTTGAAAACCAAACAGCTTTTGTTGGTATTTTTCTTCTAAGTGCAGTACGTTTTCAAGCGGTTTTAACACGTGGTCAAGTTTTCTTTTTCTGAAAGATACGACAACATCTTTGGCTGCATCCTCACTTACCATCAGGGGCCTTATCACCACATCTTAAAGTAGTAGTATTTATTAAAAAAAATCATACTATACATTTCAGTATGAAACATTATAATCAAGTACTAACGTAAAGAATGTAAAAAACCTACTGCAGACCTTTATTATAGTTTATCTTTCATAGTCTCGTTTACTCTCTACTTTCGTACGCTTTCAAAGAGACAAGCTTTTATTTAAATGAACAACAACATCCCTGTATTTTAACTACTTACTTATAATATTCAGCAAGGCGACGGTGAAGCAAATTGTTCTTTATTTGCACGTAGTTTCGGTCGAAAATAAGATCTTTGTAAGCCTGGAGATATTCCTCCCGGTTTATTGTAATGGATGCTGTCCCTACTCCTTGGCCAATTTGACCAACAGACTCATCTTCTTGGCTCACTGGTGACATATTAATTATTTAAGGATATTTTGAAGAATCTTGTTGCTTGTGGTTTCTTTTAATATACGACCACCAGATCAGACCATTTGACATTTTTATGTTTAATAGAATTAATTGACACAAGAAGGGAGTGAAATTATTTACCATTCGACACGCTGGAACTGTTATTATCGTCAGCATCGTTCGAAGATTTTTCTCCTTTAACTGATTTTTTGTTTGATGCCTGCAATCATTGAAAAGGTAAACTTAAAATGTGCAGAATACTTCCGTATTATTTTGCCTAGGACCGATCTTGTTCTGATGCAGTGGCGCGTTTGAGAACCTCCTTGGTGTAGTGGGGTGCGCTCGGGTTTTAATGGGAGGGGGCAGGTTCGATTCCCTTCACGGCTTCTATGGAAATTTATGGTTTCTAAATTGCCTCAAGTCTGGTCTAGTGGGAGGATTCGGCCGTGGTTAGTTACCACCCTACCAGTAAAGACGTATCATCCAGCAATTTACGAATAGCGTTCCGGCGCAATTTGGAAAACCGTTAGGGGTTGCTTACCCTCTTCCAAACTATTGCGATAGGATCTTCGACTGTATTGGCGCTTACCAGCAGGTGAGATCGCAGTCAAGTACTAACTGATAGTGGTTAGTTATGAGTGTGAACTGAATAAACAGTGAATACTAAGTTCACAAATAGGTTCACAACGACAGTGGCAGACACATTAAAAATAAATGTTTGTAGGAATATAAAATTTTACAAAACGAATTAACGTATTTTACATCCCTGCGGAATATGAGATCTTTTTAAAATAGTCTTTATGTGTATCGAAAATAAGGTTCACAAATTAAAATTCGCTTTCAGCTGTATACAGTCAAGGTTTCGTGTACCTAACTCGACCCGACTCCAGTCGCATGTCACGTAAGTCACATTAATTAAGTAGAAAGGGGGGAAATACGTTAACCTTACCTTAGATTCGGCCATATCGCGTGATCCGTCTGAATTACCTTCCCTTTATTGATCTGTGTACGGTAAAGTCAAAATTATTTTAATCCATTACGGTTCACAACACAACATGATACTTATTTGTTTCTATGGCGACGAGTAAACGATCATCGATTTTTGGCAGTGTCGTGATGCCTTTGTGGTATTTCTTTTTCATAAAATGTATGCAGTTTTCAATAAGCCATCTATCCATGATATTGTCTGCTAATGTTTGAAAAAAGAATAATCAAAGGTGTTATCAAGTTTTCTCATGATCCAAAACCAAAACATTCTAGAAATATAAAACAAGATAGAAATGTATTCTAAGAACCATAGGCACTATAGAAATTTGTTTTTCATATCCGGAAATTAATTGTGCATACAAAAAGATACTTTCTTTTCTGTGTACAAGGCTTTTAAGAACGGATAGTAGGGACTTAGAAGTGTTCCGTTCAACATTATGAAAGCTGATGATGGCTACTTTGGTTTGTTAACTATATATTCGGTGATATTACACAGTCATGTATTGAAGGCAACTATTGTTACAATGTTTGTTATAAAAGCAAGTTGCCCCTAGCTACAACTCGCTAGGGAAACAATATAAAATAGGCGCCGCTAGCACTGAACAAACTTCTTGAACTTCGTGCTAATCCCAAAAGTTTCAGATTGTTGTCTTTGACCACTTTTGAAACAATGTGAAACTGACCTTAGTTTTTCTAGTCCAAGTTTTGTTAACATTTCGTTATTTTATCATAATTTCCACAAAGTAAAGCTATACTAACGAGTGTGTAAAGTTTTCTTTAGAAGCGAAATCAAAAATATTTTTGGTTTGACGTTTGTTTCTCTTAAAGATTTAAATCGCAAGATGCCTCCTAAGCCACATTGCGCACATCGAAAACGTCCACAAACATGCTGAGTGAGTGCTCTCAAAAACATGTAGTTTCACTTGTGACAGAGAGAGTGCCAACGTGTCGCACACAAGACAAAATGTGGACGTGGTGGTTTAAGGCTAATCTAGCGATTATAATCTTTGTTCTAATCTATAATATGATCGTCTCCTAAAAAAAAAATTATAAAATTCTTGTGTCCTGTGTCACAGTGTTTGTAATCAAACTCCTCCGAAACTGTTTGACCAATTGTTTTGATTTTTTTGTCTACTTTTTCTAGGTCTGAGAGTAGGTCGTATGTTTTTTTCATGCCCCTATAAATGGCAAAACATTTGTCCTGTAATAAATATGTAAGTTACGGCTAAACAAAATGTCTCTACTTATAAAAGAAAAGCTTGAAACATTTTTATTTAACATGATGTAAATTAAGGATAATTTAAGTACTTGTTGAACTTAAATAAATTATGCTTATTAAGGCCAAAAATATTATGCGCCCAATCAAATGTGCAATTTATAATTTTAATAAGTACAAAAATGATCAAATTATTTTTAAGCATAGCCTTGTCGGCTTCTGGTAAGATATTTACTGGTTCATCAGCACAATTGGCCTTTCCCTCGACGTTTTTTAGGACACTAACCTCTGAGGTTGGCTGGTGACACGGCCGGACTCTGGGAGTTTGCCAGGTTTTCGACAATGCACGACTTTAAATAGACCGACAGAAAGTGAGTACTTTCTGTTTTTCCTAAACATCGACTTTGAACTCTACCTGCCTGAACACGATATTCAAAAACTTACATTAGTATGTATGTTTAATATTATGTTTGTTGCTCTTTATAATGTTTTTGTAATGTTTTTACTCTTTCACACTGCAACTTCTGAACACATGTGGCAAGGAATGCAGACAGAGGTACCCTGTATTAAAATATAGACTGATTTCTATTCGAACATCACACGCGCGGAGCCGCAGATAAAAGCTAGAATTTTCTGTACTAAGTTATAAAACAGAAATCATTTTTCTTTTATTTTAAAAATACCAAAATGCATGAGTTTGCTTTACCAGGTTAGTGGATTCCATTAAAATACGTTCGACTGTTTACGCACCTCGACATCTGGGAGATTATTTTTAACCACAGTGTGTAGAGGTTGTCTTCCGCAAACTATGAATAAAAATAAAATTTTCTTATTATTTGTCAATAATTTACATCAATGTAGCTCATAGGTAAAATCTGTGCTTATAGGTATAACATATTTTTTTTGTATGACCGTTTAGTGATTTTTTTATTAGTTTCAGTAGAATGTTTTCTTGACCTGATAGAAAGTGTCGATGCAGCTAAAGATGTAATATTCTACTTCATAATATTTTTTCAACCTGTTGCTATCCACCGGAATACTAAATAGCTTTGCGGGTCTTCGCTGGTAAGATGGTAAGAAACTACGGCCAAAACCTCCAATTTGATGACAGTGCCAGCAAAACTTACAGTAACTTTTAAAACATGGCACGTCTCTACACATAAACACCTGCACTGCGTATCTACTGGGGCAGGGTGGTTGCGTTAGAAAATACCTCCGATTTTTATTTTCGCATTTTTCGTTTTTTTCGCACGTTTCTGATGAATTATTCGCAGCGAGAAACAACGGTCGGAAACATCGTATAACATTATCACATCACGTTACTGAACGTAAATTACAAACAACCTCAATTTGTCTTGGCATTACTAACGTTGCCACAAGGAAATAAACAATGGCATGCATACCTACCTGAGATACCTACCCATTTTGCTCCTGATACTGTCATACTTTTTCGTACATAAAAATAATGTGTTATTATTAGGAAATAAAAGCAAATTTGTTTATCAGAAATTTATTTTATAACTGTTTTAACAAAATAGACTGAAAGTACACAATATTAACTAGACACCAAAGCAAAAAGATCCGAATATATTTTTTGAATAGATTTTAATGGAAGCTTCTTACAAATTGCTGATATTTATAATAAAAATTGTGCAATATTACTGATCCAGATATGAGAGATATGAGTAATAAATATACTATTTCATTCATAAATGTCTGAAACATTTATTGATTTTATTAATGTCGATTGACAATAATAGAATCGGTATAAGACTTAAAACAACGTTTATAAAGATTCTATACTTTAGTGTCATACATAACGACATTATAAAGAATCCTTATGATTCAAAACTCACACAATACAAACAACCATAAAGAGACATAAAAATTATCTCACTATTTGGCAGAAAGAAAAATAAAGGATCAGAAAATCTTTTCGTTCTGCCGAATACTAGAACTGTGTTCAATTTATTCTTCGATATTATGATGTACAGGTAGCAAGCAAGGCATTTATAAACTCACTTATAAATAAACACTTAATAAACGATCATTCCGTTACTATCTCAATTTTCCTTTTCATAAAATCACACACATTTTAAGCCTATTTGTGTTAGGAGACATTTGTTACTCCCATATTGGGATCGTCTAAATTGGCCTGCAAAAGTAAGTATCACACTTTTCAAATTAAAATTTTTAAAAGTGTGATACTTACTTTTGCAGGCCAGTGTATAATAAATAACGTAAGAGTAGGTACATCATAGATTCCACATTGTAATGTAAAACAATGAACTGAGTTTACCAATAACCACAATGTTAAAAGATCCTATAATATCTTTAAACTGTGTTATATCTTTACGTTGCCTTCAGACGAGATTAAAAATTTGTGTTGCGAATAAGAATCATTCTTTATCGGTTGTTACGAAATGGCCCCTTAGAGATAAAATTATTATAATAAATAATGATGTGACTAGATTAAGTTACATATAAAATGTACTAATTCGTAGGTGATAATAGTCTTATGGCAGCAAGTAATAAGTTTAAAAATAATTATATTATGTACGACTCAAATACGCATAATCGATGCTACATCAAGATGAATAATTTATTTTAAATTTTTCTAATTAAAAAGTAATTATAAAAAGGACTAATATTTTACTTTTTTTGAAAGATATGCTATTTCTAAATTTCTTGAAGATACTACATAATTATGTTATTTTTTTTAATTATATAGGTACCTGTTATAAAATTTTGTAACTTTTGTTATTGTGATATTGTTTTATGCAGTTTGGTCCAAACATCTTTACCAATACAGTAAGTACGTAAATACTAAGCTTATTTGAATCGTACGTTCAAAATAATCATATAACTAAACATACTTATCAAAATAATAACTATAGGGCTGTCGTTAATCCCATAAGTCCAAGGAACATCGTAATAGTCACTTGTAAAATCAATATTACAAGCAAAAAATAATAAAACACTAAGAACTTTACACAAGACGATTATCAGATTAACAAGGCGTGATGCAAAGATAATAATCATTATAGTCAAAACATTTACAGGTCAACAGAACAATTTTGAATTAAAAGACTGCCATAGAAGCAGTTAAGCCACACTGCAGTATTAAAAGTGTATATGGAAGACGTTTATAAAAATTACAGCTATTGGTCATTTGAGCACTGTTCAAAAGAGACTTAAGGAAATGTCTATACGACGAAGACCGTCTCTCGGAGTTGAGTCTGCAGCGTCATCGACCGATGATGGTGGGCTCGTCAGCCATCGCGAGCTCATCAGTCGCGGCTTTATCGCCTTTTCTCTTGCGCGAGTACCAAAGGAAGGAAGCGGCTGCGAAGAGGTTCACTAGGACTACGAACCACGCCAAGAAGAAGCTAATGTGGAAGCTGTAATTAAATTTTTTTACTTCAACACTTGTGTACAAACCCCTTTTTTAAGTCCCACAGGGCCAAGCCTGTGATGGCGGGCTTCGCAAAGTTTTGGAACCATGTAGAGAGGTTCCTCTCACGATATTTTTCATCACCATATCACGGTTAAGAAATTGCTATTGAGCTTTATATTGCTACAAAAGGTAACAAGTGTGTGCCCTAGATTAGAACCTTCCAACAAAAGACAGAGGTCTGAGGAGTTAGTACAGGTTTTTATACGAATTTCCAGTCGACTCGCATCGCACAAACGAATTGAATTCCTTCATACATTTACAGCCAGCGCTATCTGTGGACACTCGCTGGACTATCTCGTGGACATGTGGCTGTCAATAGATGGCGCTGGCTGTAAATGTATGAAGGAATTCGATCCGTTTGTGCGATGCGAGTCGACTCGAAATTCGTACAAAAACCTGTACTAACCCCTTTGAACAAATGAGCTTTACTGTTTCCTCTAAACAACAAACAAACAAAAGCTAGAACAAGTTTTGTGTTACTTACTAATGGTAAGCTGTGTGTGGGTAGACATACTTCAAGTTCTTCTTCATGTGGTCCACAGCTGACATCATTACTTGCACAACCACGAAGGTACATGAAGCTGTGAATAAAACAAAAACCTGTAAGATCAATTTTAACGAGACTTTCTCACAAGGTTAACTAAGAGAATCTCTAAAGCCCACTTGCGTTAACCAGGGTTAGGCCCACTTGCATCAAATTACATTATAGTTATTTAAATCCACCAAGACACACCTCACTCTGTCAAATCGCTTTATGTTTCATTCGATTTGTTATATTATGGAGTTTTACAGAGTGGAGCGCGTCATCGTGGATTGATATTATATGTATAGCATGTATAACTATAAGTTGACACGCAATCCCAGGTTGATTAAGTCAAAAATTTCCATCAATAAACGTAAATTCTGTTGTAAGTTTGTCAATAGTTAGCCTCCGGTTTGGGGCAAGTGGGCTTAATCGTTTTCTCCATAGATCTTTATTGGATTGTCCTACTCAGTAGAATTTCTGGATATTATAAATTAATAAATGAACCACAAAATTATTTTAAAATGTGCACTTTATTGAGACTACAAATCCTAATGATGCTCCGGTATCGGTACGAATACGTAGTCATTTTTTTTCTTTTTTACTCTAAAGTATCATTAGTAGGGTAAATATGGTTTTGAACTGATAATACAAGCAAGAAGGTTCGTTTCTTGTTTTAGTACGAGTATCTATACATGCTATCATAATGTAATTATACTAAATGGCACATAACTGCCAGATATTTACTACAGAAGCTATCGTGAATGTTCTTTAGCTATAAATATTATACGTAACTGAAAATGTAGAACTGAACAAAAAGGACTGACAATTTGATTAATCTGTTGGCAGACGCCCTTCTCTTAGGTATATATTTTATTTTATTTACTTCATGATTTATTTCAGTATCCCTATAAAATTAACTCAGCAGGTAGGTGTACGATCGACAAAAAGAACATTATGTAGCATTGTTGTAATGTAACAAAGTATTCTACGTTATTTATTTGGCACTTTGAATGATCGCAAATTATTTAACTTCCCCTTACAAAACTGTGATATCATAGAACACATGAATAAATTTGTTTGATCCTGATCTTTTATATTCTTGCGGAGTGACATAAAAATTTTCCAAAGCAACTTTAATTATTTATGCTGACACGTTAATAAAAAAACTTGTAATCTCAAAAAAATAAAACCAGCAGAAGCTTCAGAGTTAAGAAATACTTACGAGTAAAATATTATTGTATAAAGGATGATAATGAATAATTTAAGTCTTATAAACCAACAAGTAGATTACACGTAAGAGTAAAAATAACCTGGTTCCAGCTTACCCATGTTACGGTAAACCTTTATATTTTATGTAACAAGGTTTGTAATAAATCAGTCATTTGCTTACGAATATATTATTTAAAATTAATATGTTTACTTGCTATGAATACGTTTGTGTTGCAATTTTGATACACTCTCGTTTAATATCAAAAATATTTCAATAATCCTCCTATAAGTCTGTTTTATGGCCTAGCTAGTGCTTTTACAGGGAGCACGTGATTTTAACGAGCTTTGTACATAACAACACCTCTGAGTTTTTAAATACCTTCGGTTCTTTAAATACCTTCAGTCTTGATGAAGTTTCATTGAATTTTTCATTTCTAGGGTAATTTTTTTAATGCTCATATTTCGGGTTTGTCTTACGACAAACTCCAGACTGTCAACTCTATAATATACTCGTAAAATCGAACTTTACCAATTGCAGCTTCATTGAAAAAAAAAATAAGGATCAGAGAAGTCCTTGAGTATGCGAATTATATGTATGACACTTCAATAGATACGTAATCGTTATTAAAGCAATTTATCATCGTTACGGTTTATAGACCTCCCACAGCCGCCTTTGAGCTCTTTGAAAAAGTTATGGATGATGTTTTATTTAAATTATCAAAATCTAGTAAAAAGCTAATAGTGTGTGGTGATTTTAATGTAAACATTTTAGAGAATAGCTCCTTGAGTATAAGACTATTAAATTTATTTAAAACTTATAACTTGTTGCACATGTTCATGGAGCCTACACGAATAACAAGTAATAGCGCCACGTGCCTGGATAATATTTTTACTGATATAAAGCCAATAAGTAAAGAAATAATTAATACATTAGATTCAGATCACTGTGGCCAGTTTATTCAGTATGAAACATGCAAGAAAACTGTAAAAAAACAAAAAATTACTTTTGTGCCAGTAACATTGGACCGCATTGCTAAAGCGAGAACAAGGTTAGTAGAAGAACTACCATTCTTGCCAGATATTTTGAATCCTAACGAGATGTATACCTCATTTTTTAATAAATTTAGTTTAATATTTGAATCCATATTCACCAGTAAAACGGTCTTCAGTACTGACACATTGGTTTTTAGCGAATGGGCAACAAGCGAGTTGCATTTACTGAGGAAAAAGTTGTACGAGCTTTATGCAGAACGTATATTTAATACTAGTGACGAGTTTAGAGATCGCGTGAAATTGTTTTCAAAAAAAATTAAACAAGATTGTATATTAAGGAAATCAGAATTTATACAAAATAAAATTAAAAATAGTAACAATGTTATTAAAGCTACCTGGAAAATAATTAATCAGGAAACTGGAAAAGCAACCGAGCATACTAACACAATTAAACTTAACGTTGGCAATAAATCAGTTACCGATGACCTAGAGGTTGCCACTACTTTTGAAGAATTTTTCACGAATATTCCTGTTTCCACTACGCAATCACTGAACTCCTCAACAGTTAATGCGCTCTCATTGTTAAAAAAGAATGTGCCTGAATGTATTAACACCTTTGCATTCAGCCACGTTAACGGCTCTGACGTTATTAAAGCATTTAAATTAATTAATGTTAAGAAAACTAAGGACTTATGGGGCATTTCTGTACATGTAGCCAAGTCATTAATTGATATTGTTGCACCCGACTTAGCATTAATATTTAATAGTTGCATAGACTGTGGTGTGTTTCCTGACTTAATGAAATATAGTAAAATAATTCCGTTATTTAAATCAGGTAGTACCAGTGACCCCACCAACTTTAGACCAATATCTGTACTACCAATATTTAGTAAAATTTTTGAAAAGCTCATATTAAATCAATTGCTTTTCTTCTTTCAGAAGAATGATTTATTACACAACAAACAGTTTGGCTTTACACGGGGTCGCTCGACAACCGATGCTGGTGTCGAGTTAATAAAAAACATATTTGAAGCCTGGGAGGAATCACGTGACGCACTTGGCGTTTTCTGTGATTTATCTAAGGCGTTTGATTGTGTTCAGCATGAAACATTAGTCAGTAAACTACTCCACTATGGTATCAAAGGTGCAGCTCTAGAGTTGATGAGCTCCTATTTAAGTGATCGGATTCAGAAAGTAGAAGTTAATGGAAAGCGATCCTGTGGGTCGAGTGTGAAAATGGGAGTTCCTCAAGGGTCCATATTGGGACCATTCCTGTTCCTCATATACATCAATGACCTTCCTTATATTACTAAGGACAATCATGAGATAGTATTGTTTGCTGATGATACATCACTTGTAAAACACAAAACTAATTTTGACGATGTAAACGACTCTCTCAACAAAGTGGTACAGTGGTTTGAGGCAAATAATTTACTTCTAAATAGTAAAAAGACCAAGTGCATTAAATTTACTCTACCTAATGTTAAACAGGTCAAAACGACTGTACTACTTAACAATCAGGAACTGGAACTAGTAGATGCAACCATATTCTTAGGAATAACGTTGGATGCCAAACTTCAATGGGGCCCTCATATAACTAATCTGTCGAACAGACTTAGTTCTGCTGCATACGCGGTAAAAAAGATACGGCAGCTGACCGATATTCAGACTGCTAGACTGGTGTATTTTAGTTATTTTCACAGCATTATGTCATATGGTTTATTGTTATGGGGTAATGCTGCTGACATTGATACGATATTTGTGCTGCAGAAGAGGGCTGTTCGTGCTATTTATAGAATGGGTCCAAGAGAATCCCTCAGAGATAAATTTAAAGAATTTAATATTATGACGATACATGGTCAATATATTTATGAAAATATAATTTATGTACATAAGAATATTAATAAGTTTACTAAGAAATGTGACCTGAATACCATTAATCTCAGGAACAAGCATAAGCTCGTGTTAAACAGCACAATATTATCTAAAATTAGCAAATCATTTGCATGCAACTGTATAAGATTTTATAATAAGTTACCACATCATGTATCTGAAATGTCACTTAATAAATTCAAAGGGTTTGTCAAGCCTAAACTCATTCAAAAGGCATATTACAATATTAAGGACTATATTAGCGACACAAACCCTTGGAATTGACTGATAAGTGGTAGATTGCTCTGTTGTCGTTGCTAGCCTATTTTTAGTATTTATACTTATTTTGTTAAATGGTGATAACATAAAAAAAAATACCCGGCTGAGTTTGTTGTGGGCTTCTTCTCAGCGGCAGGGCGCGTTTGGAACCCTCGTAAACTTAGTTTTAAGTCGACTTGTAGTTATCACCATTATTATGCAAGAAATGTCATGCCGACGTTCGCAAGTGCCTGTATGCTAGGCCTATGTGAAATAAAGACTTTGACTATTGACTATTGACTATTGACTATAAACATGGCTCTACAAAAAAACGATTTTGAAGTACATAACTTAAATAACCAATAGTTTGAAAGAACTGGGCCTTAATCTAACTGGTTAATCAAAGTTCGCATACTACTGATGAAGTGTATGCCCGCAGCGAGCCGTTTGAACATGTAGCGTGGATTCCGGAAGGTGTAGACAGAGAAGCCGCAACCCATCGCCATAACAAACAGACTAATTATGGCAAAGGAGATCGTTGTTCGCACGTAATCTGAAATAGATTGTAATGATGAAGGTAGGTATATAGACACGTAGTTATTTTCACACACTCTAAAGAATAATTTTAAATTCAAAAATAGATGGTTTCGTCTAGTCAAGGGTCTCAAGTTATTGTGTTCAGGTGGCGCAAGATTTTGGTGATGAAGTAGGATAAGTAGGTAATTCTAAGAAGCCTATTTAACGACAGTTAACATAGATGATGAAAAAAAAATTGATTATCAGTAAAACTTTTAAATGTAGATAAACTTTTCTAAATGTAATTAAAACGTAAATCCTAACTATGAATTGCGTACAGAGATATTTATTTTTGTTTTCCTTTTCATTAAGAAAATGAATAATTTCATAGGTTTCATTACATTTAATTTCCTATATTTACGAACTTTTGAAAATATGGAGCTCAAAGGAAAAACTGGTTTTGTGGTGAGCAAAGTAAAAGAAACAATAGATTAAATGTAAAGCAACAATATTATATGTACTAGGTTTTAGATAATATATTTTAGTCAATTTTTTAATAGCTGTTATTTACTTACTTGCTACATCAATATCGTACGCTGGATCAACAGGTTTCCCATTCTTCATGGTTGGTGTAGATAAATAGTTTGTACAGTCTGTAACAATTACATGAACTTAATTTCTTATAATTTACAAGTTTGGGCTTTTGTCCTATTAGTGGATAATAATTATACTATCCTGATCGTAATGGTAGTTTGGGAATAATTATACTTAATAAAAAAACTGCAGATTATTTTTCTTTCTTACTTCTTTTCAGTGAAAACTGGATTTCGAAAAGAATAGAGATAAGAGAGTAAATAAAGTTACTGTAGACGGTTAGGTTTTAAAGTTTACGATGATAATACAATCGCCGCTTATTTTGCAATGTACATTTTCAATTTAACCTACAAAATAAAAATAAGTTAAAAATTACCTTTTTGTTAAATAAAATACACCGCTGGTGATTTCAACTTAGTGAATTCGAAAAGAAAGCCACAGTCAGCGGTTTTCTGTTGGAGACTAAAAATGGTCTTTACTAAAAAAAATAATTGCATTACACTTTTCAATCTCTCTGAGTTTATTGCTATTCTATGAAATGCTATCTTGTACTCGCTGAATCATATAAGAATACTCTGTGTTATAGTAAAATATTAGATGTTATTCTGGAATTGGTTAAACGGTAAAAAATGTTTCACAAAATTGGTGAGATCGGTGGAAAAAATGAGAGCCCGACAAAAGTCTCAAAGAGTTCCAAAAATTATGTACATGGGTTTGAAAAATATTTGCCAGTGTACGTAAAAATATTATTATCATTCCGAACACAAACCACGCTGACATTGTGTTACCGAATGTTAAATTTACAGTCGCGTGGTTAAAACAATAAATCTAGCGTAATCTCAACACTGGTTATTTTCAATTCTGTTATATTTCTAAAAATAAAAAGGTTCCTACGTAATATATACATATTGTGGTTTGCTAAACATGAATTGTTTGACTTTCTTTAAAATTGTTTCGTTTATAGATCATTTATTTAAAAAATTTCATTCTGTAAAAATCGTGAACATTGTTTGCGTTACTTGGAGAAGTATTAATTTTACTATTATTTATAACCTACGTCGCGGTGTTATATAATAATATTTTGTTACACAAGATACTTAGTCTTAATTTTACTCATAAGATTGACGACATATTGTATCTATCTGTTCTGTATTGTATGTATTCAGATTAACTTCAAAAAGCAAGAAGGCTTTCAATTCGTTGGAATCATTTTCTTTTACGATACTATAGGTACATTAAGAACTCAAAACGTTATAATTTTTCCATACGCTTATATAATTACGCTCATGTAAATTGGTTATACGTATGAAATGCATCAAAAAATATTTATTTTATGGTTTAAGACGATACACCTAATATAGTGATAAACATATTTTCATTCCTGTCATTTTTGTCGAATTTAAACTAAAGTTACCAAACAGGCTATGTTATACAACAAACTAAGCTTCTGTTAAACCTACGCTAGAAAAACATTTGTTTTTTTTTATCTTATACATCCAATATTCTTTATAGTCTTTGGGTAAAAAGGCAGGTCCTTCAGAGTGACATCACAAACTGCTATTAATATCCAGTAATGCCGTTTTCGATTCGTTAACTGCGCCCGGTTCGCCGTTGTTTATTTATTTATCTTCGAATAGATGTACCGATGTTACTGGACTGCGAATATTTCAGGAAGTCTGCAAAATGACTCTGGTGTATTTGTTTTATAATGTGGTTCTCAGCTATGGATAGTGACACAAGTGAATTCTTTATTTTGTGGTAACACTAACATTATTACTAATCAATATCTATCTAATATTAAAACGAACGAGGGTTAACGCCCATACGTTAAAAACTGCCACTAGAAATAGTTTTTAACAAGTGCATTGAGGAAGGGGCATATCCAAAGCCACTGAAAGAAGTGAAGGTGTGCCCGTTGTACAAGGGAAAGGGCAGTAAACGAGACCCATTATGCTATCGCCCGATAGCTATTATCCCGGCGATAGCAAAAATTTTCGAAAACGGCCTCACTACCCGATTGACACAGTTTTTACTAGCCACTGACGCTCTATCAGATCGACAGTACGCCTATCGTTCGGGACGTTCCACGACTGGCATGGTGCGAGAGGTAATACAGAAAGTCTTAGATGCGCTTGAACTTAAAAAGGAAATTGCAGTTCTGTTCTGTGACCTCTCGAAAGCCTTCGATGTCGCGGATCATAGCATCCTTAAAATGAAATTTCAGCACTATGGGATAGATGGCCCTGCGTTACAATTGTTAGCCGACTTTATGACGGAAAGGAGACAGAGAGTAGTAGGACAAGCCGGATGTCTAAAATTGGACGAATTAACTAGTCATAACGGTGTTCCTCAAGGATCTTCCCTATCGAACCTTGCTTTTACACTCCTTCTGAACGACCTCCCTTGCTATATGAGCGATGCTGATGTTTTCATGTATGCCGATGACGTGGCGATGATTATTACGGCATCGACAGTAGATGAGCTAGAAACGGAGTTGAACATCAAAACCCGTCAATGTCTAAAATGGTTTCAGGCAAACGGTCTAGCTCTGAATACCAAAAAGACACAATTCATGCGATTTAACTTGACAGGGCGTAAGTGCCGTCCCTTATCCATCGTTTTAAATAATGAACGAATTGAGCAAGTTGCAAATACGTCATTTCTCGGTTTTCAAGTAGATCAATGCCTAAAATGGGATTCTCACATTGATAAATTGTGTGGCAAACTGTCCACAGCTTGCTTCGCCTTAAAACGAGTCGCATCAACCTTATCCACAGAGGCAGCCCGAGCATGCTACTTCGCTTCAATACAGAGTTCGTTGCAATACGGGATTGAACTGTGGGGCCGCGGCGCGGAGTGGGAACGAGCATTTAGGCTCCAGAAACGCGCTGTCAGGATATTAGCAGGGATGCCCCAAGACACCTCAGCTCGGCCCTTTTTTACGAAATTAAGAATCCTAACTCTACCGAGCCTGCTGATTTACAGTACAGCTTTGTATGTATTCAATCATAAAAATGAATACGAGAGAAGAGGTGACGCGGGAGGTAATTTGCGATATCCTGACAGGATATTGGTGAAAGGCGGAAGGCTAAAGAAAACCTCAAAAACCGTTAAAGGTATGGGTGCTGAGGTATACAACCGAATACCCCTATCGGTAAGAGATGCTGCCAGCGAATCTAGTTTTAAAAATAAGTTAAAGAATTGGCTTGTCGCGAAGTCTTTTTATACCTATAAGGAATTTTTAGATTGTAAGGTAATATAAAATTATTATTATCATTGAGATAATGTTTATAATTTTTTACTTAATATAAATAATTATATTTAAAATTATTTAAATTCAATTTAAGATATTATATGACGTGTAAAGAAATTTACAAATAAATTGATTATTGATTATTGATTATTATTGATTATTGATTGACGTACGACCAGTAATGTGGCAATTTTAATTAGTTTAATATTTTCTTCACTCAGAAACTTCTATGATTTAAAAATACAGCTTACAATAATAAATACATCGAAGCTTCAGTGAAAAAACTTCAGAAAAGAACAAAAAAACAAGAATTTTGTAATTTGTATGAACATAATAAAACAATTGCAAGGTTTACTCTAGACTTTGATTATGTATATTGTAGACTCTAGAAGTATCAAGATAGCCTTCCGAACAAAAAAGGTTCCAAATTTGAAGCTTAAAAATAAAGAAAGTCCAAAATCGATACCTAAAACTCGGTCCGGTATTGGTAAGTCCTCTCGGCTCCATTCAAATTGAACTGAACTCAATATTGTAGGTAAGATTTAACACAGCAGTATTCTTAATAATTTTGTGGAAATACTGGCATCTATACTTCTGCTGCCGAAACCGCTAACGTCGAAACCAAACTGATTAGTGTTTGAGTAACAGCCAATAAACTCATCAGTCGATAACTGAATAGCTATAGATTTAGATCAGTGTCGACTTGAAAGAACCAATGTGGTATTTTTGTCGGTGACTATAAATCGTATTGTGTGGGATGCAGAGAATATTCTATTTTTTTGTGTAAACTTTAGACGATTTCCACATTTACCAATATGCATTACAATATCCACACGTCCGTCTGTTTGAAGACATTGTTTATGGATTAACAGCTATTATGTTTTGGCCTTGTCTTACTAATGTGCATTATGTGCTAAATACAATAACGAAATACGCTTCACTAGGAGGACGGGAAAGATGTGACGTATGTTGAAGCCAAACATTTCTCAAAAATGGCATCGTGCGTCGTACAAATTGGTACCGCTGGCAGCACATACTGCTGTCGGTCGCATACATTAGCGCCATTTTACAGTTTTAACAAATTAATAAATATTATTAAACCCAGCTTCAGGGCGGATCCTAAAATTATATGCGTGACTAAAAATTAAATGCGTGACTAAAATTCTATAAAATATCAAATTTTCGTGCCAATTTTTGTTACCAAACTCCCCCAAAACGGCTCTTCAAATTTTTATGAAATTTTCTGACTTAAGACTTACGCTATTTTTATATCCCAAATGGCAAAACAACGTTTTCCAGGTCAGCTGCTAGTATTATAATATGCGCTGCTATCCATTAAGCTGAATATAGACGTAGATATAAAACTAAGCAAACATGACTGGTGACATTTCATGCCCTGGGAGTTGGGACCCGACCGCCCACTGGCCGGTACTGGGTACATTAATAATGAATATGTATACGCAAACAGAGGTGCGGGTAGATTACTGCGTTGATAAATGACTTTAATTACTTTTGGAGCTTTAGTGCTATCGTATTCTGTTGAAAATTTCCAGGGTTCGAGATAATTTATATTTACTGCCTTTGAAGCAACGTAAAAACACAGAGCTAAATACTTCTCTAAATAAAGAGGGGACAAGTATTATACTTATGGCCTGTTGAAGGGCTTGGTTATACAAATTTAATTATGTGCTGCACTAAGACCTTATTTTTTCAGTTTACCAATAAATCTCCTAAAGGTTCACATGAGTCAGCCAATTGTTAAGCTGATTTTCTTACTAAAGAATGGCAAACATTTTTAAATACATAATAGTTATAAAAGAAGAGTGACAAAATAGACGACATTGTCTTTTTTGTCACAAGTAATATTTTGACTCCGAATGAACCATTTAGTACCCTATTGAGCTGTATTCGTTTGATTCATAACTCATAACGCAACTTTATATGAAAGTGATAAATAAAACTGTAGCAAAATACTAAATGGATCATATGCCAAGAGTAGACTGACACGAGAGCACAAAAACTACAAAAGAAATGAATAATTTATAATTTATTCTTCTTCTTTTCAACTATATACTCGTAGCTTCCAAAGACTTGTTAGACGCTGATTGCGATGTTGTGACGTGGAAATCTACCATCAAGAATTATTAATCATTTTAGTGGGATATTAAAACAGTAGGGACAACTTTATGACAACAAAAGAAAAATAAAATTTTGGAAGTAGGACATAAGTAATAAATTTAAATACGAAAACAGACTAATATAGACTGATACATAATAATTATGACCTGTATTCATCCTGTACTATTATTAGTTATTTGTAGAAATGAACTTTATAATCTAACAGCGATAGATTCTAGTTCAGTACGATTATATTCTAGTAGGTATTTTAGGTCTCTGGTCTAGTCCTTACAATAACACTGTTTATATTTTTATCTTTGATTTTGATTGATTTTATGTTAATTGGTATCGATAATAAAAGGTTAATATTAATTAGCGCTAATTGCTATTACCCTATTACCCAATACACTTGGCAGGAACATGAAATGACTCAACGTCGGACGGCGTGTCGGTCTGTCAGTTGGGAATCTTTCTTCATAGATAGCTAACTAGGAGATTACGATACAAGACTTCACTACTAGGTAGATTCACTCAATTAATATGCATCATCACTCCTCCCCTTGAGATGTTGCCAAAAGAGTAACTGTTCCGAAACAAACTTTAGAGCTTCTAAGAGAGAAAATTCTCTTATGAGAGAGAGTGAAAATTTTGTCTGTTATCTTTGATGTTGGACGTGGCATTCAATCGAGATTTAAAAAAAATTAAGCGTAGGTACACCTTACATATTTTAAACTATCTATTGATTTCCACGCATAGCAATATGTTTGTTATGAATTATGATAGACTGAAAATCGGGAGTCGGGACACAAATAAAATTGAAAGAAAAAATAAATAACAGTATTATCAGGTTGACTCTTCAAATAAAGAAATGCCATAAGGAAATTTAAAGCTCCGAAAACAATTAAAAGGAAAATGCAAATATTCGTAAAGCTTTCCTACGTCAAACATTAAAGTACCTCTACCGACGTTTAGAGAAAAGCGCGCAATAATGAAAATGAAAAATACCAAAATGGGAGGTTATATATAATAAGTGTTCTTTACAAAAAAATAAACACGCAAAGGAAATTACGTTCCACTTTGAGGTCAAAGACGTGTCTAGGCTATTGTTATAATTTTTAATTTCTTTAATTCAACGCTGCCTTATGTTTTGTTGTATTGTGTACAAACTTGCAAAATTTATTTTAAGTAAAATGTTAAAAGTTTTGCAATAATTTAGTTTCAGTTATAAGCAAATTCAGTATCCAAGACATATCAGGTCCAAATAGCCACTTTCTCATTTCGTGTAGCTACTTTCGATTATAGTCAGATTTTAAATGGTATATAAAAATAATGTAAATATCTTATAAATAGCTAGGTATAAATAAATAACAGCTTTAAGAGCGGGCGTAAACAGGTCATTAGATGAAAATGTTGCAATCACGCGAGGGAAAAAAGAAATATACGCTAATGATTGAAAGATAGCCACGGTTTGTTTGGATTTCTATTTTCCCAATGAGAAAGGAAAATAGCTTTGATAGAAAAGTAAACCAGCGGGGGCTAATGGAGTAAGCGATTGAGTTAAAGCAGAAGGCGGTCCGGGAAAAAATAAACGCAACGCGCAACGCTGCCTACCGCAGTATATTATTCAGTTAACAAGGTTTTTGCTTATCATCTCGCTGAAACGTACGAGCGAGATCATTCGATTAGTTTACGAATTGACGTTCATTTCCCAACCTCAAGGCTATCAATAAATTGTGTAAGCAAACGCGGCATGCGCCTTTTTTTGAGAATCGAATCCTGTTTAAAATAAAAACTAAAAAGTAGATACATAATAATATGTACTACATAGTTTGTAATACATAGTTTTTTAGCTTTACATACCTTTGGGAAAACCTATTATTGAGGAGTGTACCAAGTACTCAGTTTGTAGTTTTTTGGTATGGTACTTTTTTCGGTACTGGGTACTTGGCTGAGTAACTCAGTTCCAGTGCCTGAGTTTTTGATTCAATAATGTTAGAGTAAGTTTAGAAATATGATAATATTATCCCACGTACATATATTTTTTTAATGTAAAATTTGTTTCCCTTGCTATGATTGTAGCGCATAACCCTTTAACCTCAGATCATGATTAGAGCCAAGCCCCTAAAATTAATGTGATGCTAAAATCCTGTATCATATTAATTTTTTAAGAAGGTCTTTTGCGGCCGTCGCACAGATTATGGACTTTAGTAAGGAACTAAATCATTTGTTTCGTATTGTAATACAAAACAAGTTCTATGAAAAGACCAAGCTTATTATAATCTAACTTTTGAGTCTAAGGTGATGGGACTTTTAGCATCTTCATTAATAACTGAACTACGTAGCTAATTCAACCGAGTAACTTTAATAATTAGCAACGGTTTGGCTTAACCGAGTAATACTCGGTTCTTCCTCGGTTCTTACTCGGATTTACCGAGTATTTTACCTGACCCATCTTTATGGAGTAGTTCTGTCACTCGCCAAGCTAATGCTAATACTGCACTATTTGAGAAGAACCAAAAAATGTTAAGCAAAAAAAAAATCAACTCACTTGTAACGGGGACACCTTTCAAGCCTTCTATGTCAAACGGTCTCGGAGTAGACTGTATGAATGCTGTAGCGTTATATCTCACTGCTGGTATTTCATGAGGGTAGAAAGCGTGTCTACACATCTCCCATATACCGGCATCGCTGTACAAGAAGTAGCCGCTTTTAGGAGGCACATGAATACCTGTAACAAAAAAAAAGCTACTTAAGTATTAGTGCTTTCAGCTTGACCTCACACGTGGGCTGATGGCAATTAGGATTGCGGGAAACAGATGGATCGAAACGGCGATCGGCGGCGGTTGGATCGATCGTGCACTAAAGATTCAGGAGGCTTAGCAGTGGACGTAAGACTCCTTGAAAAACCGAAATGTATTTTTTCCCTTTGATCATCACGGACAAAAAAAGACGTGTGGCACTCGGTGACTGCCGCGGTAAAGCTATTGCATAGCATTTTAAGCTATTTTTAGTTTTTAGTTTTGCCATCTATCCATAATTAGCAGAACTTTTTAATTACTTTTTGAAATATCACGCTTGTCTCTTTAGTTCTGCAAATCAATTGCAGAACTTGCGCTCTCCTGCATTCATGGTACCAAAACCCTGGTACCAAAACCTCTACTTTAGGGGTGTTAGGTTATTTTCGTTACGGAATTTCTGGATTCGGTCTTCACGCTCTAAGCCCGCGATAGAAGCTATGCAATAGCTTAAAACTGCTTGTCTTTTTTTCTTTTTATCCTGCCTTCTTTTTATCCAATGTTCAATGAAAAGCTCGATAGGTAACAAAGCGTTAAATTAAACTCCAATGCTATTCGGTTCTGCAAAGACCTGGTAACATGGACATATGGACATGAGTTAAAGTTCTAAGCAGCGGGTAGAAAGTTCGCATGATTTATCAGCGGAGCACTTTTTCTTGATTCCTACATAAAAAATAAAAACAAAAGACCTAAAAATTGTTTTAACAAACATGTAAATTGTTAATGCGATTTCTTGACATCGCATTAACATGGTCACCGAAGCGCGAAAGTGCCAACTAAAAATAGTACTACAAGCTAAAAATCTTGTATAATTTTCTAGTTTGTAAAGTTTCAGTCAAACGATTTCAGTTTTCACGTGATACAAACTTACATTGTTGATAAATATCACACATACATTTTGTGTTAATTGATTTGAAAGTTGAATTATTGAATTATCACAAAATTGTCAATTAGCCAAAAAAATGTAACTCGCATCCTGTGCTAATGATCTATCTGCGCCGGCGCCGCTAGTTATTTCAGCAATGCGGCGGATAGAGAATAAACTAATTTCAACTCTGTTCCTCTCCAGTTAAATGTTAAAATCATTTGATATGTTTTTTGCCCTTCACAATGTTGACAGACGATGTGTCTGAAATGCTACGTTTGACCACTTTCTATGCAATTTTTTGAGTAGGTAAAATGAGCGTTTAAATAACGCGACATAAGAAATGAGTTGATATGAAACAACTAAACACATCGACAAATATCTAATTAATTAATGATGCGGAGCATTTTAATTTAGAGCTCGATGCCAAAACGTGTTGTAATCTTTACTTTGTAAAAGCTGAACCCCTTCAATTTTTTTTAAAGGTGAAACTCTATTTTTTTAGGTGAAAATAGTACATAAATATTTAATAACAAACTGCCTTCTACGTAGACAAATCTTGGGATCAGAAAAACAGAATGTTCGATCAAGAATTGCAGCCATTCACAATTAAATCTCAAATGATAAGCTAAGTAAGTACGTGTTTATACGAACTATATAAAGTTATTCCCTGGTCTGTGATACGAATCTTGGGAAGAAATACAGAAAATTCAACCAAAATTTAGTCATCCTCAGTAGCATTTCCTAACATCAGAAATAGTTGATATAACTCCACCAACTTCTTTCACCAAATTTCCACTAACTAATTTCTTCTTTCTATATTTTTCCTATGCCCATTTGTGAAAACTTTTCATTAATAGATGTAAGACTAGACAGTAGAAGTAAGCTGTAAGTTTTCCTTGGATAATTAAAAAAAATTAATGCTAAGAATTCAATAGAGTTTTCCCCGCATAGGATGCAAAGACAAAACCGAATCGAGTTTCGATTCGAAAGTCCAAATAACTTGTATAATTATTAGTCAACTTAAATTCATTTCAGCTAGAAAGATTTGTCGTTCCAGTCTGCTAGGAAAGATAAATCGCTAGAGTGTCTGGATAATACTATCGATTCCTCGTTCCGATGTCGCCGGTAGCTATCCGGTATTAGTGGCCACAAAAACTGTTAACGTGTTTGTCGATACATTAGGGCGGTTTTTTAGTATACTTTGTAACTGTCTACAGTGTTTTGCTACTTAATGACTATTTTACTGTGTACGAGGTCGATATATTATTATGCTAGACCACTTTATTCGCCACTAGGTGGGCTTTCGTGTAGGTATGTCATCCTTCATTGCGCATCAAACGGGTTTTTCATACGGCTAAAAGGCGATTGGGTAATCCTTTATTTTATATTTGTCAGGAAATACAGATCGAGATGAGAACTATGAGCTGTTCTGTTGCAGTCGCTATTTTTTATGATAGTAAAGTGTGGCAGCAATAGCTCGATATGTTTGACCATAACAAAAATCCGGCAATAATACAGCAAAGAGGCTTTGGCACTTTCCATCACATAAATAAAAAACCAAACACCAATTTGTTGTTGAATAACAACGAAGTAAGTATCTACTCAAGATTCTGTATGAAGTTATCGAGGCTCGAGTTAGGTATATAATTATGATATCCCAAGGTCCCCATATTATAGTCATCTCAAAGATAATACTATGTGAAAAAATTTAAGAACAATCCTGACTTGAATATATTTACAAACCTCTTTCACACGTATAATTTTGAAGACTTAGACTTCTCAAAGAAAGTACTTAGGTAAATTTTTCTATCGACGATGTTATAGATCATCTAATCTAGAAATCAACGGCCCTCCAAATCAGCTCCACGTGATTACAATTACAAATTCAAATGATAGAATAATACAAGGCGTTCATTTTTTAATTAGACGATCACTACCTAGTTTTAAGAACACGTCTTTGCTTTCAATATATATTAATGAACTATAGCTACCAAGGTACGTTTAATTTGGCAGAGAGCGTCGTAATTGCTTGTATTGTAATGGAGGATACAAACATAGGTACTTGTACCTACCGAGCTGTAAAAGGAATCTCAGCCAAAGTGTTTACGAATTCTATCTACATCAATTTTGCTTGACACCGCAGCGGGAACACAACATTACGCAAGCCTTTAGAAGCGATCTATCTAAATATATGCCTATATAGCTCTTATTTACGCGATTCTCGTATGGAAACAGAAATAGAACCCCCGGCCGTCGACCCGGGTGCCATATGCTCGTAATTAATAATAAACTTTCGTTTGATTTCAATCTACGGCGTCGGAGCGTCTCTGGAGACTAAATCTACCGTAAAAGCATTCGATACTATTGAAGATATGACACAGTACAAGTTTAATGGGTTATTAGAGCATATTTGTGATGTAAATTGCTATTAGTGAGTCGATTCTTTGTTAAAATAATTATGGTGCTGTGATATCAGTGGAGAAATTCAATTAAATAAAGTTCAAAACCATTTCCTTCACATCAAACAAACAACTAACGATTTTTAGTCACCAATAACAATTTTGTCGTGTTAATAAAGGGTAACTAAAAATGTTTCTATACTTAATTAGAGAATTGAGATTATGCAGATAAAATCATCATATTTAGATTTTTTTCAGATTCTAAGCACGCGATCTTTTACGTAAGATTAAGATTATACAAAACAATACCTATTTATTAACAAACACAAACAAATGCAACGTAGCCGAAGAAAACAATATACAAAACAATTTGGTGCACGGTAAAACTAGAAAGCTTTCCAGATAAGTAAGTATTAACGCTGAAGAATCAAAAGGGACGTTAATTGTAATTAAATTATTGTGTGGGTTGTAATGGTTTTCCTTAAATAAAGAAACTAGGGAGCGACAAACACTTCCTTGAATATAATCTAAACAGGTTATACACGTAATAGAATCTTTAATAAAAAATGTGTTTTAGTTCCATATACCGGTTCATATATGGCCTGGTATTTATATTATGAGATGATGGAGAAATTCTCGCAATATTACACGACGGTTCTGGCAAAAGCTTCGTTATAATAAAATTGTTTGCTTCATACTATGAACACAATATTCATTTACATCATAGAATTACGCAGCTTTTGTTTTTTTTTTTGAATTGGTTATCGTAGATGTCTCTTTGGTACTTGAGTTAGATTTTAGTGCAATTTTTTTTATGGTTACAGCCCATTATTTACTGACTGTATATATTTATCAAAATCTGTAAATGCAGGTCAAAATGTCTCAATAAAATTAAAAAAGACAGACTCTACAAGTCGTTTTTAGGGTTGCATACCAAAATCGTTAAAATGGAACGCTAATTCGTCCATTTGTCTTTCTGTCTGTATGTGTGCTATGTTCAAATTACCTGCCCTTAATGCAGTCTCAAAATTCCACCCTGTAGGGCCTCATACACTAAACCCGAGCTATCGCTCAATACCTCTTTCTCAATTTCACACTTTAGGGGACAGAATTTTAAAAATCCCTTCTTTACTTTTGTCATACGCTTTTTGTGTAACTTGACACAGATAGTAGTTTGAAATGTATATGTTAAATCTCACAGTTAGTCACTTGTTACAGATATAAACAGAACAATCTAAAAAAGGAAAGAACAAACTCACCGATGCCCCCTTCAATGTGATACCACTTTTCAGTGCACACTGCAGTGATCCACACGAAGGTGCTGAGCCCGACCAGTACAGTGCAGGCAAAGAGTATCCTCCTCTCGATCACCAGTGCCTGCAGCAACGGCCGACGCTCCGCGGCACCCACGGACGATGCCGTCGACATCTTGTCCGTCTCCATCATCTTGTGATGTACCTGGGAATAATAAACCTGGATGAATTAAGACTTCTTTATTCCTTGAAAAGGGGTTGCAGTACTTCGGTCACATTGCCCGAGGGGAAGTAGGCAACCTGGGTAAGTTGGTTATCACCGACATAGTGCCTGCACCGGCAAAGGAAAAATAAGAAATTCAAATTTTATTTAGTTTTTTGGTGATCATCAACAATAAACCTATACAGCCCTTTATGGGTCCGAATCCGTTCCACTTTCTTTTCCAATTGTTGGCGCTCGTTTTTGGTATGCAAGTCAAGCTTCAACCAACACTTCTGCGTCTGTCTGGAGTCGAACCCAGGAGCTTTTTCGGTGGCATTTCTTTCACTCATAGGTTGCACATGTCCAGCCTATCATAATTTCGCGATCTTTATGTGTTAGACTTATACGATCTTAGTACCCAATGCGCCACATCCCATTAACTTGGACTGGACCGTAGATAAATAAATAATAAATAAAGAAGGATCCTCCTTTCAAGAACGAGAAGGACTTTTCTAATGGAAACTACAGCAAAGACAATAACATATAATTAATCCTCAACGTTGATAGAGATTAAGAGGATTAGTGAAGTTTCTAACGAGATAGGTAAGCTCTGAGAGAGGGTTCCTCTCAGATAGGTATGTGCAGTTTAATTCCACTATGTCGTAAGTTTTAAGCACCGATATAAACTTGAGGATGTGCCAATCGGAAAATTTTACGTCAACCTTCTTCATACAAGAAAAAAGCGGCTTTGTCAAAACTACTAATACGCCGCATTACGGCGGAAATCATCCCTATGAAAACTCACAGGCGGATTAATAACAAGTATAGACCTTTGGTGTGACCGCGGTCTATAGACTATACAGCGGTCGGCTTACAACTGACGCTGTTGGTGTCAAAACTAACATTTTTGACACCAGTAAACTAGCGACATTTCTTCGCGTGGTTCGCCGGGTCCTATGTACATGTCTACTGTTTAAGTCATGCGAAGCTGGTGCCAGTTAGTAGCTAGTTTCAACATTATAAATAGTAAACCGAAGCTCGGAAGATAATTACATAGTCAGTATGACGTCAGCATGAGCTCATGCTTACAAGATTATAGCGTAGTCACTAGTCTCTCGTCACGTTTTACTACTTCCATTACGGGGGGCACATTATTCTCATGGCGCCAGAGACCCGATGCAATTTCATAAAATTTTCCATACACATTATCTAAGAATTTAACAACATCTCATAAAATATATATAAAATTTGTCAGTAAGTGGACTCATAATTACAAACAATTATGAGTCCGCTTACCCACGATGTCTCCCATATATTCGTAATACCAAAATCAATTGTAATTCGTGCAAATTTCGATCATGTTGTGGTGTTATTCGGGTTCATATAGTAATAATCTATGCTGACATGATTTGGTATTTTTAATGAATGGAGACATCGTAGTTCACAGGACTCTTAAGACCCCTTCGAAGTAGCTTGACCAATTTTTATGTTTTTCACACGATAACCATAACATGGCATTTTATCATAATTATAACATGGCATTACAATGTTTGCTGGGTCAGCTAGAAAATAGCAAAAGTACTGTAACAGCAAAAATTCAGACTTAAGAAGGATAACAACACAGTTAAGAGTAAATTAAATTTGAATTTTTCCCTTCCACCTTGATGTCTAGGTAATAAACTAATTTGAGAATTTCACCTTTATAACCTCACGTTTACCATTTCATATTTCGGTAGTTATGTTTATTATTTATCAATTAATATAAGTTTGTTTACTTTATTGGACGCTTTACACTTATGCCAAGAAGGAGTAGGTACCTTCGTGTATATATGCAGTACCTATTTGTAGACAAATGAACCATTAATAAATACGGTAGCAATAATATTATTTCCGTCGCAAAATAACATCAATGCTTTTGGTACTATTGTCGTTATTTCGGTCATAAAATAAATCTAAATATTGAAATATTACTAACAATATGTATTGAAGTTCAAATCAAATGGTAGTTAAATTAATTTCTTTGACCTAAAATGCTTGAGAGCTATGATTAAATACAACGTCAAACGCTCACTCGGTTTGTCTTTTAAATATCAAACAAGAATAATCTAAAATGTTACTTTGTAAAGTTGATGAATTTACTGAGTTGAGATACAAATAATTGCTCATGACTACCCTTGAACAAAAGGTCAGAGGAAATATCAGAGTTTAGGGTTATTTGTTTTATTTATGTGGTATGTAAATGAAGAAACACCATGAAATGTTGTTACTCATATGGGAAAATAATTTTCATCTCACCCGCTCGGAAAAGCGATCTTTAATGCCCGAAATGCGGGCGGAAAATGCTATTATATTCCCTAGGCTGCCAAAGCATTTTCATTTTTCCCAAGGGAGACAAAGTAGTATGAAAATCCCTTCCGGCCCTAGGCTCGAAAGCATTTCCAAAGTCTAATTTGTTTGAGTTATCTGTGGTCAAATTCGTATAACGTGTCATGTCAATCTCAAATGTCAAAGCTGAGGACTTCTTTTTTTTATCAATAACGAAGTTCGTTCGTTAAAGTTTGTATAGGTAAATTTGTTTTTTTAATTTTACTTTTTCTTATAATATCAATTAAAATAATAACTCTTATTTAGTTTTATTGATTATTGCAAGAAATCTTATTAAATCCTTGATTTTTCCTCATTGTTTATGTATTTATTGTTATTTCAGAACGCATTCAAAATAAAAGTACAGAAAAAAAGTTTCTCAATTTTTTTTTCTGATCTAGTGTTAGTTGTCTATGTTTTCAATCGTGATTAATATGATAATACCTAATACATTTTTTGGCTTTATTCATTATTTTTTTGTTTTAACTTTGAAATAACGATGATGATTGAAGGTGGTTTCAGTAAGTGGAATTATTCAGAGTTACTAAAAACAACATTTAACATAACTCGCAATGTCGATCTAAAGTGTTCTGGTGATTTTCCTCGCTGTGGTGAGATGAAAAATTTTGTGTTACGTACGGGCGCAAATTTTTTTGGGTCTCGTGTCTTCGAATGCCTCGCTATGCTCAGGATTCTATTCTTTGAACCCCTCGCTGCGCTCAGGGTTCAACCCTAGAATCCTTCGCCGCTCAGCATTCAAATTTGACACTCGGCCCAAAAATCCACTTTGCGCCCTTGCATAACAAATAACTATTAATAGCAGTCAGGTCTTTGCAATTAAAAATGCACTGATAGAGAACCTGAGGATATGGTCATCAGAATATTTTTTGCTTCTCTTTTCAATAAATTGAATGAGAAAAGTCCATTTTGCCTGACTTGAAGCAGAGATGCCTCGCTCGCTAGGTCAATAATGGAATTTGAATTATTTAAGAGCATCAACCACCAGCTTGGAAATGTGTAGTAATAAAACATCATCTGGGTCTTGAAAGCGTTTACGACGTAATAATAACGACGCTCTCTCATTTTGTATAAATAATTAAATTATATATCAAAGTTTATTTAAGTTCTAATTTATGTTATGAAAAAACCCCAGTGTTTATAGTTCACACATTTCCGGTATTATTTTCGGGAAAGGAAATATAAATTCACAAATAGATGAGAGTATGAATTAAATGACAAAAATTTAGGATTAATTAAACTCGACTACTGTTGGTTAGTTTTATTACAATACCATCACAGTCAATATAGTCACGAAAATAAGTCTTTTATGGGGTCGCTGTTTCTATACGGCTTTTTAGTTGTCTATACTGGCTATTTACTTTCATTCGTTTAGTCACGTTCTTTACTTCTCCAATCAAAGTACATATATATAAGGCCAGGTCAAGAGACGTGAAAATGCTCTCAAATATATGGATATTGGGACACGTTTTGTTTATTCACGTTGAGCCGGGTGGCACGCGCTAAGGGGCCGACGACGCCTGAATTCCTGGAGACGTGTTCTATGACGTCATTTTATATGCAAATTTACACTACTTCGGTATTGAGTGTGTAGATTAATCTTGAAGGAGAAAAATGTATCTTTCTCCTACCTACGAAAACCTATGCAGTGCCCAAGTAGCTTTCCTACCTACAATAAGTAGCCACTTCACGTTGTACTTCCTAATTCGTATTTACCTATAACGTTAGCAGGAGAGATTAATTTGTTTTGCTATAATCCGCTACTTGAAATGATTCTGTATGGTACAATATGCAGGAACACTACCCACATGAAACACCACACACAATTTTCCAACACTTGAAAAGATTCTGTATGGTACAATATGCAGGAACAATACCCACATGAAACACCACACACAATTTTCCAACACTTTCTTCGACGCACGTTTCGTCCCGACACCGGGACATCCTCAGGAGATGTTGACTTCACAGAGCATTTTCAAATCTCTCCTGCTAATTATGGATTTCTGCAAAATAACGCCTGCTTCCATTCAATACCTATAACGTCATTATTGTCTCACATAATCACAATTTCATACATTACTTAAAGGAGTTCAATCGCATTTTCTATTGAAACGAGTCAAGCCATAACGCTTGTATTAAACAAGTTAAGGCTTTCATTATAATGTATTCTACATTCAACGATCGAACGGCGTCAGGACTCCTGGCGACCCAGACGGCGGCGTTAAGCAAGTCGTGCTTAAGTAAGTGTAATATCGTAATCTAATATTTAATACCTACTCATTTCTCTAAGCCTGGGTTTTATTACGATCGTGACGAGGAACTTACGGATACGCATTATGAGCGTATTGAAACGAAATTGCTAAGAATATTTCTAAGGAACCTTAACTGTTAAGTAGGTACTAGCTCAGTGCTCTCCGGCCGCATAGTGGTCTCACATTGCAAGTAAACGATTTTTGTATCTATACATTTAGGTAATCATAATTGCATCAGTATCTCTTCTTTGGTGTTTACGGTTAGGGTCATTGTTATTTGCTGAAATTCATTCATTCATGATTCATTTCATTCATTCATTGTTATTTCCATCAGGCATGATTGTCGTCAAACGCACCGTATCCACAAAAAAAAAAATAGTTGATTAAGTTTACTCAATACTGATTCTTCTAGACAATAGTTGTATCAATATTAGTACCAATGTGTTAGTATTCTTTACGTACCTAGAACAAATAAATAATTCAGAAAGAAGATAAGTTGGTTTATTGCAAAAAATAAAATACTGTCGTTGGCAACCATTTAAAGATAAGCGAAATTGTTGGTCGTAGGAAATAATTCTAACATATTATCCTCAACTACTTGATCGCTAAAGGATCAAAGTATTTATTTCACGTATTCCAGTCTAATACGTAGCCATGTCAATGACACAGCCATACCCTGTTTTTATTTCTAATCGTAACAATTTATATTTTCGCAGAACAAAAAGTTATCAGCAGCTGTCAAGTGTCTACTAAAATCTTATCACACCTCATTGTATTTTTGGAAACGTTTTCTTTTTTTACCAGGTTCGATGTTTCACAAAGATTAATGGCTATTCAAGAAGCGGACAGGAAATTCATCTTTTGAAAGCTGGCGAAAATTGAGTGCTAATTTCGAAATTTTGCTTGGATCGCCATTTATTATTAGCCGAAATAAAGACTTCAATGAAAGATAATAGACAAGTTTTTCTTATTTCACTTGGGTGGATTTAACTTGAAATATAGAGGACTGTTAGTTTTATACAAAAAGCTTTTGCTCAAGTATGTGCTCTATTTTCTATAATATGCTCATTCAAATATACTAAATTTTATTGAACAAAATATTTCCATCGCTGTCAAAAATTTGCAGTGATCTTTATCTGTTCTTTTAACTGCGATAATCACTGTCTACGGATATTTGTCAGGTTTACATACTGTTTGCGACTCTAACTCAAGAGTCGCAACCACATCATTGATTACCTCGTTAAACGATCAATGTATTTATAGGTCAAATTGTTTGCGTTTACCTCACTTTGGGTACTTGAAATTTCAATTTCAATAATATTTATTACTTGAACCTGCATATGACTGAGAAGTTTGTTCGATCAAACTAAAGCTATAGTAATTAGCGAATATTCTAAAGTACAATACGCAAAGCTATAGTTTATATTATAGTGTATTAGTTTCAGTCTAGGCTGGGTACAGAAATAACCTACACCTCTAAAAGTGTACCGAACAAAATGAATTGTTGTGTAGATAAGTGGTCTCCCGGCGATGAAATAGACAAATCTATTTTGAAATACAACAATGCGCTTGTATTGAAAGAAATTTAAAAAATGTAAAGAGTGAAACATGACAAACACAATTTAGGGACCGTATACTTCCATAATATTTTTATTATTGGTTGATATCGCGGCCATGAAATACCTACTCTGAGCTTAAAAATTAACAACTTTTACAAATTTCCCATTCCTTGTATGCTACGAGACCTTAGCTCTCACAATAAAATAGACGACTTAATTTATGTTTGGGTCGGCTTAAAGAATTAAATTTTTTATATCTCCTTATGATATATTATTTCAATATCTGGGTGACCGAGCTTTGCTCGGTATTTTCTCTATTTGCCAATAGATGGCAGCAGGAGTCACATTTTTCTTTTTTGGCAAATTCGACATTTTCTAAAAATAAATCCCCCAAAACCCCCTGTATACCTACTAAATTTCATGAAAATCGTTCGAGCAGTTTCCGAGATTCAGATTATATAGAAATATATATTTATACACAAGAATTGCTCGTTTAAAGGTATAGGATTATTTCATTATCATCATCATCAATACATCAATACACAATTAATAAATCTGTAGCGGTCGAATTTCTGTGCAATGAGAAAAAAATGCTAAAAACCGAGTCAGGGGGATGTAAGAAGTGAAATAGAACAAATTTACATTTTTGTGGTCTCTGTTTGTCTGTTTATCTGTTTGTATGTCTGTTTGTACGGGCTAATCTTTGGAACAGCTGCACCAATTGAAATGATTTTTTTTTTGTGGTGGTAGCTTATGTCCCTGGTCAACATATTGGATACTTGTGATCCCGGTAGCAACAGCTAGTTTCATATAATTTTAATTTAATATAAATTCCAAGTTGATAGCTTCCAGGGAAAAGCGGCTATACGTGACCCGATGTTCAAATAGACAAACGGTTACGTACCCATAAAAATGATAAATGCTTCACCGTAAGAGCTGATTAGTAGCGTAAAGTCCCTCAATAGAAGTATGAGTGGCACTGTGGCAGCTTATTTGAGTCGAATGCCAAGACTTCTGGGTCATTGAGCTTTAGAAATGTACGAATAGCGGAGTAGAAACTATAAAAAAGATAGTAGGGTAATGAATGAATGAATATCAAAAATTAACAGGAGTGGTAAAGTTTGCATTCCATCGACTAGATTATCAGATCCCCAATCCATGTAGTGTCCCAGATCATATTCCGTAGTCTTTGGTCTGAGATTAATTAATTATTATTTCAGTTATATGCTCATACGTTTTAATTTTACGTTTAGTGAGAAGGAAAAAAATAAATTCTCAGTATCGACACAAATCCAACTATAATAATAATGGAAAAGTTAAAGAAATAATATAAAAATAACGGGAGTCAAAGGCTTAGCAAAGGCTTCTTTCCATCTCGGCAATAATAAACACAGTTTGTAAGGAACCAAAATCAACACAAATAAATTACTGCGAATCCTTGAGCAAAACGAAGTAACATATTATCATGTATTACGAGTATACATCGTAGATTAAGCTTACATGAAACAGAGTAATTCATCAGATGAGTAAATATGATTAACGAGAAACGACCCATGAGTTAATAAATGCCAATCTCTCGCTCGCTTTTCAAGTCTGCCAAGAGGTTTTACTGAAACTTCAAAGTGAATAACTATTAATTATTTACCGTAATAAGTTTTGCCTGCATTTTCATTGGAGTGGATATAAATTTTAATCCTTTCCTTATTTTAAAAAACGGGATCTTTTTTCTCCTAAAATAAATTTTGCTGATTTTTTCCAACACTTTTGCGTCTCCAAACTGCTATATACAGCTGATGGGTACCTACTCTGCAAATCAAGAAATATGAATACTATACCATATTTATGTTACCGGCCGTCTGTATAATCCAGTGTTGTATCTGTGCATTGCCTGGGTCTTGTATACAATACTTGAATTATAGAGATTGCCGTCGATATAATATACTATAATGAGTACTATACCGTAGAGTTCAAAAGTTCGTATGATCGACGACTTACACGACTAAAATAATGTAAAATATTCACGATGGTTAACTACGGGTATTTGGTAGTTATTTCAGTTTCAATTTCATTGAAATATCAGTTTTCAGCATCACTTCATTAATGCAAACATAGATGCATTGCCAAACCACTAATAGGATCAGCCGATATGGTGGCTGATAAGGTAGCTAATAGATTTATCATATCATCGATATAGGACCCTCCAAATCTAACCTGATATGATAGGATTGGGCTTCATAACATAAAAACGACTCAGAACTTGTAACGCTTTTTTATTCGATTGAACGTTGGTATCAGTAGATAGTTGACGATCCAGATGTAGGTTAAGTTGTAATCGTACTAGTTCAAATAGTTTGCTAAACAACATAGAAGCAAAACGCTAAATCACTAGGTCTCACACGTCTTTGTCGGTAAAAGGTACGGGCTAATCTTGGATAAATTTTTCCTGACCTCACCGAAACACCAAAATGTTGAATCCATTGATTAAGTAATGCACTCAGCTGGCTGAAAGGCTGGTAGACTTTTGCTGAAGCCTGAAATTCCAAATAAGGAACTTTGCAGAAGCTATTGAAAATCCTAAACCAGCAAGATTTAGTGATAGTGAGAATTTCACGGAAATGATGAATTCTCCCTAACAAAACCTAAATAATATCAAAATGTTAAAAAACGAACACATGAATAAAATGAGGTGGCTGAAAGGCTGGTAGAGTTTCTTCCCAAATGACGAAATTCGCAGAAGCTAATGAAGATCCTACCACCATTAGCAAGTTTTAGTGGCAGTGGATACTACACGGAAATGAACTAAAAATGGATCACACCGGGAAAACAAAGACAATATGGTACAAGTAGTTATGCAGTGTGTTAATTTTTAGGTAGTTACTCGTAAAGAGGCAGAGGAATTAGTACAGGTTTTTGAACGAATTTCGAGTTGACTCGCATCCCACAAACGAAGAAAATGCCTCCTCCATACCATAAGCGAATGCCTTCATAATGCCTGGAAAGTCGCTGTCATGCGGTTGTCAATTTATGAAGGAATTCGAATCGTTTGTGCGATGCCAGTCGACTCGAAATTCGTTAAAAACCTGTATTGGCTCCTCTGATAATCAAGGCATTTCATTTTGCGCCCTGAAAAAGCTCAAACAATTCAGTAGTGGGAACGAGTACATCGTTTTATTCCTGAAATATCAGCGTGATTGTGCCATAGGCATGCTTCCAATTCACGTAGGGTAAACAATGAGGCATGATGTGCATGTTGATGAAAGACGTATTGTTACAATTTAACTACCATTACAACAATGTACGCAGTTCCTTAGCGTCCACTGTAATAACTGAAAATGCTATAGAACTTAAATAGTGGTACAGTGCGTTGTTTACTGTATTATTTTCCCTTTACTTGTCGTGTACAGTTTCCTATTGTAAATGAATTAATTTACAAATAACACTCGTCCTATGAGGGTTTCGCTATCCTTAACAAGGTTTGTTGTCTTCTCTTGGTTTCTAATGTAGAGTTTCTTGGTTGGCGTTTGGATAGATAATGACTTAGGATAGCCTAAAGAATGAGGCAAATTGTCCAAAAAATACTGTCCAATACATAAATATTGCAAGATTGCAGTGGGCTGGATATGCACAGCGCACGAATGATCAAAGGCCACCGAAAACTCTACTGACCTCACACCCAGACGGCTGTAGAAATGTTGATCAGCCGAAGCTTCGTTTGCTGGATGGAGTGAAGCAGGATCCAAAGGTCGTAGGAATAAAAAATTCGGAAACTAAGTCACTGGACAGCGGACAGAGATCGGTGGAAGAATCTTTTGGAGCAGGCCCCAGCCCACAAAGGGACTGTGGCTCCGTTGATGATGATGAAGTCGAATTAGTAATCTACCTGTTATCCGTAAGTCAATTTAATAAAAATTTAAAATCAGTTTTCAGCTACTAATATAATGTACATTAATATTTTATTAATTACCCGTAGGGACATATACCAGGTGTTGACTCGAGTCGTAAACAGCGACGATATGGCTCATGTCTGAGAGCTGTTTTCGTAACATTATACTTTCACGAGTCTAAACTTTTTAATGCCAACTCAGACTTGAAACTTTCCACCGTCTGTGGGGTTTCTTAAGAAACGAGAAAAATTCTGAAACCAAGCCATGCAGATCTATTTACTAAGGTACTCGTACTGGTTTCACGCCTCTTAAGAATCTGAAAGTTTGGCTTAGGAAAGAAAGTTCGTTATAATAAATAATAATCCGGCGTCAGTTTTGCATTAGTATATCTTTGTCTATATGAGACATTTGAAAAAAATTAAACATTTTCTTCCGCAATCTAGGAAACGAGTATGATAATTATTGACTTGATTGATTTTAAAATGTATTAATAACCAAATACCCAAATGTTATATCCATGTTTTCGGTAGTATTGTATCAGTATAATTGAATATGAACAGAGAGAGAGCGAGAATTTCTTTTGATTTTTATTCATTTAAAGCTTGTAGTACCCACAACTAAATTGAACAATATATTATAATTAAGTGTGCTTGAATTGCGATAAAAAGGCCAAAGATTTTACTTTAAAATATCTACCATCCATATTTAAGTTCCTTTTTCTAAAGGTCCATAATGATCAAGTAGGTACCCACTTATAGTGAATTTCGTGAACATCCAAAGTTTCACATTAAAAATTTCATTATATACTTTTTGTGAAGTTGGGTACAAACAAAATACATGCATTCTGGTCGATTGGCATATTATTCATTGTAAAATGAGTTTTTTTCTCGTACACGTACCTACCTACGTGCACATTAGGGTTATTTTGAGACAAGCAGCTCATTTCAGTACTTTTGTACCAGCGAAAATGTGTTAAACAAATTTGAAAAGCTAAGACAATAATACCGACCGGAACCTGACCTGTTGATTTATCGGAGAGCCGCAAACCTGGTCACTGGCACGAAAAATAGAAAACTCTACGCATTTTTTCTGAGAAAATCCGTTTTATGCCACTCGATTACATTGCTATCATCACATCTAATCACTTTGAAGTTCGAGAATGATATTTTTTCGTTACGAAACGCGTTGTTCGAGAGACGTGCGCCCAAGGCAGCCGGGCCGCCCAACTGCTGTGCCCGTGTGTCGCGGGCGGTCGCTCTCGGGCGGGAAAGCTCCCGGTTCCCACGTGGTTGTCAGATTAGTACGGGACTGCGCGCGCCTGTTACTGGGCTATCCACACGAATCCCACTCTGGCGTTTTCTCGCGTTTTGCTCTATTTTAGTCTTCTATTATTTCCGTCCCTTTTTAGTTTTGCTTGTAGCTTTTATATCTTACTAAATAAGGAAAAATAAACAGCTTTGAGTTTGTATGAAGAAGGAGTGCAGAAACGTAGCACAAAAATACCGTAAATTTTTTATTACTGAACGCAACTACTGTAACGTTGGACAAACTTTTCATTTTAAAATTACTAATACTAATAACTATTTTATCTACTCTCTCTGTTCGTTGGTAAGTTTCTAAAGTTATTCCCATTATTCCTTGATCTGTGTTTCTAATCATCAGCCATGAGTCGTGACAACTGACAATTGACATCGACGCTAGTCAGGGCATGGTGAGGGCGAACCGCACGAAAAAATGCCGCCAGTTTATCAGTGTCATTAGTACCAACAGTATAAGGCCACGCGGTAGTTCGCTCAGCGGCCACCTATAGTATGTTGACAGTTGGCGCTACTGATTGCTTGTATGAAAAAGGTTTATGTAAATCGTTCGGATGCCCATATCTTGAGGTTAGTAATCAGTGGTCGCGACTCTATAAAAAGTTGAATACCTATCTTGGTGAATGAGCTTTGCTCGGTTTTTTGTGGTAAACATGTGAATATGTTTCTTCTATTCCCGCAATTTTACTGTCGCAAGCCTACAATGTGTTATTAACTTACAAACTGCGATAAAATTTGAATTTCGTGGTCAGACCTTTTCTATGAGCATTTAAAATAGTATTATTATTCGCCAATAGATGGCAGCAGGAGTCATATTGTTTTTTGTTAAATTAGACATTTTCTAAAAATGAATCCTAGCTAGATTAATTAATCGCCCCCGAAACCCCCTGTATACTAAATTTCATGACAATCTTTCGAGCCGTTTCCGAGATTCAGATTATATCTTCTTCTTAATATATATAAATCTCGTGTCACAATGTTTGTCCTCAATGGCCTCCTAAACCACTTAACCGATTATAATAAAATTCGCACACCATTAGTCCTATTCTGTAACTCGGTGCCTATCAAAGAATGATAGCCACTAGCAAATGTTTTCCATCCATTGAAGTTTTGCTAAGGAAATGAAATGAAATGAAATGAAATGAAATGAAATGAAATGAAATGAAATGAAATGAAATGAAATGAAATGAAATTCTTTTATTTCACATAGGCTTAGATATAAGCTCTCATGAAATGTCGAGACTCTACCGCCAGGTTCGGAAAGCAGGATTGCACCGAGAAGAACTGGCAAGAAACTCGGTACTTGCTCTTTTCAAAAAAATGGGTCAATATACAATTTTTAGTACTTAGTATGAAACAATATTTTTAAGATATCTCGTGAGGAGATGGAAGCATATCACTATCGTTCCAAGAATCTTTGTTATTTAAAAATTCTTCAATGGTGTAGTAACCCTGATTTATTAGATATTTTTTGACAGTATCTTTAAACCGGTGCAAAGGTAAGTCCAAGACAGACTTCGGGATCATATTGTAGAAGCGTACACTCAACCCCACAAAGGACTTCTGTACCTTACGCAAACGGTGTGGCACTACAACTAACTTATGTGCTCCACTTCTAATTGGACGGTTACTTAGATCTATCCGTTTATTGTAATTATTAATATTTTGACGTACAAACAGTAGACAATTATAAATGTATTGACACGCCACTGTAAGAATGCCTATTTCTTTAAATTTTTGGCGAAGAGATTCGCGTGGCTTCATTTTGTATATGGATCTAATAGCTCTCTTTTGCAATACAAATATAGTTTGAATATCAGCAGCTTTGCCCCATAATAGAATACCATAGGACATAACACTGTGGAAGTAGGTGTAGTAAACAAGCTTGGCTGTATCAATGTCTGTAAATTGTCTAATTTTTCTCACAGCATAGGCAGCTGAACTAAGTTTACCTGCCAGAGTCTCAATATGAGCGCCCCATTGTAGTTTATCATCTAATGTTACCCCCAGAAATACTGTAGAGTTCTCCATTTTTAGTGTTTCTCCATTCACAGTCACCTTTTTGTTGCTAACTAATTTTTTTACGTTTGGAAGTGCGAACTCAATGCACTTAGTCTTTTTTGAATTTAAAACCAAATTGTTAACTGTGAACCAGTGCGATACGTGCGCGATAGCACAATTTACATCGTCATAATTTTCTTTACTTTTATCTATTTTAAAAACTAGGGAAGTGTCATCAGCAAACAATACTATCTCGCAAATACCATTTACATGGTGTGGCAAATCATTTATATACACTAAAAATAGAAAAGGGCCTAATATTGAACCTTGTGGCACACCCATAATGGGGGAACAACCCTGTGATTTTGTGTCATTTATGCATACCCTGTTATGCATACCTAATGTTATTTTTATTTCATAGCAAACTTTCAATGGATAAAAAACATATGCCAGTGGCTATCATTCTTTGATAGGCACCGAGATACAGAATACGGGCGCAGGTGCAGTTCGATCCAACTTGAGAGATAGGATAGTTTAAATCTCAATTTATCTATTTTTTATTACCCCTAAGGGCAAAACAACGTTTGCCAGGTCAGCTAGTAGAAATATATTTATACACAAGAATTGCTCGTGATAATAGCTTAAAATTACTCTGGCAGTTATGAAAATCCTAGGAAAATCCTTTGATGAGGTATATTATAGAAAATCTCTCTGAAAATCTAATAAAATTAAAAAAAAATCAAATATTCCGCGTCTCCTGCGTCAACGTGTTTTAATGACATTTCTATTGCAGTTCGTTGTTGTTGCCGATTTATTTTCAATTATTTATGAACATTGAAATTTAAACATTAGTTCAATCTTGTCTAAAGGCTCAAAATGTTTGCGTAAGTGATACTTGAAAAATCTTATATTTATCTTAATATATATAAATCTCGTGTCACAATGTTTGTCCTCAATGGACTCCTAAACCACTCAACCGATTATAATAAAATTCGCACACCATGTGCAGTTCGATCCAACTTGAGAGATAGGATAGTTTAAATCTCAATTTATCTATTTTTTATTACCCCTAAGGGCAAAACAACGTTTGCCAGGTCAGCTAGTAAGTTTATATATTATCGAACTATTTGTAAGATAGCTATACTATACCTGTTACCTGGTTCTTCCTACAGAAAGGTCAAGACGTCCATAAAATTGGGAGATACAGCTATTATCTCAAGCAACGTGTAAGTTAATTTTAAAAATATTTTATTTTTAGAAATCCAGAACCCCGATTAACGAACAAAGAAAAGTTAAAACTGTTTGTAGCAGTACATTGGCGAGGGCTGGTGTGTTTGTTCACCCCATTGCTTTTCCTGACTATGCTGTTGCCCTTGCCTCCTAAGGTAAGTATTATGATAAATACTTTCTTCAATTTACAATAAAAAGCAGTTAAATACAAACGTCGACTACAAAAAGTTAACTAACCCGATAGTTTTAAACCTGATTATGACGAGACTTATACAGTTCTCGAAGTCGGAAGATATTAAATCCAATTAAAAGTTATATTACTACTATTATTAGTATTATCACTGCTATAATTATTAGTCTTCTTGTTTCTAAGAAATAAGTGGACAAACATAATACAACTTCTTGATATTATTAGTCATATTTAATCGGAGAACAAAACTGACATTAATGACATTAATAATTCTTATTTCTAAAAATATTCTAGAGGAATAGATATTCATATAAGCACGGCAGTCAGGGCGGACGGCGTGAAAAAATGTAGCCAGTTTATCGGTGCCAAAAATGCTTCCTTTGTCACCAACAGTAAGGCCACGCTGTAGTTCGCTCAGTAGCCACATATAAAATTTTGACAGATGGCGCTAGTGTTTGCTTGTACGAAAAAGGTTGACGTACAAACAAAATCCTGAGGTCGTTTGCTAATATCCTAAGGTTTCTTATTAGTGTCTAGAGGAGATAGCATAGGCTATTATAATCACCACAAAGGTTTGGCTTGTGTCTGGACTATCTCATAATGTCTTTACAATACATACATAGAAAGGATGTAAGGAGAGCGAAAAAAAAAATAATGTTTAGAGACTCGTTATAAGTGAGCTGGCAAAGAGTTACTTCGATGAGAAAAAAGAATAATCATGTCTTTCCTTTTAATTCTGCAGCCATACCAATGGACGGCTTATTGCTTAGCGGTCATGGGTGTGTTTTGGGTGTCGGAATGCATTCCTCTACCTATAACATCGTTTTTGCCAGTAATAATATTTCCAATGACTGGGATTATGGGTACAGCGGAAGTCTGCAAATGTTACGTAAATGTAAGTTTTTGTGTCAATTAGATATTTTATAGTTACATAAGAATTTGAATGCTCGCTTAGTTTCACGAGGCCTTTTCTTCAAAGTCGTGATTGAGTTAGTCCCTTTATTGTAACTTGCTCTATAAACATACTGCATCGTTTATCGAAATTAAAATCGTGTTTTTTTAGGATTCCTTAATGATGTTTCTTGGAAGTTTAATATTGGCATACTCTGTTGAACAGTCTGGATTGCATGAGCGGCTAGCTTACGTAGCCATTCGATGTATCGGATATTCACATACCAGGTACTCGACGTTTTAGTATGACATTATTTTTTTAAAAAATTGAACCGACTTCAAAACCACAAAAAGGCACTCAAAAGCGAAAAATAAATTAATATAATTATTATAACCGCTACTACCCACTCATCTATTTTGAAGTCGGTGCCAGCCAATTCAAATAGATAAGTAAATCTTTATAATAGTGCAAAACTACATCCATAGTATGTAGTAGTAGTAAGCTTCGCTGGCACCGACTTCAAAATAGATGAGTGGGTAGTAGCGGTTATAATAATCATATTAATTTATTTTTCGCTTTTGAGTGCCTTTTTGTGGTTTTGAAGTCGGTTCAATTTTTTTAAAAAATAATTTATTTTACCCTTTTTAGTGCAAAAAATTTTTTAAAGACAAGCTTTTATGATCTAGTTGCCACGTTTTAACCAAATTTAAAACGGACTATCACAATAAAATGCATGTACAATAATCACGGAAAATCCTAAATACCGATATAGGGATTAAACAGAGAACCTCTTTTTTTGACGTCGGTCAATTAAAACATATATTTCAGTCAACTTGAGAATCTCCTTCTCTTTTGAAGTCCGATAAAATCTACACTGTACACTATTATACCGATCGCAAGCGATTTACTATTTTCCGTTGAGGAGTTCCGCTCTCCATCTCCGAAGATATTCATTAAATCTCGACGAAATTAAAACGAGTCTACCTGTGATGTATGGCCTATCTAACAAAAAAAGAATCATCTAAATCCGTTTTGCCGAACTCGAGATAATCGCGAACAAACTTAAATACAAATATGTCGATCAAACTAAGAACCTCCTATTTTTTTAAGTCGGTTAATATACTAAAACCTTCTCCAGAATGTAACAAATACTTTCCTGGAAACCGCATCAAAATCGGTTCAGCCAAACGTGAAATAATCGCGGACAAACATACATACATACATACACACACACATACATACATACATACACACGGGTCGAATACAGAACCTCTTTCTTTTTTTGAAGTCGGTTAAAAATCGTTTAAAAGTAATCCCCAACTTTATTATACGATCAACTTACTTAGTATTACTTACCTACACTTATCTTGAAAATTACTGATCCAATTTTGATGATCCTTGCACTGTTTTTAAGCTGAAAGTTACATCTTGATCTTAGAAAAATTCCCGGATAAACGTTACATGTTTAATAAACCACTATATAACGCAAAAATGGGTTGAACTAATAACTCTGTTCGTTATAATACACCTCATATCTTTTATAGATTACTAGTAGCTATGTGTAGTGTAACCACTTTCGTGTCGATGTGGATCACGAATACTGCTGCCACTACAATGATGGTCCCTATCAACTTTGCCGTGTTAAAGGTGTTTGAAGATGTTAGTATAATTTTAAAATTAATTCATTTTCATCATCACCGTTTCATACTATAACAAAGACTAAAAATATTAGATAAATCATATAGAATTTCTAAGCAAACGCTCGCAAAGATTTCTGGTAGGTAACGCTTTTTACCCACGACGGAACGGAGTACGGGTATATGCGTTTAGGGTGAGAGACCGTTTGTACATTAGTTTGTTGATGAAATTTTTTTGTTTGTGTGTTAAATTGTTCACACAAAACGAATATCCAATAAAAAAAAATGTTTGTTTGTTTGTTTGTTTGTTTGTGCACATCCAATGTTCCCATTTATTTCCAAAACGGCTGAACCGATTTAGATTCAGTTTTCTGTATAATGTTTGGTATTCATTGGCGATGGTTCGTAGATAGTTGTTACGAACATCGATCACCAGGGGGCGCCATAAAAAAAAATTATAGTGTAAACGAATGTTCCCATTTATTTCAAAAACGGCTAAATAGATTTCAATACAGTTTTTAATAAAATATTAGTGACTTATTGGCGATGGTTCGTAGATAGTAGTTACGAATATCGCTCACCAGGGGGCGCCATAAATACATTTAGAATGTAAACGAATGTTCCCAATTTAAGCTTTTGGAATAAAAACGACTGATTCGATTTGGATACATTAATAGATAGTTGTTACGGAAATCACTCACCAGGGGGCGCGATAATAAACATTAATATTGCAAACAAATGTTTCCAATCATTTCTAAATCGACTGAACTGATTTGGAGACAGTTTTCTGTACAATATGAGTGAATTATTGGTAATGGTTCGTAGGTAGGTTGTTACGGTGATTGCACAGCAGGGGGCGCCACAATAAACGTTTCTTTATCATTTGGTAGCGAGATTTTCTAATGGGTCTGGTAATGTTTCTAGTAAACTCCTAGTGTTAGAGATTGTTTGATATATTCTAACGAGGCTCACACATTATATTTGGTGACGAGGACATTATATCTGATGATGCAACTTGGGATTCAGTGTTACTCAACTATCGTAACCATTAAAATACTTCGAGCTTAGACCCATTTGGTTTCGTTTAACTATTCTAACACATTTAATCTGATGACAAGGGTCAATGATGCCTTCCGACGCTGCATAGGGGAGATAGTGGCTAGTTTAAAAATTAATTTGTATTTTGTAATAATATTATAGGTATAATAATTAAAAAAGTATAAAACAAGTGGAAAATTAAAAAAATTTAAACACCCACGACTCTTATGGACTTGAAATTGAAAAAGGATTGAATAATATTTTTAAAACTCCCCGACTA
Source organism: Coenonympha glycerion (assembly GCA_963855885.1). NCBI lineage: Eukaryota > Metazoa > Arthropoda > Insecta > Lepidoptera > Nymphalidae > Coenonympha > Coenonympha glycerion. The sequence goes on from OY979639.1 coordinate 9,756,090, forward strand.
AAGGAAATTAAGGACTAAGAAACTATCAGTATAATTACAAATCCAAGAAAATCCGTCGGAGCTGCCATTGCCATTTCTGTTTCCAATATCAATTATCAATTAATGCAGTTAGTACCTATAGGTAAGAAGATCGAGAAATTGAATTAGTTACCAAATGAATAAAGTAAACACACACACTGGTAAACAGCAACATCTTGCACCATCAACACCGGCGCAGGCAGAGCATAGCAGCTCCGGCGGATTTTCTTGGATTTGTAATTATACTGATAGGTTCTTAGTCCTTACTTTCCTTTAGTCGGGGAGTTTTAAAAATATTATTCAATCCTTTTTCAATTTCAAGTCCATAAGAGTCGTGGGTGTTTAAAATTTTTTAATTTTCCCCTTGTGATAGAAGAGCATAAGTGATCTGCTTGGTCAACTATTAAAAAATATATTATTATATTTTCAGCAAAAACTGATAAGCATATATGAGACTAACAGTGAAGGAGAAAAAATTGCGTCTGATATAACTACATGTTATTTTTGCGTTGCCACCTTCTCGGCGACCATCGGTCAGTAATATCTGTATCATCACTAAAACACTACTTGTATCATCGGCATTCCTTTCTATGTTATCAAATCCTTCAATATCACTATACGACGACCTCCCTGGCGCAGTGGCGAGCGCTCGGATTCGAGTGGTCGCGGGTTCTATTCCCGCCAGAGGCCACTTTGGAATTTTATAATTTCTGAATTGGCTCAGGTCTGGTCTGGTGGGAGGCTTTGGCCGTGGTTAGTTACAACCCTACTAGCATAGACGCACTGCCAAGCGATTTAGGGTTCCGGTGCGAAGCTGTGTAGAAACCGTTGTAGCGAGTTTACTTACCCCTTCCAAGTTAGTACGATAACATCTTCGCCTGCGTCATCACTTACCATTAGGTGAGTTTGCAGTCAAGTACTAACTTGTATAGTGTAAAAAAAAAACTAAAATAAGTTGCAAGTACAAAATTTCGCCATTAGTTTTCGTAAGTATTCATTGAAAAGGTCACACTAAACACCATGCCATAATATTTTATTCTATTATGGGGTTAGTAACTATAACCACAATAATTTTCTACTAATACAACAAATGTGAGAGTGTGTCCCTTTTTGCTCTTTCACGCTATAAGTACTGAATCGATTTGGAAGGTAGCTTAATACACTCTGGATTAACATGCAAAGGCTGGTACTTACTTTATTATTTTACTGATTATCATTAGTCCAGATCAAAAGTAGAATCGTTTTATTTTATAATATTGTTGTTCCTTATTACAGGTGGTATAGGAACTCTTGTTGGAACGGCAACTAACTTAGTATTTAAGGGGCTATTTATGACGTACGTAATTATTTATAGTTAATAAGATCTTCTTAAAATGAAATAAAATGATTAAAGAACCGATAGTATAAAAATCCGCCACTTTGATGCAACCTACCATTTGACCCTCTTTTTCAGAACAAAACGTGATCGTTTGTAACTCTAATTTCTACGTTCAAAAACAATCAAATTCTTAATTGAAAAGTACTTACCCAATAAAAAAATAATTTTAAATACAAATACTTTTCAGGGCATATCCATTGGCTCCAGAATATTTATCATTTCCGAAGTTCTCCGCATTTGCGGTTCCGTTCATGATTTTATTGGATATCTTCATGCTCCTGTATATGTTGATAATTTATATTGGATTCATGAGGTATTTTTATTACTTTTTTGTAGATGGTCTCGAAGACTGAAGGTTGTATGAATATTATAAGATCATAATATGTGACTTTTACAATTTTCCAATAATATGATATGTTGCAGGCCAAAAAGTGACATTGCAAAGAAAATGAAAGTATCACCCGAAGGACTGAGGGCAGCTCAAGAAACTGTAAATGCTAATTATGAAAAATTAGGAAAGCTCTCGTTTTGGGAAGGGGTATATTGATGCTTTGTATAATGTCACATTAAGTTAATATTTACTCGACTCCTGAGGGGTTTGTACAGATTTTTGTACGATTTTCGAGTTGACTCGCATTGTACAAACTATTCGAATTAATCATTAAACATTGACAGCCAGCGCTATCTATTGAGAGCCGCATGTCAGTGACTTTTCATAGATGGCGTTGGCTGTAAATGTATGAAGGAATTCGATTCGTTTGTTCGATTCGAGTAGACTCGAAATTCGTACAGAACTTTACTCGTCGCTTACTTTGATATCTATTTGTTTTCATAAGCTATTTTCATTTTCATGTAGTCTCCAAATAAACATGACGAATTTATAAAGGCTACCTTTCGCTACTTTTGCTCGCTTATCAAATTATATTATGTAAAGACAATTTTTTTGAATATTAGTCGTTTTCAGATGGTCATTTTATTGTTTGGTGGTGCCATGGTAGCTTTCTTCTGTCGTTCGCCGCAGATATTCAAGGGATGGGGAGATGCCATTGATTCTTATTTCAATTTGGGTAATGTAAAATTGTGAGTACTTTTGCGATTAATGTATTTTATTGCTGTGTATTTTTTTATTCGTAGTTTAATGTAGTTTTTCCTTTGTATACCTAAATACTGTATACATAATATTATACTCGTTTGAAAAAAGTTAATGATTACATAGCTTGCTAGTTTCTATTTAGATTGGCTACTAAGTATTACTCGTATATTTTCAGCGCTCGTGATTCGGCCCTGGCTGCATTAGTTGTATTCTTGATGTTTCTTCTCCCTTCTAATCTAACATTTTTCAAGAATTGCTCCGCCAAATGTAAATAAATACTGTACCGACTGATTTTATCCTTAATTATCACATATCTTTAACGTGGCTCTTAATTTATTACTTTTTAAGATATTCTGCGTTTGTCTCTAACATTTAATTTTGGTAACACAATGATATTTTTTAGTTTATGAAGAATTACCGAAAACAAGAGTTAGATCCGTACTCGATTGGAAGTCTATTATAGAAGTGATGCCGTATAGTTTTACATTTTTACTAGGTAAGTATGTATTCTTAAACTGAAAAGAAGAAAAGAAGAACAGTAAACAGTCCCAAACATAAATACTGCTTGCTTCCATTGTGATTTGTCATAAATTTAATAATTCATTTTCAGGCGGCGGCTTTGCTTTGTCTGAAGCGGCTAAGAAAACGGGTTTAAATGACAAAATAGGAGAAGTTTTGCAAAACCTGAAAGTTTTGCCCAATATATTGATACTTTTAATTGTGATCATTTTTGTAGTTCTTATAACGAACATCGCTTCCAACGTAGCTGTAGCTAACGTGATCACTCCAATTGGTATGACGCTGGTAAGTCACTTTTTTACATAGAGATAACTTAAACTATGGAGATTTCATATCATTCCATTTCATTCATACACCTACACTTGCGTGACTTGCGGCGCCATGATGAGCGCCAAGATTTGTTGTCAAATGTTATTTGTTTGGGTGATGCCAGATTAGATCACGGGGATTCTTTTTTACTCTGTACAAGTTAGTACTTGACTGCCATCTCACCTGATCTGACCTGTGATGATGCAGCGGAAGATGTTATCGTACTAACTTGGAAGGAGTAAGTAAATTCACACCAACGGTTTCTACACAGCATCGCACCGGAACGCTAAATCGCTTGGCGGTCCGTTTTGCTGGTAGGGCGGTAACTAGCCGAAGCCTCCCGCCAGACCAGACTTCAGCTGAGCCAATTTAGAAATCATAAAATTTCAAAGTGGCCTGTGGCAGGAATCAAACCCGCGAATTCCCGCTCTAATCTGAGCGCGCGCCGCAGCTCTAGGGGAGGTCGTCAAAAATAAAAAAATTCAAAATATATATAAAAATTGTTTTTATTTTCAGGCAAGAGAAATCGGTAAAAATCCCCTTTTGTACGTTTTGGCAAGTGGATTTTCATCGTCCTTCTGCTTTATGCTTCCTATAGGAACTCCTGGTAACTTAGTCGTCCAAAGCGCTGCCAAAATACCTACTCGTAAGATGGTGAGTAACTACAATAGTAGGTACATTGCTGCAGCGGCCAGCAAAAGTGGCATTGATGGAAGAACATGTAAAGTCCATCAATGCCTAGTTGTGGTCAAGGCTTGCATAGTGCTTTTCTCAAACAATGCGCGGACATTTAAACTAAGTAATACCTAGGCAGAAATTTTCAAAACCGACACGTAATATTAAAACTAATTCACTGATCTGTGTGTACAGTGTTCATTTGTTTTATTTTGTTCATAACAGCTTTCTATATTTGCAAGCCAGTATTTCGGAACCAGAAATGGTCAGGAGCATAGAAATTTACTATATGAAAAACACCACAACATGATCGAAACATGCACGAATTACAAATGATTTGGTCTGCCATGGTAGGGCGTGTCAACTGAACTAATCTTCGAGTTCTATTTCAGATAAAAGCTGGATTTGGACCAACAATATCTACGATCCTCATAACTTGGTTAATGATTTATTACTACGCTCCTGTGATTTGGCCCGATATTCACACCCTGCCCGCTTGGGCATGATAAGATTTATTGTTATATTCGTTTTATTATAAAGATAATGATTAGCTAACATACCCTTGATTGATATCGTAAAATAATAAAAAAATAAAGATAATAATTCTTCTTACTTATTTCTCACACTAAATATGTGACCAGAATTAAAACAGAAGTTATTGATTTCCATACGTCTGTATGGTACGTTTGAAATATTTTTAATTTTTTACTCAATAACTTAAAATGGTCAACATAATAATTAATTATTCGTTGTTAATGGATGGATAATAAATAATTGATTGAAATAAAGTCTTGATTGGTAACTAAGTTTATTTTATTAGAAAAAGCTATCTACCGAGAAGAAAATAGGTATTTTATTATGCACTATTATAATTTAGGAAAATCATGATGATAATCTTCTTCTTTTCTGTGTAGGCTCGGTTGCTTGACTTTGAAACCGAAACAGGAGTCCTGAATCGTATGTCTCTCGAAATAAGGGTCAGACCGCTATATTTACCTATAACGATTCGATTAAAGTCAATCAGGGTCAATCAGGGATCATGGGCGCATGATGAATTTTACCCTTAAAAGGAAACAAAAAAAAGTATATTATTGCACCACTTTATTTATATATAAAATAAATTTTCGCAGTGTAACATAAAATATTTGACAAAATATAGCTACTTAAATCGGTTCACAACACTAGGTGTAACATTTTTATCTTGTACAAAGCAAAGAACAAAATAATAATATTAATTGTATGTTAAGGGCCTGTTTCACAATCGCCAGATAAACCTTATATGTAACGAATAAACTTGACATTTTGACAGATTCCCAATACAAAATTTGTCCCAACATCAAATATATTCGCTAGATAAAGTTTATCTGGTAATTGTGAAGCAGGCCCTTTGAATAGTAGACAGATTCAAGTCGTCATGCGTTACGCTTTAATGGCACATGAAAATCGTGATCAGAGGGCCTAGACAAAGTGACATTTCTATTCGCGATATCGCTATATTCAGCGATATAGAATACCAAAAATGTATAGGATTGACGTTAGCTTACGCTATGCCTCAGCGTTAGCTAATGTCAATCCCAGACATTTTGGACTTTTCTATTCGCAGCATCGCTAAGAATGCCACTTTGTCTACAGGCTCTTATCCCTCAAATTGCACATCACACTGAACCTGTTTCACAACCGCCAGATAAACTTTATCTAACGAATATACTTGACATTTTGACAGATTCCCAATACAAAAATTGTCACCACATTAAAAATATTCGCTAGATAAAGTCTATCTGGTTATTGTGAAACTGGGCCTTATATTAGTATAATTATACACAATTTTATAATATTTAAGTAGATATACATTCGGTAAATATACGATGCAATGCCATTGACGCAGGGGTGTGCAATCAACCTCCTCATGGTGCTGGAGGAGATGGCGGAGGTGTAGGATATTCAGGTTCTCTAGAAGCTGTAGCAGCTGTAGGAGCCCCAGAAATTGCTCCATCCGATGAAGCTATAGCCGCGGCTGTTGTGACAATAACGTTGTAGCTCCTAATTCCCCTACTTGTAGGAACCCATATAACAGGTGCCCAGTAGCATATGCCGAGCCACAATACGAGTATGCAAATAATGCAACTGCCGAGAGCGTAGTTCATCTGAAACAATAATAAAATACAGTAGAACAATCTTAATACGATCACGCTTAATACGATTTCTCGCGTAATACGCCATTTTACGCCAGTCCCTGCAAGTTGAGACATATTTTCGTATATGTGGACTTTCATATATATTTCACGGAATATGCGGACTATATTTTATGGATCAATATCCATATCCATAAAATATAGTCCACATAATCCGTTGTTGTTCCGCAATTTCAATAAATTCAATCGAATATCTTACGAAAATATATTCGAAAATCTAGAATGAAAGTTTCTCAACAGCAGCGGCACGCGTGCAATCACTTATATACATTTGGAATTGCACTCGCTAGCGCGATCTAATTGAGGACAGAACCATCTATCGAGCTATTGGTTCAACTTTGTTTCCACTAAGCGTTAAATGACATTCTCGTCATTTTACGCAGAAAATTGAGATGTTTTCTAAATCAAGAGATACAGCCTGATGACAGGTCTCCCTAAAAGGGTTCTTTTTTACCCTTTGGATACAAAAAATGATGCAGCCCAGATAGTGGCTTTAAATGAATGCTTACCATTTGCCCTTTTGGTACTCTCCCTGTAAAATGGCAGAAATAGGCTGGTGTATATAGAAAGGGTGCGCCAAAACCGAAAGAACTCGCCATACCAACAGCTAGCGCACCCAAATAACCGTTATTGGTCCAAATATTAGTAATCTCTGGTGCTGTTTCTCCTGGTGTTTCTAGTGTATCTGGTCCATCTTGTAACAAACCAATTGGTTTAGCCTGAAAATAAATACAGTTAAGAGTAATAAGGCACCTTAAATTTTAGGTGTTAATTTTAGGCGGTCCACTGCTGTAGTGTGCTAGATACGACACTACTAATTTTCATCAGTTGAAGCGCCACTATTGCGGATGTGTTTCCATGGTTTGAATAAACAATTTTTTTTTGATAAAAGTGATACTCATAAAAACTATTATTTCCCCGCGACTATCTTGATGCCTCCTGTTAACCTAGTGGGGGTTTGCCAGAACTGCGCTTGCCAGTGCGTGGCCCCATTCTATCTTGGGTCCCTTAAGGCTTGTTTTCACAGGTCCTTGCAGCCTTTATGTCCATCGGTCAAACCTTAGTACCGTAATGATTCGCTCAAGTGGGAGTGTATAGGTAGCACTTACCATGTGCAACACAAAAGGCAGGAAAGTACAGACCGCTGCTACGCCAGACATGACATTAGGTAGGAAAGTCGCCCCGATAGTAATTATTAGAACTGATGCAATCCAATTCATATTAGTTAGGTGTCGTCCATAATCAGCTATCTTTAAATTGAGGCCACTAACTCTTATCGCAGTGTTCAGTGCGATTCCACCACCTGCGACGTATTTATTTTATACAAAATGCATAGAAACAGCTGTTATTTTGTGGAAATCCGTAATATTACCAAAGAAATTACAGTTATTATTCTAATTTATATTCTGCCAAAACTGATAAGTACTTAACCCGGCGTCATGGGGGTTGGGTCTGTGCGACCCGTCACATTTTATTTCGCTTGTAGTTCGGTTACTATGCGTGGGACGTTGCCGTTCTTCTCAATAGCTGGAGCTGTTGAGTTGTTCTATGCGTCGCAAGCAACACGTTAGTCGTGCCACAGCCGGAGTGGGAGATACAGGTGCACAAAGTTGAAAAAGGTATGTGAGACCCATCCCCGCAGTCAGTGTAACAATTTTGCGCCATTTTGTATAGATATCGTTTTACTTATTATCTGTGTTTTTATCCTTTTTATATTTGATTTTTTGTTATTATTTACAGTTATAGCTGGTTATATGTAGTTCAATGTATTTTATTTGTATTTTTTGTAGGTACTTAGTATAAAATGGACCATGAAGAGGCAGAACGACAGCGTATTCTTGCAATTTTACAAAAGTATGAAACTGATTCAGAGGAACCTCCAGCAAAAAAGACTAATGTCCGCAAAAGGTGCCAAGTGTGTTCAGCCAATAAAGACCGTAAAACTAAGTACACCTGCAAGAGTTGCAACAAATATATCTGTGTAGAACATATAGTACCTTTCTGTGCTGACTGTACCAAAGATAATGATCCCAAGTGATTAATTGTTTTTTTTTTCCAAATTTATTTAGTTTCCTACAAAAAAGTGCCATTAAAACGTTAAGAGTGATTGTTAATTAATAACGTTATGACATTTAAGTAGCAGAGAAATTTTTGGTTGACAATTTTCGTTATTTTTTTAAAGTTCTATTAAATATAATTAAAACATAATATAACAAAATATTTGTGTTTCATTTATTCACATAAATACCCAAAAAACTAAACACGTATAAATATAATCTTTATTATTTATAAAGTATTGGAATAATTTTGACATTAATGAACGGGTCGGTGAGACCCACCCCAACGTCCGTGTATCACTTTTCCACCCCCATGACGCCGAGTTAACATTCATAAAATTACATTAATATCGGTTTTTTTACAAACACTAGGACTCGAGAATTTTATTGTATTAGATTAACTTACCAATTAATAAAATGTAGCCGTAATTAGTATTTTTATCTACATACTTCCACCACATAACTGCAGAATCAGGTTTCAAAACATCCCCTATATCCGATTTAGCTGTAAAAATAAGTATTGTTCACCTTATTCACCCTGTATGCAAATAGAAGTAAGAAATGTATTTTGACCAATGGTATGTGCATTCATAATACATAAATAATTATACTTGTTGTAATGTTTGTACTATTTAATTTTAAATATTCAACTACTTGTAGTACTTACTTCTAGCCGTCAAATAGTTACAAAACATAAATGATTTTGGCAAGATATGCAGTCCAATTACAAATATAGCAGCTACTGTAGCATCTTTGATTCTGTAAAAAATATCGCCTGTAACTTGTATGGTGCTTTTCTCACTTTGACATCTCTACTAGGCGGAACAGTAAATAGTAGTAATGATATCACCAAAACATTCTTAGATATTTTATGGGATACTACTGTTGAATGCTAAGTAGAGTGATTTAGAATTTTCAATTCAGCAAAAACGTAATTTTATTTAAATTAGCTGCGAACTTTTAAAAATAGTTTTTTCGTATTCATCTTCAAAATCAAGTAGGTATGTATTGGTGTTAATATTTTTTTAAATATATGTTTTTATTTTTATAGGGTCTATTTCTTTCGACTTTTTCATTGTTTAGTATCATTTTCATTAATACAAAATAATATAAGTTAAATATAAAATGAATTACCGTGGAATTATGGAAAATGTATGCAAACACTTTTAGATAATGAGGTATCTTTACGTTTATCCGAATAGTTTATATGAAAGTACTAACAGTGGCACTTCCGGTACGGCTGTTTTGAAGTCTGACCATCCCATATTCAACCAATCACACCAGCGAAACATGCATGTCGCCAGAAAACTCATGTAAAAGAATATGCACCACTGGAAATGACATTTTTTTTATTAGGTACGAAATAGGACATGGGCGGAGCCAGGGGGGTGTTAAGAGGTGCAAACCCCCCCCCCCCCAAATGTGCTGCAGTATATTAGATAAATAGTAGTAGACCGGCAAACGTTGTTTTGTCATTCAGGGATATAAAAAATTAGCTTCCGACTACTGTCAGACCCAAGGTAATTTTTCACATTTCTATTCAAATGGAATTTGACGACCTCCATGGGACGCACGGTTGGATTCGAGTGGGAGGTCGCGGGCTCGATTCCTGCTACGGGCCACTTTGGAATTTTATAATTTATAAATTGGCTCAGGTCTGGTCTGGTGGGAGGCTTTGGCCGTGGCTAGTTATCACCCTACCAGCAAAGACGTACCGCCAAGCGATTTAGCGTTCCGATACGATGCTGTGTAGAAACCGTTGGGGAGACATAACTTACCCATTCCAAGTTAGTACGCTAACATCTTCGGCTGCATCATCACTTACCATCAGGTGAGATCGCAGTCAAGTACTAACTTGTAAAGCGTAAAAAAAATGTTTTCTTAAACTATTCATCTACTTTATTAGGTCTACTTTGTAACTTGGTTTTGTAACTAATAATGGACTAAAAAAATTGTTTATATTTGCTTGGAGCTGAGCTTGATCTTATAATAAGGCGTATTTATAAACGTTTGAACAGCTCAGGACAGCTGTTACCAAGAAAGTCTTTCTTAATTAACAATCTGTTGACCGCAACCTTGTCCGCAAGGATTTTGGTTGTAGCACACAGCCTATAGTTTTTTATTACAATAAAAATAAAAATGATATATCGGATACGAAATACCTTTTGATAAGTTGTCAGTTTGGGTTTTAATGCTTTGTCTTGCTCTAAAAGCATATTTCTCATGTAGGCCATGCTATTCCCACTCATTGATTTGCCTAAACTGAAAGTAAGATATATTATATTTTCTTTAGATGCAATATTTTGTCATTTCAGAAACTTCTTTTAGTACTTAATCTACTATAGCTTGACAACTTCGTGAGGGACCCTCCTGCGGGGTGACAGACGGTGGGGGAGGCAAGGAACTTAAACGTCAGCGGTTAGCGGGCGGTGTAACGGGGAAGGGGACACTTCTCTGCATGTATGCGTTTACCGCGTCCCCCGGCCCTCTGTCAACCCGCAGGAGGGTCCCGCACGAAGTTATCAAGCTATATTTCAAGTTTTCGTAACCTGCTTACCTGTTAATAATTAACATGTGATAAAGAAAATTTAATATAAACATCAAAAAAGCCACCGGAAAAGCAAAACAGGTATACTGCAAGTAGTTGAAAACATCCGGATATTCCATACCTCCGGCTGGGTGCCTAGAAAAAAAATATTTGTATTGTACTACATAATCTTGGTGAATGTGGTACTACGAGAAAAGTGTATGTAAAATATTACTAAACTATATTCAACCATGCTCTTTTGAGGTTCCTCATAATTGCTTCAACTACAGGCCAAGAGTCAAGAGCGGCTAATTTTCAATTTCTCCGTTTTGAAATTAATAGAGATCTATTCAATTTTCGACGAAATACTACTACCTACCTACTAGTAAGTCCATGTGTAAATAAAATTTAAAAGAATAAGTAATTTCACTATTGGCCACTTTAATTATTGTTATTAAGAGTTACGTACCTATAAAAAATAGCGCGCATTGCCAAAGTAGCAAACGAAGCATGCACGACTGTGGTACTACCTGAAAAATTATAAAATAGTATTTTTCACCTGTTTTAGTTTTTATGACTAAATTGACATTACCTACTAATGAAGCAGGAAAGAAAGTATTTTATTTCGCTATTTCAGAAAACTCTTTTTACCGAGATATTGTGCATTTTTAACCGACTTCAAAAAAAGGAGGAGGTTCTCAATTCGTCGGAATCTTTTTGTTACTCTAGTAGATGAAAGTTTCTAAGAAAAATAATAAAAAAAGCTTTTATGACGAGTAACGCATGGCGGTTACCTATTTATACTTAAAATTAATAAATTTATGTGCGGTCCCTCCAAGAAATTTACCGTTATGCTTAAAGTAACCGTTAGGCCTGGTTTCCACCAAAGCGGAGCGGAGCGGAGCTGTGTTTGAGTTACCAAAGATTTCGTCATTTCGACATCTCCGAAACTGGAGGAGACGACCTGTCGAAATGACGAAATCTGACTGGACTAAAACATAGCGCAACCGAATAAAATGAGATCAAAGCACCATGCTTACCAATTGAAGACGCGGTTTGGACAGCATGTAGAACAATGTGACGCATTTCATCATAGTTTGGTTCCGTAGATCTGTATTTATCTGTATACGTCTGAAAAAACAAATTAATAAATATATACTGTTTCCCTTTTTACAAATCTAAGTTGGTAGGGAACGTGTAGTACCAACTACTTACTTGTAAATTATCGTAGACCGGTGTTAAGAATTGAGTGATAGTTGAAGTCACAATGAGTTTGTTACTTATAATGGACGTGAAAAACGCAGCAGCACTCGCCTTTAATACCATCCTGAAAGATAAGTATTACTTCAAAGAGACGTAATGTTAATACCCAATTCAAAAAAATGCCCAACGACCATTAAGAAGTTTTCACTTCCAAACACACCAAATCAATCTTACTTATTGAGAAAGCCCATGACTGTGGGTTCTTAAAAATAATGAGGTAAGATTAATGCATTTACCTTTTACCAGAGAACTGACAGCTATCTCCCGAACATAAGAACCATAATATAATGCGTCGGTCTGCGCCGCAGCTGTTCAGTAACAGATGTACCATACCACCCAAAATGAAAAGAGCTATGTTGTCCTGGAAAAAATATTTGTACATGTTAAGGTCAACTTTGAAATCCTGATATCTCGGCTATCACTTTGCTGGCAGTGTGTATAATTAATAATAAATCTTTTCAACTGCCTCTAAAAAAGATTCACTCCGATTCCAAAGGTTCTCAATTCAACTGTATTTTATGTTCGCTAGCTCAGAACTTTGCGAACCAACTCGTATTTTAATATTTTTTTTTTTAATTTGAAAGCTGGTGCTGCCTGTGTCTAATTTTTAGTCCATTTCGATTTGGTCTAATTCTGATAGTGGCATCCATGAGAAAATGATATATTAATATGTCTTAAATGTGCATCAAATACCTTTTGCATTATTGTACATTTAATAGAATGCGCGAGAAATGAACGAATAACACAATATTTTGGACAATTTTTTAAGTTTCCGTACCCGAAGAGTAAAAAATAACCCTATTTCTGAGACTTGTTTTATTGTACTTCATGAGAGTTAAAGTTGTTTTGTTTTGTTAATTTACTAACGCATATTATTTCAGGAAGTTGTAGAGCTAAATTGATAAGAAGTATTTGTTTACTTACATCAAAATAACACTGACAAACTTGAACAGTAGACATTACTCCCGCCATAGGAAGCAAAAACAGTGGAATTAACCCAACAACAGGAATGTTCACAGGTTGCCACAAGAAGAACCAAGCCATCCAGAACCAGAGACAAGCCACGGTTATATCGTGCTGTAATAAAATAAGTCATTAGGAACCTGTGGATATTCTCGAGTATGCAAATAATCTAAAATATTATACCTATAATATCTTGATTTAAAACATATTCATTGAATGGACTAAAATTTTAAAAAAAATCTTACTTCTCCTTTCCGAGGCTGCCATGACAAAAGCACGATAGGCACTAAAACACCAATTACTCCTCTAAAATGTTTTCTAAAGATATTAACTATCCGTGGCTGAAATCCTTTTATAGGTTTACGCGGATCTTGTCCTTTGCTATAAAAAAGTGTGAAATAATCAAAGATTTAAATCGCAAGATCGGCGCTAAGCCTACATTGCGCGCATCAAAAAACATCCACAAACATGCTGAGTTAGTGCTCTCAGAATGTTATAGTTTCACTTGTGACTGAAAGAGTGACAACGTGTCTCACTTAAGATAACAACGTGGACGTTTTTGGAGGTTTAGGCAAGGTTTAGGGCTCATATACTAATTACTATCTAGCGATTTAAATCTTTGGGAATAATAAATAGAAAATTTCGGCAGAGATTGTCCAACGCCAACGTAGCCCGATAATTCTGGATGCAACTGGATGACATTAATAAGCAACTATTTTATCTTCAAGGAATATTCTACTATTGTTTGTAGTTTTTTTAGTAAATACGTACTAAACTAAGAAGTTCACTTACATAATTGAGGATATATAACCCCCCATTTTAGATCCTAGAAATAATATTTTTCGTGTTACATTCACACTGTTTTTACATTCGTTTGACACGTAAAATGAAATGAATTCTGACTTTATTTTCAGACGTCAATGTTTTAGTTTGATAGGTCGATAATTTTAAATTTAGATTCAGGACACAGAGAATAAAGGTTTCATACATAGTTTTATGAGGAGTTACTTACTAAAAATAATTATTATTGTTATGCTTAAATATTTTCTTCCATAGTTGATTAGCAATTTTATGAGATAAAAAAAATCAGAAATGGATGTAGATTATTGAAAAACAAATAAATGAAAATATCAATAAAATAAACATAGTACACAAATGGCAGTATTTTATTTAAGGAATTAATGTAACAGTCAAAAATGTTCATGACGCACAAGTCACAGTTCATAAATTCGAAAATCACTTTATCTGATCTCTTGTTTCGTGGCCACTAACAGCCAATTATCTATAACAAACATTGCAAAACGTTATTATAGCGTTTAGTCACTTAACGATATGCTTTAGGGGGTAAAACCCACGGTTGTGTCAGTCAGACGGGGGTAGTCCTACGGTAAGGGTCAGTACCGACCGCCCTGTCGTGGCGTGGTGGTTTGTCGTCTGCCGCCCTCGCACCGGCTCCGAAAGTCACCATTTCCTCTTCTCTTGAAGGAGGAGGCTCAACAGCCGAGGTATCTAGAAATCTACCACTCGCCACTGACGCTTGGGATTGGAATATCGACGCGCTTCGGAGACCACTTAAAGTGTTCGCACTCTGAGGAACTTCTTTGAATTCTTCAAAATAATTATCACACGCCGTCGGCCGTGGTGCAGCCGGGAATCCGTAAAGCGTCGAGGACGACAAATCTTTGAGCGACGCTGAGCTTAAATTAACTCTTCGGTTTTTATGAATCGAGCAATGTGGGACGTCGTCGCCGTCGAAGATAAAACGTCTTCTCTCTCTGGGCGTCGCAGCTGACGACCCAGATGGAGGGTAAGTGTCCCTTTTCATCATACGCCGTTCTAATAACGTTGAGTCTCTTTCTTTGAAGTCCGTGAAAGCGAACTCGCGATCCCAAGCGCGGCAGTCTGCTTTCGCCTTCTCCGTTAATTCTGTGATCCAGTCTTTTTGATACCATTGTAAGAATAGGAATATAGCCGAAGTCCCCGCCAGCTCTGCCGCGACGAAACCGCTTATGTATAATCCGAACGAATAGCCATAACTGTATGACATCCTCGGAGTATCAAAAAATGTCATGTACCGGAGTTTGTGACCCACTTGGGATTTGAACGTAGATATGTACATGACGATTCCAGTCAGCATAATGAGACCTGAAATAAATAGAAAGAGCCATTGAATAACAATACTAGTAGAGTCGCACATTTTATAAGAACGCTGATATTGGATGCCTGGAGGATTGGATGTCGGTATCGCTATCCAGGACTATAGTTTTTATTCTCTGCTCGGAACCATGAGTTTTTCTGAGGCTGAAAGTAGCCTACCTATATGTTAAACGTTAATAAGAATATAATATAATTTATCCAAGAATATAATGTATCTATATTCCTGGATCAATCGAATTAAATCAGTCAGCCATTTGGCTGACTTTTCCGACAATTCCGAAATTAGAGCATGAAGAAGAGTGTAACAAAAGTATAGGTACAAACACAATTTTTTGCCTTTATAATATTAGTATGATAAGTCTTTTGCCCAGAATATGGGTATGGGAGTAAGCAAAAATTTTATTAAAATTATCCAGAGGAATTTTAGGAAAGCTAAATAAGTCAATTATTCTTGAATTCGAGCAATCGGTGCACTATAATTTAGGAACAATTTCATTAATTGATCAAGTGCGAGTCGAGCACGCGCACTGAGAGTTCCGTACCATTAACACCAACTCCAACGAGAAAACCTCTCACTTTGCTTTCCAAATTCATTTTATTAACATCAAGCAAAACAAGCAAAAAATTATTTCTTTGTATTTTCAAGCATTAATTATAAGCATTAATTATATTTTTTGTATTTTTGTTATTACGGCAACAGAAATACATCTTCTGTGAAAATTTCAAGAGTCTAACTATCGCGGTTCAAGAGATACAGCCTAATGACAGACGGCGAAGTCTTAGTAATGAAGGTAAAAATGGGTCCTCATTTTTTACCTGAAAATCAGTCAAAGAGCAACAATATACTTACCAGATATTATAAAAAGCACACCCGCAATGAATGTGCAAATTCTTCTACCTTTCACACAGTGCCCCAGCACGCAGCACAGCGCGCCCACCGCCTGCGTCAGCACCGCCAGCAGCAGTGGCGCCGCCGACTGCGTCACTACATCTGGAAATCATCGATAAGTACATTTTAATTTTCTGAAACCCAACATGCTGGAATGGAGTGAAGTACCGGGAAACGTAGCTGCGTACCGAATGAGTGAGGACCGAATATGATTTAATTGTTATACAATTATTATTATTTATCATTCTGGGAAATTGATTCTCAAATTCTGCCGATACGATAACGTCTGATGATAATTTTAGGAGGCCCAGAGATCTCCATGGGCTGAGGCAACCTTATATCTTAAGTATCTCGCAACAACCTTTTGATTCTGCAAAACCATCATTTATGCAGCCAAGACGCCTATTGGCTAGCTGTGTTGCTATGGTTACCGTCGATTGTTGGTCGATATATAATTTTATAATTACGAGAATCATACCACAGATTTGCAAAATCATTCGCAATCAGTGCTGCCAAACAATTTTAAATTGTTTCCTAATAAAATGTTACGTGCAGTACATTGCATGCAAAATTTAATACATAGTTGCATTGCTGAGATCGGCCCGATACTGGTGTATCATCACAAGATGTTGACTTTACAATGCAAAAATGCGATTAAGAAACTACGTAACATATACCTGCTTACTTCTATATTTAAAACGATTTAAAATATCATACATGGTATCGCAGTCGTGGAGTCACTCGGATCCGGCGTGTATTGTGACAGCGGGAAGTATGGGATGTCCAAACATTGGTACACGGTGCTGCCAGCTGAAACGTGAAAAATTTTACTTAGGTATAATTAAGTAAAACTAGAAAAGAAGCAAATTATGGAAGGTGTATTACTTAGGGATAAAGAATAAAAATAGTTCCTAAGCACACTCTCCGGAATATATTCTGTAGAACACCGACAGACAAGGAACCATACGACGATGCTCGAGGCTTCTTGGCAATATTCATATGTATTCACGTTAATTTTGCTATACGCATTTGACGTGATCAGATTTAAATGAGAGGTCCTTGATTCGAGTCCCGGCATGGGATTTAAATTATAATAGATTTCTACATCAGTATATCTGGTCTGGGGAGAGTCTTCGACCGTGGTTGGTTGAAAACCTTTCGGCAAAGACATACTGCCAAGCTTTCCCTTTGTAGCAACCGTTAAAGACTATTCATTATTACTTATAAGATAGTATGATAACATCTTCGGCCAAATTTTTATAACTTATTGGGATTTTAAAATAAATACACTGATAAAATGTAATTTACTTTTATAACACGTAACAAAAATTATGTATTATATGAAAAGACATTGTGAAAGAGCAAGTGCCGAGTTCCTTGCCAGTTATTTTCGGTGCAAACCTGCTTTCCGAACTTGGCGGTAGAGTTTTGACTGTAAATGCCCGTTCGAAAAATGAAAGATTTTCACTTTAATTTGTGTAGGAGCTTTTACGAGTAAGATAGAATACTTCTTTCAGAGAAAGAAGTATTCGAAAGTATCTCTACAAACATACTTATTATCTAGTGTCGGAGTTTTCAAAGGGGAAATAAACCAGTCAGTGAGTGAGACAGGACGGAAATTCGCGAACGTACGAGAACAATGAATCTTCCGTAGCAGCTCGCAAAGTGTCGACTCGTCAAAGTTTTACTCGGTCATTGTTTGCATACGCTACATATTCAAAGCATACAAGTAACAAGTTTGTATCTTGAGTTACTTGTGACAAACAGCCCCTAGATTGTCTAAGAAAAACGTATTCATCGTTATCGTAATCGTTTGCCAATTCTGCCCGCTGATTGTGCTTCTGATTTCCGTCACCCAATCACCGGGCATAATTCGCTAGCGATTACAATTAGCTATGAAATTTTCTGAGTATGTTCTGTAGGTCTTAGGGTAGATCATAAGCTATTTTGTAAATATACCTAATGTCAAAACAACGTTTGCGGAGTCAGCTACATTTATATACATATAAGTAGACTATCCAACCGCGCAAACGTTGCGACTTGCGTCGCCATTTAGGTATGTGAAAAATAGCTTACGACCTCAGACTTAACAAATATAGGCTAAAAATTACATAAAAATCTGCTAAACCCGTTTCGGAGGAGTTTGGTCACAAAAACTGTGACACGAAAATTTTACATGAATATTACATTATTACAGTAACAGGTAATAATAGTATACGACACGACCCTCCCTCACGCCACTCCTCGAGGCGGGGTGGGCTTGGGTCTAATATAATAGTTTCCAACTTTCCTCATAGTTACCAGGACGAGATACCATGTTACCATGGTAGTGGTAGGTAAGTGTGTTTTCAGATCAAAGATCATCTACAAATTATTTTAGTTGCGATCGTATGAATTCCAAATGACCACGTGAAACTTTCGATGATTACCACTTGATGGTAGAGTGTTTGTCACCGAATTTTAAACTGACTTCCAAAAACAAAACAAGGGGTTAGACATTAATTCTGCCTTATGTTTTTTAGCACAGACCAGGGAATAACTTTATAGTTTAGTATCGATATATATCGATTTTCGTCTATAGTTGGTCCGATTTGATGAAGATTCTAATCCATAGATGAAGGAAATCTTACTTCTTCCGAATTTTTTGTCTAAGTATTACTGATTTTGTGGATATTTTATGAATATGGTTTAACGTAGATTTGTATAATGTTAATAACTACAATGTATTTGTATGTACCTTACCAAAGGTTGCCTGTAATAGATTGCTTAAGCAATAATGCCGCCGTTGTGCTCATTGTGTTCTATATGTCTGTCTTTTTCTGTATGTTCTGTATTTAGTGCTCAATAAAATTGTATAAATAAAATGAAATAAAAATTCTTCATGGAAAAACGTGAAACTAGATCGGCATTATACTTGTATGAAAATAGGCCAACGAAGTTCAGTCTTTAATATTCTGCAATGTTCATCCAATGGCCAATCTGGAACGTTGTGTGCAGACGAGAACAGAGGACCTTCCTGTGTTGGACGTAAACGTATTGTGGACACGTCGGAAGTTACGCCCGCCATTGTCAACTACAATACGTACTATTGAGCTTATAGACGAAGCAAAATTAACCACCAGTGTTCTGTCAGCTTTGAATCAATAGTAGTGTTTAGTGAATTTCTAGATTTCTTCTATGACTTTCTAAATGCATAGACAAAAATCTTGCAAGAGCATGTTGTAGATGAATGAATCCGGAAGTTAAAAGAGTGTGGTGGCACCGGTAGCGTTGAAGACAGTTACTTTAGGCAACGAATATATAATATTACTTACGTACTTTAAGGGTCATAATATAACGATAACGATTACATATCCTGGGGCTCTATACCTAATGGATATCTCGATGTAATAGAAATGGAACGAAATCCAAAGAATAGGTATATAAGTGTGTCACGTGATCAATTTACACATATTTTTTTAAGCTTATTATTGTATCGCAATTCGCAATATGTCCACATGGCTAGAACTGCTGCACGCTTAGCAAAATCTACGATTTTCATAGAAACTTAGAGGTCACTCTCATTCGAGAATGACAGTAGTCTTTGATAAGTCACGTGATCATTTTCTCGTTGATTTCTCGTTTCTCTCGAATAATTCAAAAGTTGTTAATTTAAAAGTCGTTCAACTTTTAAATTTCATTCCATAATATAGTTAAATTATGAGCATTCGACAGGGTAATCTAAGGCTTGAGATAAAGTCCATGACTGAAGTTGCTTTTACAATCAGGCTTCAGGCCTTAGTATAGAGAAGGTTTAGTAACTATAGGGAAAACAAAATAAACTGAAAAACTCACGTTCTGTATGACATATTCTCCATAATCCCGACACAGTGTGTTTGGCAATGAGCTCATGTTTCCCGGAGCCGTTGAACGCTGGGTTCAACATGTTTTCCTGCGTGTGCAGCCAGTTATTGGTGGTGACGGCGATGAGCACGGCTACGACAGCGGTGCCGGCGGAGAGCGGTGTCAGAAACCACAGGCATGCCACTGACGAATCAATCTGAGCGACTAATGTGGGCGAGGGAGGCGTAGGCCTGTAAGTTTAAACAATAGTATTCGGTCATTTCATTTACTTTAATTTTCTTATTCACAGTTGCAACTGGTTGATGGCACTACTATCGCCGAAGCAGGGCAAGATAAAATCTGCGAGGGCCACTAATGTTTCGATTCATAGTTATTGAAGAAACACAATATTAATTGTACAGTAAAATAAAACATTGAAATTTGAGTAACATGGCATAACTATTAACTACTTCCTACTCTAATACTGAAGGAGACCAGTAATCTTCTGTCATGTCATTTAAAATGTTTGAATTTGCTGAATAATGTGCATTTATTTAAGTACCGACGACTGATGAAGGTGAAGTTTACTTAGATGAGTTTCAATGAGAGTGTGTAGTTTGACTGGATGTGTTGTGATGAACGTGAAGTCTACCTGGATGGGGTGTGATGAAGGCGAAATTTTCCTGTTTGTGTTGGGATAAACGTGAAGTTTACCAGGATGTGTTGTGATGAGGGTGGAGTTTATCAGAATATGTTGTGATGAGGATGAAATTTACTTGGACAGGTTGTGAGGAAGGTGACGATTACCTGGGCGGGCGGCGGCTGGCGTTAGCGATGGCGCCGCTGAGCGTAGGGGCGGGCTGCGCTCGCGCACCACGCGGCAGCGAGGCGTGCACGCATTGCGCGCCGCCGCCCCACATGCCTTGCCTCCGCTTTACTGGAAACAACAAATCATAAGATAAGGAAATTATGTTAGTAAGGCAATACTTACAGTGCGAAGACTATCGTGGCGCGTGGCCAAAATCGGAACTAACGCCGCTATCTTGTGATATTGTTTGATAGTTCGCTCTGTCGGTATATCGCTATTATGCTTAATATTAACTAAAATAAAACTAAAATTGAAGTAAACTGAGGAAGTTTTATTTTCTGGCTGCTGCTTTTATTTTATTTTGATAATATTAGCGGGCTTGTTAAGTCTGGTTGGCTGGGAGAGATCGAATATTTGTTTATCTTATTTTGTTCTTTAGATAACAAGGTTCGTGTATGAACTTAAAGCAAAGCCTGGACGAATAAACATCTCCTGATGATTATGCTCCAATAATAAGGCGATACATGCTTACATGAAAACTAAAAATAATTTTATTTTGTTCCGTACAAAAGGACTTTTGTAAGGTATCTGACTATTTTTATTATACTCTTTGTAATAAAACTAGCGGATGTTTTCGGATCAAACGATCTAATAACTTTACAAACCCGGTTCTAATATTTACAAAATTGGAAATTCATATTCATATTTCAATTAAAATATTCATTATATTAAACTCTGAATCGTATATCAAAGGCAAGTACGGTCGATATTTTTCATAACACAGAGCCGTATTACAGTTTTTACAGCATAAAAGGTAATAGAGTTGTTAGGTTAAATTACTTCTTTCACTCCTTTACACTTTGCACGTTGCAACCTCGCCTTCCAAGATTTGCATTTTTATTGTAAAAACCTCATTTATTCTATAGCATACCTACTTATATGGCTTTGATAAAATCGATCGTCTGCACAATGTCTGAAAACTACTTATCAAAGAACTGATAAAGAAAAATTTAACGCAATGCGCTCATTTTTTAGGCATTAAGAATCGTGTTTGAAAATCAATCCTTAGAAATTAAATCTTCTCAATTTTGTACTGAGACTAACGCCTTCTGAAGATGCTCTAGTGTTGGGGCGAAACATGGGCCGAGTATAGAGCAGAAAATTTGTTGCATAGCTCACTTCGTTATGAAAGTAAGCGTTGCTTAGCTTGTACTGTTTTACTACACTTACAGATTATACTTTTTCGGGGCTAATATATAATTTTATTCGTTCCATTTCCATATTTTTCAATAATTTTAATTCCATTCTGCAATGTCATTGTGTTGATTTATAGAATAAAGCCAGCTGCATCCACTCAATTTACTCAATGAATTGCCACTACCGGTTATATTTACCGAGCAAATATTTCCCTGACGCGGTCTCAAGTCTCAACTTAATCGAAGAAAAAGACGTACTTTAAGACGAAGATGCTTGATTTTTTTGTACCTCGCAGAAACTAGACCCAAAAACTGTTTTTCGAGTCGAATTGAAATAAGAGTTATCACGGGTTTATTGTTGAGTCAAAATCTCCTGTAAACATTCTGGTGTAGAGCGAAACGTACGTCCAGAAAAGCAATAGTATTTTTTAACACGATGGCCCAAAAAAAGGAATGTAATGGTTTTAGGGTTCATGTTTATAATATGTATGTATATGAGTTTCTTTATTCCAACCCCTTGAAGAGATTTAGACGATTGAGGTATGGTTAGAATCATTCTGAGTAACAAAGGCTATATTTTTTGGAAAAAGACATTTTATAACAGGTCGGGTTTTTTTAAATATTACCTACTTGTGTCATAAAAAGCTGAAATCATATGACAGACACGAGCCTCGAAGGAGTTTAAAGAAACAATTCTCTAACTTTTACAAAATATGTCTCTTATTCCAGTGTATTCCATTCCATTGCAGTGTATTCCATTCGCGGATGAACGGCGTATCGCTATCTTCGGGGAGCTAGCGACCGTCGAAACTCTGAATTTATGGCTTCCCTGCGATTTGATCTTTGTTCCACCAAGGTTGTGTGCTATCCAACGTTAACTTATATACTATACCTACTTGTAAGTTGCACTTGCGACCCTATTTCGGTGTTTCAGGGTTATTAATTATTATCAAATTAGTACATAAATAGATAAATAAAAATAGGGCACAGTTTAGTTACTAGTTTTGGGAAAACCAAGAATAAAATATATTAAAGAGCAGTACGCGGAAAAATATAACGTTGACACGCGCGTATTTTTTTAACATATTTTAGGTTGAATATTGAAAATTCGTTTCTAATCGGATGCCTATATCGTAGGAGTCGACTACAGGCCAGTCGGTTGGTACAAACTACCTAAGCCAAGAAGGCCGCTTTATTTTAAAATAATTTACATTTATTTGCACGTTTATTGTATCAAAAGAGCTTGTATTTTCTTCAAATACGTAATTTCCGTTATTATAATTTAGGAAATAACGAACATGTAAAATAAGATTAAGACGAATTAAATACGAACGTAATTAGATTATTTCCAAGGTGAAGGGAAGTTTTCGAACCGGTACCTTGAGTGGGTACACTCGTATATCTGCCAGATTTCACTAGTACAAGAAACCCTTTGTACTGAAATGCGGGAACCCACAGCGATGTAATTACGGATAAAATACTTACCTACGTACCTTTATTTGTACCCGACTATTTTATCCGGTACGTTTTCTATTCATTATGGAAGAACTGGAAGAAAATTAATTCGGGCTTACATGGTATTGACACTATTGAATTTGCTGGACGCTACTATGTACTTTGCGTTACTTTGGCAGGTGTTACTTTGTGAAAGTCTATAATTATAACAGGAACGTAACAATAAATTAGGCTGGAGGTGGGCGCTAATAACTGCAACATAGTTTCAACTAAAGCAGTAATTATAAACGTTTTATAGTTAGTAAGAAACATTTGTAAATGAAAGATGATAAATAAATTGGAGGATAATAATATTTCAGCAATATTTTCGTAGTAACATATATATCTACGTAGATATGTTTTACACCAACACCGTAACATCATTACAAGGAATTTAGTAAAAAATGTGTTACGCACAAATCAATTAAATTAATAATTCAAATTCTTTATTTCTCAACTTTTCCTATGAAACTGTTTTTATACGTTTTGTTTCCATGCAATTTATACTACGAGTATAATAGTCATAACTATTTCACGGCTTAAAACTTAATTCAAGAGAGTTGTAAACGGGCAGTTTAGAACCACTGACACCATGAAGAAGAAGCCGATACAAACTCGGGTCACAGTTGGGTCACAGAATACCAAAATTGTTCGGGTATTCGCTTTCTATTTACCAAGAATGACAAGCTAGTAAAAAAACAGAGCAAGCTTTCACTTTCAAGGTTATTAGTTAAAAATTTTACTTTCGTGATTTAATGAATAACAAGTATTTCTTGAATAACAAGTACTTTAAATTACTTTTTAACGAATTTTCAAACAAACATTTTTAAATTACCTTAAAAATTACTTTAGATTACTTTTTAACGAATTTTCCTTATGTGGTTGAAGTCCAATTGCCCAGCGTACTCGAACGAAACGTTTTTCTTCCACGTTTCTGATAAGAACCTATAAGGTGTGGAACTCCCTTCCAGCTTCCGTGTTCCCAGCCAAGTACAATCTGGGTGCCTTCAAGAGAAAGTGAATAGGCATTTTGTAGGCAAGCGCATTTCCTAGACCTTAATATCATTTCTGCCCATCAGACATGATTGTGGTCAAGCGCAAGCTTATCAATTGTAAAATAAAAAAGCAAATTACTAATTGCTTGTATCATATTCGTAAATAGGCGTTCGTATTTTAAGACGTAAGCATCGTGCTTACGTCTTGAAATACGAACGCCTATTTACGAATAGTTGAGTAGGAAGGACGTAGGTAGTAGCGAATTTGACTAAATACTAAACCCAACGGTTATAATCATACGAAATGGACGTGACTGACGAGGGTTAAAGGCAAGTGGGTTAATGCGAGTGTTAGTTCCGGCCGTGCGTCGACTTCCGTAAGAACGAAACACAAAGGCCAGATTAAAAACATAAAAGATAATATGCCCGGCTTTGTTATACTCATACCCTCTTTGTTCCTATCACGGTGCAATTAGCGGGGATATTAATAATTTAGATAGCTAATATTTATGTTCAATTATTAAAATAAAAAAATCATTTCATTCACTTTCAATACATATGTAGTAGGTATTCCACCTATTCTTATGTGTAATGAAACGAGAGCAATATATATTTCTACATAATTTATATCAGTGATAGAACAGTGACTTAGATATTGGACTACTATTTGCTTTTAGTTATCTATTATGATCGGACTACTGACAAAAAATGAGAATTCCGAAATATCCAGTAGGCCAGCACATTCCATTTTCAAGCACATTATCACTATAGTCACAAAACAAATAAATAAATAAACAATATTTTTTTCTTGGAAGTACCTATACTATAACGCAAGATCATGCAGATGATGTGTGATATTCGGGTTGAATGTCGTAACTCGTTACTGCTTACGTGACTGTAGCGATGTATTTACCTTATGAATACTGAAAACGAGAACAAAGCTACAAGTAACCAGCATGGAGCATCAGATCAGATGAATAGCAACTTAGATAAAGGTGAAAAAAGCTTAAGAACAAAACTAACTGTATGCGTAACTATGATATACATGATCAAGTTCCTAAAAATATGAGTGACAAACTCATTATTAATAGGATATTATGGAATAACTAGCTGACCCGACAAACGTTGTAATGCTTTACAATTATTTTTCACGTATCAAAGCTCTCTTATTTCTCACCTATCAAAAATAGTTAGGTTAGGTTAGTTTAAAAAAAATATCCATAAAAATCTTAATTTCATAAAACTTAGACACACTTGACCTTATTGAACATAAAATACAAAGAAAGTACCTACTATATCAGTTTTCTTCTTACTTTAAATTTATTTCATTTGGTAGAAGAAAACATTAGAAAGTAAACACAGTAGGGGTGTCCACTGCTATAATTAGCCTGAGTAGTAGTCGCCACCAATTTATATAATGCGGTTTACCCACACTTTAAGTCATTTTTTACCCCAAACGATAATACCACCTCATCTTATAAAGTCGTTTGCTCCTCTTCTCAGGGGAGATCTTTTATTAAGTGATAGAGCTTTCCTTCGAGCTATGACGCGAGCGTAGCAGGCATTTTGTTCTGTCACACTCTATAAACATTTTTATGGAGGCACCGTCCTATATATTATTACGGGAATTACGTGAATATTATATTATGCGTCAGAATATAACTTTATTATTAACTCTGCGAAATAAAGCTTTCCGCGTCTGGTCGTATTTTAAGCAAAAATCCTAAAAATATGTTCGGAATTTTTCTGGAAATCTTGTGGAAAAATACTGTTCATATAACGGCATATTATTGATAAATTTCTTTAGTCAATGCAAAGACTTTCGACAATGCAAAACCAATTGACCATAGATTTATAAACGTCGTCACTCGTCGCTGGCGCTCAGAGTTTATTTTAATATCAACAATATCAACGTAATGGAAATACGAAAGAATCGTTTAATTAAACTTCATATTTAAATCATATTTTATGAAAGCTTTCTCTCAGCTGGACAGTGAATTTAATTAATTAAGTAAAACTCGTATGCAGTAAAAAATAAAATATCATGACTCACAAGAGTTTCATATTAGACAATCTTATCTTAATATATATAAGTCTCGTGTCACAATGTTTGTCCTCAATGGACTCCTAAACTACTGAACCGATTTAGTTCAAACTTCGTGAATATCTGTCATTTGGTCCAACTTAAAAGATAGAATAGTTTTTATCCCACGTGGACGAAGTCGCGGGCATCAGCTAGTAACATATATATCAGAATTTTACGCGAGATAAACATCGAAAGCTGTCAAATGTATTACAATAACTTCTATCGTAGATACCTATTCGTATTTGGAACGCCGATCGATTTATCACAAAGTTACAAACTAGAATTCTACTAGATTGCTTTGGAATACATTATGCATATCGGTGGTAAGTTATTGTATTCGGATGCAGCCAAATTACTGCTAAGTTAGTATTTGGAACCAATGCAACCTTCATCTTAGTCAGCTGTTTGGCCGAGTTTGCAAAACACGAAGAAATCTCAAACGTTGAGAGACGTTATTTGTAACTTTTCTAACGTCATAAAATACCTAATTTGTTACATAAACTATCTTGTTCAGTTAGATACCAAGGTATACCTATTTATTGTGCAAGGTTCGCTCTGCGTGAAAAGATAATGACTATGGATGTATGGAGTCCCGTATCTAGCTGATTTAAATCCAAACTTTATTTTTTCGGTCTCCACATGAACTTCTACATTATTTTTAATTAACATCTTGTTTATAAAGTTATGGGCAAATAAACAAGTTGGTCTTCTCAATAAAATCTGTATGACAGCCGACAGGAAATATGCATTGAAAACAAAGTAACTTTTTATATGCAAAATTAAATTCCGGAAATGAAAAACAAATTGTAGTGTATAACTCTTTGAGATTGGCGTATTGTCTTGTATATTGACTTCCGGTTTGTTGACACTTATACGGTTGTTAGTATCATGTATAAATATGGTGGTACTGTTATATACGTAGCGGTTGTTCTAGTGATAGTGAAGTGTTCCCACGTAATTTATACATTGTGCAGTGTGGGAACATCACACAAATTAATGCCAATGGTTAAAAAAACACTGGTATTTCCTCGAATAGTTTGGTTTTGGTTCATGAGAAAACTTCATACCACCTTTGGTCATTCTTCTTTGGGTTTTCGCAATTACCTTGAGAACTAACTATAGATTTTTCCGGAGTAAAAAGTAGCCTATTTATCAGTATAGTGAATAATCTATCTTCGGTCTTTTAGTAGTTTCGGCATGAAGGACTAACGAACATACACAAACATAATTCCGGACTATTCTCGGTTAAATTTTCATTAGTATGTTATTACTTTATTATGTCATATCTATGGTAGATTGTGAAAGGACTCATCTATGTACTTAACTACAACATATTTATATCTTTAGTTAGTTACATATTATATAACATACTATATTGATTCATGAATTTAGATATATATGGTTTATAATTATACAAGTGTAACTCTCCGTTGAATATCTCGGGAACAAAGTTCCTCATACTTATTATTAAATTTTCCATTCAAAAACGTTTGAAGGCATGAAACCGAGGTCTTTGTTAATTTTTATTATTAAATGCAATTTTACCAACCGCTGGCCTTAATGGCTTTTACAGCGTCGCAGAGGGAATTGGGCCGCGTAGAATGGCAAGTTTCGGAACTTGACACTTTACGACCGTACTTAAGAGTCCGGAATTAAATTACAATTTGTAGTTTTAAAAATATCTGACTGGGAAACTTGACAAAATAAATCATTGTATCAGAGCTGTCGTTGTGCGCCAAACTAAAACTAATGCGAAAGTAATATTAGTTTTTTTTTCTTTAATTTAATTTTTCGCAAATCCTGAAGGGTTCGTGAATTCGTCACTCAGTTTCCCTACTTTCAAGTTAGATTGCTTTAGGAATGTATAGATTGCAAAAGCAAATTTCGGTCTTTCACAAATACCTTGGGAATCATGGATTTTTTCCGGGATGAATAGAAGCCTTGTTAGTCCAGGGTAACCTAGGTAGGTTACCCTAGACCAGTGGTTCCCAAACTTATTTTGTCTACTGCCCACTTTGAGAATAAATATTTTTTTAGCGCCCCCATTTTTTCACCTATTTAAAAACCACTATAACTTCAAATTGAATTAATTAATTATTGTGACCTATATATGTATATTAACGGAGAATTCTAAACGAAACTTTTACTATAACCCGCAACTTGAAACCTGAGCGCAGTAGGTAACATACAACGGCGCTTAAGGTCTCAAGTTAACTCTTACGGGCTCCACCTGCCAATAAGAATGATTATTGAAACGCAACTTTATAGTATTAAAACAGAGTATCTTTTATTAAAAATATAACTAAAATAATCAATCCTTATATAAAAACTAATGTGAAGGATGAATCTGATGCTGTTTAATAAGTTTGTTGATATCAGGTTCCAATTTACTCAAGAACAGTCGCAAGTCGCCACGTTCGGTAACAAGCAAACGATTTCGCTTTTTAGTAAGCAATGTTGTCACAGCACTAAATCCACGTTCACACAAATATGACGATGGGAATGCTATCAAGAA
Organism: Coenonympha glycerion; assembly: GCA_963855885.1. Lineage (NCBI taxonomy): Eukaryota > Metazoa > Arthropoda > Insecta > Lepidoptera > Nymphalidae > Coenonympha > Coenonympha glycerion. The sequence continues at coordinate 9,785,046 of OY979639.1, forward strand.
TCGTTGAACGATTGACCACAATCCAGGGTACAATTGCGGGATCGGTTTTTGTAGCCAAAATTCTTGGTAACCATTTTTGAACTTGATTTTTATTTCCTCGTTTGTTGTCAATTCTATAAGTTCTTCTTCCAGCTGAGGTGACATTGCTGTGTTGACATTTGAAAACGGATCCAACACCCAGTCTGGTATTTCCAAGTTCAAAATGTCCTGGTATCGTTCGGTGAAGTCAATGTGGAGGTTTTCCAAATGTTGGCAGTAGGCAAACAATTCGTCGTTACTGCATGATACTGATAAATTTGGAAAATTGTGAAACTCACGTCTGCCCAGATTCTTTTTGTGTAGAAGCAGTTTGGCTGCGAAAGCAGCAACGACGTTTTTTGTTTTAATTAAATTTAGTTTATCGCCTTGCATTTGGAGATTCATGTCGTTGAATAATTTATACAGGTCTGTCATGTAAGCTATATCATTTTTTGATGTTATGAGCTTGTCGTGCAATTCTGTATCTTTAGTTTCCAAGAACTCTATAACAGAGTCAAACAGGTTGTAAAATCGAGTCAGACAATTGCCTCTTAATAGCCAACGAACTTCAGTATGATACAACAAACGGTTGAAATCCTCGTCATTAGTAACACAAAGCTGATGAAATAATCTATCATTCAAAGAGCTGTTGCGGATTTTATTGACTGCTTTGATGACATATTGCAGTGATTGAAATAGTTTTTCACTTAAGTTTCTAGCAACTAAATGTTGTCTATGAATAACGCAATGTACACCAAGGACATCTGGAATTTTATTTTTTAAGTACGCTATGAAGCCTTTAGGCACCCTGTCATAGCCGGAGCGCCATCCGTAGCAACTGAAATAATATTTTTCAAAGGAATCTCTTTCTCATCGCAAAACTTTTCCAATGTATTGAATATGGTTTCACCTTTTGTATCGGTCTCTAAATTTCTAGCAAATAATAGTTCTTCACATATTTTCTCATCTTTAATAAACCTCACGTAAGACAACAACAATGCTTCATTAGTTGGTAAAGTGGACTCATCGAGCTGAATTGAGAATTGACTTGTCCTCAGGTGATCGCACAATGATTCTTCAATGTTTTCAGCCATTTCATCAATTCGTCTTTGCACAGAATTATTACTCAAAGGAATTTTTCGGATAATATCTGCGGCCGGTTTATGAAGCACAGTAGTTATTACTTCATTTATTGCTGGCAATATTAACTCTTCTCCGATGTTATGTGGTTTGCCTTTTTGAGCAATTAACAAAGAGATATTGTACGAAGCTCGAAGTCCGTCGTCATCTTGCTTAGTAGCCGCCGAAAATAGTTTTGCTACACTTGGCTGTGTATTATGCTTCTTCTCTAGGTCTTGAAAATATGCTACATTCTTGTCTTTCTTATCTGGATGCATTTTATTCAAATGATCTTGCAGCCTTGAAGGCTTCATTGCTTCATTCGAATATGTTTTTAGACATAGAAGACACAAAGGCGACGATGGGTTTGTGGGATTTTCAATAAATCCGAATTTAATATATTCCGCACAGTATTGCCGTCTCTTCTTTTTTACTTCCGACATTGTTTTGCAATGAGAAATACGTTCAACTTCGCGAGTAGTGTAGAGGAGGTGTAAGTAGTGCTCATCTATTACGCGCGAGACCACAAATGAAAATAAAATAAATATTACATTGTTTATATAGAAATGCTTAAGCAGCACGCACCGACAGGAATAAAACAAACATGCATAAACTCGTTAATCTCATTCGACGCTCAATCGTACTCAACAAGTCCGAACAAGTATTCAATGAATCATCCGACTGCTACAGGAATGCACAATTCGGGTTATTTAACAAAAACTTGTTAAAACATGATAGATATCTACGAGTACTAATAACTATTAAAATGCGAAAGTGTGTCTGTTGCCTTTTTATTTGTGTCTACTTTCATTACGAAACGGAGCGACCGATTGACATGATGATTCATTTTTTCTATATTCAATAAAATATGACAGATATATGAACTACGCGGAGAGAAATATAGAATCGAGTTTGAGCAATCTTTTAATTCATATTAGTTGATGTTCACAAGTTGTTGTTGAGAGTCGAGAGCTCTTGCAGTTAAGAGGTTGTTTAAGAGGCCTACTAGCTAAATAAAATTACAAATCACCCCCCCGCCTCGACACAACGCCCCCATTTTCTTTCTGGGTCTCTTACCGCCCCCCTTGAGACCTGCAGCGCCCACAAGGGGGCGTTATCGCCCACTTTGGGAAAGACTGCCCTAGACTAACAGGTAGGTAGTTTTAAATTTCAGCCAAATAGGTTTAGTAGTTGTGGCGTTATTAAGTAACAATAATTCAGGCATAAATGTCCTTCGTGCACTGTAAACAGATAGCTTGTCCAGCAGTGAAGGTAAAGTAAAGTATGACAGTTATATTATAATGTATTCGTATAAGAACTTACCTACCTATCCTGTGATACTAGATTTTGATAACAATAGCGCTAAAAAAAAATTACGCCACCCTTTCCAAAAATAAGACGCAATCGACAAAAGCTCTAGATACAGGAATTAACGATTTCTCCACACGGAAATCATTATAGAGCAGGAATCCACACAAGCGTAATATTGTGTGCATTGATATTCAAGCAGCGCGGAATCCGGGACACAAAATCGAAAAAGAGTACCCGGCAAAGTGACTATGAAAGTTAGATAGTTTCGCTGTATTGCACCGTTTCCGATTTCCGATTGTCCCCAGAGGTTTCTAAAAAGCGCATTCCATTTCATTTCTAAATGAACATTAACAGTGTTTCACAGACAATGAGCTGATGTCTCTTTGTGATATATAAAATTCTTGCGGCACAATATTTGAAAAAAGAAAAACTTCTCCGAAATGGATTGATCGATTTTTATGATTTTTTCTCTGTATATTCTGTGGATGTGGGAATAAGACATTCCATTATATCCATAGTAAATGAAAAACAATTTATATGGCAAAACAGCGTTTCCCGGGTCAGTAATTTTTTTTTATAAATTCACTATCAAAATATTTAAATAGTGATTGCGTCTTTCTTCTGTTTTAGAGAAAAAGCTCCATTCAACTTAATGTTATTATTACGAGCATTCTAATTGATATCTTAACTTTTTTTCAATAAAAGCTCCAGTGCCTTACTCATTTCATTTCTACCTACTAACTTAAGACCCTTCGCACACGACTCGTAAGCATAATATGACAATTACGCCTCCTACGATTCGCTGCAACACCACTTCGTCTACGTACATGTTTGAAAATGTTCGTACTCGTATTCCTCTCGTCGTACGCGAGGGTTACGCTACGCTTACGCTTACGAGCTGTGTTCGAAGGTGCTAAGATGGATTATCTCAAAAACGTGATAAATACGTTTTACTATGCAGTCGTAAGAATATCCCGGCTAATTCGCGCTCAGATATAAGGGAAATGATAATAATCCGCCCACTCGAGATTACAAAACCAAAAGCGGATTATTTATCTTTAGAGTTTCTTAACTGGGATTCATTATTTTATCCCTTGTTGGATGTCAGTATCAGATTGTAATTAATACGATGCTACCTTCTATAGGAAATCATTGCATTTGTTTTTAGGGTTCCGCACCTTAAATGAAAAGCATCCAATCCATAAAAAAGAATCACTTTTGTCCTCTGGCCGATATTTATAAAACTTTTGTTTTTAATTTTTGTTTTGACTTGCCAGAGTTACTCGAATTTTCGACTATACTGAGGTGTATCACATTTGAGTGATACATAATAAACTGACCCAGCAAATATTGTTTTGTCATATAAGTTATTCTCTCTTAAAGGTCTGAAAATTAGCTTACGTCATATTCTCAGACCAACGTGTTGGCTGCCTGCCCACGTTTCTGTGACTGGTGGTCTCCTTTCAAGTTGCAAGCCGTTCCATATACGTCGCAAGCAGATCCATCGGTTGTGGGAAGTCCTACATACATGTCCTGCTCTTTTATTCTTGTACTCAGACACTTTTACAACAATATCAGTAAGTGTCGTTCTTTTAAGGATTATTGTGTTTGGCACATGGTCGATGATGAGTGTTAATAGTTTAACGCAAACGAATAAACTAACGAGCATCAGCACTGCCCACTAATACATTATTCTTAGTTTAATTAAGTAATTAATAAGACGCTTCCTGAATTTATTCCTCCCTAATCAAGTCCAAGAAAGGCGATAGCGGGATAATAGGATGGTATAAATTAAAGCCGTTTTTATCTACAATTACTCCGCTGCGGTGGCCGACAATTTGCCGTTACACTAAACCTTTCCTATACTTAATTGTACGAGGGCTGTCTTTTCTAACTCCAAATGAGCAAATGAGTGGTGCTAAGTTTTTTTCTACCGGGTCGGTAACTAGATGAAGACAATGTCCATTACCAGATTAAAATTATCAAAACTAGCTTATGTCGAAAATTGAGAACGGTACTTCTATTGGAAAAAAAACAGAAATGCTTTTAAGAATGCACTGACCTACGTTTTCTCCATACATTCAAAATAACAAATCATTTGTAATTCGTGCATATTTCGATCATGTTGTGGTGTTATTCGGATTCATATATTAATAATCTATGCTCCTGGCCATCTTTGGTTCGGAAATACTTCTTTAAAACGAAATAATAATCAATTTTGATCAAATTTTTTAATAGCTTTGGTCGAGTTCCGTAATACCAAAAATTATGAATGAAAACTTGTAACTTTATTTATTAAATGGTGTTTTTCTTTAGCTGGACAATAAAAACTGTGCTCCTGAACTAATACGACGTGAGATAGTGTCTTTTTTATTACAAAACAAATAAGCAGAAAACATGTCCTCTTTGACATAAAAATAAGCAAAACTAAATTCGTGTACAATTTCGTTTAACAAAAGTATTTCGGAACCAGATATGGCCAGGAGCATAGATTATTACTATATTAACCCGAATAACACCACAACATGATCGAAATTTGCACGAATTACAAATGATTTTGGTATTACGTTTGTATGGGAGACATCGTGGGTTAGTGGACTCCTAAGATGCACGCAAAATATGCACGCGTTACTATATGATACGCTTGAGCATAACAGGATGAGGGATTTTACATTGCTTTTTACAAAGTTACTAGCTGTGCCCGCGGACTCCGTTCCGCGTTGGAAATATTTTTGTCCTGGCCCGTTTGTCTCGCGTAAGGCTCGGTTTCCACAAAAGCGGAGCTGTTTGAATAACCAACCAGATTTCATCATTTCGACATCTCTTCCATCAGTTTCGGAGATATCAAAATGACAGATTTGAATGGTTACTCAAATATAACTCTGCTCCGCTTCGCTTTGGTTGAAACCGGGCCTTATAAACATAGCCCACAGGACGCGAAGCTTTTGGATGGATATCATACTGCCTATACTTCCTTACCTATCGCCACGCAACGGCCGCGGCTGGCGGCGCGCAACACGGTACCTCTTTATAATATTAAAATACTATCAAGATACGCGGCAGCGTGTCAAGCCAAGTTCAAGCAAAAGAACTGGCTAGCCAGCGCCAAGAGTAAGTTTACACGAACCACTTGGTGCCACTTTTGACCCTTCTATAACTCAAAACCTCTTTGACGTAAACACATAAAACTACGTGTGTTTAATTATATCCATAAGAACATATTGAAGCATAAATTTCATGAAGCTAGCTCAAACGGTTATAAAGATATGAAGGTCAAAAAGTCGTTAAAATTCATACTGACTGACATAAAGTACAAAAACCTAACCTACTTCCAGATGACCTAGAAGGATGAAATTTAGAATCCAGCTCGGTTACTGTGTGTAAGCGTAGGAAAAAATAAAAAAATAAAGAAAAGTCAAAAAATAAGGGGTGTTCCCATACTAACTGAAATATAGTACCTAAATCTAACCTATACTTCCAGATGACCTAGAAAGATGAAATTTGAAATCCAGCTTGGTGATTGTGTGTAAGTTTAGGAAAAAAATCGGAAAATAAAAAAAATTCAAAAAATAAGGGGTGTCCTCATACAAACTAACATATAGTACAAAAACCTAACCTACTTCCAGATGACCTAGAAGGATGAAATTTGGAATCCAGCTCGGCAACTGTGTGGTAGCGTAGGAAAAAATCAAAAAATAAAGAAAAGTCAAAAAATAAGGGGTGTCCCCATACTAACTGAAATATAGTACCTAAATCTAACCTATACTTCCAGATGACCTAGAAAGATGAAATTTGAAATCCAGCTTCGTGATTGTGTGTAAGTTTAGGAAAAAATCGGAAAATAAAAAAAAGTCAAAAAATAAGGGGTGTCCTCATACAAACTAACATATAGTACAAAAACCTAACCTACTTCCAGATGACCTAGAAGGATGAAATTTGGAATCCAGCTCGGCAACTGTGTGGTAGCGTAGGAAAAAATCAAAAAATAAAGAAAAGTCAAAACATAAGGGGTGTCCCCATACAAACTGACATATAGTGCCTAAACCTAACCTACTTCCAGATGACCTAGAAAGATGAAATTTGAAATCCAGCACGGTAATTGTGTGTAAACGTAGGAAAAAAACATAAAATAAAAAAAGTCAAAAATAAGGGGTGTCCCCATACAAAATGACATATAGTACCTAAACCTAACCTACTTCCAGATGACCTAGAAAGGTGAAATTTGAAATTCAGCACGGTAATTATGTGTTAACGTAGGAAAAAATCAGAAAATAAAAAAAAGTCAAAAAATAAGGGGTGTCCCCATAAAAACTGACATATTATAGTACCTAAACCTAACCTACTTCCAGATGACCTAGAAAGATGAAATTTGGAATCGAGTACGATAATTGTGTGTAAACACAGAAAAAAATCAGAAAATAAAAAAAAATCAAAAAATAAGGGGTGTCCCCATACAAACTGACATATAGTACCTAAACCTAACCTACTTCCAGATGACCTAGAAAGATGAAATTTGAAATCCAGTACAGTAATTGTGTGTAAACGTAGGAAAAAATCAGAAAATAAAAAAAAGTAAAAAAATAAGGGGTGTCCCCATACAAACTGACATATAGTACCTAAACCTAACCTACTTCCGGATGACCTAGAAAGATGAAATTTGAAATCCAGCACGGTAATTGTGTGTAAACGTAGGGAAAAATCAGAAAATAAAAAAAAGTAAAAAAATAAGGGGTGTCCCCATACAAACTGACATATAGTACCTAAACCTAACCTACTTCCAGATGACCTAGAAAGATGAAATTTGAAATCCAGCACGGTAATTGTGTGTAAACGTAGGAAAAAATCAGAAAATAAAAAAAAGTAAAAAAAAAGGGGTGTCCCCATACAAACTGACATATAGTACCTAAGCCGAACCTACTTCCAGATGACCTAGAAAGATGAAATTTGGAATCGAGTACGGTAATTGTGTGTAAACGTAGAAAAAAATCAGAAAATAAAAAAAAAGTCAAAAAATAAGGGGTGTCCCCATACAAACTGACATATAGTACCTAAACCTAACCTACTTCCAGATGACCTAGAAAGATGAAATTTGAAATCCAGGACGGTAATTGTGTGTAAACGTAGGAAAAAATCAGAAAATAAAAAAAAGTAAAAAAATAAGGGCTGTCCCCATACAAACTAACATATAGTACCTAAACCTTACCTACTTCCAGATGACCTAGAAGGATGAAATTTGGAATCCAGCTCGGTAACTGTGTTTAAGCGTAGGAAAAAATCAAAAAATGAAGAAAAGTAAAAAAATAAGGGGTGTTCCCATACAAACTGAAATATAGTACCTAAATCTAACCTATACTTCCAGATGACCTAGAAAGATAAAATTTGAAATCCAGCATGGTGATTGTGTGTAAACGTAGAAAAAAATCAGAAAATAAAAAAAGTCAAAAAATAAGGGGTGTCCCCATACAAACTGACATATAGTACCTAAACCTAACCTACTTCCAGATGACCTAGAAAGATGAAATTTGAAATCCAGCACGGTCATTGTGTGTAAACGTAGGAAAAAATCAGAAAATAAAAAAGTCAAAAAATAAGGGGTGTCCCCATACAAACTGACATATAGTACCTAAACCTAACCTACTTCCAGATGACCTAGAAAGATGAAATTTGAAATCCAGCTTGGTAATTGTGTGCAAACGTAGTAAAAAATCAGAAAATAAAAAAAGTCAAAAAATAAGGGGTGTCCCCATACAAACTGACATATAGTACCTAAAACTAACCTACTTCCAGATGACCTAGAAGGATAAAATTTGGAATCCAGCTCAGTAATTATGTGTGAGCGTAGGAAAAAAATCAAAAAAAAAAGTCAAAAAAATAAATAAACGGTGTCCTCATACAAAAAACTTGTAATACGCGCTAAACAACCAGGTTCTACGTGCCTAAACCAATAATAGTATAAAAGTGAAGTAAATATATATGAGATTCAATGAATAAATAAATACTTTATACAACCCGTTCGCTATAAGTTTGCCGCTGTCAACTGTCACGCGTTTAGCGTTGTCTCAGCCACTCAGTTCTAGTTCCAGTGAGAAAACGCTATACTGACATCATTTAACAGCAGCAAACTTATGTTGTACTAGCTGACCCGGCAAACTTCGTTCCGTCTAACAGTCGATTCTTTAATTTAGACATTGCAACATTAGGTACTTTATTTTTCTATTATATTTTACTATCACTATTATCTCTACCATTCAAGAGAGTGTAGAAAATAGTATAAAAAAGAAAACCACGCAGCGGAAACGCAAGAAAAAGCTTTAAACTCAATACCTGCCTAGTTTTCTTTACAAAAAGTAATGATATCCCACCAAAAACATAAATGTAAAAAAGGGAGAGCCAAGTTCAATAGAAAAATTATGCTTGGCTGTCGGCTTCGCCGCAAAAAGAATGGAGATCTAAATGAGTGCCAAGTTCTATGTTAAATCGAAATTTGTATTTCGATTTAACATAGAACTTGGCACCTGTGAATGCAACGTTGGACAGAGTATTCTCAAGATTAACTGAAAACAAAGCAAAAACACTTCCGGCAGCTCACGACTACCCAATAAATATTAAATTTGTTGGTTATATCAATGCAAGTCCATCGATTATGTTATTACCTTTGTAATTTAATATGAAGCTTTCCGAAAGTAATGTACATTTTTTATCATACTCGTATCCATTGAGTTCTCAATGAAGTTAAATTAAAAATTCGCAATCTGAGTGAGATGACATTTGAACAAAAGATAAATGCTTAAAATCTCATCAGTAGAACCGAATACTAAATAATACTAACGTGAGTAGTTAGACCGCAAATTAGAGAAGTTACTAATTGTTCTATGATGTCTTAGGATAACGACGAGAATACAAACACAGTCCAATCAAAGAGAATAATTTATAGAAATAAAGTGGTCAGTACAGAGCGCGTTAGAAGTTGGAACCCCCTTAAACTCAGAATTGAGTAGACAGATATTTATTCTAACATTTATTATTATATACCCCACTTACTTTGATTTGAAATGATCATCTGTAATCGGCTAATTATTATACACTTAAAAGTTTTAATAAATATAAATTTTTGTAACACCATCGAAAAGGCTTGCACCCCTACAAACTACTCGTATGAATAGTTGACGGACGGCGACGAAGCGGTTTGATACCTCGTTCCTGATAGGTACGCACTGCAGAAGTCTGGAATACGCTCTCAGGCTCTGTCTTGCAACTTGAGCCCTTCAAAGCGCTCAAGTTGCAGGTCCCACCACCTGCAACTTGAGCGCCTTCAAATCAAGATTTAATAGGCATCTAGGCAAGCGCGTTTCACCTTAGACTGTAATATCACTTTCTATGTGTGATCACAGTCAAGCGCTGGCATATATGGAAAATATAAAAAAAAATCAGCATGTATCTAAGACCTAAGTTGATCGCCCAATATTTTGATATCATGCTATTGCAATTTGGGATATTATCGACTACTAAGTCGTAAGATCAGATGTGATCTATTCAGGCATAAATCTACCATTGACAGCTGTTTAGTAATTTAGCCATTTCGATTACATTGTATTGTGTAGCCACGTCAGGCATTATCGTCCATACAGTCCCTCATTACTCACCGGGCAATTAGTTATCTATTATGGATGGTTCTGCCAAGACAAATGATCTGTCACATTGATATATTGACATTACGCCTTAGTGTTCTTTGGCCTCAATTTGATTCCATCTCATAAGGCAGTATTAATGCTATTGATCTAGTATAAAGAAAATAAATATATCAGAACACTTAAACAATACACACCACAATCTAGGCCGAAGTAAGCGATAGCTTGTGTTGTGTGTACTCGGTAATTGATAAATGTACCTAATATATATTATTTATATACATAAATACAAGCTTCTTTTATATAAAAAATTCTCGTGTTTCGAACTGGTTACCAAACTTCTCCGAAAAGGCTTGACCGATTGTTATGAAATTTTCTGTATATGTTTGGTAGGTCTGACAGGTTGTAAGCTATTTTTACTAAGGTTTTCAGCATACCTCAGAAATTCCATGACAAGGGATGTCCACGATCCCATTCTGGGTTATTGTTTAAGAGCGTGTTGAATGATGCCAGTGTAGGCGGTATGTGTGCCATGGATCTTGCAACAGTGTGACAATATAGAACCACGAATAATAATTTATGCTTCCTTAGGTGCATTGTTAGAGGGTTTTGGGACACAAAATTTTCCACTTGAGGGAATCAAACCCACGCCCCCCGACCCAGAGGGACTGGTCCTCAACATAAAACATACGTCATGTAGGCGAGGTATGAAATGCCTTCATAAATATGCAAGCACCACGTACCAGGTTTGAACCCTTTATTGCACGGGGGAGTATGGAATTTAGCACCATTTTTACATGGAGACAGAGTGCAGAAATTAATATAAAATTCATACTCCTTCACGTCATATACGGGGTGCATAAAAAGTTTAATAGATATTTAAGGCTTCTATAAATACGCAATTAAATAAACAGTAAAATAAAACACCAAACAATATCTCAAGATAATTATCAAGAACACTTTATCAGCCGTTTAATTTCATTTTACAGCAACGCCGAGGTGATCTCAAGTCCTGCCATTTGACACTTTACGATCGCCCAAAACCGTCTTCTACGCGCTTAGATAGCTTCCTACGGAGAAATACGCTGGCCTAAAAAAACAACGCTGGAGAAATTCAATAACCGGCAACGAAAATACCTTTCAAGGGATATAAAAATACAGACATGGATTAACTCGACTTAAGTGTACATACTTTATGTACACTCTTTGAATATTAAAACATTGAAGGACGAGATGTGCTGTTCTAGCGCATATTTACAATATTTTTTTGCTCTTTTCCAATAACTGAACCAACCTCCTATTAATAAACGTTCTTTATTCAGGTCTTCTATCTCATAGGATATAAATATTAAGAGCTTAAAGCAACTGAACTCGCGATGTTCATATGAACATAACCTACATTTCAAAAGTGCATTTCTGTTAAAGTACATAACTATTGCACTAATTACGAGTGACTTGGTTTAATACCTTTTCACTACAGAATAATAATAATAATAATCCATTTATTTCAGGTTAACTGTATAGAAGACTCATCAAATTTTTCATGAGCATAATATTAATCGAAGGTACGAATAATTGAGATGGTCCAGATAACCAACTTTGCAGAAACATGCAAAAGAAAGCCGAACTCATCAAAACCAAAAGTTTTATACCTTGAGCATTTATAGTACGGCTCCTTAGCTTGAAATTCAGTCCCATCCAGAAGAAATCATCAAAATTGGCAAGTTAGTTTGGCAAAAATAACCAATCTAGAAGTGGAACCACTTCGGGAAATCATTTGTTCATTCCTTCCCTCCCATTTTTAATACGAAATCGTGGTTTATTAACGATTTTTAAAATTTCCACGAAATTGGTGAGAGCTACGAAAAATCTGTCAAAAACTGAAATGTTCTTTATTTAATTTTCTGTAAAACACTGAATGAAAGTTTCTTAATACGATGCATACTTTTACACTAATAGCAGACGCCGCGGCCTCACGTGAATTTCGGGTTTTCACAAACCGCGCAGAAAACATGTATTTTTGTCAAAAAAATGGCATATATGTTATTCCAGGATATAATCTATCTGTATTTCAAATTTCAGCCAAATCGGTTCAGTAGTTACAGCGTGAAGAAGTGTTTTCTATACAAAGTTTGGACCCCCGTTTTACCCCTTAAGGGAATGAGTTTTGAAAAATCCTTTCTTAGTGTACCCCCAGACTTCATAAAAAACCTATGTGCCAAATTTGGAGTCTGGACCCCGCGGTTAGGCGTTGATTTGAATGCCCCCCTCCTTCCTTGCGTTGTAACTTATTTTCTACTATGGAGATTTTACTACAATGGCTCTATTATTTATTATTGGTGACTGGCATAACTCACAGCATAAACCGCTGCCCCTTGGTTTAACTATATTATATCATTCTAAGTATACTTGGAATTCCCTACAGGAGACTTTAGTCCAGCACTAATCTTCTACCAGTCGAGATGTTGATGAGGTTTTTGCCTAATCATAAACCGTAACAGTAAAATAATAGGCAAATAAATTACGACTACTAAGTCCCTGATAGTAACGAGGGCGATAAACGTTCGCATTAAACTTAATTACAATTGCGACGCCCTAAGACAGACCCGAGTGTCATCGGCGGGCTCTTACGGTCTTACCGAACTTATGAAACTCATTTCGGCGCCGAACAATGGTGCGCTTCTGGAAAATCGTTACGAACTTCTGAATGAATATTAATTCATGGGAATAAAACAGATGTAAGGAACTCGCACTAAGTTGACCGGACCAAAATTAGTATCAGGGGATGGAATAAATAATAACCTAACATTATAGGTATAATGCGAAAATTTGCATGTTCATCGTCCACACTACAAATCTTGAACCGATTTAAGCTGAGCCTTAAATGGGAATGTAGATCTTAAAAATCCAGGATATAGGTTAACTACTTCATCCAAGGCAAGGCAGTTAATAAAAATATAATATTAGGCTTGCTCACTCGAAAATAACTTGAATTTCTTTTACTTTACCTATGCAACAGTGACAGCTTAGAGAGGGCAGAAATCAGGATACGTCTGGCGTGTCCGCTATCCCCTATTACACTTCCCTATGGGCCTATCTATTAAAGTTATTTTCGTATCTGTCAAAACATCTTTAGTCAGGTTTACTACAGGTACATTATGTTAATGAATTGTGAAATAAAAAGACACTCGGAAGTAGGTAAGTGTATCAAAAGATGCTATTACAGTATTAAAACGTTTAACAAGATTACTTTTTTAAAAACAAGTGCAGAATTTCTCCTTTCTAAAAACAGCTTTACGAAAGTGGCGATTTAGATTGATATTTCATAAAAACCTGTAAGTTAGGCCTATGTGAATGAATATTTTAATTTTTGTATGCCATTTGCAAAAAAACAAGCGAAGTAAGTAAGTAATCCTCTTTCTTTAAGCCAAGTAGTTTTCACTTTAACCAAAGATATTATGACGGATCAATTTCCCCAATTTTGACGTGAGCTCGTGAACCCTAACCGAACTTATCCCATTTCACGTTGCTACGACACGCTCGGGGACAAAGAAAATTGTGAATATATTATGGGATGGAATGTCAGCGTACCATCATGAAATATGTGTAAATAACGCGGGTTACTATGTACAACTTTCTGTTGAAAAGGTTGGACTGGTAAAATTATCTATGTATGAAGTTATGGGTATCATTGGACTCTCTTTTACCCGAGGCGATATGTGTGAGCGAGCATGTACAGTAAAGGAATGTCTGATCAGAAACCAATTATTCCATTTTTATTTATTTTACTACAAAAAGCATTAAATTAGAGAAAAGGCACTTGTTTCAGATGAAATAATTGGCTTTAGATTTGAATTAAACTTTAAAGCATTTTTTAACAATATGTAATTACTAGCTTATGCCCGCAGCTCCTCCCGCGCGAAGATTAGTTTTTCACAAATCTCGATATAAATATGAACTTCCTGTTTCAGGTCCCGCTCCTTATTGCCAGCTTTATATCTACTTTCAAGAAATTTTACTAAGCTTTCCATATATTACTGTAGAAAATTCAGTATACTGGAACTATAGATTTTTCCGGGATAAAAAGTAGCTTATATCCTTTCCCAAGCTCTAGTCTCTAGATCTATCTCTTTGCCAAATTTCATTAAAATTGGAACAGTGGTTAAGGCATGAAAGCATTACTAACAAATGTACATTCACCTATTTTATTTATTTATTTAACACTTTATTTGTACACCACAAAACATAATACTAAAACTACGAAGTAAAAAAATTAATTAGTACAAAAGACGGCCTTATCGCTAGGTAGCGATCTCTGCCAGGCAACTATTTTATAATAGGTGAATGTACATTTATAATATAAAAGTAGGGAAGTATGCCTTGGTTTTTGATCGACATTATTCAAATAGTGCGCGGCGTGAGATAACAGTCATCTTCCTACCACATACCTGCAGGCTACACAGGTACATTACAGACAAAGCGCTCCATGCAAAGATTTCAAACCACTATTTGTAATCGTCATACCTAAGTTAAATTGTACTGTAAAAACTTTTTTGAAAGTAGGGAAACGTATCATGGTTGATACTAATGGACGTAGAATACTTGCAATGGATGTAACAACCGGAAATAGAAAATTTCAAAAAAATAAAAATAAAACGCACACAACAAACGAAAAGAGAAAAGCGAACGTTAGTGTACTATAAAAATCTTTTTCAGCAGCAATTTTTGAGGAAGTCATTTTAGGAAATTCCCACAAAATAAATGCCTTTGGATATTGTCGGGGCATGGAAAAGTGATATATGGCTCCGCGTACTCGACTTTTCCTTTGTAATGACAGAAAACTACAAGAGTCTACTTCAGAGGGAAAACAACGCGTACAGGCTCCGGTCGCCGTCACACTTTATAAACAAGACGAACGCTATAAAGAGTTCCAGAGGAAAAATGAAACTGGGAATTTAGCCAATAAAAGCGGGCGGACTAAAGCTTTTTGAAATTCCTGTTCCGTAATACTTGACACGTTCTTACCATGTCGCCGAATGTTGCTTTTGCTAGGGGTGATATTATGCCATTTCATTTTACTTCACTTTGTTTGAATCCTTACATAATAGGTATTAAAATAGCAGAATAATAACAGCTTTGGAACCTATAGTTCTGATAAGTAGACCGCATAGTCCGTAAGGACCACGAGTTATCTGTGGTAAGGACGGTTGCTTTAGTAGATGGGAATGACCAAATAAGAAGTAGGAAATCTGACCCTGGCTTCTGCCAGAGCAAAAGCTAGGAAGGAAAAGAAGACTCAAACAAAGTTGAACTTAAGATATTGTCACGATTTAGGCAACTCATTACCAATATTATTCCTACAAAACACATTACGCCCTTAAAATGGTAGGGATAAAAAGCAAGCTCATCCGTGTTTTATTAACTTCCAATAGATACCTAATGCATATTTCCTCACAGATGAAAATAAATATTTATGACGAAACTATTCGGTATATTTGTTAAAATAAATTCGTTGCTACTTTATAAATAATATTTTGAACAGTTGAGATGAAGACGTGTACACAATATCTCATCACGGCCTCCGACCCGCCTGACGGCTTACTCCAGCGTAATATTATTTTAACTTATACGTCCGCTTCGGTTTTATGACGTTATTTTAAAATGTTTGTTGCAGTTTTTCATGTTTTATTCATGAAATTATCTACTTTACAAAATTTTGAATTTATTACCTTCGTAATAATTTCTGATAGAAATACCTTTACCAGTAGATTGATATAATCTAGTATTACGTAATCATATTTGTTCAAATTAGCTATATACTCATACACTAATGTTAGAGGCTACGTTAAACAAATATTTGAAGTAATAATTGGAAATCAACTCGTCAGTTTAAATTAAATAGTAACGCTTAAAACTATTTCATGTTATGACTTTTTATGTTTTAACAGTGCTTTTCGTTACGTGAAGATTTCTACCAATCAAAGGCCAGACCTTCCGCGAGCGTTTAATAAGGGCGTTTGTCCACTACCGATGTTCTTTGTTGCTACCAAAAACCTATGAATTCGCTTTATTTTTATTTGACTTCTTAGCTAATGAACGATGGTTACACTGTACACACACACTCAAGAGATGTGCCACAAGTACTGATAACTATGCTTCATAGCTTCAATCAAGCGATTCTATTAGTACCTACGTTTGACATAAGACGTAGCTTAGCAACATAACCCACCGTTAGTGGACATGATGATTTATAAAGTTCAACTTCAAAATAATCTTTATCTTTTTTTTATCATAACTTTTAAAACTGATTTATTTGTTATAACCGCACTGAGATTAAAAAATAGAAGGAATCTGTTCAAACCAGTGTTACCTACAATAAACACTATAATTTCTCTCTCGTGAAAATATCTAAACAACATGTATCTAAAAAAATATTGCCGCTGACGATGTAGGCTCCACCGAATTCACGCATTATCTTGGCATTTATTCCACGCGTGTTCTAAAATATTCGAGAAACTTGGGAAGTTTCCCCGTCATTGTTATTGCCGGAGTTTCAGCGTCAGGCTAGATTGATGGGACGTGTTACTTGAGCAACATAAAAATTGCTGTAATCCTCGCCCAATCGCTTGATTATAGCCGTTAATCTTCCGCAATGTCTTAAGATGTTTTTTATCGTCCATGTTTTATTCGTCCCCGCCAAAATCGTAGGCAATTGCGAGTTACTTAACTGAATTAAACGAGGCTGATATAGTAGATGTTTTTAAAGAAGAAGAAGCCTTAACAAGCACATTTGCCTGATGTCTTATGCATCAGAAATCGTGGGTTTGATTCCCACTTGAATTTTAAAAATTTTATGTGACGAGCATGGATGTTTCTGGATGTTTTTGTTGAGTCAGCAAAACTTGTTTTGCCATAAAAATCATTTCTCACAATGGGTCATTAAAAAGTAGTTTATGTCTTTTTCCTCATACCTTTCTCTAGTATGTATCTATACCTAACAAAGGCTTATTGTATGGCTAGATTGCAACGAGTGTAATGTCCTAATATATTATATTTATATCTGTGAACTCGTACTTTCTCAAGAAGCTTTGCAAAAATAGTGAGAACACCTTCAATTTATTAATCATCTTTTTGTGCACTCTACCTTCACAATTTTGAGTGTAAATTAAAGGTACCGGCTGACTGATTTATTAGCCTATAGCTCAAACTACAGCATACAGATTTTCAAAATGTTTTGAAAATTCCTTTCTAGATAATCTATACTAATATTATCAAGCCGTAGAGTTGGTTTTTTGAACGCGCTAATCTCA
The DNA here is from genome assembly GCA_963855885.1 of Coenonympha glycerion. Classification (NCBI taxonomy): domain Eukaryota; kingdom Metazoa; phylum Arthropoda; class Insecta; order Lepidoptera; family Nymphalidae; genus Coenonympha; species Coenonympha glycerion. The sequence continues at coordinate 9,802,432 of OY979639.1, forward strand.
GGAAATACTAGTCCGAATTGAAAAATTATTTTTGTATTGGATAGTTCATTTATCTAGGAAGGCAATTTATGGCCAATAGGAGCAGTTTATCAATAAAAAATGTTAGAAAAACGGGAAAAATTAGTCCTTTCAGAGAGTTTCTGTTGCATACGCTGCGACCATGGATGCATAAAATCCCCTATCAAGCTGAATCAAACACAAACTTTATGTTTTACAGACTAAAGTCTCCACATTAACTCCTACAATCCTTTTTTTAACATGCGGATTCCAAAGTTATACGCAAATAAATAAGTTGTACTTATTAATAAAATCTGTATAACAGAAAATGTGCATCGAAAAGAAAGTAGCATTTTGTATACAAAATTAAATTCCTTTGGTCATTCTCCTTTACGTAAAAATTAATTATGTATGACGGAATGGTTCTAAAAAAGTCGGCGACACCACATCTCCATCTTTCAAGGTTTCACAATAACAGGATATGTAGTAATCATAATCTAAATTCGTGAGCAACAGCTAGACTTTAATATAAGTTCTTGAGGTTAATGTTTATTGAAAGGGAACAATTTAATCGCAAGAAATCTAACGTCTTCATGAATCATTTTTATTAATTTCGGTTACTGACTAATAATACTTGTATAGGCCATAGATTTGCAAAGGGCACCATCCATCAAAGTCTATTTCATACGTTATCACAACGTCGGATGTGGAAGGGCATTTTCCTCACTTGTAATATTTAATCCTCACGGAGTAGATTTCATAATGGCTCCAGAATGATTGGGCATTACTTACGAAGCAGGTAGGATGTGATTTATGTATTTTAAATTACATGTGAAAGATACGGATTCAATAAGAGCATGCCTAGGGCTTCAGTTGTGCGATTTCTGTTTTACCCCTTTATATCTTGGTTTAATTAGTTATTGTCGACAATCCATGCTTAACAAATGCCTTCGTCATAATTGCTATCTTTGTACCATGCAGTGGTTTGAGATGTGCGTTGAGAGATCAGCCAGTTAGTCTGTTAGCCACAGATTTATTTAATTTAAGCTGTCTATATTTAAACCTAAACCTAAGAATCTAATCCTTAATCTAGGAATAGACTAACTTGCCAGCACATAACTTACAGAACGATGGTTAAAAAGTACATAAATTCATAATAATAATGTACCTAGTATAATACTGTGATAATTTTTGTTCCACGTTCAAGGAAGGTTTACAAAAACTTCGACAATCGCAAGAGAACTTCTTTATGTTTCCGTCAAAATGTACTCCGACCGGTACTTACATGTTGTTAATTTGTATATTGTTCACTCTACATAAAACCACGCAAAGTTCTACGTTCTTATACCTACGCGTACGCGAGGTTATTTAATTATATATGTACCTCAGAACTTTAATACTGATCTCTCTAACATAGTGTTAACTAAGTGCCTTTAAGAAAAAATAAATAGCTAGGTAATTATGTGCAACTTTTCTTCTTTTAGCCTCTCATTATTAATCGGGTAAGTTAGGCGATAAATGCATGTTCATCTAGGCATATTAAATTAAGCAACACTTTAAATACCTTGTATGTCATGTAATTTTGTCTCTTTAGTTTATAATAAGTTACAAGATAAGGGTAAAAAGCATTTTTTAATAAAGCAAAACTATTTGAATGAATTCTAGTGAATAAATTCTTCAGTAGAATCAATAGGCAGGCCTACACATTCTTGGACTAAATAACACACAAGTTAAGGGCAATAAGGTCAAAGTAAAGAAGGTATTCTTACTTTCCTTTTTCAAAGAATACCTTTTCTACGAAATACTCGTGGCTTAAAGTATTTTGGGGAAAAGAGTACAAAATACTTTGTTTGAAATAAACCGTTGCTGAAGTTAGTTGCTAATTAAATGATTTTGTTACCAAAACAATTTTGTCCAAGAAGGTAATTGTTTTCTGCAGTACACTTGGAGAATATTACTTTAAATTGTTGCCACTACAGACGCCTAATTGGTAGAAAATATTTTTTTTTAGTTAATAATAGTTTCTCTACAAATAGGGAACGACGCTACAGTCAGTTGACAAATTTATACCAATGAATAACGATATGAGCAAGTTCACTTGATGTAAACGGTGTCTTGAGGATGATGGGTAGGTACATTACATCGTATGAAATTGTAATGGAAAGTGCTAGGATGCGCGGATAGAGATATATGTACTTTTGTCGCCCTTTTATCTCTTTCTGATCCATATTGATAGACAGAGAAAAGAGAGCGACAAAAGTAGAGAAACATATCTCTTCGTGCGCATGCTGCATAACCTGGGAACACGGGAAGCACTTTATATTATATGGAAAGGTTTTACTTAACGTCAGGTAAACGTCTTACATATTATGTTATCCTAAGCTAAAAAAAAATAAACAAGGAAAACTTTTGGCATGACTTATACCTCAAGTTAGTTACAATACAATAAAAGTAATTGGCTGTTATACAATACCTACACAAAAGCAGTATTCAAACAGAGTCTGTGCTATAAAAGTTTTTCGTTTGATTGCGCCACAATAAGTGGGCTGGCTAAACCAAGCGTTCACAAACTTTTATGTGGGCCAATAAATTATTATGTTTTAACCAATCATAATAATATACGCGATATGTTTTGAGGGAAGAACTTCATTTTGTTAAGTTAGCCAAGTTTAGTAAAATATATAATATATTAAGATATATATGTATTATATTAAGAGATAGATATGCTCACAGGACTTGTCCGTGTCGTATTTAGTGTATCCCAGAACTTTGAATTGCAACGTCATACAACGCACTGCACTTGTCATCCTGTGGTAACAGTTTTTAGGGTTCCGTACCCAAAAGGTTAAACCTTATTAATTAGACTACGCCATCCGTCTGACCATTAATCCGTCTGTCACCAGGCTGTTTCTTTTGAACCGTGATAGAGAGTTGAAATTTTAACAAGGGAAGGGAAGGGAATAAATTTTAAATAGGGATGTCTACTTTTTGAGCAAAACATGTATTAAAAAGAAATATTTAAGGGGTTTACACCGTGTTTTTTTCTCGTTTTTGTAGATGTTTTTGCCGTTTTTTACGGAACCCTTTGTGTGCGAGTCTGACTTGTACTTGGCCGACTTTTAAGATACATAATTATGCCCAGGAATGTTGCCAGCTAAAGTGTCTTCTTGTTTGAAGAAATGAATTCTAAGAAACCCAGTACCACTTGCTTTAGGTTCAGGAAAATATCTGACATCGCAGTGACTTACTCTAGTAAAAAAATGTACCACCGGGTAGATATATCTATACTTATAATAAAACTGTAAAGGGTCGAATTCTGTACATTGAAGATATTTTGAAAATTTTTGTTGGAGGACACTATGTAGTCGATACTGAAGCCAAAACTGTAATTTGTTTAATTTTTGTCTGTCTGTCTGTCTGTCTGTCTGTCTGTCTGTTTCACGACCGGGCATCACGGCTAATCCGCTGGATGGATTTAAATGAAACTTGACATGATTATAGTTCATACCCCGAGGTAGGACATAGGATACTTTTTGTCCCGAAATTCATCATGGTTTCCCTGGAAGACGGCATCAAAGTCCAAACGTTTTTTAGTTATAATTCATTAACGCGTTGTCCGATTCCATTCATTCTTTTTTTGTTAGAAAGGAGGTTCTTTAAAGATTATTCCAATATGAATCTTATCATCATCACTTTTGTAGTTCAGAAATTACAGACATCAGAACCTTTAAGTTCAAGTAGGTAGGTGACTTGAAACTCGGAATGCACAAAGAACCTAGGGCTACGACGTAGGGCTCAAGTAAGACTGGAGTACCCTTACAGCCGTTAATAAATAGGCTTAGCAGGTGATTTTGTATGGTTTAAAATTTTTCACTTTTCGGGTGAACAAAAATCATGTAACTGGCGTTATCGCTACGTTATACCGTATAGCGCCATCTCTACAATTTAACTTTATCATCCGCAATATGGAAAGGGTAAGATAATGGTTCACAAATATTTTTAACTCTTACGAGTCGATCCTAACCGACTGACTGTCATCTAAGGTCTTTTTATACGTAAGGAAATATTATATAGCCATTGTCCATTCTGATGTTTTGGATTGTATTGAGATGAAGCAAAGATTTTTAAAAGACTCTTATATTATGTTGGGCTGGGGAATATTGTTAGTAGAGTAATTTATCCCAGTGGTACCTACCCGGCCGAACTCTGAAAGAAGAGTTCTAGCACCAGTACAACTTTTCACATGGTTTAATAATTTTTGACATATTTCGTGGTTTCAGAATAAAAATCACAATAAAAAGGACGATTTTAAGTGTCGATATTTCGATCTTTCAACTACGTATTAATAAAACTTTATATTTTTATTAAGAAAAAGGAGTTTTCAAAATCACCACAAGATAACCCGTGCAAAGTAAGAACAGGTTTCTGTACAACATCACACCAGAATCTCGCGAAAAATCAAGGAATTCCAGTAGGAAGGTATATTATATAAAAAAATCGTAATTCACGCGGGCGGAGCCGCGGGCAACAGCTAGTTATTATACTAAAACTATGAATATTTAAAAGAAAATGGAGTGCGTAAGTGTAGAACGCATACGAACTTCGAAATAACTACTACGAACTAGGAATTATTCACTGAGTGAAAAACCCTTGAAGGTAGAGCACGCTGCAAAGTAATTGATTGTGGGAGCGTGCCACGACAATGTGCCCTGTGCATTATGTGCCCAATCTCATATTGTCATCACAGCATTAAGTACTTAGCAGCAGAGAGGGGGGATCAAATGCCGGCAATGCATTAGCAATTCCATTGGAGTTCAAATGGATATTTGGCGGCTCGTTTGCTCGGGCATGTTAAAAAAAATGTAAATCATTAGGTACAAGGTACAATTTCAATCATTTAATTTTTTATTTTTGATAGGCTTGCGCTTGACTTAAATCATGCTCAGTGGGAAATCAATGATGAGATCTAGGGTGAATCACGCCTGCCTATAAAATAACTATTCCCACTTCTCTGGAAGGGATCTTCAAGAGAACCGTCCGTTCCATACCTCTCTCTGCGTCGTGTCGTTCCTCATTACTGAGTGTCGAAACCCCTTTCAATAACGACTATCTTCAGGATGATCTTCTCCAAGTTGCCACCTTCTTTTCAGGAAATGTGACTGAAGCACTCCAGATTTCACTGAAATCAGGTGATGGATATATCCCTTTATCGTTATTTTGACTTGTCACAATATCGATGCGTTGGTTATGTGTGCTTTCCCTGCGATCTTTAATTTTCTCTTAGATCTTTAATTTCTCTTAGATCTTTAATTTTAATGTCTTTTCTTTAACAATCACATATCGAATACGTTGCCACTTGCCAATTATACCAGACCAAAGCTCATTTAATAACCCTAAACTACTGTCAAAAATCGAATCTAGGATCTCCAGCTTAATTCAATGCACGCGCTGATTATGCCAGAAAGGTGGTCATTAAATATTTAGACTGTATTTACTTTGGGTTTTTTTACTAGAGATTCCTGGGATCAAACTCGGCTTGCGTGCTAACATCAAGAATGTAAAACAAGGAAAAATTCCACAATTTATTTACTCCGAGGTAAAGTAAAGCTGCGTCCATCTCAGTTTAATTTAGTTAAGTAGTCACGAATGCGTACAATTTGGGTGTGCAAATAAAACAAGAGCGATAAATGAGAGCTTAAAGCATCGTGGAAGATTAACCGCTATAATCGGGTGATCGGGCGAGGATTTACAGCGATTTTGTGTGTCACCGAAGAAAAAGGACTCATCAATCTGGCCTGATATGTTAACTGTAAGCATAAAAATGAAGAGGGAATCCTTAAGAAGATCTTAGTTAATATAAAATAACTATTGTTATCAAACATGTTTTGGTTGTTTTATCCTGAAAGACATTGATTTCGTGACCTTGTGACGGTAAAATATATTACTACTAGCTGACCTGGCAAACGTTGTTTTGCCCTTGGGGATTTAAAAAATAGTTGAATTGAGATTTAAACTATCCTATCTCTCAAGTTGGATCGAAATGCACATGGTGTGCGAATTTTATTATAATCGGTTAAGTGGTTTAGGAGTCTATTGAGGACAAACATTGTGACACGAGATTTATATATATTAGAAGAAAGATGTATTTAAAAATCTGTCAAACAAAAATGGGAACCTAATAATATCATCATGAACATACTCGTATTATGGTAATGTACGAATAGAGTATCTTTCACAAGATCACAACTGAGTGCTCCTTTGTTTTCTATTTGGCTTCTTATTTTAGTGCTATTATGTTTAGTGCTTTTTGTGTCGTACACTGATATCCATTTGGCGCATTAGGTAGATTTTCTCTGTTCTGGTTATTTCAGTTACTTGACTTATGAATTACGGTGTCACGACCTCGTTAATGGAAAAAAGACGAATATCAAGAGTCAGTAAGTCAGGCCTTGAAGTAGCTACGAACAAGTAAAAGGTGGCAAAAACAAGTATAATAATGAAAACTAATCGGCCAAGTGCGAGCCCCCTTTAATCTTCATTGTATTCAATTCTTAAGGATTAATTGTTTTTATATGGCAACGGTAATACATCATCAGTGAATATTTCAAGTGTCTAATTATCACGTTTCAAGAGATACAGACTGGTGACAGACGGACGGACGGGTGGATGGCCAAGTTTAAATAGGGTCGCGTTTTTTACCCTTTGTGTTAAAAAGATTTCTGGATTATTCGTTGTTGTCTCAAATGAGGGAATACTCGTAAATCTCTGTTAAGGAATTCTACGATTTACGCTTGTAACACGATAAATGTCGTGTGTCCATCTAAATAAATAAATCATAGCTTCACTGCCCTATAAATCCAACATCAACTTCAAGCTTATGTATAGAAAAACACCAAAACACTAAAATAACATTCATTTATCAGATAAACATTTTTCTGCAGGACTACCATCTACGCTATTCGGTCGACAATTAAATAACACTCAAACTCAAACAAAATTTTAAAATGTTTTGTTTCTTTGTTGTGTGTTTCATAGTTGTAGACTTAAAAATTAAAGTTTAGATGGATTTAAAAAAAAAAAGCCTGTCTGAGATATCGAAATATCTATGTTTTCTTTCAATTGAAACCTGTTATTCGATTTCACTGAAGAATGGAGATAAATTTGACACTGATGTGACAAATAGATACCTAACTTTATTCCTGAATCGCATGGGATTTGGAAAAAAACAGCAATCTATGCTGCGGCCTGCGTGTAACAACCATAATATTGCATTGCAGGCGTAGGAACATAATAATTATTAATAGAAATTTCTGCCGCGGCCAGCAAAAGAAGCATTGATAAGTAAGTCCATCAATGCCTAGTTGTGGTCAAGGCTTGTACTAAAATAATAAGACATAGAATTAATTACAATCACTTTCCATAATCAATGACGGACGTGTAAAAGTTTTAATTTTTTTATTTCAACAAACAGCTTCTTCCAGATCGAAATTTAAATAAAACCGTTGATATATTACCTCGTTTTTTGCCATTTTTAACCGACTTCAAAAAATTAGGAGGTTCTCAATTCGTCGTAATCTTTTTTTTCGGAGTAAAATATGGTTATATTTTTAAATGGCACTACTGATATTTGAATGGCACGATTGATATTTCTATGTAATTTATTTGGCAGATGAACTAGTACATATATAAATTGAACAACTTTTGTCGACGACTGCTTCACCAGTACAGCAATTTCGATTCATTTTGAAGTTAAAGTTGCCACAATTATGCTCAAATTTCCAAACGTGTTTGCGAAAAATATATATATTATTATCCTATCTGGTTGTATATCTATTAACTATACTATATACATAGGCAAAAGTAATGCCTCAAACGCGGCTATGAGTGTAACATGGGCAACAGACTTTGATCGATGAAGCCCTTTGCTCGGATCTATTCGCTCTACATGTGTTCTGATTTAATAAGTAGTTAGTCACTCCGGTGTACAAGGAAGAGTTTAACTACGTATAGAGGAAAACTACAAACTACTTACAAGATATTATTTGATATTATCGACTCACAAGATGCATTCTATGATTTTAAAAAGAATACCCGCTGTCTCAATTTCAACCAAATGTCTGGAATGAAAGGAACGACAAGTGTGAAAAAATTAGAAGTAGGAATAATTGAACTAAAAATCAAATAAATAAATAGTTTTTAAACCAATTCGATAAGTCTCAGCAATTATTTGTATCTAACGACTTAAGAATACCACTAATGTACAAGTAATGTACAACTATTCGTACATATGCCAATGATTTGTACTTATAGATTTGTAGGTAAATAACATTGCAGACTAACAGGCAGTTTATCGCATTTGAGATTTTTTTATAACTGGTTAAAATTAAACAAATGTATTCTTTGAACAAAAGATTATAATATCTCTCTTGGTTCCATCAATTTTTCCACCCCGTGTTCCAATAAACTTGCTCATTTGTCGGTCCAATAATTAATTTGTGCCGTTTTATTGTTTAAACAGCTCTATACTGTTTAAACAATAAAACGGCATACTGAACTAAGCTATCACTTTAAAAAATTCACAGAATAATGAATTACAGCAATGTCTCTAAGAGTATGAAATCCATTAAGACGTAAAAAACAGAGATGCACGATGCTCTTTTTAAACCTCAACCACATCAGAAAAATTTATTCAAAGGTAAAATAATAAGGAAAAAACACAAAAGAAAAACACGATTGCCTCTCAAAATCTCCAATCTGGCTAAAACGGGCTACCTTATTCGCGTTGCAGTAATCGCCTGTGAGATTAACTTTTCCGGAACATAAACTTGCTCTCTTTGTATTAAATTATTCTGAGAGTTTCGTAGGGAAGAGGAGAAGTTAGGAAGTGGTAATTGATTGATACTTCATTTGAAGGAGCTCGTACGTAAACTAAGTCTGTGTATGTTTCAACACCAAAAAATGTTAACTATTCTTTAAAACCAGTAATTGCAATCAAAATTTATTATTTTAGATGTACTTAGGTATAGGTGGCGCATCAAATTCAGAGCAGTCAGACGCTGAAAACAATTATTGAGCACTAATAATTACGAAACGCTTCAAAAACAATTGCATTATAAAATGCCAATTGTAAAAGGAGAGTGTTAAAATTTAAAGAAAAATCATAATTTTTGGTAAACCCTATACTTAAATCCAACACATGAAATATAGCAAAGCCTATAAGTAGGTACTACCTAATGCAGTAGCTTAAATTTATTATTTATTTCGCGTATAGCAAGCATCTAAATTTCAAAAATAAAACCACCTCGGTTCAGCTCTGGCCGAAGTTTATGAAACCACATTCATCTCCTTTAAGATTTACGAAGTATACTTGTCTTTTGACTGTACATTTTATAAAATATCTGACTGTACATTTTATAAATTTATCTCTCACCAGAAGGAAAAGGTTGTCTGGAAGAGATTGCCTATGGCAATAAGACCGCCTTTTGCGCATCACGTGTCTTATATATAGTATATGTTTCTTATAATTATGTTTCTTTGTGCAATAAAGTATAAATAAATAAATAAATAAAATAAAAATATAAAACTTAGTCTATGCTAGGCAGCCAAACATGAAGCTTGAAGCATGTAAGGATTTAAATTTAAGCAGAGTAGACGAATTTCAAAAATAGTACTTACTGCTTAGCTTCCTGTGTATAGAAATAGATATGATGAAATAGGTAGTAGGTATCATGAATCTTTTCTTCAAAGTATATTCGAAACAATAGTAGATTAGTCGTACATACCTAACAAAGGTATTTAAATTTGATCGAAAAATGTCAAATTGTGACTTGACCATTTATCTTATTCGATAGACCAAAATTAGGTACTCGTAATTAATGTGAACATAGGTACCAAGATAGATGAGAAACTTGTGGTGTGATAATTAGGGTATTATGTGTGAAAGAAGTAGATTATATTTATAGTGATTTGATGAACTAAAAGAAGTAAGTAGGTACAATATACACAATTGTGCCTGGTAAAAATAGTCTTTCAATCAAGTTAAGTAATGAGTGGACCAAAAGATATAAAATGGGATTATATGTGAGCGAAAGAATTATATTGTTGACGACTATAAGAAGTAGCCTAATAAAAAATCGCAACCGCCCAAAATCCAGTGAACCGTGTAAAACACGTGCGGTAAAAAGGAATCTAACAAGATTAATAGCTGTAACCGAGCAATTGGGCGAGGATTAAAGCAATTTTTATGTCGCCGAAGAAACACGTCTCATCAATCAAGCCTCATGTTCAAACTCCGGGCAATAACGGTGACGAGAGGGTGGCTCAAGTAACCTCAAGAATATTAATTTTCCACCGCGCATTAGTCTTGGATAAGCATTAGTTTATGATGTAAATGTACAATATGGAATTTTTAGGGTTCCGTACCTAAAAAAAAGGAACCCTTATAAGATCACTTTTTTGTCCGTCTGTCTGTCACCACTGTTTATTTCAGTAAAGTAGTTACTACTTTTTCTACGTATTTTCTATAGTACTACGGAAACCTCAGTGCGCGAGCCCGACTCGTACTTGACCAATTATTATTTTTTCACATTTGAACTTTTCTGCTTTATCATAGCTAGTTTGCGTTATTAACGTAAACATAACACTTAATGACTTTTTAACCGAATTAAAAAAAGGAGTAGGTTCTCAATTCGTCGGTATCTTTATTTTTTTAATTTTTACATTTGTACTTTTCTGCTTTATCATAGCTCATCCAAAAACGTTGGAAATACTTTTGCCACTCAACAAATAGATCTCACATTGTACATTATATAATTATGTATAAAAGTTTCTAGGGCATCCTTACAAATCTGGATATGTTGACTCTATGCAATGTAAAAATGTCAGTTAACAAAAAAATTGTGGCTGACCATAGAACCCAGCCCCCGAGTTACTACAAAAAGCTCTTGCAATTTAATAATTCATTAAGGAAGTGCATTAGTAGTGCAAGGAAGTACATTAAAAAGTAATTCAGATTTGTAGAGACTGCGTTTATATTGCGTTTCATGGATAGATAAAGTTAGATAAAGTACTTAGAGAGAGTATTATCATGCCTATGATGTTAGCTACTTTTTAAATAATAGTGATGTTTTTAGGGTTCCGTACCCAAAGGGTAAAAACGGGACCCTATTACTGAGAGTTTGACGTCCGTCCGTTTGTCACCTGGCTGTATCTCTTGAGTCGTGATAGTTACGTTCTCGAAATTTTCACAGATGATGTATTTCCGTTGCCGCTATAACAGAGAATACTAAAAAATAGAATAAAATGAAGATGAAAGGTATATATAACAAACGTGATTTTTTGATCGTTTTTGGTCGTTGATTCAGTAGTCGTTTAATTACTCTGTATAGTAGTAGTAGAAGGTGAACGGATTTTCTGGCTTCTGCATCATCATCTCACTACGTTATAAAGATACCATACGGAACCATTCGTACGCGAGCCCGACTCGCACTTGGCCGATTACTTAAGCGTTCCAGTCTAGTACGAGACGTAGTCACAAGCGTTTGAGTAACCGTGTACAAAAGAACACCTACGTATGCTCATATTACGAGTGGGTATGTTAAGCTCGTCGAATATTTGAGCACCACGCACGTTACAAATGTGCACACGAAACGAACACACTCACTTAATAACACAAAGCTATGTGTTTGTCATTGTCGCTGTGCTAAATTGACTGTTCAAAATGGCAGCGAGTTCTTAGAGATAATTTCGGTTCATTTTGGAATGAATGCCCTCAAAGCTCGCAGAAGCTTTCAAGTGTCCCGAAACAATAAACGGCGTTTAATCTACTCTGAACTCGGTACTCATTGTAGCGAGTAAATACCCTTGAATTTGAGAAAAAAAATAACGTCTGTACACGAATGTTTAGCATACGCCATTTTCGTTGTAATAAAAACATCTATATCATCATCATGTTCTGTTAATATTCTTGTTCTTTTTAATATTTAGTTGAACTTGACGTGTTCCTAAATACCTTTTATACAGTAAAAAATAATAAATTTATATTATTAAAATCAAAGCTAATTAAAAAAAAACCGGCCAAGTGCGAGTCGGACTCGCGCACCGAGGGTTCCATACCATAAGAGAAGAAAAACATTAAAAGAACCACTTTTGTTCATGAATTTACGAGTATAATTTACATGTAGGTACTTTTGTTGGCGAACCGCAAACGTAACTTTGTTTTTGGTGGTTTATTGTTATTATCAAAAAAAGTATAATAGTTAGGGAGTTCATTTTATTTTTCCTGTAAAATATACATTAATCGATTGATAAACTTCGGAGATAAGGGGGGGGGGGGGGGGGGGGACGGTATTTTTTTCGACAGTTTCCTCAATAAATCAAAAACTATCAAGCATAAAAATAAATAAAAATCGGTTTTAGAATACACCAGTAACGCCCTTTCATATGATACCCCACTCAATATTGTTATTTCATTTTGAAAATTCGAAGCCCCCGTCTTCCCCCCTTTTTAAATAAAAATAAAAACAATTTTCAAATTATTACGATTGCTATGACGTCGGGTCACTAATACCTATAACTATTCTAAATTTCAAGTCGATAGCTGCGATAGTTACTGAAATAATCGAGTGTGACAGACGGACGGACGGACGGACGGACGGACGGACGGACGGAGAAAGTCTCACCATAAGGGTTCCATTTTTACCAAATTGGTATGGAACCCTAAAAACGCGTAGGCTTTAATTTAATTTTAAAAGAATACGTAGGTACTTCATATCTTGCATCTTTAAAATAATAAACAAAGCGCAAACAAGTTATTCTTTGAAAGTTGTGTTTTGTTTGTAAAGAGTTCATTTAATTAACAAGTTACTTTAGCAACGGCTTTAGTTGAAACAAACTTTCGGTTTTATCAGCTTTTATCCTGTTCCAAAAACCACTTCTTGTTGTTTTGCAGAGCAAAGTATTTTTTTGGCTCAACTTACTTTTCTATTTTTGTATCGGCTCAAAGAACGTGTCTATTGTATTCGTTTCCCCAAGATGAGGGTTCTCTATGTGGGTAATATTGAGATAACATTACGTATCGAAAAAAAATGGCTTTTGATACTTTATTTCATATTGCGTGGGCTCACATTTTCATTGGCTTCGAAAAACTTGCTTATACTCGAAATCTAAAATGTACCATTATTTACCGCATAAAAAGTGATTATCAAAATAAAATAGTAAATTTCGATTCATCGGCGATCGGATACTAATCAATTCCTGCCCCTAGAAAAACGTATTCATCACTATCGTAATCGTTTACAAGTTCTGCACGCTGATTAGTTCCCTGATTTACGTCAGCCAATCGGGAGGCGGAATTCGCTAAAGATTATGATAGCGATGTTGTTGATTGTTGTTGTAATTGTTTCGGCATGTTACAAAACAAATCGATGTTACAAAAAACCAAACCATGTATTTTGAATTAAAAAATAATGTTAACGTTAACACGATAAGTATAATAGTTATTGGCCATTAAATAAATCAAAAATATATTTTATATTAATTCCAGGGCTATTTTTAAATACATAACAATTTCAGACAAATCAGTAAACAAGTTGTGGCGTAATTAAGTAATAAACACCCAAGAATATAACAAACTTTCACACTTAAAATATCCAGGATCTGTGAGAAAACATTGCATTTACGAGTACAAACTACTGAACAGAATATTCCGTAGTCCGAAAGATAAGACAGTGCAAACTGAAAGTTCTTGTTTGCACGATTAACGAAATAAACAGTTTTCTAGTTAGTATTCATGGTACTTGACTCATTGTGTATTCAAGGGGCGGCTGAATATGAAATATGGACTATTTCTCCGAGCATTTTGTGAGCGAGTTGAGGTGACGCTGCGATATCCAAGCCCGTTATACAGCATGTACCCTTTTGTATGACCTCACTTGCAAATTATCAGAAAGTGGGAAAATTTTAAAGGGCTATTATCAAAATCGGGACTCGGGAGCCCTTTTTCTGCTGTCCTTCGCAGCTTTTTACGATACGGTTGATGTTTACACCTATTTATACCTGAGTGCTATGTGTTTTGAATTAATAAAGGCGGTAAATAACTTATAGATAAAATAAAATAGTTTGTTGTAGTACATTTTGACTCGTTTCACAATTGCCGTGTATTGGACTCGCTTTTACGGTTATTTTGTTATACTTTTGGACTATTATCATATATTCCGTGGTTATACTCGTAAAAGAGACTTTCTCCGGCTCCGGAAAGAAAAAACTAATTATAAATCTTAACTCAAATTCCAAAGAACTTGTTTATCGTTTAATTAAAAATGGCTTCATGGATTCTGCTTACTCTAAGGATAATATCAGGTTTTCAGAGGAGGGTTTAAAGAGAGAGCAAATTATTGTAGAATATTTAATTAAAAGCTTCATTTCTTATTCACCGCTGTGAACCTCTTGATTACAGATTATAAGAGAAACCCGAATCAACATAAACAAAGTTTTTTAAATGACAAATAATAAATTACAAATTGATTTACCCATTGCGATTTATGTGGAAATTTAAGATCTTTTAACACTTTCAATAAATAATAAATGAAAAATTAAAAACACGACTGCCCTGTTATATACATACAAAACATTACACTCCTTATTTTGCGTAGTCGTGTAAAAATGTGTTAAGAAGTTTGTTTGTAACTTTCTCTAACCGATATTTTAGCTGAAGTAAAGAATACATAGTTTATAATACCTTGGATCAATAAATACTACATGTACTTTTTAGGGTTCCGCACAAAAATGGTAAAGTTGAATCCTGATGTGTGTGTCCATTTGTTTGTCACAAAACTTATTTGTTTTATTTACATTACATTAAATATTTAAGCTATCGACAAGATTAAGATATCCATATGTTAGGTTGTAATATTCGTAGTACAAAGAAATGCTATGGAAATTTTGTTCATGAGCATAATTTTATCGAAAACGGTTCTCCTAAACAATTATAAGCTAGACGAATTAGAGGCATCCAGTTCCATTACGATGAGGTACTTAGCAATTTCTCCGAAATTAATACAATCTCAGGGCTGCTTCAGAGGCTCTCTCCCTAATTATTACCTTCCTATTTGAATACATATTAGACTGTTCTCTGCGACTTTGAGTTCTAACAAGATTAATTAAAAAATTTAAAACCCTGACTCCAAAAATATCAACTTATAAAACTAGTTGGTTATTTTACTAACTACTCACATTTTTAGTGCCAAAAGTCAGCCTTTTTGACCTTTAAAAAATCTAAACTAAGAACACTTGAGTTTCTGAGACGAATCTAACGATACATGAACCATTACAATCCATTCAGCCGGTTGAAAGGTACGAGGTTAAAATGAAATTTACAAACAAATAAATGTATATACAATATACATACATACATACAGACATACAAAATACTAATAGTCTACGTACGAAAGATTTTTCCCGAGTGAGAAATTAAATAAAATATTTTTTTCACCACACAATATTTTAACTAAACCAATTTTCCAGCGGACGGCGCAGAAAGTTCCTTTTCGCAACCTTTTGTGCTATTTATTAGACCCAACTAAGTTAAGGTACTAATCAGATTGAATCCCTGCCTGCTTTTGTACCTAAGACGACTATATTATTTATGTTATTGAAAGCTACGTAAAGTGTACGACGTAATTCTTACTGAACAATGAACATACCTATTATGCTAATTCATTTACTGTTACCGCTATACTGCTATGGAATTCTCTCCCCTTGGATATCAAACAGTCTCAATCACTATCAATTTTTAAAACAAAATTGAAGCTATTTTATCTATCCTCCATTTGATGTGTTTATTTATTTTTACTTTTTATTCCACTTATCTGTCGTCTATTCCTCTCTTATTCCTCTCTTATTTACTGTTGTATTTTCATTTATATATATATATATACATACGTATATTATGTGTATTTACTTTATTTAATTAGTACACCCCTTCCGCTTTCTTTAATTTTTATAATATCCTCTACCCTAAGGTTGCCTGGAAGAGATCGCTATTTTAGCGATAAGGCCGCCTATTGTACATGCTGTATCTACTATATGTCTGTTGTTTTTGTTTTGGTGTACAATAAGGCATATTTTACTTTACTTTACTATTAGATATATCTGCTGTTGTGTGATTCTACAAAATTACTTAATTTTATCGATGAAGGTTACATCTATGCATCTGGTTGGTTAATGCTTGCATCAATCATGCAGCCAAGGCGCCAATGGGCTGGTGATGGTTGCGTTATGTTTACTGGCGATGGGTGGCTGATGTAGTACGAGTATATTGTTTTCGAGAATCACGTCCCTGTATAAAGCCAAATCGCTATTCGCAAGTAGGTACGTAAAATATTTTAATTTTTACATTTAATGAAATAACCTATTGCGTAGTTAGTATTCTTGGCACCTCACTCATTTTGTATTCAAGAGGCGGTTGAAAATGAAATATGGATTATTCTCTAAGCGTTTTGAGCGAGATGTGACGCGGCGATAACGTCTCTAGTAACTTAGGATTGTGCATAATATGGAGTATGTTAGCCTATTAGAGAATACCTTTGGATCCAGAATTCTATAATTATGGGCATCATGAAGGAAACGTTCATCCCGTTTTGTTATGTAGGGACCTACTTAGAAAATGCTTTACGAATTACCCTTCAGGAGAAAAGGAAAGTTATGTGGTGCTTTTACCCTCTCAAAACTGTATGCCCTTCCATAGAACCGCTGGTGAAATACGGGATTCACTGCCTTTTTTAACCGGTGTCAGAAAAGGAGGAGGTTCTCAATTTACCATTTTTCTATGAATGTACAAAACCTCAGTCCGATATACCAACATCCAATATGAAAGCTTTTAAGCGTGCTTTTCTTTGTCAACCCAATGATATTCGTATATGTTAACAATTCCTTTGTCTTGTTAATATAACAAAAATAGTTAGGTGGAATATAATAATTTCAGTCTTGAATAATAAATGTCCTTCCGTTCAGAATTTCTGAAATATAATAATATAAGTAGTATGTCGTTGTGAACCGTTTTTCCAGTTAAATAGTAACAAGATGTAGAGACAAGGATGTAGCCGCGGGGGCGACCTAAACTTACCAAAGCTGAGTTGAATGGAATAAAGCTTTGTGTTGGAGTGACAATAGAATGGGAAATTAGATATTAAACTATAATGTTCTTGGTACCAAAGTTACATAGTATATCAAAGTTTGACCTGATGTCACAAATGTTAGCTTGAGCCAACTTAAGCCGATAGAATAGTTCTGTATGGCAAATAAAATACATTGATAGAAACTATGTAATTTATAACAAGCTTTTATTTACATTCACCTGTCCTGATGTTTATTTTTTCCTTTGTAATTAAATCTCGCAAGATCAATTTGATCCAGTTCCCGACATTGATTAAACATATTGAAGGATCAGCACTTACTGACGTCACGCATACAATTTTACGCTGCACCCTGAAGCCAGATTTTTAATTTTTCAAAACTGTAAAATGTCGCTAATGTATGCGATCGACACCGGTATGTGCTGTCAGCGGTACCGAAATGTACGACGCACGACGCCATTTGAGGAATTTTTGGTTTCAACATACGTCGCATCTTTCCCGTCCTCTTAACGTAGCGTATTTCGTCATTGGTAAATCGGATGACAATGCTAAACTATTATGACATGGAACTGATCTGATGATGAAACCGGAAGATCATCGGAACTCAGTAGTTAAACGACACAATCCCATCTATTTTTTTGATATGACTTTATAAGTAAGTCGGCTCAACTAGTATAGGTATAGAATAATATTATAACGTCGTAGAGAACTGAATATTCCCATAGCGTCAAACGGGCAGTTTTGTTATCCGCAAAGCACTCAGGAAGACGCCGAGAGCGAAACAAAGTAACACTCAGTTGTGAGACGAGAAGACGATACATTACCATCTCATTACCATATATTTGATGGCTGAACACCTCAAGATTTCGCAGTCACGTGTGACGAAGTAAAATATCCTTTTGCGAATGCTGAAGACAATATTGAATAACTGTGTTATAGTATTACACCACCAGTAAAAAGACAAGTCGTGCTTTTCACTGGGGGTGGGAGTTTTAGTTGCATTCTGTACCGCTAAAAAAAAGCTACTAAAATGAGTGGATCGATAAGCGACGGAATTTTCGACAGTTTTCCCTACGAATAAACACATATCATATCATCATATGATATCCCACCATCATGTGATATATCATATTATGTCCCATCATCATATGATATATCATTCATATGATATCCCGCTCAATATCACCACCCACCCGATCATTTTGATCATGTTTCCCCCTTTTTTAAATAACAATAAAAATTAAATGAAAATAAAATAATTGAGGCATAATCGACGAAAAGTCTTACCATAAGGGTTCCATTTTTTATTATTTTTGTATGGAACCCTAAAGTATGTATGCAAACCCAAAGACTCTGTTCTGTATCTTGTCTTCGTACCTTTTTAAGCCTAGAGCTATATTGGAGAATCAATGTTTGTATGAAAAAAGACAAATGTCATAGAAAACTCGGTAGAAACAAAGTTTGGAATAACACCCAAAACAAAACTCCATTTTATATTTATTCTCACGTATGATTCCACCCACCCTCGATAGATGGCGATATTTTCAGTTAGCTCGCGTTATAGATTTCATAATACTAAATCTACACGTTGCATTGCATGCGAGCCCATTCTGTACTAGAAAAAGACACTTTAAGTGCACTTTAATTCTAGATTTTCGTAGATTTTCTTCGTCACAGGTTTTCGTCATGCAAGAAAACATTTAAAAAGAAACTGTTTGCTTAAAAAGTCTTGACAGAATTTACTCTTGCAATATTATTATGGTTTTCCAAATAATTGAACGGTACACAATCGTAGCGGCAACACGAGCGTTGTTGTACTCGACTTTTATTTGCAGCCATTCGTGTTTGAGTGCCTACTCACATTGGCGACATTTTCATGAGTACTTATTTTCTGTAGTACGAAAACAAGTCATTATTCTTTGCTTTTGTTCTATATTAATAGCTTTTAGTGAAAATTTCCTATTGCATAATAATAAAATTTATTTAACTCCGTCTATTTCACCAATATAACAAGCCCATCTGAATATTTTACGCAAACCTTCTTCATCCTACTAATATAATAGTACCTATAGAACGAAAGTTTGTAAGAATGGATGGCTGGATCTTTGTTACTCTTTCAAGCCGCAACTACTAAACCGATTTGGCTCAAATTTGGAACATAGATAGGTTATAACCCGTTTTAACACATAGGCTACTTTTTATCCCGGAAAAGTCTATCGCTCCCACGAGCTTAGCGAAAAACCGAAATTCAGTGAGTTGAAAATGCAGTCAAGTACTAACTTGTAGAGTGTCAAATATTTATATATCATTAAATTATTATTTGTCATGATTATTGCATTGGGTAAACACCAGAATATCTAGACATCTAGACTTCTAGAGATATGAATCACGTTTCTCATATTCAACACGACGCGAAGTCATCAAGTCAATCAAAATGTTACGAGAGACTGAAATTGAGAAATTAATTTCGGGAGCGATGCATGACTCAAATTAATATTAGCGTGGAAGCACATCAACATCCGTTCTGAGCACGGGTAATTTGTTGACGTTTATAATGGAGCTATGATAAAATCACTGTTCTAAGGATACATATCAGAAAGATAAAAAATGAAGACAATTGATTTTCGCCATTTTGGCGCTGATCGTTGCGTTACCTGCCGTGAGCGTCCATGGAACTAAAATAAAATGACATTCAAAACGACGGTCAGTATACTGCGACTTCTAATTCAATTCGTAAAATGACGTTTCGTTTTTTTCTGAACTCCAAAAAATCGTTATATTTCACTTTAACAGCTTTAAATGTTATACAATAATATACGAGGCTTTTTATACAAAATTATTTTATGTAAAAATACTTGGATTATATATTTTATTTAAGTAAATGACATTTAGAAACGTCATTTTACGAATCGAATTAAAAGTTGGAGTATAGTAACATATTCGTGCTAGTAACAAATATCAATTTAGTTCCGTGGGCCTTCGAGGGGGCGCTTTAAATCGGCACAAAAAATGAAATCAATTGTATGGAATGTTTGATCCGGCGTACACAGCGTAAAATACACACAATTGTAACCATGAAGTTTTAGGGATTTATCTAACTCGACGGAACTTTTAAAGTGAGTTATCCCATAGTATTGCGTGACGACAATATTAATCGACGCTAATGCAAATCACGTTAAACCAACGAACGGCCACTGTTAGTTTTATCAACTCTTTTAAAGTGTTCGATACAGCTAGGTACGGTAACCTTTTTATAGAGCTTTTTAAAATCTTCTATCCCTTTCACAATAGTTGCTAAAGAAAAAATAGAACACCAGTCTTTAAAAAATCCTTTCTTCATGCCAAATTTCAGCTTTTAAACCCGACTTGGGCTGTGTCCTGATATGTCAGGCATTCAGATTTTAAGAAGCTCTACAAAAAACTTTTAACGAAGTATATAATATAAGAAGACATTTAAATAAAAGATGAATGATATTGGTAAAGCCGTTCTCAAGTTACAGCCTGAACAGGAGTTGAAGATAAATAAGTATTCTGTGTCTATGAATTATGTTTCTTAAAAACCTAACAAATCTTATTTATTCGAAAATATATTACGATTATTACCCATTTATAAAACTAAAATGACTTAGATGGACAAAAATAAGGAAAATACTTGTATCGAAACGAAAATTACAATAATAAAGGTAAATGTGCCTAAAAAGCGACAAAATAACTCGTACACAAAAAATATACACTCATACACGATATTACATTTTTCGATGTAAATAATCACTCATGTGAAATAAGTTATATACTTTTTCACATTCGAGATAAATTGTACACAATTTCTCATCACAATTTTCGAGCCCTCTGTATACTTGTTCCATCATAATATTATTTTAACTCGTACGTTCGCTTCGGCTTTATGAAGTTATTTTAAAGTGTTTGCGAGAATTGTCCCGTTTTTTAATAAAATACACTTGATTATTGTAGAAAAAAATATCTTTTTTTGTTTTTATTGTGCTGCCTTGCCTGGTCATTGTTTTTGATTGCAATGGAGAATTTTATAAATTTTATTTGATTTATCATACTATTTTTTTTTAACAAAACTGCAAAAATTAAAAAGTTGGCCTCATGTATTTTTCTTTGTATAACTTTAAATGAATATGTTCAGTTAGCATAATTTAGGTTAGCTATTACCTATGTAGATTACTTAACAGGTTTAAAAATTCTGTTACTCTTTATCCTCGGAAACCAAATAGGTTCCTCAGAACGCGCGTATAGGTATATACATTTCGCCTACATATACGTATAAACAAAACTAAAACCTTAACAGCAACTCTAGTATGAAAATCGAGTGTGACAGACGGACGGACGGAGAAAGTCTCACCATAAGAGTTCCATTTTTACCATTTTGGTATGGAACCCTAAAAATGATAAGGAGGGAGATGAAAAATCATCAGCTCGGATTGAAAAGTGTCCAATTAGGCCATTCTGTTTCATTAAGAGCAACCACAAACTGCAAGCTATCAGTTTTTACATAGACCATCCATCATATTATTAGACATTTTTCTAAAATCTGCCTTCCCATCTCCGCGCAGCGTTGACCTAAAAACAGTACAGATTTGTGGTTTTACAACCCCACTGCTATTGTGGAGCTTTGAAAAGAGTACTTTCTATTTTCATTTATCTTTTTAACAGTCAGGTCCTTTTAATCATTTTAGTTGTTGGCTTAGTACTTTTTAGGGTTCCTTTATTCATAGGTGTAAAATACATCGTAATATTTTCAAAGGAACCGAATTAATTTTATAGTATAAAGGGCAATGGAAGCTGTAAAATGCCAAAAGGGTCTGATTCATATTACAGACACGTCGTGTGTGTTGAAACAATATTGGAATTTAATTCTGGCCGTCTGAGATTTCCTTCGTTAGAAGCTAAGCCATTAGTAGTGCACATACTCGTACATACGAACAGGATCTGCATCTGACATTTGATCGATTGCCCAAGAAGCCATGTATTTTATAATTGGCTTTGCTAACTGAATCCCTTGTAGTTGTACACCTAAGTTTTATATTAATTTAGAATATTTTTATGACTTGAACTTATTCAACGGCGATTTTTGTATACTTAACTATTGGATGGAGGCAGGCCTTAATTTTGGGAAATCCATAATTAGCCTTGTGCACTTGTGATAAGGAAATCAGAAACAACGAAGGTACCACAACACCCCAGACCCGAGACAATGTAGAAAATTTATTTTTTCTACATTGCCCCGATCGGGGATCGAACCCGGAACCTCAGAGATGGCGGCGCCTTGAAAACCGGCACGCTAACCACTCAACCACGGAGGTCGTCAAAAAGTAATATTACTATATCTATTATAATATAATTAAAATTAAATTAAAAACCTTACAAGTTCTAATTCATTAATGTCACAAGAATTTCCCGTGCGAATTTTATTATCTCTGCGTCATAAAAAGGAACTTTCTGGTTTGGTCCCATCTCACCTGTCATCGCGGCTGCGCTAAGATTTCGTTTGGAATACTTAATTAAGAAGGTAATATTTTTAAGTTTAGGTAACCAAAATTTGAAGTTTCAAAGAAAAATTACTCAGTTTATTTATTTAATAACAAAATCTGTAATTATTAAGCTTACTTCTTTATCTTGGTCATGTCATATAAATTAATCATTTTCAAAAAGGTTGCTAGCATCTTGGGTACCTCGTTGCCTTAGCTTCCATGAGGCTTCCGTTAAGGTTTTTTTAATGGATGTTGGAATTTTGATTTGCTTATTTTTGCGTCAAAAAGGACATGTTTTCTGATTATTTTATAAAAAAATGCAGTTTATTAAGCAGTACCAATAGATAAAAATAGTCAAGATAGGCCCATCCGAACATTTTACGTAAACGTTCTTCATACAAGAAAATGTAGCGCCATCTGTCGCGAAATACATGTTTATTTTTTTATTTTTTTTATCTATGTATCTGTGGTCACCTTGCCTGCAATATTATTATTAATTAAAAAAAAGAAATAGGTCTTTACCTATCTATTTCTATACTGACTACTGACGGGGGAGGGTGCAAAATAGACAGTTTTGCTCCCATAAACTGGCGACATTTTTTCGCGCTGTTCGCCCTGTCTTTAGTATACAAGTCTGTGGCAGTACCTAATAATATTGTCTCAACTACTTTTCACAGCTCGCGTCTTAGCGCGCCACCGCCTACAATATGAGTGTAAAAGCATAAACGCATATAAATTCGGAAAATTCAAATTGGATGCCTTTTTAAAAAAATTGCTTACTACCACACAATAACATTACAATATTTTTGTCTCATAATTATGTTGGCTGCTATAATATTGTACTATAATCATAATTTACATTCAAGTACACAAACAAAAACCAGGAGACTGCCAAACTTTCTCAAAACATATTTACCAGCACCTGCGCTTAAAAAGTATTGGTTCCTACACTTTTATAACGCTAAAAACAACAATGTAACTAGATGTTCCGTCCTCAAGTTGATCGCAATCTGTAGAATCGCAAGCGGCTACATTTTATTACAGCCGTTTAGTAATTTCTCTCGTTCAGCCTCTCTTTTGTGCGTAACGAAATTCCGACAATCGGAATTCATTTAAACGGAATGTGTTCCGACTTTTGTGCAAAAATTTGAATACAATAACCCTTAAAAGGTGAGGGAGGTGAGGTCTGGTTGCGACAACGCAAATCCATCGGTTATTTAATTAAAGTACCGTAGCGCTTTTTTGCTATTCGAATTATACACATTTAATGACCTACAAGGTTTACTTTAGTGTCTGGAAAGAAAATCCACAGTACTTGATTGATTAATAACGCAAGCCAAACCGTGGATTTAACATAGCCGTTGTTTCATGACGCAGAAGGTAAAGTTTAATACTGCCGTAACGGTCCAACGATCATTTTTATATTTTTAACAATATATAACCCAACTATCAATTCATATGGCTGTCAATTTGGCTCGGCTTCCCCAAATTTTTTAGGCTCTCAGCCAAAATTGACGGACTCAAAACCCGATAAGGAAAATAATCGCTCGTATCGGACTATTCAAGTTGATTTAAAGTAGATAATGCGCGTTTTTCTTATACCAAAATACGCTATTAAAACGCGTTATGGTTTTGTTTTATCTAGATAAAGTTGAATTCTTCTAGTTGTTAAGGCTTTTAAGTTTTAATAAAATCTCTTTTAGATACAATTCCGTTGGTTTCCACTTGTGCGATGTGCACTGCAAAAAAATATTTTCTTTCTACTTTTCTTAATTTTTTTTAGTTTTTAATTTACATTTAAAATTAGTGTCTTACTGTTTTGTAAAAAGCAAATGCTGAGGCTGAATTACAAGCAAGTACATTCTAAACACAGCCTGGCGATGTATAGTTAAGATAGTTATCAATCACCACAAACCACTTATATTTTCTATCAACGAATCAATGGATGAATGATTATTTCTGTCACTCATTCAATCATTTTGACATGAATACGGAATACCCGTGTTTACGACAGCCACACTTAGGCTTTAATGTTTTTTTGTTCTACCTTCTATAATACTCCTTTTTTGTTCTAAATATTCTAAATATTATTGTTCTTGTTTTAAATAATAAAGGAGTTCTTCCGACGCGTTATGCACATGGCACAATTTAAAATTCCTTTGAGGGTTAATTGCTTTTCCTAGCGACCATACAATATTCCCAATAGTAATTTAAGCGGGTAAAGAGAATATTGAACCCTATCCAATTGCAGTTCAGGTTTGTTTGTAATTGGAAAATTGGTAAAGAAACGCAAAGTCCGATTCGTTTCTAGACAAAGGCTTTAATTGATTGCACATTCGTTCCGCAAAAACCAATATGGCCGGGGAATACAAAAGCTATCTCCGAGTATTAAACAGTTTTTAAAGCTCAGCATAAGTTTTGTAATTACCAGTAAATTAAAAAATGTGATCTTTGAAGCTTTTCTGTTTTCAGTGAAACAGAAACAAACCTATCTACCAACATCATTAAACATTCATCAAGTCTTCAACAACTTCAATTAACATCAAGTCTTGATTTCTTGCCTGATTCTCGTGTGAGAGTAGAACGTAGAGATACTTATATACTCTACGCTGCATTTCTTGAGTTTTTAGAGTTTAGCTCAGTTGCGAAGTACAAAAAAAATGACATTTAAAATAACGTTAACCCGGATTGTCGATTCAACATACTCTCTGGGTGGGGCAAGAAAGTAAAAGAGTAAAATTTATGATATTATGAACCACAACAAAGATGGTCACCCATCTAGATACCGACTAGGTTTATTAAATAATAATTGATTAGTGCTTATTGTTACTAAATCTCATCTCACGTAACATCATTTACACATGTCTAAGGTGTCCTAAAAATTAATAACTTGTTTTATTTTCTTCAAAATACTGTAGGCATAACACAGCTCAAAATTGAAATTGCAATCTTACTCATACAAAAAGCATATTAACGTTGTAGAACAAATAGTATTAAAACATCAAAATTAATATAATACTCTTAATAAGCGGGAACAATCAAAATCCCACAGACCAATATTAACGTTCAAAATCATTAAAAGGCAAATAAAAGTAGGGACTTCATAAAACCATGCCACGAGTAATTTAATAACGTACATATTTTATGTTCTTATTACCATCAATCTAAGGGCTATTTTACATAAAACTCATATTTTATTAGAAGTAGAGTCAGTACCTCGTAAACCATCTCTTATGTCCGTCAAGTCTAGTCGAATATCAAGATTTCAGCCTATAATCCAGGTCTTTTTGGCATTATAAGTAATCTTAGATTTTAATATAAATTGTGAAACTGCATTAATTTTACTTTGTAATGAAAATATCCTGCTGTTTTTAAAGGGTTTTTGGTGCCGGATTATTCAAAAATTTTAATAGTTACCCTACATGTACCAGTTTATTGGAATGGTTAGAATTCCAACAGAGTGCTTTGAGTTATGAAAGCTTCGGGATATTATAATATCGTTGCATCCGAGGTTAAAGCGAAACGAGTGTATGTACAGTTTTCAATTACATTACTGTCTATACTTTGTTACTTTGAATTTACGAGTACGTGCTTTTAGAAATGCACAGTACGATTGAGGCAATGTTCACATTTTAGGGAGAAATGTTGCAACATCTTGCATACTTATTTGATTTACATCTCAACTTCTTTTTACGTACCTCTATAAATGTAAGGATATACTCGGTCTCATGTATGCAATGTATGCGATGCAACGTGGGAGATCGGTATGCATACTTGTCACATGTATGCAACGTAGTAGCTGTTGTAATTTCTCAGAGGGTGCACTAGTGCGTCTGCAAGACATGTTTTCTGATTATGTTTGCGAGTGTGAGGATGATAAATTGAGTTTACTATGATTATATGTATATTTTGCGCTAAAAACCAAAGATAAGATAATCGCGAACAAACATACATATATACATACATACAAACATACGGGTCGAATACAGAACCTCCTTTTTTTTGAAGTCGGTTTAAAAGAAGTTTGGTTCATGAAATAAATAAATATACAGGTCAAACGGACAGGATAGCCTAAGATAGATAAGGTCGCCTCTACTTCTCTATGCCGATCTGGAAATCGTATGTCGACGTTACGTGGGAGGAGTGTGATTGCGTTGCATACTATAAGTGTGTTTCAATTGCTTAGTTTTTCATATAAATTCAGGAATCGAGATATCATAGTTCGTTGCATAGGTACGTTGCGTACTATATGCTCAGTCTGTCTCTAGCTTTAGGCACCTGTCTTCTCCCAAAATGAGAATCGGTTTAGCCAACAACAACCCACAAAGTAATGTAGGGGCTGGAAGTATTGATTTTAATTTATTCTAATTACTATACAACTCTTGCCCGTGTGGAATGGTGCCAAGAATACAGGCTGCATTTTCGCTATGAACAGCTAGGCTGATACTTTGTGCAAAAAATGAGTCAGCCCTTCTGTCATCATTTGAGGCTATAGACCGTGGGGAAAGTTCCCGAAGGAATTTTTGGCACTATGACTCCATGGCTCCACTGCAAACGGGACAATAAATATGTAACTCTCTAATTAGAGAGGCATATTTACGACGCTTACCGGATTCTGAATAAAAAATATAATATCTTAATACTTTAACTAAATCATAGCACTTTATAACCCGTAAAATATCCGGCTTGTAACTATAATATGGAGTGTAATAAAACAGTTTAGTATGTGTCATAATAATTTCAATATCACATAGTTAAAACAAATCAGATTTGATACAACGCGTGATTTTGATTTAATTACCATTACAGAGTTTATCAATTCTCATTAGGCGGGTTCCGCAAACACATTCGTGATTTAATTAATTAGTGTACGCTCGTATTATCTAACGATAAATAATTTCATATCCTATTTAATTCAAATAAATAGTACATTGTTGTGTTTACAGTAATCTTCTTAAGTAACACACACACACACGCACACACACACACACGCACACACACACACACACACACACACACACACACACACATTGACAATTAAGATTTTGGTAGCATTTTGGTTCTAGAATCTCTAAATTTAACTCGCCTAAAAACCTACGATCGCTTCCACAACGGCATCTGTGGAAACGGATGATAATAGTCTTTAGCAAAGTGAGTTTGCCTAATATTTAGCTAAATGAATGCCCCTTCACTACATCATTGTTTCAATGTGTAAGATTAAGTACGTGGAGGTGAGTTTATTTTTCAATTAGACGATCTGTTTGAGTCATGCTGCTGTATAAAGGAGAGTTTTTATTATTTTTAGACACGTTTAACTTAAAGATTTTTAAGACAAATCACTAACATTATTTTTATCATAAATAGGCTTGTGCTTGCCAATAATCTCGCCTCATGGAAAGAAATGGGGGCGCCAATAGCTTGAAAGGCTAAAAACTCAGTAACTAGTCTTCAATGAAGGCAGGTAGATCCTAAATACAAGATTCATTTGATATAATATAATGTCTTTCTCATATACCTATAAAATTATCGTGTTGCGATTTTTAAGGTTCTTTTTTGCATTTTGCAATTTGTACATCCTACGTCTTTATTAGAATGTGCATTTTGGAAAATAAAAATCTCATCAAGTTAACGTCTCATTAAAAATCTATGTAAACCAATTTTTGTATGAGAAATGTTATGACGATTGGATAATTGTAAAGAAATGTTATTATGCATATTTATTTTGACAATAATAAAAAAGCCAGATAGATATGCTCTTTTTAAAAGTTTCCGTGTCCCAGGCAGCTTCTAATTGGCTAAGCGATGGTGATTTCTTGTATTACTACCAATATAACTAAGTGTTTTTGGGCTCCTTCAACATTTAAAGTATATTTAAACAAGGTACCAGATTTTCTTTTAAAATTACAAAAAAAAAATATCCTGGAAAAAGTGCATTTGAAATAAGTTATTTTTTTTCACATTGTGTATTTAATATAAAAAAGCCTCTGAATGAGTCACTCACCATATAACAACCAGCAAAAGTCTCAACCAAACTGGAATCCTCAATAATTTAAGCTCACCATGACACTGTAATTTTCACTCCGCATCTAGTTTCAGTAGGCGCACTCACAGACCACTCGTGAGTCTACGAGGACGATCGTATCCAGCGCGCTACGGCGTAGCGTCCGGCACGTGCGACCACGAAGGCTTGTTAGGAACACTGAAGTGCACGCTACGGAGCTACGACACGAACTTAGCCGAGTACGCCCGACGCCGCGCTACGCCGTGAGCCGTGATTGATATCAAATGAAATGTGAGGAATGAGTAGTTTCGGGACTTTTTGTTTCAACGATCACATTTTGCCCGGGTTTTGGGAATTGAGGGCAGTTTTCGTTAGAAGTGAATAAAAGTAATGTAAAAGTTCCCGCGATTTTGGGGAAACTCTGATTACTTTTATATGGTAAAAATCTGTGATTGAAAAATTATATAAACGAACGAGTTGTTTGATTAATTTTAAAGTTTTATGACCTAGCTTAGGTATAAACTAGTAAATAATTTTAAAATTTAAAAAAACGACTGTACTGTGGTAAAAAACCTTTTCCAAAAAATATAGCCTTTGTTACTTGGAATAATGGAAGGATACCCCACAATATGTCCAAATCTCTTAAGTCGTTCAGAAGTTATGGTGGAATAAAGAAACTCACATACATACATGAACCCCAAAAACATAAAACTCCTTTTTTTGAGCAGTCGTGTAAAAAAATAGGTCGTTATTAGAAATGTCAATAGAAGCCAAAAGTTATAACTATGAAATGTTTTTACTCATATCTGTAGTACGCTTACATATCAGTAATATTATGTTCTTCTGCACCAAAAAAATCATTTAAAGAAGAATCAGCTGACATTATATAACAGTAGTTTGTGTTTAACCTGGGTATCTTATACCTAATTCTTGTATATATATTTCTATATAATCTGGATCTCGGAAACGGCTGGAACGATTTTCATGGAATTTAGTATACAGGGGGTTTTAGGGGCGTTAAATTGATCTAGCTAGGATTCATTTTTAGAAAATGTCGAATTTACCAAAAAAAAATTTCTACTGCTGCCATCTATTGGCCACCGAGCAAAGCTCGGTCACCCAGATATTGATAATATATACGCTCCATATACAGACAAACAGGTCCGGTAGTTGTGTGTAATATCACCAAAACGACGTTTTGCCTAAAAAAAACTAAGCCAACAATCACTTTTTTCTTAGCATATTTGACTATTATATGATTTAATTATTACCGATACAGATAAAAGTTTACAAATTTAATGTTTTTTTGTTAATTTTGATAAAACTTCGTACCAAGATTTTTTGCCAAATCGTGTTTCCAATTCTAGACAAATAATTATTAAATTAATGACCCAAAATCAATATGATAGAAATGTAAAAGTAATTAATTTATGTTAGTAATATTGTGTATTCGATGCTTCAGAACACTAAAAATCGCATAGTGCGTCCTTCCAGCCCTTATACAACAGAATTGACATCAAATCCTTCAATCAGCATTGAAATGTGAGGAATGAATCCTTTGAGAACATTTTGATTCAACGATCACGCTTATACAGGAATTCGGGATTCGAAACAGTCTAAATTAGACGTCAGGCATTACTAGCGAAATTGTAACTCATTCAATTTACTTCATCCTTTACTGAGATAAAATGTAAAGTAAATTTTAGGTTTCTAGTGTTCTGTATCTACTCTTATTAACTGTTCTTAAAATATGTAATTTTAAGAAGAGTTTATAAGAGTTTCTGGCCCCACGTTGACCAACTTATACAGTTGCGTTCAGAACCTTACAACAATTGACATCTACTCTAGACAGGGCGAACCGCGCGAAAAAATATCGCCAGTTTATCGGTGTCATTAGTACCAACAGTGTAAGGCCACGCGGCAGTTCGCTCAGCGGCCACCTATATATAGTATTTTGACAGTTGGCGCTACTGTTTGCGTGTATGAAAAAGG
Organism: Coenonympha glycerion; assembly: GCA_963855885.1. NCBI lineage: Eukaryota > Metazoa > Arthropoda > Insecta > Lepidoptera > Nymphalidae > Coenonympha > Coenonympha glycerion. Next base: position 9,833,052 of record OY979639.1, read on the forward strand.
TTTACGTAAATCGTTCGGATGCCCATATCTTGAGGTTTGTAATCAGTGCTCACAACTATTATATTTTAATAGGACAATATGAGATTTTTTAATGCATACTTTATACGTATACTACGCACCACAACACAATATTGTTATAAAGAAATAGAGAAATTACGAAGGATCAAAAAAATCGGTGGACGTGTGGAGTACCGGTCTCCAAAAATGATAAAATATTTATCCCTTAAGGGAATCGTGTGTGCCCTTTAGAACTTTCTAACTTTTGGGCAGAGAATACTAAATAAATAATGGCTACTTCAACTAGAATACTTTGAAGATACGTTGAGTAAGTAGTTTTTGTCACTCGGTATTTTCGGTTAACCTTTAAAACCTCGATACGGAATCCTCAGAGCGCGAATGTGATGACTCGCATTTGGCCATGTATTAAGAAGTATTTTTATTATGTGTACTTTAATAACGTTGAAATCATATTTGTGAAATATTTTCGGAGACATTCTATTTGTATAATATTTATTATATATCAATGATAACTCGATCTAATGGCTTGTTCGCTAAACAATATTGATATTAATATTTCCCAGGATAAAATTAATATTATCGAATGAGTACGCTTCCTTTATTATTATCAATATTTTATTGAGATGAATTTATGTTATTATAGCAAAAAAAAAAAGGTATTGCTGTTTACGTTGTATTGAATACTGTTTTTTATTGCTGTTTGTTGCTTCACAATATTTTATCAGATCATAGACGCTTGGCAACAGTCTTTGTCGATAGGATGGTAACTAGCCGCAACAAAAGGTTATCACCAGATTAGCCCCTAGATTGTCTAAGAAAAATGTAATCATTTACTAATTCTGTCCACTTTATCGTATAAAAAATATTAGGTTCTGTACTAACTCAGGAAACTGAAATGATTGGTTGAAATACTATTAATTTAAAGAATCATAATGCCTATAACAAATAATGCTATAGTTTTTCAGTGGCTTCTGTGGTTTATGAAGACAAGGGATAATGAATAGTTTTCCAAGCAAAGCAGAAGCGGGCAAATTAATAAACAAAAAGGAATTTCATTACAAATCAACTTGTTATATTAGGTAATACCTATTCAAACTTGAAAATTCTAGTAAGCTATTCAATATCCCCTAACTATTTCAGTTATCGTCCAACAGTGCGGGCGAGAATCATTTTAGCCCAAGAGCTTCCAAGTCATTTGTGTTCATTAGATAGTGTCCAATAATGGTATGGCAAAGCGGAATGGCTATGAAAATGGAAGCTGAGTTTCGGTGTGGAGCATTGAGAGCGGAGAAAATGTTTTATCCCCAAGTAATGGTTTTCGTCTAACTCGCTTTGATTTCTGATGTCCTAAATTCTTATTGGAGATTTTGTTTGAATTGTGTAAAAGCTGTGTTTTCCTTGTAAGTCGTTTTTATAAAAATGATGATGGACTTATTTAGAATCGCCTTCGTACGACCTGCGCTATTGGTAGTATAAATCAGGCATTACATCTAATAAATCAGGGCTGTTATACCACTGAAGTATTTTTAAATGGCTAAGAATTCTTGGAACCATAGGGATATGCTTCCATCTCTTCACCAGATATCTTAAAAATAATATGTAATGTAATGTTGTTTCACTACCTAACTTGTTTTTTTAAAAGAGCAAGTACCGAGTTACTTGCCAGTTCTTCTCGGTGCAAACCTACCTTCAGAATTAGCGGTAGAGTTTTGACTTTTCGTAAGAGTAGTTAGAGAAATCTAGGCCTATGTAAAAATTAAAGATTTTCATTTTCATTAAAATCACCATTATTTTAATGCTATGCATATGTATTTGTATTTTTCATTCATCGGAAACATTAAAAATTAAATCTTGGGTGACAAAAAATAATGCCAAATAAAATCACTAATTACGTGGGATTTTAAGGAACCAAAAACTGATACACGTATCCTGAAAACCACAAACCAAGTTGTGTAAAAAAGTAAATAAAACTCCTATTATCATGTTGAGTGGCAGTAAAGTGAGCGAAACAAAGAGCCACCTTGACAAAACAAAACCATTCGATTAAATCCAGGTTAATGTTTTGGACTTAACAAAATACACAAACGCTTTACATAATATATTTAAGGGTTGAAATACTTATTTGTATAAGTTTATGGATTATGGATACAGGTCTAGTCATAAAGTTTGCACGTTGGATTAAATCCCGTACTACAGTTTAAAAAGAACTACTAAAAATTAAAATTGTTCTAAAAATATGATTACAATCAATACAATTATGACAAAACATGATTATTATCAGTTCATTAAAAACAGGATAATATTTTTCAAATCCACTTTATCAAGACTTTTCTCGGTCTTTTATAGCCCATAATATAATAATTATTTCATAAGTAGTATAGAAGTTACCTAGTCATTTCATAGCTTTCACGAACTTCATTCACGATGCAATTTTCTTGTAGTTGCATTGCATATGATATAAAGTTCCTTTGCGAAGCTTAACCGAACCCCAACAAGAACAATAGGAGTATCAAGCCACCATCCCTCAACTGTAGTGTTACCATAAATGAAAATATTGTACCCAGTCGAATGAGACCATTTGAGAACATGTGAAGCAACAGACCTTCAAGTTATTACTGATTTTGTGTGCACATACCCAAAAAAAAACGCAATCGAAATTGAAATGGCTCTCACGGGGAGGGGGTGAGGGGGCGCCCCCTTTAAAGGAATTTTTTTGCTTGTAATGAGCCATAGAACACTCCCTTAAGTTATCACTAGTTCGATCCCGGACACACTGTATAATGTACCCAAACATAAATTATAACATCGTTTACTTTCACCCGAGTAGACAATAATTATTTAGGTGACGAGTATGCACGGTGTAACAAGCTAATATTATTACATTAATGTAAAATGCTTTTTTTATACGATACAAGTTAGTACTTGACTGCAATCTTACCTGATGGTAAGTGCTGTTATAAGGAAATATGCTTTGCAAATTTGGTACAAGCGTTACATAGTGCCATTATATTATTTATGCACAGGTACATGGCATATGCAATGGTTATATGCGTAGAAGCGTATTACCATTGGCTCCGACATATTTTTTCTTTGAAGTCGAACTCAAATCACATACACAGAATACGTAATGAAAACTGCAAGAGGTACAACGTGCTGAACTGTATAAACCTCACGTTATAAGATAGAACTTACGGGAAACCTTACGTGTTGCTGTATAGTCCTTGTACTTCCCACCAAGTTTATGGACACCCTACCGTAGTAATATTTCCAACTCGGTCGCACTATTACTTCATAACTTTTACAATACTTCTACCGCAACTGCATTGAGTGTACATATTTCATACGTTATATAAGACTCTTTTTATTTAAAAAAGCTGCTAAATGAAAAGCTATAAGTTTAACTATACGACGAGGTATAAATAATACTAACTCTTAAAAGACGAAAAATATATCGAACTTAAACTTCTGGGAGGAGACCCGCGCCGTGTAGTTACGATGAATCAGCGTCTTTGAAGAGAAACTCTTCATTGCCAAAGGCATGCGACAAACCGCGTATTTGGCAAACGTGTTGCTCGTTGCAGAATATCAGGAGACATCAAAGAGCGTAAGTGTAGGTAAACTTACGAATTGAATGTGTTTCTCCGAAGAGCAGAGCGAAAAAATTCATACATATTCTGTATAGTATTAAGGAAATTAATTTAAAATAAAATCAGCCATGTGCGAAGTTTACTCGCGCAACGAGGGTTCCGTACTGCTATAGAAAAAGTAAAACCATAAGAATCACTTTTTTAATGAACCGTAAACTTAACTTTGTTTTTTGAGGTTAGTTCCATAAAAAAGTATAGGTGTAATAGATGCAGAATTCATTTTATTTTTTATAAAGATTACAGAGTAAAATAAAGGACGGACAGAACGACAGACAGACAGACAAACGTACGGACGGGCGGATGGACGGACAGACGGACGAACGGACAGACGGACGAACGGACACACGGACGAACGGACAGACGGATGGACAGACGGGCAGACAAACACACAACAAATGATCACACTGTTGTGTTGTTTTTCTTTTGAGGTACGGAACTCTATAAAAAAGATAATATTTACAAAAAGATGAAACACGTGATTAGGTACATTATTTCTATTCATTGAAGAATCAGATCGAAGAATGTGCGAGCAAACTAATAAATGAGCAACTTTCAAGAACTCTACTAAGGAAGGCACGAGTTAAATTGCGAATTCGCGACCCTCAGAAAAGCATTGCTGCTTGCTGTAATGTAAGGTGTAACTGAGGGGTTAGTACAGGTTTTGTACGAATTTGAATTGCCTCGCATCGCACAAACGAATCGAATGCTTTCATACATTTACAGCCAGCGCCATCTAATGACAGTCAGTGGCATGTATGTCAGTGACTGTCCACAGATGGCGTTGCCTGTAAATGTATGGAGGAATTCGATTCGATTGTGCGAGTTCAATCGAAATTCGTATATAACCCTGTACTAACCCTACTGGTGAATTAGCACGTATGAAGAGATATTTACGAGGGTATGCTACAAATCGCGCTAACGCGAAACGTGTCTGTATTGCTGCTCGTTGCAGAACATCGGGTGGTGTAGGCAAGGATGCGTTTGCAGAGACGTTACACGCCAAGTCGGTAGGACTTAGTTAATTTTATGCCGTTCACGGCTACTTTAATTTCGCGCTCCGTTGATAATTTTCTGGCGCCCGCATCCATGGAGAAAATCTCAGTAAAAGTTCATCGTACAATATTATTTAAATGCAGATGCTGTACATTGCCGGTTTTATCATTTTATTGCTAAGTTTGTATTGCTTTTATAATACTTGTAAAAAGGGTCTTGCATAGAAAACCAGTTTCATACTTACAATAGTTTTTTTTATTGAAACTTTATTTGTGTTGAGACTAAAATATAATACTTCTGAGATTTTTTATGACATTCATATAACGAAACTTTACTAAATACTGTAATGGTAACCATGTTCTAATTGGGATCACGAGATATTACGTTTTTTGATCGTTAAACTTTCTATAAATAACATTCCTGAGTAAGAAAGTTGACATTGTTATAGGTTGTAGTCACATCACTTAGAAAATTACCCGCACATAATATAATTTCTTATGAAATATGTAAGTACTGAAAAATATATTCGAATGAATAATTTTCAGTTGACTGTATGAAAATGAAAATTGATTTCGAATTTAAAAAATACATGAATATTTTTTTTCGTTTATAGCTATTACCTATATCAAAATTGTACATTATGGCGAAATAAACCTCACAAAGAATAAAGGGAAAACGTCCTGGCCCATGCTGCTGTGACTTTCCCGAGACCGGATAGGTTATTTCCGCTCCCAACAATGATGCTTATTTAAATTTCCCGTGTAGGCAAACATAAAGGTAAGATAAATGTAGCTGAGTTTCAAACAGTTCAAACGGTGAGTCGCGACGCTGGCTTGTATATCAAGACTTACATTGTATCGTATTCACTCCATATTCTGTACACAGTAATTTTTCGAAGCGTGCATTACTTCAATTACAGTTTTTTCACTTTGTTACTTAACATTTTTGGTACACAATCTCTAATATAATAAAATTCTCGTGTCGAAAATATGTACAAGGTTTTGAAAATTCTTAAAGACCAAATTGAAAGTGGACAGCACTACAGGCAAAAGCTAGTCTTCTATATATAAAAAGAGAAGTCTAGATTCTTTTGGATCTTGTTTCTAAATCAGCTTTGTACTGAAAACAGAAGACTGACAAAACTGTAAAAAAATAAAAATGAAATCTTGCACACATGAGATAGAGGAAGGAAATATTCCTATAATTTTTATTGAATCACTGCGTTAAGAGCTGGGTTTTTTTTACGCTATACAAGTTAGTACTTGACTGCGATCTCACCTGATGGTAAGTGATGATGCAGTCGAAGATCATAGCGTACTAACTTGGAAGGGGTAAGTTATGTCCCCCCAACGGTTTCTACACAACATCGTACCGGAACGCTAAATCGCTTGGCGGTACGTCTTTGCTGGTAGGGTGGTAACTAGCCACGGCCTAAGCCTCCCACCAGACCAGACCTGAGCCAATTTAGAAATTATAAAATTCCAAAGTGGCCCGTGGCGGGAATCGAACCCGCGACCTTCCACTCGAATCCGAGCGTGCGTCCCCTGCACCACGGAGGTCGTCATATTGATATTGTTGAAAATAATAGTATTAATGACTGTAAAGTTTGTATAAGTAATAAAGTGATATGTATGACCTAACTTTCGAAGGAATTCAATCCAAGCGAAAAGCAAACCTAATTTCTCATAGATACCGAATACCGTATAACATAGAGATCCAAAAGAGAGCCTTCGACTTTAAAAGTGTGGCAAAAAATACTTTGCCCAAATTGGCAAACCCAAGCCGCGCTACACAATTTTTCGCAATTGTCAATTTGACACACTCACACTACAAAAAAGAGTTGCCGCACTCACGGAGCTGTCGTTGTTAGGTTGGGCTCTGTCTAGTCGCAGCGTGAGCGACGACTTATTATAAATCTATGCCGTATAATTAACGTTTCCCAAAACGTCGACAAAAGTTTGACAAACAAATTAAATTAACTCATTTTCATATTTCGTTTTCAGTTTTGTTTCATCTATCTAATAATGTAACGGATCACTGATCTCGTTACTATAGTGATGGCAGTAATTTGGGCATATTGAATTTATCGACGGTTGCCAAGGGTTCGTCTCAATCAGAGAGGATTAGGAGATTAAATCCTTCAGTTGATACGCACCCATTAGATATATTACATTCTAATGACAAGGTATCTTCCGTAACTTAGCTCGTTTACTGTCATCAATAAACGGGCTTAAATTACTACTAATTATTCTTCACTGCATGCACTCAAAAATTACTCTACGTAATACGAAAATTAGTAAAAGTTTGGGTATGTATGTTTGTACTCTTTCACACTTATGAACCGTTTCGGTTTCAAAGATCCTCGGTAATACAAAAAAATACTACATTACAAATACTTAATATGCGATATTTTTAGGATCTTAACATTTCATTAATATGAAAAAAAAAATATCTTGTCTTATAATTAGGATAAGCAACAATCTGTGATATTTTATTACGTAGACAAAAGGCTCTCCATCGCTAACGAGATGTGAAACCATGAAAATGTTATGAGAAAAAGTTTGTACGCCAAAGAACCTGAGGCGAACAGTCCGAAGTGAAGTGCGCTATTATTATGAAGTAAAAAGTCCCATGTGAAAACATTTATACCTTATGTTTTTTTCACTTTATTTTATCTTATACTGACTTGCTCTGATATAAATGATGAATGATATGATATTTAAAATTCACATATTGTTCGATTTATAAAAGTAGGATATCTTGATTAACAGATTCGTTTTTTTTCAATGTGGACAAAGCCGCACACGAATATACCACTTAGACTGTAAAAAAATGATACACGAGATATTACTCACGCTTCGTTAGTTTGGAATGTTTGTAGCCGGTGGCGCCACTTGTGTCTCTGAATGCGGTAGTGGTGTGGTTGAACATTTTTGACAGCAAAGCCCTCCACTAATTACGCGTCGACCGCACCAAAACAGCGCGCGCTCGCTACGCGGAACATCGTTAAAAAACACGCTGCAGATTTTATTCTGCATCCGCCATTGGTATACGTTGTACAAGATAGACGCGCGCCAAACTTGAGATGATATCGCACTGAAATTCATTTTTTTACTACATTTTGAAGAGTGGCTTGACTTGATGGAAAGAGCGCCCTGTAAGGACCATGCTTTAGATAGGTATTTAATACTGTTATAATAACCTTAGAATAATGTAATGTAATGGCAATGAGTGGGACTCAATGGCGGCCACGCACTGGAAAACACAGTGTAGGCAGGTCATTTCAGAGGCCATTGTCCAGCAGTGGACGTCCATCGGCTGAAGCTTGAGACGACGACGACAACGACTATGTAATTACGTTATTTTATAGAGTTGATTATAATATGATTTTGTGAGCAACGTTTTTGAGATTTCCAATTTGTTTAACGTCGCTGCCAGACAATCGAATAAAATTATTCAAAATCAATTCGAGCAGTACTATTCAAATTATTATAACTTACTCTAAATTAAGGATATCCATGGCTCCTTATGTTAAATTATGATATGATGGCAAATTTTTATAGTACTGCAAATTGTAAATATCTTTCATTCGACTTTCAACAACGTAAAGTTTTAAACTGTTTAGAGTTAGACTGATATTACTCTATTATAAACACATCGTGTGGAAGAAACCGAGTTGATCTTTACATCTTTAGCTTCATATATCAACAGCTGTGATGAACATAAATAGTTTTATTAATATTATACCAACGGATCTGTAAAGCGAATATATGTGTCGAAACTGAACGCCCGCGCCGTCCGTCGGCCGTAGATACCAGAACGGTCTAGTTGTGTTATTTTTGCTTCACCGTCCTCCCGCTGTGTTTACTGTTTACTCAATGTTAATCACAAAATTGCTGAAGCAGTTCCCTCGAGCGGTATATACAACGCTGAAATGGAACGGGAGTTTTTGGATGAAATTGAATGAAGTCGTTGTGATTTTTTTAAAGCAGTCTCTAGGTATACTACGAGTAAAAGCTGATACATTTCGCTGCAAAATTCCAAAACTAAGGCAGGAAAAGCAGAGCAGGCCGCAGGGTTGCCTCGGTCGGGCTTCAATGGAACACGTCACAGTATTCTGTTGCTCCGCATCGGAATTATGTGTGACATTTTGACGCTATACCGTCTCCCTCCTCCATAGCGGGTGTTTTTCTTTTTAGGATTCCGTATCAAAAGGGCAAAAAAGGAACCCTATTACTGTGAGTTCACTGTCCGTCCGTCCGTCCGTTTATCACCAGAACTTTCTCTTGAACCGTGATAGGCTACAGACTTGAAATTTTCACAGATGATGTATTTTTGTTGCCAATATAACAACAATTACTAAAAACTAGCATAAAATAAATATTAGGGGGCTCCGATAAAACAAACGTGATTTTTTTGCTTGTTTTTGCTATATTACATTGATAACGGTTACAGGTGGATGATTAAACCTTTCAGAATATATTATTATAGGAATATTTACTCTAGAAATAAATAGTAAAATTAAAATATAGTAATTAAAGGGGACTCTCATACAACAAACGTGACTTTTTTTGCTTGTTTTTGAATTTGGTAGGCAGGGGTATTTAGTTTAGGTTAATACTATTGCGAAAAGTGCAAATCAAATTATATAAACTGTCTATCTATAAAGCAAAGATGTACATTATTGATATTATATTATCCACTAGCAGATACCCGCGGCTTTGCACGCGTAAATTTTAGTTTTCCCTATTCTACGGGAACCATACATTTTCCGGAATAAAAAGTACCCTTTGTGTTAATTTACATGAAATCTATCTTCATTTCAACTTTAAACCAAAAATTTTCAGTAGTTGTGCGTGAAGGAATAAATTTTCTCCGGGATGAATATCTGTTTTTCCCTATTATCACGAAAACAATAAATTTTCCCGAGAAAAAAATAGTAAAATCCATCTCCGTTCCAAATTTCAGCCCAATCGGTTCAGAAGTGACCGCACGATGGAATATTTCTCCCGCATGAATGTCTGCTATCTAACTATTTTCTTAGAAACAATGGATTTTCCTGGGATAAAAATTTGCCTGTGTATTAATCCAGGATAAAACCTATCCCCTTTTAGAATTTCAGTCATATCCGTTCAGTAATTACAGCGTGAAGTAATATTTTTCCCGCGTGCATATCTGTTTTTAAGTTGTCCCGCGGAAACCATGGATTTTTTTGGGATAAATAGTATATTATTCCAGGATAAAATCTAACTTCATTCCGCATTTCAGCCACATCAGTTCAGTAAGTAAGGTGTGAAGGAATATTTTTCCCGCGTAGATATCTGTTTTTCACTTCTATCATAGAAATCATGAATTTTTCCGGGATAAAAAGTAGCCTAGGCATTAATTCAGGATATAAACTATCTCCATTCCAAATTTCAGCCAAATCGATTGAGTAGTTGCGGCGTAAAAATTTTTTTGCGCGTGAATATCGGTTTTTAACTAATCCCACGGGAACCTTGAATTTTTTCGGAATAAAATGTAGCTAATGTGTTAATGCATAAGATATATTTTATCTACATTCCAAATTTGTGCTAAATCGGTTCAGTAGTTGCGGCGTGAACGAATATTTTTCCTGCGTGGATTTCTGTTTTTCACTATGATCATACTCGTAGAAGTCATGAAATTTTCCGAGATGAAAAGTAGCCTACGTATTAATTCAGTTTTTCAGTTTTTCAGTTTTCCCGCGGACACCATAGATTTTTCCGGGATGAAAAGTAGCTTTTGTATTAATCCAGGATATAATCTATCTTTATTCAGAAATTCAGCCATATCAGTTCAGTAATTACGGCATTAAGGAATATTTTTCACGCGTGGATTTCTGTTTTTCTTATTTCCTACCATGGATTTTTCCGGGATAAAAAGTAGCCTATTTATTAACCCAGAATATAGTCTATCTCCATTCCAAATTCCAGCCAAATTGGTTGTGCACTTGCGGCATGAAGATTTTTTTCCGCGTGAATTTCGGTTCTTTACTAATCCCACGGGAACCATGAATTTTTTGGGATGAAAAGTAGCCTCCGTATTAATCCAAGATATAATCTATCTTTATTCAGAAATTCAGCCATATCAGTTCAGTAATTACGGCGTGAAGTAGTATTTTTCTCGTGAGAATATCTGTTTTCCTTTTTTCCTGCAAAAACCAATGGATATTTCCGGGATAAAAAGTAGCTTATTTATTAACCCAGGATATAATCTATCTCCATTCCAAATTCCAGCCAAATCGGTTGTGCACTTGCGGCATGAAGATTTTTTTTTTCCGCGTGAATTTCGGTTTTTAACTAATCCCACAGGAACCATGAATTTTAGCGGGATGAAAAGTAGCCTATGTGCTAATCCAAGATACAATCTACCTCCATTCCAAATTTAAGCCAAATCTGTTCAGTAGTTGCAGCGTGAAGACGTATTTTAACTTGATGAAATCCAAACTTCAGACCCTCGTTTCACCCCCTTAGAGGATGAGTTTTGAAAAATCCTTTCTTAGTGCACCCCTAGACCTCACAAGGAACATGTGTGCCAAATTTGGAGTCTCTAGACCCAGCGGTTTGGGCTGTGCGTTGATATGTCAGTCAGTCAGTCAGTTTCTTCTTTTATATATTTAGACTAGTAGGGCGCGTGTGTGCGCGAGCCACATGTGGCCCGCGTGCTGTCTTCCCGCCCATAAAGGTATCGCCGACATCTCCATCGCCCATTGAAATCCGATTGGCAGTGAGCTGAAAAAATTACCAAGGAGCACTGTCATGGTTTTAAAGATAGTTAAGGGCTGTTCGCACAAAAAATACGCTGAATCTCATCGAATGAGGTTCGAGAATTATATTATCGTTTTACTTAGTAATATTACGGTTTAATACCTACAGTAAGTTATGCCGTATTAAGTAATTGATATAATATTATAGTTATAAAATATATGTATTCAGTGGTATTTCTGCGTCTAGAAACAAACTTTTCCTTTTACGTTTCTGGATAATATTGATAGGTTATCAACGTTACTACTGAAATAATTATTAGAAAAATGGTTTAACAAACGTCAGGAAACTTTGATAACAGTTTGTGTTTCATATTGAAAATATTATTTCGCAAACTCCCAAGCAATATGGAACCGCAAACATCAATCGATCTGCCACACAATATTATCCCGCTCATCTATGAGGCTGCGCAATATCGGAACTATTTCAATTATGATCAGTCAATATGAGCCAGAGTCATCTAACACTCGGCTTCCAAGTCATTTGTGTTCATTAGATAGAGTCCAATAATGAAAACGGCTATGGCGAGATGGGATGGCTCCCGAAAATGTTCCTAGTACGACGCTTAATAGCATACCTACAGAGGATGGTGGCAGCTTGGTATGGGAAATCGACGGCTATAAAGTCGACCTATATTCTGGGAACTGCATATTTTATTTGAATTCTAACTTTGACTTTTATTATCAAATATAAAATGGAAGATTCATCCCACTGGTGGCTTTAATGTACCTATTTAAGGAATCTCCCTAACTTCTTTTATTATTTAAAATATCTAATGTTCTTCTTATATTATGTAAAATGCATATCATTTTGATTATGAAATGAAAAGGAAACAAAGGATTCTAATAATTTATCATTTACATATAAATCAACCCTTTAGACATTTTTGAGACTCCTTTAATCCAAATACGACCCAATTAATGAAATTAAATAATATCTTTATTGTATGTCTCTTATACTGTCTCATGAACACCTACAGCTCCAACAGAGATTTAAATCGCTAGATAAGTCTTTAGCCTTCAAAGACGTCCACGTTCTACACACACAGCGACATAAGAAATGACGTCTCATTTACTCTTAACCGAATTTGCACTCGCGTTCTCTGTCACACGATCACACTACTTCAGCAAGCTGAAAGCGCTCACTGAGCATGTTTGTGGACGTTTTCGATGTGCGCAATATAGGTTTAGGGCTCATCTAACAATTTAAATCTTTGGGCTAAAAATATAAATATAAATACTTCTGTAGCTATTAATTTAACCATTCAATCCATTTTATATTTGTCACAAATACGCTTGTACAAACTAATACTTCTCAAACTTTCTCAAAACGCTTTAAAAAATTAATTTTAGTCACCGCTGCAAGCGTATTTATAAATATTTTTAACCGACTTCAAAAAAAGGAGGAGGTTCTCAATTCGTCGGAATCTTTTTCTATCTAAATTCAACATTTCAATGAACATCAAAAGAGTTACTCGTTTCGTATTTCTTTAAAGAGAAATAAAACAGAAACATTATTTTCACAATAGTTGAAGACTTTAAAACGGCATCGGGTGTAGCCGGCTAACGACTTGTGTCCTATCTACCAAACAAACTGTAATAACAAGCGCACCTTAACACGGCCGTGATAAGCCCTTTATGTGGGGTATAAGTCACAAACGATATAGTCCGAAAATAATACAAGAAGGACAATCAACGTTTTGGCATAGCTAAAATTCCCTTATGGGCTGAAGATGAGAAGCAGCTTATGGGATGGGTGTTACTTTGAGGAAATTCATGGAAACTAATCGAAAATAACAGCTCGTAAAAGTTCATCTATTATAGCGGACTTCAGCAACAAAATAATAATGTAAACCTAGTATTATACTTTCTTATAGGTCACACGTTCTCGAAAAATTACCAAAGCTTAGATAGAAAATATAAGACACCAAAAGGCAAGATTTCAAATATGTAATTACTAATTAGTATGATTAATTGTCTGTAACACAATATGTATTGTTTGTACTTACATCTGTTTGTATTTATTTTGTCTCCCGTTAAATACAAAGATCGCTTCTTAAAAAGTAAAATAACGAGTACATCTTAAACGCGTTCCTATTAAAGCCTTTTGTTGTGGTACAAGTGACTAGATATTTTTTTATTATGTCAAACATAATAACTGTAAATATATTAATATTACAATTAGATTATCTTTATATTTATGAAAACTAACGTCATAGTTACAAGAGATGAGCTGCAGATATAGATAAGTAGTAAAGTAAAGCGAGTTTGATGTTTTCACAACCTAATAATTCAGACAAGCTATTACAGGATAAGTCTGTAATTAGAGGACTGATGGAAATTGGAGTAGAAAGACCTTCAAAAAGATACTGCTTCTTAGCAGTGTTAAAGACACATTCAGATTAGGTGGAGTAAGAGAAAGAGATGGAATGGGTCTATGTTAGGCAGTAGAACAGACACAATGGCCGATGATAAAGTAGAAACAAACATTTGTTTGCCATATTCATAAAACAAAATGTGACGGTTTTATGAAACTATACAAAAATCCCAACTTTATTCATCAACTTCTTCAACTTATAATGACGTCATTGCTTCATGAGAGTACCTCTATTTACAGTCTGCAATTTTTAATTACCAGCGTAATGAAACAGGTGTAGATTTTATCATAATAATGTTATGAGAATAAAAAAGTGCATAGAAAAATGATTGGTTCTTTCACTACTACTACAGCCATACTATATATTATACCTATTGCGCTTTGAGAGCACACAAATACCGTGAAAAATGTATCACTGTATAACTACTACATGTCAACTACAATGACTAGATGTCTACAGGACATCTAGGTATAGACAGGGCGAACCGCGCGAAAAATGTCGCCAGTTTATCGCTGTCATTAGTATCAACAGTATAAGGCCACGCGGTAGTTCGCTCAGCGGCCACCTATAGTATTTTGACAGTTGTCGCGATGCTTGTATGAGGTTTACGTAAATCGATCGGATGGCCATATCTTGAGGTAAGTAATCAGTGGTCACTGTATAAAATAAGACGTACGACGATAGTTTCGTGGAAGTCCGCCTAATGTTTTAGAGATAACTCTTAAATGAGGAGGTTTATGAACAGCAGTGTACTTAAATCAAATAGCGAGTAAGACCAACTCTGTATAACTATAGATACCTACAGCCCATAAACAGGCACCTACTTCATTACATACTTAAACAAGTTATATTTAGTGTTATATGCATATATCAATAATTTTCTCTGATCAGTATATGTATAATGTATATCTATACTAATATTATCAAGCTCGACAGTTAGTTTGTTTCAATGCGCTAATCTCAGGAACTACAGGTCGGATTTGCAAATTTCTTGCACTGTTTAGATTTTTTTTTTGATTCATTGAAGAAGGCTACTTTTTATCCCAAGGCTGGGCACGATATAAAATACAGGGTTATATAAAAATACCAAATCGCTCTCGGCCTGTAGTTGTTTACATTAAAATTATTTACTAACAACTTTTGTTCTACGACTTTTCAAAATTCAGTACTAATTTATTAATTCATACAAACATACTGTATACTTTACGTTGGCGTAGCCGCGGGTGGAAAGCTAGTAACTTAGATAATTTATAAGTACCTAGGGAACCTCGAACCCTGAGGGACAAGTCTGCAGTCTGCTCCACTGGGATAATATCACTTTAACTATCCTCAACCGCTCGAAGTACCATGCTTGTGATTTTGTCTCTTGTATTGTATTCTTCCGTGAATTGGACTCCTCGTTAACAGTTTCAAACACAATGGAAATCTTACACAAATTATCTGTATTTATACGTAAAGATTGAATGAATGGGTGGTATGAGATTAGCTCACGGTTGCCAGTTGCCAGACGACGTAGATAATAGAGATTGTCTCGAATTAGGGACAATGTTTGGGGCATAAATATTGCGTTCAGAATGTGAGCGTGCGCTAGTTCGGTACGTAAGAAAACTTGAAGATTTGAAGTAGATTTTTATCATCTCCGTTGTTCTTATAGGTACATTAGATCTCCTTTACTTTGATAATTGTGTGGATTAATTCTAATTAAGGACATTTTAATGACTTCCCGGGCATAGTTGTCACAGAGAGGAGACTTCGGGCGAGTTTGTGATTGTATCAAAATCGGCTTAGACGTAGGTACTGCCAAAAGCCTTCCTGTTCTATGCTCTATGGTATATAGGGGAGGTTTTTCCGCTGTAACTTAGTACGATTGCCTTTATCATCGACTGCATCGCTACTAACCTATACTAAAATAATTAACTATGATTAGGTTCATGTAAAAATCCGTAATTAAAAACGGTTATGCATGGAAATTTCATGTTAGCACCGTAAAAGTAATGTTTTTCAAGCTGATTTTAATAAAAAGACCAACAAATACAATGCAAACAATTTCGTTCGTAGAATTTTAATATATGACGAGGAGTAGGCAAGGCAAACAAGACATACCTACCTACCTACGGGCTTTTAAAAATCCTCTCTGACTAAGTTCTCTCTGTATGGACTCTGTACTCGTATTCTAAATATCCTCCTCCTAATATAATTGACGACCTCCGTGGTTGAGTGGTTAGCGTGCCGGTTTTCAAGGCGCCGCCATCTCTGAGGTTCCGGGTTTGATTCCCGGTTGGGGCAATGTAGAAATATAAGTTTTCTACATTGTCTCGGGTCTGGGTGTTGTGGTACCTTCGTTGTTTCTGATTTCCTTAACACAAGTGCATAAGCTACTTACTAAGGGATCGGAGCAATGTATGTGATATTGTCCACTATTTATTTATTTATTTATTTATTATAAATCGTACTGAATGTTTAAAAAAAATTATTCCACTGCGTTATGGTTAAATCTGTTAACTTTTGATATAAATATTAATCAATATTAATATTGACAATAATATAGAGTCCGACCGAAACTGGTTTTCCGGCCGAAACCGAAACCAAAACCGAAACCGAAACCGAACTTTCGGTCGGACACTACAACAATAGTAACACTACACTACACACATTCTCATGATAAAATGTCATTTTTCCATGACAATGAAAATAACAATTATTTTGCACCTGCATTGAACAACCATTTTTTATTAATGTATTAATAATAGGCATTAACGCTGTAAAATAGACGTTTCATATCCATTGGCACAGGTTTTTTGTTTTATTAAAATCAATATAAAAACCTAAAAGAACCAGTGTGGAAAAGAATAAAGTAGGGTAAAGAAAATTAAGAGAGTACCTACCTAGAATCTTTAGCCGAAATTCACTCGCTGCTTTCTTAGAAAAATAAGAGGGAAAAACCAACTCGTATATAAACCAAAAAATATAAAAGCGTTAACAAACCTTTATCAAGTAAGGCCTTACTTGATTAAACAATGCTCAATTAATACATCGAGTATGAACTTGTAAAAATATTGGAAAACTGCTTCGCAAATCCATACATGAAACAAATAAACGATACTAGTATAATATTATCCTTTGTGATTCTTATTAGATCCATGTGCTTCTACGCGCTTTACCTTTTACCTTTTACTGTGATAAAGTTTCGAGTAGGGTTTCTTTTAGTTTGCTTTCTATTTACCATTCAATTTGTATATCTATCTATTATTTTTATACTGAAGATAGAAATTCTTTTAAAAGATATTAAAAAAAAGATAATAATATTAAGAAATTCTTTTAAAAGATATTAAAAAAAAGATAATAATATTAAAGAGATCGTAGTGCCACTCGGAATAAAATTCTAAGGCTCTTCCAGTCTACATCTCTTTTTCTTGCTTGCTAAGGGCGAATTGGCTGGTCACACGCGTTTTTTTGCCTTTGCAAATGATTTTTAGATACCACCAGTTCGCATTAGCACCTGGCCACGCCTCCGAAAAGAACTTCTCTTTTTATCGCGTAACTTTATCGCATTCAACTTACTAGGGCTACCTCGTCATCGGACGAACGCAACGCGTAAAACAGACCGTACCCGAACCTAACGCGAACAAAGTATCCGGCGAGTGGCGGCCGTCTGAAATTAGTACGTCAAGACGCCTACCTGCCGTGCTATTCTGCAAAAATAATTAAATCTGCGACGAGCGTACATCTATGCATCTATGAATTCGTCAGTTGTAATAGAGTACAATTTTGCATGCCATCTTCGGCTTGGCAGCTGTCTGGCAGCTGTTTAGCTGTTTCAGAGATGGACATTTTGTAGAATAGCACTGCTGTAATTTCTCAATCACGTAATAAGTGGACCTCGCGTTGCGCTTCGTCACTAGACGATACTCTTAAACCACAGGATGGTTAAAGATTAATTATCATTAATAACAATTGCTATTTACATCCATCATCGACTGATAGCTATTACAGTTTACAACAGTACCATAAAAACTGCCCCCGTTGACCTGATCGTAACTCTGTAGGTGATTCTGATCAGGTTTATGCGCGTTTTACGGTTATCGCGCTGTTTTAACTTTCATAACAGTCAGACCACCCGATTATAAGCATGGTCGGCGGTGGACCTCGTATTTTTAATTACGTCCCTTAAATTTTTAGACGTTGTTGTACTAAAATGAACAATATCTATAATATTTAAGTAAGTCCGTTTGAAATTCTTGATCTTTTGCTTTATAAGCTCATTCAAAAGTCATGTATAACAATTGACACAAGTAAATAAATAATTATTATAGATAGGTAGATAGATAGATAGATAGATAGATAGATAGATAGATAGATAAACTCTTTATTGCACACCACAGAATAAAAATATAAAAAAGAAAGAAATAAATTAAATACAAACAAACTTAGGAGTACAATAACCTATACCTGTGTGTCCAAATCTATTCTGCCGTTCTGAAGTTACGGTGGAATAAAGAAACTCACATACATACGTACATACAAACCTACATTATACATGAACCCTAAAAACATTACAAAAGTGCGTTGCGTCGCGTCGAATTTGCAAGCTATTGTACTGGAATCTAAACTATTTTTATAGTACGTTACCGTTGTTAACTTTATTTTGTAACTCATATTAATATGTGACCTTATTTAATACCATTTCTAAAACAAGACCCTTATCTTGTTGAGTGTACCGCAGGCAAAATGCATTAGATGTGTTGTAGCAGGTACTCGTAGTAAAGTAGGAAACGTATAATGGAACATGCTTTTAGTAAATCAACACACAAGGAAACTATACGCCCGAGGCGCCTCACCTTGATAATTAAATTATTTCTGTTCCCATGTATTCGTACTTAGAAGAGGAAGATAATTTTATAGTTGAGCGAATCGCAAGCAAAATGCATTAGAATAATGTCGCCGGGTAATGTATAAATTAAACGATTTTATTACCTGAATATTTATTACTCGTATTTTGAAATTTAATTTTCCATCTAATGACGATGATGACCATGGAATCCCGTACCAAGCTATATCAAACTTTATTTTTTATTGACTACGATCACATTAATTATTTTTAATTAACATCTGGATTCCGAAGCTTTAGGCAAATGAACAAGTTTTATCTACTTCTAAATAAAATCTGTTTAATAGGAAATGGGAACTGATAAGAAAGTAACTTTTTGTTTCCAAAATTAAATTCCGGAAAATTGCAAGTTTATGAAAAAAAACGAATTCCTAGTGCTAATGGTTCTTAAAAATTATTATTAAATTATATTAAATTTTCTTAGAATTTTTCGATTTTGGTTCATGAGAAAACTACCAACTTGGATGCCACCTGTGATCATTTTTCTTTCTTTCGCGGACCTCGGTAACGGCTCTAACGATTTTGATAAAATAAATTATATAAAAGGAAAATGCGACTCTATGACCCACTGATCGGTTTATCAACGCACAGCCACAGTAGCGTTCAATTCGCGGAAACGCGCCCCACTCCTTCCTAATCGCATAAAACATAAGTAAGTGAGGGAGTGGAACGTGTCATCGTGGATTGAACCACCTATGAAACCATGTTAATAATAAGGCCCACTTGCGTCAGCATGAAAATTTATTCGGGGGGTTGAAATTGTTAAAAATTTTCAATAATGATATAAAATGGTTTAAAAAAAATACTCAATTACACAAATATATTTTAATAAAAGGTTTAACAATGTACCTTCCGGATTTCAATTGATTCCTGAAAACCTCTTGAGCTATTATTATCGAATCGTAGACAACAGCTTTGAGAACATTTTCCGTTAAAATGTCTGGTGTTTATTGTACAAATAAGGCACGGCAAATAAACAATGATTAAAATTCAATTTATAGCCTTAACAAGACTATTGTTTCAGTTGTTAGCTATTTAAATTAAACAATAATTGCCCTTTCGGAATCGACGCTTTTGTGATATTCCCATCAGTAGGCACTCCAGTTATACGAGTAGCATACGGTCATTAATAAGGTTGTTATAATAATTTTAATGATGTTTACGTACATTCATCAGAAGTGAATTTTGATATGTAATACATAGTAAATAGTGCGTGTTGGCAGTGATGATATTATTTATTATATGGTTCAGAGGCGTCATTGACTGTAGGCCAAATGAGAAAGCTTAGTCAGTCATCGTTATGCAATCATCAGAACTAAGGAAATCCATAATAATAGACCTAGCTGAGATGATGAGTGAGAGTCTATTGTTCCTAGATTCGACGGACGTTGGTAACCCAAGGTATAGTATTAGTGAGCCCACAATCACATACCTCATTTACTCCAACTAAATAAGACTAGATACAACACTTGGACATAAAGTCTCCTATTAAAAATCCTTGGCTTATACGTCATATATTCGTCCCCAATACGAATTTTTGTAATGTAAAATTTACTAGAAGCTTTCATAATTCAGAGGTGACTCAAAATGCAACTCTATTTTTCTTTGATTTCCATGTGTCTGTGAAAAAATATAAAAGTACCGATGGGAAGTCGAAATATTATTTTTTATCTTACACTATCCCAATTAAAAAGGTAACAATCAATAACAGTGAAGATACTGTTATTGATGACCTTTTCATGAACTAAATTAGTTTTGAAACTATTTAATATAATGGATATAATGGTCAAAATGTTTATCAAAATTAATTAGGTACACATTTTAGTATTAAATTTGAAATAATTCCGTACAAAATATTACGACGCAAATGCTGTCGACAAGTATTATATGCTACCAATATCGATCTCAACTTTGGTGTTCATACAATCTCATTAACGATATTGTTTCATCATTCAATAGTTTGTTATCCTTTCACTGGCATACTATAAATTATATTAATGTATATTAAATAATGTGTATATTTATCAGTTATCTAATAATCGTAACAAAAACGCTTTTTTAATCTTTTTTAGGCTCTTAAATGGCCAAGCCATTGATTAAACATAATATAAAGGCGCGTAATTTTAGGCTTTCCCTACATGCCTACTTCAACGAGTATGGTTAACAGATATAAAAGCTCTGTTAGGCTTATTTGCAAATCAGAACAAGGGATGTCGAGGGCTGCAAAGGGTGTCAGTTCAGTCGAACGGTCAATTCTTTCCGTTCATTAGCTGCGAGTCCAGCCGTATGCTAGATGGGCATCGAGCTTAATTAGACACCATCCTTTTGTTAGATCCACGTTTATAAATAATATTTATTACGCTATTTTAAAAGTGGTGAGAATTTTATTTTATAGCTGTTGCCCGCAGCTCCGCCAGCGTGAATTTTGGTTTTTATAAATCTCGCGGGAATCGTTGATTTCCCCGGAATTAATAGTGTTCCCGCTCCCGCTCCCTTTCCTTACCGTCATACCTACTTCAATGAAATTTGCTATAATAATCTCTAGCTATATTGCTATAGCAACTTATGATTTTTCGAAATCCCAAGGAAACCGTGGTATTTTTTTGGATAAAAAGTAGCCTATTTCCTTTCCCAAGCTCAATTCTATCTATGTCTTAAATATCATCAAGATTGGTTCAGTGAAAGCGTAGCGTGAAGGCGTGACAGGCAGACAAACAAAAATACAGCCAGACAGAGTTACTTTCGCATTTATAATATTAAAGTAGGGATTTTTATCCTTCTTCGAATTGTATCACGTTATACATAAAAGGTACTAAAACGGAAACACAGAAAGCACTCTAGCTTTCTCTTAATACAGATAATGAAAACAACCTGGCCTGGAAACAGTCGTGTTATTGTTGAATAAAATCTAACTTTTAGCCAAAGAGCTATTGTTTGCTTTGCTTAGAAATCATTTTAAGCAAAGCAAACAGTAACTGCCCACGGGGCAATAAAATTGATGAAACGACCGCTAGTTACGATCTCTACCATACATACCATACCGGGAAACAGGAGGGCCATACGGGAGCGCCTTCCTGGTTACCCATTTTACTGCTCCACGGGCAGCGACTGTTTGCTTGAGGTGTATAGGTAACATTTATAAAACTAATAATTAATGTTGGCGATAAACTTTGGCGTTAAATATTGTATCGTAGATTATATCAATCTAGGTACCCAGATCTCTACGAATTTTAGTTTTGCCGAAAATTTCAAAATCCTTATGTAGTTACCTTAACATTGCTGTTGTCCTATTTCAAAAGGAGAAAATTTATAGGGAGTGTTTTTAACCGAGATTAATTGTTTGATGAACTCTTTCTAAGCTTGTATAGTACAATCAATGCTTTTATTCTGTACTAATTAAACTTAATTCATTTTCTTTTTTTCCTATTACCTACATTCAACAAAACGCATATTTCGGATAAAGTAATTTAAAATTAAGTTATGGCAAATTATATTGTAATGAAACAGACTATTAAATTAACCAGTTTAATAGGCAAATGAATTTCAAGCAAGCCAAAAAGGTCTCAATATCAAGTTCCTGGGAGAAAGTACAATAAACTCAAGAGAAATGTAAATGGGCTTTGAAGAGATTTACATAAAATAAAGGAATCCACCGAGAGTCTGATACACGGACCCCCTCTCATTATCAAGTTGGGAATTTTCACTACCAATACCTTTCGGGCACCCCTCAAAGTTTCACTTTCAATAACTGAATTGCAAATTCTATTACTTTGTACTCCCGGACATAGATTTAAATCGAGAGATTATTATGATACTCTTGAACGAAGATATGAATCGAAAGATATGACATTTGTTCTGATGCTTTACAAATACATTCAGTACAAGCAGATGGGCTTGACTCAGTCAATTAAGTCAGGTCTTCCCCTCATCAATTCCGAAATTTCCAAAAACCAAATTATTTAACCGCAGTGCTTCCTTCCTGTCTTCACCTTTGGTTCTGAAACGTGAACACTAACGTAATGGCCTGATCCACAAATCTAAAGTCGCTCAGCAGACCATGGAGAGGGATGGATGGAGGTTGGAGAGCTTCCCTAAGAGTTAAGAGAGTTATAAGAGTTTCCATAAGGGAAGTTTTCCTAAAGTCCGAAATTAGGAGATCCGCAGGAGACCGAAAGTCACTGACATAGACCAAGCAAGTTGAAGAAGCTGTGAGGCGCTTTCTTACTCGCTGGACTGATGGCGTAAAGCGGGTGACGGTTAGTGCTGGATGAGGAAGGCTGAGGATAGGTTGTGGTGGCCCTCGCTTGAGAAGGCCTATGTCCAACAGTGGACGTTCGTAGGCTGATGTGATGAAAATATGCATGGCTCCTTCCTATTTGCGAGACCGTGTAAGTAATCCCTAACAGTTTCTACACAGCATACCGCTGGAATGTTAAATCGCTTGGCGATGAGAGGTAACTAGTACGGCAGAATCCGCTCATCAGACCGTCTGGTCGAGACAATACAGAAATTATAAAATTCGAAGTTACCTACTAAGGATTATTCGAAGAATTCATACCCGTTTACTTACGTCTTTACCCGTTCATGCGAAAATCGGCAATAAATAGACGGACGGACAATGCCTATGGTTCCATTTTTTCAAAGTATGTAAGGAACCCTAAAGATCGACAATAGATCGCTGCAGGACATTCTAACTATCCAGTGGCTCTTTAAAAAGATCAAACTTGGATCACCTGTGCTGATAGGTACTGTTGTCATTTCGTCATCTGACGTCTCATTCACAACCCTCTTCCAGATTTAAATGATATCCACGCATTTCGGTAGCAACATCAATTCAACGCATCGTTTTGATATGAAAGCATATTGCTTCAAAAATTTCACATTCCGCTGAAATACCGCCGGAAACCTGAACGCAAACCATTATGAACCCTTTTCAACCCATATCAAGGCTATAGTACATTGACAGTAACATTATTATCACGTGGTAGCTCCTGATATACTAAGTTGTACAAGCAAGGGCGCCAATATTATGTCGACCCGCTCAAATAAAAATCGGGAACCTTTACGTAAATTTTCTTTTTACGGCACAACCAAGTGGCGCCTTTCAGAAACACCCTACCTACAACCTACAAAGTCTAATAAATTATAGCTAAATATAAAATAAGAAAATTTCATGTTAGCCCAAGTAGTTGCTTAATATATTATGGCAATGGGTATAGGTCTATATTAATAGTAATTTAAGCAATTCTCATTCATGTCTCATCCTACTAATTTAACCGATCCTCTACCGATCGGACTGTGTATGGCAACTGGAGATCGTTAATTCTGTAGAGACAATGACTTCGGCCCGGTTTCCACCAAAGCGGAATGGAGCGGAGCTGCATGTGTTTGAATAACCAATCAGATTTTGTTATTTCGACATCTCCTCTCCCCTCAATTTCAGAGACGTCAAAATGACGAAATGTGATTGTTTACTCAAACACAGCTCCGCTCCGCTCGGCTTTGGTGGACACCGGGCCTTACGTTGGTGGCAGACGTTGTCGTCCGCGCGCTGCCACTGCTTACGCCATGGCTGAAGTCTGAACTGAATGTCGCTGCATATTTCACAATTATTACTGATCGTGTAATGTATGGATGAACTGCAGATTGGATTGCCTGCATGTCCACGCCGATTAGACGATAAAATGTATGGTCTATGGCTACCCTAAGTCTTTCTAAAAAGTTCTGGGATATTCACAAACTATGACAATTTCATTTTGTATGAATGATAAAAACGTAAAATAAAATATAAATACAAAATCTTCGTACCAGTTTTATTTATTGTAAAACACTTCTTGGCTTTCAAAACATTGTTTTACGATCATATTATTTTCAAAAAAATGTTTTACTAAAGAAAAAAGATACCTAAAACGTATTCTAAGCAAGTAATAAATTCATAGTAGAGTTTACCTTGATAATGTAAGTTCTTATTATATTATGGCAGGTATAACATGATTTATGAATACTTACTTTCAACACGCTTCACGCGAACCTTATATGGTTTGCAATTCCCCACCAGACAGGTACTCTCTTAAAAATTTTCTTTATAACCCATTTAAATATAAAAGTAGATACGTAAACAATTGGAGATACTTTAAGATTATCATGTTCAATTGCACGTTATAACACGCTAAATAGAATTATTGAACATCGTGTTTCTTTCTACGGACTAATTTAGGATTTTTATAACACATATTTCAAATCTTCTTTTTGTTTACAAAAACGTTTCGAGGAAAAGCTGAGCCGTTATGGTAGCACCATAGATATGGTAGTACTATCCTACAACTACACCTATAATAGCAGTGGTCAGCTGTACTGCCCCTCATGCAACAGGGTTTTCAAAACCAAATTTGGTTTTGCCTGTCATATCCGTGCGCACGCTAGAACCTAAAGCCAAGGTGTCGCCATCGACGGATACGTCATGTAGGACATCATCATCATCTATAGGTCTTCTTTAGATGCGTTCACCGTTAGGACCTACCTATATATTTTAATCATATGTTGCATTAACTGCATATTATACCGAGAGTTTATTAAATATTTAGATTATGTGATTCATCGGTAGCAAATAGTTACTAAAATGTATAAGAATGATTGACACTAAAAGTTTTTTGGTATTTTACGCTTACAGTACGAGTAATGTAATGTAAAGTATGGGTAAAGTTCATTAATTAATGTAGAGCTCATCAATGTTAACTTCCAATTACTTCAAAAACCGTTGATCCCTAGTAAAACTGTTATCAAGGGTATAAATGTAATTTGAAAATGTAAACTTTATTCATGTTTTATGGTCTGGCAGTCATCAATCGAGTTTATTCAGCGGAAGGAATGAAACACGTTTGCGTCGATTCCAAATAATAAAATAATATTGCTGTTTTTATTACGTCTACTTTTGGAATCAAGTGACAGCAATTTTGTTTATATTAAATTAACTTTTCGTAAAGGAAAATAATAAAAGAAACGTTAATAAAACGTTGTTACTATGCGTATTGTATAGAACCAAAATTAAAATTTCATGTCCGCATGAAAAGAAGTGATAGTTCAACTTGCAGCTTGGTCTTAGCTTATAGATATAGCAAACCAAAAAACATATTGTAAAAGGAGTAAACTTTAAGTCAATGCAAACCGAGTAGCACCCGATAGGTTGTATAGTATACACATATGTTTGATTACTTTTACTTTCCAATGTTCAATAGTCGAACTTCAAATCAGCTTTCATGTATTTTATGAGCGTTGCTGAAATTCCTTATAAAATTGCAAAATAAACATTTAAACAACTTACAGGCTACAGCATCATAAACTTTAAAGCTTGTAGAAACCTTTGAACTCTTTCTTATTTCTAATTCTGAATTACTTGCAAGTGGTTAGACCACTCTTTGTTCTCTCTGATTACAAAACTATTCCCAAACCTACCTTTTACTCAGAATATAAAGTTTTACAACTCCAATCTCGAGAAATTGGAGCTACTATAATAATTTTTACAATTGCTTTCGTTTAATTCTAAATTAAAACGATCTACCTATATATTTTTAATGTCTCTTGAAGCAAAGCTCAATCTCTAAAAAAATCGGTTTAAAGCTTTACAAATAACTAAAATTTATGAAAAAAAAAATGTTTTTTTGGTTGTCACATTATTGCGATCGACATACAAAATTGGCCCTAGGTCTAAACGCTGCTAAAAATAAGTAGGCGCAATTGTGATGGACGTCAAAGGGAATATATACAGAATTTATTTGTCGAAGTAATATTCCTTTGTATGGGTACCCCGGATAATCGTTAATGTTCCGCCCCGGGCTGAATCCCTTCAATAGATTGCGGTATCGCCATAAATAACTGTGTAACTGTTTTTATGTGGACGAAAATTACTCTTTTACTCCATCTCTTCCGTTTTTCATGCGCACCTAAATATTTTGCTTCGTAATGAGAATCTTCGATTTTCTCCTGACAGCATTTTTTACTTGACTTATTAGAATCAATATTATTTGTAAGTCTAAAGTTTATTATTTGAGAAGTTATAAGACTCTAACAGTCAGAAAGACACCGTCCAAGAAATCCACCCAACGTCGCTTTAGGGCAATGACGAAGTACGCTACGCTAAGAGGACGGGAAAGATGTGACGTATGCTAAAGCCAAAAATTTCCCAAATATGGCGACGCACTTCATACATTTGAAAACAATTTGCTATGTGGTCAAACATTATCAATTTACGTCGTAGCAGACCTATTTGGTTCCAATCACAGGTTTTGTAAAGTTTTCATTCGGCTTCAAATAAAATGTATGACCTAGATGTCTATTGTTTTACGATTTTAAAGTGAATTCCGGAGTGTAGTATTTCTGATCTTACCATCTTATATGGTACGAAATTGGTAGCAAGTTCTTTTTGCGTCTTTAATTACGTCAGTTATACGAATATGAAGGGGTGCAGAAAGCAGATCTTTGTGATGCGTCGTGATTTGTATAGAGTGGGTGACTGTCCTGGGAATCAAATTAAATAATTTTTAATTGCGCTCTCCGAAATATAATATTCAGTTGAAGCTTGAAACATTCAATTTGAGCTGCCGAGCGAGCTGCGTTTAAAGTTTCATTGATAAAACATTTAAATAAAACCCGCAATTGAGCCCGCTTCATAGGCTAATGAGTTTCAAGAAAGCCGGGAGGTTTCAAAATTAACTTTTTAGACGAAAGTGCTTGGAGCTCGGGGGAAATGTAAGGAGCTTTGAGAAGATTTACATCGAAGCGGCGAATCCCCCGCGAATCTCATACTCCTCGCTTTCACAAGTTTGCAACTTTCATTATCGATACTCGTACCTTCCGGCTTCTCGATGTTTTCGCTCCGTCGTCTTATTTAACAAACTTTATATTTTAAGTTCCTTATCAGTTCAAGTCAGTACTCAATAATATATTAATTCTATAAAGGCTGAAAAAGCTTGAAGCTATTGCCTATTGGTAATATTCAATCTTTACACCAAACTAACGAATAATTGTAAGAAAATGCTTATAGTTCAAAGCCATATCCAAGTTTGCATATCTCATAATTAAATAGTACAGGTACCTTATTTGATGAAATAATATTTTTTTGTATTCTTGGCCCAATTTTATTTAAACTATTTGTAAAAATTAGAAAAATATAAAATTAAAAAAAAGAAAACAGTTTAATTTATTAATTTTTAGGGTTCCATACCAATTTGGAAAAAATTGAACCCTTATGGTGAGACTTTCTCCGTCCGTCCGTCCGTCCGTCTGTCACACTCGATTATTTCAGTAACTATTCAAGCTATCGACTTGAAATTTAGAATAGTTATAGGTAATAGTGACCCGACATCATAACAATCGTAAAAATTTGAAAATTGTTTTTATTTTTATTTAAAAAGGGGGGAAAACCGGGTCGATAAAATTTCGAAATGAGATAACAATATTGAGTGGGGTATCATATGAAAGGGCGTTACTTGTGTATTCTAAAACTAATTTTTATTTATTTTTATGCCTGATAGTTTTTGATTTATTGGGAAAACTGTCGAAAAAAATACCGTTCCCCCCCCTTATCTCCGAAGTTTACCAATCAAAAAATCTGAAATAATTATGATCAATAGAAGTTAACGTATATTTTACAGGAAAAATAAAATCAACTCGCTGACTAATATACTTTTTTTGATAATGACAATAATCCGCCAAAAACAAAGTTACGTTTGCGGTTTGCCAACAAAAGTACCTACATGTAAATTATACGCGTAAATTCATGAAATAAAGTGATTCTTTCAATGTTTTACTTCTCTTATGGTATGGAACCCTCGGTGCGCGAGTCCGACTCGCACTTGGCCGGTTTTTGTTATTCATCAGACATAGTAAACTCCATTATAAACTCGGGCATATATATAGGTATTCGTATTAGGCAGTAGCAGTAGTAGGTAGTAACTGTACTTGAAATAAATATGACTTTGGTCCACAAATCTTGGAATAAACAGAGTAAATATAAATCAAAATAGGAACGGTTTGGATTTTTGCTTCCAACATGAGGATTATTGTTGTAAGAAATTGGATAAAATTTTCAATTTAACAAATATCGATACGTTAACCACAGCGACTGCTTCTCAGTTTCGCAATAGAAGACTGTAAATCACTCGATCCGAGTGTTCGCAATAAACTGCACCGTGTCGCAGCTAAATAAATAAAACACCATTCCCACAGACGACTTAACCAATTCAACGCTAAGAAAGCCACGACATGAGAAACTACGCTATAAATATTTCGGACAGGCACCAAATTCGTATTTCGCCGGATATCTGTCCTTTATCCGAGCCAATGCAGCACCGTCCGGTTCATTTGACCCGTCTCGCCTTCGACGCCTGTTGTGAATGGGACCTAAATTATTTGTAAAGTTGTCGAGCGCATTTCTACTCCGCTCCAATGCTCTAGTCAAAAAGCCTTCCCTTAGACGGCATGGGTTTGGCTCAAAATTACTCGCCATGATTAAAATTGCTATACATTTGCAACTCTTACAATAATTTCAGCACCTAACTATGCGACATTTTTCTTAGTCTCAATAACTGTTAAAGCTTATGAATTTTTAAGAAATAATATGCGTTAATTAAAAACTGACTTCAAGTCTCATCAAATTACTGTTTAACACAACCTTTCCAATTAAAAATTTTGGAAGTAGGTATATGGTTTTCTCATGTATAATATAGTCATTATCAGAACTGGACTACATTGAACACGCAACACACGAGAAGCGCCAACTTCCTGTAATAAAAATAGAATCAACTAAATCGATTCACCCAGTCAAAGGTTATGAGGTAACAAGCATAAACAATACCGTCGAAATGAGAACCTCGTCCTTTTTTGAAAAAAAATTCGATACCTACTCTTTGGGATAAGAAAATATTAAAAATTCCCACCAAACTAAATAGTTTCTTTGGTGAAATGGTGGTAACCAGCCATTACCAGAGCTAGAGTTGAGCCATTTTATTATTATAAAAAAACCGTGATCACTCAGTCAAAAATCAAAATACAACAATGCACCAAATATTCCAGAAAAGGCGTTATTTTTTCAACGGACGACAAAAGCTTTCGTAGCTTAACGAACACAGGCAACAGGGTGCTTTTGTCAGAGCCAACAAAGTAGCCTCTAGTTATTTTACACCTGATTATCCCCAGTCTCTCGGCTCAATTCCTCGAAACACTTTGAATCGATGTTCAAGCGCATTATTTACACTTACGGGATAACGTTAAAAGCACTGCACTTCTTCTCTTGCTTGCTTGAACTTCCTCAAATGCTAAAAATAGGTTTTGTGCTTGCTGCCAAGGTCAGATGTTGATTTTGAAAGCAATAGGCCGACTAACAAGAAAGTTCGTTCTCTATGTTTGCTGCAATACTCAAATCTTAATAGCGTTTCACATACTTAACATACACCAATCTTCTTATAAAAGAACCGGTGTCACTCCGAGAGTGCCGACAGAAGGAAAACTTAAACAATAACATGTGTATTGAATGCAGATTTGATTAAATTGTTTTGCTATAATCCGCTACTTAGTCCAATATGCAGGAACACTACCCACATGAAACACCATACACAATTCTTAGAGTTAACTGCAAAATCGTAGAGATTAACGATTTTGCATTGCGAAGTCAACATCTCCTGACGATGTCCCGGTGTCGGGAAGAAACATGCATCGAAGAAAGTTTTGCAAGAATTGTGGTGTTTCAAGAGGGCGGTATATCCTGCATATTGGACCATCCATAGTATTTTCAAGTAGCGTATTAAAGCAAAGCATTTTAATCTATCCTGCGAATTACGTGTGTTTTTAGAATCGTTGGACTACACTACAGATTCTTATATACAGAGGTTTTAATAACGGTAACGCGTTCAATGGTTTTTCCCATCTCAAAAATGCCCGATGCGGCTAAAGAAGTTTCGTAAGGGGTAACAGTAACGAATTTAGTTATTTTACCCACACTTAAATGCGCAACGGCCTGAAGAAGTTATGACTCAATTATTCACTCACCCATAATAATCACTCATCACAAACCTTTGATCCTAAACTGCTGTGCAATGCTTAAAGATGTCCCATTCGTAGCGAAGACAAGGAATAAGAAAAGAGTTTGCGAAATAAAATACATGACGTGATATGAAAATCTTTGAAATTAACATTATTCACTGAGCAGAGTACAGGAAGTATTTTACAGTAGAGATATTATTTAACGACTCTCCGCGGTAAGAATACCCTTTATTGAAAAGCTATGTTCTGTTTTAATTTAAACTTTGGCGGCGGCTGTTGAACACTTTAAAACAACGGACTTTCTTCGTGGGAATTGAAGTCAAAGTTTTTTAAATCTCTATTTTATTTAGAGAGGGTTTGAGCGAAGCTTTCACAATCGCGCGACTTCAAAATCTTGCTGAAATGATAGAAAAGTTCCCCATAATAAAAAACGCACGTGTTAACCCAAGATTTACCTAGTTTTCATCCAAATTTTATCCAAATTCTTAAGTAGTTCTGACGTGGAAGGGTAACAAACATAAAAACGGCGTAGAAACATGTTCCATTCATTCCACCTGGATGGCTAGGAAATGGCAATTCACGACCACTCGGTATGTGAAATCTTTCTTTCCACGTACATGCAAAATATCGATATATTGAATATCCTAATTCTCGAAGCTGCATAAAATCAACTGATCATTACATAGCCTATGCCTATCATTATTTTCGAACATTCAAAATCTGTAATTAAAAGAATGTTGCCCTCAAGCATCGAATACAGTTGCTCATGTGCTCAAGTGGTTAATATCTATTTTTTTCGTATTATTATTATATATTCGTCGGTATTATAGTCGCTTGATATGCGATTAGCTTCAATTCAAATTGATTCTTATAAAAAAAAATTATCACTTTATCACTATCATCCTGGAAGTAGAATTCCGCAGACGGAATTCTACTTCCAGGAGTTCAATTCAACAGAACACCGCCCGAAATATTAAACCCATTAGGAAAATAATTTGTATCAGTATTCAGCAATTATTCTTATTGTAGTCCATTTACTTTATGGGGTAATGTTTTCTATTTGCCTGCGATATTTGAAATTTAATGGCGCTATAAAGCTTGTAAGCTCGCACATTTTCTTTTTATTGGCCGAAAGAAGTTGTTACGGATAAAATAAATAATATCGTGGTTTACTTCCATACTAATATACCAACGTAAGTAATAAGGTTAAATCGAAAAAATCATATGAAAGACGAAACTACTTCTTTTCACAGTTATTCTACTGCCACCGAAGTTTTTCCTTTGTAAACTGTTGGTCTTACTACAAGTTGTTGTATAAACACAATACTACAAAATGGTACAAGTTGTTTAGTCTATAACGCTAACGAAATAACCAAAAACATTAAATTCTTAGTATTAAAGATTCTTGGCTGGAGACTGTTATATTTTTCGAGAGAAGGTATACATGCCTAAAAATCCTCTATTTATTTTCCCGTGGTTTAATGCTTTGGTGAAAGAATGGCGAATGACCTTACAGTTTGCGCAACGAATCAGCCTAGCTGTTCAGCGGAATACAGCCATTTCAGCAGGCAAAGGTTGCACACAAACATGGGACAGAATTTAGTTCTAGCACATAATTAGGTAAATAATAGTAAGGTGTAAATAATAGTAAAATCAAATAAATAATCTTGAGTATACGGGTATTTCTTATGAAATTTCAAAATTTGAGTCCCGAGCCATTAGTGCCGAGTCATATGCATTAAATACGTAAGTCTTTTGTTTTTTGAATGTACGCTGTCTATACCGCTATTGTTTAAAAATAAAACGTATTACCTCTAAAAGAAAAAATATATATATCGCTACTTTGTTACCGTAAAAATCATTCCCTCACCTTGTCCCTTAGTACAAAAATATTACTAAAATGCCTATTTGTCTGGAATATATCAATATTCTTAACAATATTATTATGCAAATATTTAAGAAGAATGTTTGTTTTATCGTCTATAAAAGCTTCCATCTTACAACAACGGATTTATAATAACAATAATTCGATTTTAAATATGTCCCGCCAAATAAAATCGTTCCCTCATCCTATTACGAATATTCGAAATCTCAATGTGTCAAACGATATTTAAGAGCGCGATCTTAAGTTTTTAGTACCTGGCAACACTCTCTAATGATTCAAGATGGTGATTTCTTCTCAACCGTAGGTGAGTTCGTATAAAAAAATATTTTGTGATAAATTGTTATAAGTTAAATTTATGACGATCATTCCCTCACGTTACATGAATGTATTAAGTATTTTAATATCTATCAATAAAATTTGTTGGTTTTATGCGTTTTAGGGAGTAAAATACATATTCGAAATATAACAAACAAATTGAGGTTATGTGTCGGTGATTTTGTAGCTTAAGTTAAAATTCGTCATTCCCTCACAGTCATTCCCTCACTGCATTTAGGAGTGAGGGAATGACGGCCGTGTGAGGGAATGATTTATACAGAATTCTGCGGTTTTTTTTAGATTTTTATTTATTTCTTGCAACTTGTATTTCATGGTATTTAATTTAAAACAGGTGCATGTATGTGGAAGCAAAATGGCACGACAAAAGAAGTTGAGTGATGCAGGAAAATAAAATAAAAAAGAAAGAGTATGATACACAAAGGCGAGAAAAAATTAAAAATAATACAGAATCTTTGGAAAAACTGCGGGAAAAAGAAAAATTAAAATATTTAAAGAAAAAGAGAAAGGTCAAGTAAAACCAGTTATTCATATGAATGCTAGAGAACTTAGAAAAAAGCGAAAACAATGGAAAGAAAAAAGATAGATAGATAGATAAACTCTTTATTGCACACCACAATAAATATATAAAAAAGAAATAAATAAATTAAATACAAACAAACTTAGGAATACAATTTGGCGGCCTTATCGCTATATAGCGATTTCTGCCAGGCAACCAATAATGTCAAGGAATATTTGAAACTGGATACGCGGTTAAATAAATACAATATAATATAATAAATATTGCGATGACAAATTTTTAGGTGACAGTTAGTCATCAGCACTCAGGCAACTGAGATATAAAGTGATCTTTCACAAGTCTTGTAAACTGTCCTATAGTCTGGGCCTCTCTGATATCGAGAGGTAAGGCATTCCAAAGATTAAAAGCCTGAATCGTAAAAGACTTATGAAAGAAGGAAGACTTATGCGCAGGCATCATCAAAATAAGTTTCCACGAAGAACGGAGCAATTCTCCAGGTTAACCTACCAAATTGAATTTCTCGTTTAAGTAAGGGGGCGCAGAGGGATGAAACAGAACACAGCACAGAATGGAAAGGATGTGTAGATTCCGGCGAAGTCGGATAGGTAACCAATTAAGGCGAGAACGAAATTGTGAGATATGGTCATATTTGCGTAAACCAAATATGAACCTAATAATGGGATTCTGAAGTCTCTCAAGCTTACTTAATTGGTTTTCATTTAAGTCGACAATGCTTGCGTCAGCATAATCAAGAATAGGAAGGAGAAGAGTCTGTGCGAGCATAATTTTTGTAGGAATTGGAAGAATAGATCGAAGGCGACGCAAGGAGCCCAAGGATGCAAATAATTTCCTACTGACTTGTTTAACATGTTAAGCCCAGCTTAAGGTCCTATCAAGATACACTCCCAAATACTTTACGTTCTCACAGTACGGAATAACAACATTATTGAACTCAATAGGAGAAAGTGACCGTCTGTCAATTTTGGATATCTGCTTTTGGCTACCAATAACGATTGCCTGTGATTTACTCGGATTTACTTTAAGTCCAAATAATTTGCTCCACTCAAGGACGGAGCAAAGGTCTGAGTTCATTCTGGCAATTGCATCAGGCAGGTTTTCAATCGAAGACTGGGTGTAAATAGTGAAGTGTTTAGGAATAAAAAAGCTATAGCACGCCAAAATTTACTAAGAATTGATGATACACCTCCACCAAGTCCAGTATTAGTTGTACAGCAAATTAGAGAAGAAGTAGCTGCTCGAAATAGACAACAGATACGAAGGCGACGAGCTACTTTCTATGCAAAGATTGCAAAGTTGAAAAAAATTGAAGAATGCAGTGAAGTTAAGTGAAAAATATAAGAAGAGAAGATACTTGAGAATGAAAACAAAAAAAAACTGACCCAGTATCGCCTGGAAAACTAATAGAAAATGACCAACATAAATGTTGGTCATTTTCTATAAGTACAAAAGATTGTTTATGTTCAAAGTACAAAGTTTTGAGTTGATTTTCTTTAGAATATGATATTTCATTGTTTGATACATATTTATAAAAAATATTATAATTTCTTTCATTTGTACATGTTGTTTTTTTACTTTATTATAATTATAAATCATTCCCTCACTCCGTTAATCATTCCCTCATTTATTTATTTTTTAAAACCTCATTTTTTATTGGTTGTATACAAAAATATGGAAGACCAATATCCCTGGACAGATCTCTAAAAGCAACGTTTCGGATCTCTGCAAAAAAATATCTAAGTTTATAAAAAAAAAAAGAAATTTCAATCTTATCTCAAATTTTGAAATTTCATAAGAAATACCCATACATTACACATACATACATACATATATACATTACTTGAAATATACATTACAATGAACATTACTTATGCCTATGAACAGTTACTCTATCTGGAACGCACAAAGTAGAATTATTTATAGATGTACATAGTAACGTCAATACCTATTACCGAATTACAGAGAATTCTGTAAACCTGTTTGCCTACTCATCGGAAAGCCAATTTACCCAAATGGGCCTTCAAAGATCATCTCACTATGCCTTGAAGTACTTACTCCTAAGTTTAGAACTGGGTATTCATGCTTCCGACTCGTATAATTATGATTAAACGTGTAGATATGTACAACAAATTTTCAACCGACTTCAAAAAGGAGGAGGTTCTCAATTCGACTGTATTTTTTTCTGTTTGTTACCTCATAACTTTTGAATGGGTAAATCGATTTAGATGATTCTTTTTTTTATTAGAAAGCTGATGGTTCCCGTGTGGTGCCCATTTCAATTTAATCCAGTTCTGATAATGATATCCATGAGAAAACCATATGGGTAAGTCTTAAATATTTTAATTGGAAAGGATGTATTCAACACAGGTATTTAACAGTAGTTTGAAGAGTTGAAGTCGCTTATTTTTGTTAATTAATTACCTAACGTAAATTTTTAGAATATGTGTATATATAATGTTATACGGTACCTACAGATCCTTAGATTATTTATAGTAGTAGATAGCAGACAGTCTGGTATAACTGAGATTATTACTATTGCGATATTTTGTTGTTTTTGTTACATTGATGTTGCTTGTGACTTTGTCCGCGTTTCGAATCCAGTGGGAACAGTTTATTTTCTGAGGCAAATATTAATCATAATTAACTTCGAAGAAATAAATAATTAAACAGTCGTGTAAAAAAACACGACTGCCCAGTGGTAAAGCGATTTTATCCAAACAAAATATAGCCTATGTTACTCGGAATGATATAAGTATTCTAACGATACCCAATATGTCCAAATGTCTTTAGTCGTTAAGAAGTTATGGTGGAATACAGAAACTCACAAAACATACATTCATACATGAACCCTAAAAACATTACATTCCTTTTTGGGCAGTCGTGTAAATAATTGTTAAACCTTCGAACAGAAAAAGAGCTAATGAGCCGTCGTCGTGATTTTACCTCATCTATCTTATTTCTACGATTATTATCTAATCGAAAGTCAAACAATGTATAAGAATGATATTTGTTATCTATTAGCCACGTGATCAATTTATCGATCACTAGTACCCACCAGAGATAATTAGAAATAGGCTCTATAATAATTGCTATTAATTTATGTATTCATTGCCATAACTTTTCATCGGGCGGCCGGAATCTCCGATAACTATTTGTAAAGTCTCCCATAACAATAGTTTTGGTAGATAGACGATTTTAGAGGTTTCCAATAATAATATTTCACTCCCAAACATCTAAGAAATTGGTATTTAAACAATAAGGGTAATAAATAAGGCAATGATTAAGCCATTCGTGACGGTAACAACTTTTGCGGCTAACAAACTTTAGCAATTTAGCTAGGACTTGCTAAGGGGTATAGTTTACATTTGACTTTTGAGCGACAACTTCGGTCGCTTTAGATGTCGATTAATTTTTTCATCATTCAGCGACACCGACGGTGTGACTTCAGTTTACGTCTCTGTCTTTTACTGCTCAAAAATTTTCTATCTGAATTAATTTATGTACCTATGTCAGTAATTGAAATAAGTATAAACAATTTAACTAGTGGCCAGCCCCGAAATTGATCCAGTAAATTCTAATTTTAGTTAAAACATGTTCAAAGGCAGGCATTTAATTAGTCAGACTATTCAATTTGGTATCTCCAGCTACTGGTAGAAGAAGAAATACGCTATTAGTGTAGACTTTGAGTAAGACGTTTATTACAATTTAAAACCTAAGGAGAGCCAACTTAAAAACGCTTGAGCTTTGAAGTTTGCCTGCAACATGTAATATACTTAAGCTAGAATCAAAACACCTTTCGTGAAATGTTCATTACAAACTTAGAGCGTATCTCATAGTAGGGGCACAGCAAGTAAGGGTTTGTAGAGCCGCAACTCTAACCGCTAATATTGTTTTAGTATTGAATTTATCAAATAGTGCAACATTGCATATCATACTATACGTAATAATATTATGTATTCGGTGCCATAGCCATCAATTCTCATAGCTTTGAGCTGAGGTTCGACCGCGTAATTTTTCAGAGAGGAATGGAATATATGTACTTATGTTGCGGGTACTTTAAAGTCTAAGTTGAAGCAATTGTCAAATGTCGCTATGCATCTCAGTCTTGGATTAAACGTACTACAAGAACCACTGTTTTATTTACGCCAATATACTACAGTGGCGCAGTCGGTTTGTTATCGGTTTTAATGGCATCTAACAGCATGCCGATCGGACGCTTAGGCGAATTCAACCTCGGTTCGGGCACATGGACAACTTACGTCGAGAGAATGGAGCAGTATTTTTTGGCTAACGACGTAAAAGTTAACCTACAAGTGGCCACGTTGCTCGCGTGCGTCGGGGACGCGACGTACGAATTGATGGTGGATTTATGTTCTCCGAAGAAGCCTGGTGATTTGAAATTCAGTGAACTGGTACATATAGTGAAGAAACACATCCAACCGACGCCATCATTCCTCGCAGAGAGATACAAATTTCGCAAACGGACGCAGTCTTCTAGCGAAACGGTTGCGCAGTTTGCAGCCGCTTTAAAACATTTAGCGAGAGATTGTAACTTTAAAGAAAATCTCGAAGAAAATTTACGAGATCAGTTCGTTTGTGGGCTGTATTGTGAGACGACGCGGCAAAGATTGTTCTGCGAGGATGACGTCACCTTCTCGGCGGCTTACAGAAAAGCCGTGGCACTAGAAGCGGCGACTAATAATGCAGAAGCGGTAGTTCAGCAACGAGCGGCAGAGGGCGCGGTGCACGCAGTCACCGCGCGGGCAGCTGCACTCGCCGAGCGCGGGAGTGCGATGGCGCGTCGGCGGGGAGTCGCAGTACGTGTTGGAAATCGGGACTCGAGCTACTCGAGCGGGTTTAACAGTGACAACCGGTCAAGTGCGAGGCACGTACCGTGTGACTGTTGTGGCAGCAGAGAGCATACTCGTCAGACCTGCAAGTACGTCGGATGGACCTGCAAGATCTGTTTACGGGCGGGCCATCTAAAGCGCGTGTGTCCCAGCAGCGGAAGTAAGCCGGAGCGTCGAGTGCTTCGACTGGACACGACGCGGACTAAAGGTTCGGTGGTTGACGAGGACGGCGAATACGGCAGCGAGCGAGCGGCTAGCGGCTCGGCTAGCGATATCGACGGGTCCGAGGGACCTAGCGGACTGTACATGGTGGAGCTGACAGGGAGCGAGCCCGTGTTGGCAGAGGTGACCGTCGCGGGCAGGCGGCT
Source organism: Coenonympha glycerion (assembly GCA_963855885.1). Taxonomy (NCBI): domain Eukaryota; kingdom Metazoa; phylum Arthropoda; class Insecta; order Lepidoptera; family Nymphalidae; genus Coenonympha; species Coenonympha glycerion. Next base: position 9,871,770 of record OY979639.1, read on the forward strand.
GGCCATGCACGTGGACACAGGCTCGCCAATTTCATGCGTCGGCGATAAGATGTACGCGGATTTATTTACAGATTACGAGTTGAAGAATAACGGTTATAAGTTAAAAAGTTACGACGGCAGTGTTATTAAGTGTATCGGGTACATCGTTGTGCCAGTGTGTTACGGTGAAACAAGTGAAAACCTAAAATTATACGTCATTCAAAACGGTGGTGTACCTCTGTTAGGTCGAGAATGGCTTAAAAAATTGAGAATGAGTGTTATAGTACCCGTTATGTCTATAGATAAAAAACAAGATGATTTCGTAGGTAATGCGTTTGTTATGGAAAAATTTGTTAAGCGATTTCCGACCGTATTTAGTAGTAAGCTAGGTCGGCTGCGCAGCCAGACCGCGACGCTGCGCGTGCGAGAGGGAGCGACGCCAGTGTTCCGGCGCGCGCGCCCTCTGCCTCTGGCGCTGCGCACCGATGTTGACGCGGAGCTACAGCGCATGCAAACTGCAGGTATTATCGAACCCGTACCCTCCTCAGACTGGGCCTCATGTCTCGTAGTTGTAATAAAGAATAACGGCTCCTTGAGAATCTGTGGCGATTACAAAAGCACAATAAATCCTGTGTTGGAAATAGATAAATATCCACTTCCTAGGTCCGAGATTTTATTTAATAATTTAAATGGAGGAAAAAGGTTCACTAAAATAGATTTATCGGAGGCCTACAGCCAAATTCCTTTGGATGATTCAAAAAAATACACCGTAGTTAATACACATCGCGGCCTATACGTGTACAATCGGTTGGTCTACGGGCTAGCGTCGGCGCCGTCTATTTTTCAACGAATTATGGAACAGTTGGTGGCGGGAATTCCGAATGTTTCTGTGTTCCTAGATGACATTCTAATTACCGGTAAAACTGAGCATGAACATATTAAAAATTTACATCTAGTGTTTGAAAAGTTAGCGAATGAGGGACTCACGGTGCGACAAGAGAAATGTCATTTTTTTGAAAAAGAGGTTAGTTATTTGGGGTTTATCATATCTGAGCAAGGAGTAAGGACAGACAAAAAAAAGGTAGAAGCTGTTATGAAAGCGCCAAAACCACAAAATGTCTCCGAACTTAAATCATTTCTCGGAATGGTTAATTTTTATTCTAAATTTATTAAAAATCTCTCAATTCTGTTAGCTCCTTTGCATTTATTGTTGAAGAAAGACACTAGTTGGCAATGGACACATGAACAAGATAGGGCTTTCCGGGATATAAAGATAGCTTTGACTACTTGTCCGGTTCTTATGCACTATGATGAGCGGTTGCCGGTCGTCGTTACGTGCGATGCGTCAGCGAAGGGCGTCGCCGCGGTGATCGCTCACCGGGTCGACGGTGGAGAACGTCCCATCGCGTTCACGTCGCGTACCCTTAACCAGGCGGAGGTTAACTACAGCCAGATACAGCGCGAAGGTCTAAGCATAGTATTTGCCGTTAAAAAATTTCATACGTACCTCTATGGACGTAGGTTCATTTTGCGCACGGATCATCAGCCCTTGTTAGCTATTTTTGGATCGAAGAAAGATATTCCTCATATGGCGGCCGGACGTCTGATTAGATGGGCCATTTTACTGTCAGGATATCAGTACGATATAGAATATGTGCCGTCTAAGGATAACAGTGCCGATGCACTTTCTAGGTTACCTATTGAGTCTGAAGAAACCACCAAAGATGTAGACACATTCATCAAATTTATTGAAAACAAATTTCCAATTGACTCAAATCAAATAAAAATTGAATCAGCAAAAGATAGACATATTTCTAAAGTGTTAGAATTCGCAAAGTCAGGTTGGCCGAAGTCAGGATTTAAGGAATCAGATGGTGAACTAAGCGCATACTGGCGGCGTCGCGATGAACTTTATGTGGAGAACGGTTGTTTGATGTGGGGTTGTCGCGTGGTCGTGCCGCAGTCGCTGCGCCCCGCGGTGTTGGATGAATTGCATGGATCGCACCTAGGCATGGTTAAGTGTAAGGGTCTCGCTCGCAGTTTCGTATATTGGCCAGGATTGGATAGCGATTTGGAGCGAATCTGTGCTGCTTGTAGGACATGTGGAGACGTCGCGGATTTGCCTCCGAAGGTCCCCGTGGCGCCATGGGCGTGGCCGTCTAAGCCATTTGACAGAGTACATGTTGATTTTTTTTCATTTAAAAATATAACTTATTTTATATTGGTTGACGCGCACTCCAAATGGATAGAAGTTATACCTATGTCAACGACTACAGCGTCGAATACTATTTTAAAATTGCGAGACATCTTTGCACATTTTGGCCTTTGTAAGACCCTAGTCAGTGACAACGGTCCCCCTTTTTCCAGTGAGGAGTTTAGGGTATTTATGAAAAATAACGGAATTAAACATATCACATCTGCCCCTTATCATCCTTCGTCCAATGGGGAAGCTAAAATGCAGTCCGAACCGTAAAAAAGGCTTTAAAAAAAGCAGTCGTGGAAAGAATTAGTATTCCGAATTTTTTACAGAGATTTCTTCTTGATTATCGTAATAGTATTCACGGTACAACTGGAGACACTCCGGCTAGACTCATGTTCGGACGTCACCTTCGATCGCGTTTTGATTTATTGAAGTCGGGTTTGGTGGAATCAGTTTCGGATCGCTTGGAGAAAAGAGCGTCTGCTAAAGGTGGGAAGGTTAGATCTTGGGAAGAAGGGGATAAAGTATGGGCTAAGGATTTTCGTGGCAATAAAAGCAATAAAAGGTGGTGCTCTGGGATAATTAGGAGCAGAACGGGGGAAAATGTATACGAGGTTGAGACTGAGGAGGGTTTGCGTTGGACGAGGCATGCAGATCAACTCCGGTCTAGACCGCTGTCATAAACTTATTGTAAAGTCGTGTGTATAATTTCTTTACACTTTTAAATTGTTATTAATTTTTAGAATAAATATACCTAATAGCTTAGACACTAAAACTATCATCTGTTTCTAGTTCTTATTTACTTCTACTTTTTATTTACTTAAGACAAACACCCATAATGTAAAGGGGGAGATAATGGAATATATGTACTTATGTTGCGGGTACTTTAAAGTCTAAGTTGAAGCAATTGTCAAATGTCGCTATGCATCTCAGTCTTGGATTAAACGTACTACAAGAACCACTGTTTTATTTACGCCAATATACTACAAGGAAGAGCTTGGCTTCGGGCGGAAGGTCACGGGTTAGATTTCTGCTAGGATTAATTAGATATTTACGATTTCTAATTTGGTTCAGGTCTATTCTGATTTGATGCTTCGGCTGTGGCTAGTCACCAATGCACTAAGTAGTATTTATGTTATATTCTACACGTTATTAACCCAACTTTCATATCGTTTGCTTTAGTATAGTACTAGAATAATAACTAACTGTGATATACACACAGAAAGGACGAAAGACGTCGTGCAATAATGATTCCATTTTTTTTGTTTCTTCAGATTCCTTTTGAACCCGAAAAATGAGCTAAGTAAACTCGATCACAAAATAGTTACCAGTGATGTTTGTGTAGCATTAGGTACAGAACGTTTGTGTTGCATTATGTATGAAGACGCCTCGTTCTAAACTAGCAACCGACGATCTGATACACCGAGGCCACTTTGACCTATGAGTATTTTTGCTCTTTCAGCTAGTTCACTAAACTTCTTTGTGGTCAAGCTTAAAGTGTAATAATATTGACAATAATAAGTTTTGGTATTAGTTATTAGGTATTACTCGTAGCTACTCATTTTTAGCTCCACATTTTGTCGAGCACAGACATTTGATGACAATCGTACACATATCATAATATGGTCCAAGAACACAGTTTCATGATAAATAGTGGTTCTCCGCTTTCCATCGAAACCGCAACGCGCAGAAGCGATGGTAGGAGCAGTTTTGATTTGTACTTACTCGTAAGCACTCGTACAGAGCAAAATAGGTAAGTATATAATTATTATGACGATCTATTATTTTTTTACGATTGCATTTGATACCCTTATTTATTTATTTATTCTTCATTTCATGCAACACAAGGCTCATAATTTTGTTAGTAATACTTATGAAACGGAATTCCGAAAATGGAGTGACATACCTGCTCGATAAAATTTATCGCGTTATTTATAGATAGCAAGTGTTATTCTCATACATTTTTTTTAATTCATTCGTTTGCGTTGCTAATGCATTCGTAGAAATAGAATCGATAAGTTATATGGCTACGGTTGCTGAGAAGTAAGTGTGATCGCTCCTCTGCTGCTATTAATTTCACTGCCGCCATCGTCAAGGCTTTATTAGGAGTAGGTATGTAAATAGCGTCGCGTGGAAACTGGAAACTGTCTTGCGATGCGTCAGCGAGTTCCTACCATTTACTTACCACGCGAACACTATTTGGACTACACTATTGATACAGTAGAATGTAGATTCTCAAAGAGATTTCTGCCTATGTTTGCACAGACGTTAGTGTATAGCTGGTCTTTGTTAAAGACTGCTTTGAAAATGACTATCATCAACAATATTGGCGTGGTAAAACTATATAACAGCACGACTACCTGGAAACAATTTTTTTTTGGGGAGGGGATAAAATCAATCGTGGATCCACCGTTGTGAGCACTATGTCCACAACTCTAAATTCTTATAGACCTGTGATGTTACAGAGTCTATTTAGGTTTGCGGTTGATATTTTAAAAATAAAAACACGATTTTTTCGTAATTCGGAACGCAGCGATCTCCGACTTACACTTAGCTACTGATTTTCGGCTATGCCCATAACCTTCTTGAGGGTTAGCTCCTCACCTGGATAAATTAATGTATTCCCCTCCTACATTCAATTTTGGAGCTGGACACATTTGGGTAGAGATTATCCCCTTGGATAAAATTATGGAAATACTTCTTTCTCCTTTTGTCATGGTTTAGCCGATTAAGGAAGTATTTTAACCCACTGCCCTCCTGTAAATATTATTTATCACCTACTCGTGGGGCAGTAAAATAATAATCAAACTAGAAGAACGCAAGTTTGGAACCGAAATTTTACACCTAGGTTATTTAACAAATAAAATTTTAATAGATATTTGGAAACAAAATCATATTTTTCTAATATACTCAACATGATTTCTTTAGACAGAAAAAAGTTATAAAAAACAATTTGTATTTTATTTAATTAAAACAGTATTCAGAAGTTAAATCTAGTTCAAGTATGGCAGTCATGCAAAAACAAGAGCGGACTTTTCATTTTTCATCAAAATGCCTGCCTGTGTTCCATTTCACGATTTTTGTTTCAAATATTTAAATATGCATTATACGTGAGTTAAAAAGTACAAATGCTGCGAAAATTATTGCAGATTGACTATGTTTAGATACGAGTGGTTGTATATTGTACACTTTATTGTCGGTTGTATACTAATGGCTGCAATATTTTCATATCCTTTTTTTGTTTTCGATTTGAATATGAGAGTATACCTAAAATATAAGATAACTTTAAACTAATAAGCGATTTAGTGTCGCTAATATTTACTGATATATCAAGAAATTTTCAGCACAGCCCAAGGGATAATGACCCAAATGTATGGAGTCCCGTATCAAGCTGATTTAAATCCAAACTTTATTTTGTATACTACGGTCTCCACAATAACTCCTATCATAATTATATTTTCTTATTAACATCCAGATTTTAAATTTAAAGGCAAACAAATTAATTGTACTTCTCAATAAATCTGTATGACATAAAACGTGCGTTGAAAAAAAAGTAACTTTTTTGTACTTATGAAAAATTATATTCTTGATATGAGAAACATCGTAGCGCCAATAGTTCTTAAAAAAAATTAATTTTCCTAGAATATTTTGGTTTTGGTTCATGAGAAAACTGGATACGACCTTATTGGTCATTCTTATCTCAATTCTTGCACTCAGTTAATAATATTTTTTGCTATTTTTTATTGACTGAACAAATTATCTAAGAAGGATTTCGTGACATCAGCATCAGAGTATTTTCTAGCATAATCGCCGTAATATTTTAGTCGTACTTTAGCTGTCCTTTACATATAAGCTAGGAGCAGTTACAAAAATATCCGTTCGGCATTTTTGAAGGCTTTGCGAGTATTTTTGCGAAAAATGAAATCCGCATCAAAACCTCTATAAAACTGTTTGGCTAAAATTTGTATTCGGATGTTAAAATGAATTGGTCCAGATACCTAGAACACAGCGCCAAAATCTCGAACTATAAATTGGTTAATATCAGCTATACGCCATTTTCCGGTTATGACAGAACATACACATTTCTATCCGCTAAACAATTTCCGTAATTCCGGACGAGCTCTGGAGCATGGACTGGAATAATAATTTGACAATCTCCTTGCGTCACGTACTCGACACTCGTTCTATGCGAAGTATAATAATTCTAGCAAACGAAACGATTTCATTGGTATTAGGTATTGTGTAGCGGATATTTCAGAGCCGATGACGGCGGCAACAATCTACCTCGGAGATCTGCCCCTCATTTCATATATTTTTCTTTTTTATTTCGTTTTGTGCCAACTACTTTTAACGGCATACTAAGTGTATGGTCTCACCTGAAAATGAAAGACCGTTTGTGGTTTATAGATTAATGGTGAGCTCTTACACAAACAAGTTTCTTCTAGATAAATTATTTTTCACAAACGAACAAACGTCTGAAAAGTTAAGTATTAAGTGTTCTATGTTACATTTGAATAGGAATTGTCACAAATTGTTTAAAGAAAGTATATTCATAGTTTTGGGCTGCTTCGTTGCTATGTATCAAACGGCACCAATAGACATCGCTTGAATTTCATATTTTGATTTCATATTTTGAGCCTATGATAATAAGCGATTTTATTGATGCATAGCAACACATACCTATATGTGGTGTGTAAGCACCTCAAAGTTGTTGTGTTATCTCATCGCTGACTTCTTGGGGTCGTCGTCGTCGTTGTCGCCGATGGAAAACCACTGCTGGATATAGGCCTCCTAGAATGACCGCTTAACACCACGGACTTCTACTTTCTTTATGTCGTCGACCCGGTGCGTGGCTGCCATTCCAGCACCTTTATTCCCCTACGTCCATTGAACTTAAGAGCTATGTGAATGAATGAAAGCTTCCCAGAATAATCCAACTCCGCTGGGTAGCGTTCGGAAAACTCCGCGATGTCTTCTCGTCCAACATCCCTTAGTGCCTTAAGACTAATGTCTTGGAACAGTGCGTGTTGCTAGTGATGACTTACGGATCCGAGTCATAGTCGCTGACTATAGGCTTTATAAGAAAGCTGAGGGTCACTCAGCGAGCGATGGAGCGAGAGATGCTTGGAGTATCTCTGCGCGAAGTCAAAAATGAGGAGATCCGCCATATATCCGCAAAAGAACCAAGTAACCGACGCAGCTCTTAGTGTCGCCAAACTGAAGTGGCAATGGACAGGGTGTAATTGAGTTTTTCAAATACAGTTTGTCAAACACAGAGTAAACTATATCAAACAAATTAACCAACACACTCGTATAAAATGCGATTTAATCTCCATACATTTTGTAAGCGGGAAAAATACGAGCTATCGCCGTCGTCTAGCTGAGTGTGCGAAGTTGATAATATGATTTGTAGCACAAAGGGGTTGTAAAATTGTAAAGTGCGGTTTCTGTTTCATACTGCTCTCACATTTCAGAATTAGTTTAAATACCTGTCTAGACTTTTGGTCTATATTTTAATAGTGTAAGTCCCAGATGATTTGTTATAAGTACCAATTTTTGCAGCATTTAAATTCAAAGAAATTGTACCTAATTGTAATGAAGTAGGTACTATACTAGACAGTGTAGAATTATCTCTGAGTAAAGAAGCGAGTTCATATGATTCTTTGTTCAACAAAGCATAAAGTAGGTGCAAACGCTCTCTACCCTAGACTTCATTATTGCTGTCCATTAGACATGATTGTAGTCAAGCGCAAGTCTACAATAATATAAAAGATCATGCATTTTCCGATAGCTTTTGAAGACACATTTGGCGTTCTATTGTAATTGATCTTCAGTCGAAGGGCTCGAATTCAAATCTCAGCACTGTCTTTATTAAATTATTTACCCAGGTTTTGTTGTGAGAGCTTTTTGAGTTACCTGCAATGATATTATATTTACTAACCGCGGCGCCAAGCGACCTAATACTTCGCTGAGAAGATTTTAACAACCAATAAGTGTTATACCCCTTTTCAGTTAGTAACCCGACGTGTCTTCTAAACTTTTTAGTTCTATTGCACTGTAAGTTGTAACTAAATAAAAATAAACGTCCAATATACCTACTAAAAAGAGAAGTAAAAGACAAATTTCTTAGCTACAACCCGTTTAAAATATTAAAGGAACTGTGAATGCGACATAAAACAAAAAGCCCGGGAAACTTTGTGACTTTAATCACATAATGCCCGAAGCACGCACGGCCAGCTGCGATCTACACAGATGGAATTTCACAAGCCATTTGCTTTTATTGGTGACGTGACGTGATCGCCTTCTGAGCGATCGGCGAATGTTCAAACTGTTGTACGAGGATGCGCTAATTAATTACGTGTTAGTGTTAAATTATAGTGTATTAATTATGTGTTAGTTTGTTCGTTCGTTTCAGCTGACGAACGTCCACTGCTGCACAAAGGCCTCCTGCAATTATTTCCTGCCCATACGTTTCTGCGCCACTTGTATCCAGCGCCTGCCCGCGACTCTTTTGATGTCGTCAGTCCATCTAGTCGGAGGTCTGCCAACACTGCGCTTTCCCGTGCGAGGTCGCCATTCCAGCACTTTGGGTCCCCAACGTTCGTCGGTCCTACGAGCTATGTGCCCCGCCCATTGCCACTTCAGTCACAGTCAGTCAGTATCTCAGTTAAATTAATTATTACTGAAGATTTAATCGAATTTAATTTTGCAGTTTGACACATAGATTGTTTTAATTTCTCATCTACTTTTAATTTTTTCCATGAGGAATGAGTTGCAACTGCCTATTACATTTTCAAAAAGTGATAGGCAGTTGCATCTTCATTCAACTTATTACAATGCCTTTACGGATAAAAATCAGCTCTACGTACAAAAGCACGCAAAAGCTTTCCATGTGAAAACAACTAGAAAAAAAGCTTCCTTTTCTAGATGTTAAAACAAGCAGTTTATTATGGGACACGCTTGTAAAATGGAAATAGGGAAAATTAGGTATTGTCGCTGTGGAAATTACCCAGTTTGAATTTATTTTTCTTAAAACATTCCATGTGCCTCAAAAATCATTAATCAGGCTGCTCTTTGGCAGTGACCCAACGTCCTCAGACCCTCATTTGTATTTGGAGAGAGAGTTTCTGACCATAAATCACGCAGTTTTGATAAATGAATTCATTCAATTTTTTCAAACCTGTAAGAGGCTCTTGACTGTTACAAGTATGTATGGTTGTATTATGTTAATGCACTTAATATATGAAAGTGAATGTAAATACGACTCTGCTTGAATAAATATAATATTTTGATCCTTATGGTATAGATGCTTAAGCTGGTTTAAAAACGGTCAAAAAATATAAAAGTCAATGGAAAAAGAATGGGGAAGTTGACGAGCTAAGTAAATTAAGAGGCAACTATAGGCAACCGACAAAAATGATGTAACATTGTGACAATAAGGTGCCAAGTTTGAGGAAACGATTCTAGAAAAACCATGTTTTCTCTAGAATCGTTTCCTTCGAAATAAACCAATAAAAATGACGGTTTCCTTGGCCGCTATCATTTGACCATAGAACTATAATGCTTAGACGCGCTACGCAGAATATAAGTACCTGTTAGTACATAAGCCAAATTGAGTTGGCCTTATAAAGGCTGAGAAGTTCTAGTGTCGAATGTCGAGTCTAAGGTTTATATACTCGTAGCTGAAGCGAAAAGTTGAAGCTGTTTAGAACTGAAATATCTTTAACCGATTGAGCTAAAATTTACTATACATACGTTTAGATAAGTGATAGTGCATGGTTAGCTATGTGCCCTCATTCTAAATCCAACATGGCGGGATATCCAAGATGGCGGGTGAATTTTATTTTTTACGCACTTTTGCATGAAGGATATCTATGGTTTGCTCAGAAGAATACGGATAAATCACTTTTGTTACCAAAATCCTCCGAAACGGCTCGACCGATTGAATGAAATTTTCTGTGTATGTTCTGTAAGTAGGTCGTAAACTAATTTTTTATATCCTCTAATTTGCCATTGCAAAACAACGTTTGTGGGGTCAGCTAGTTGACGTATGAAAGCTTGATTTTAAATATATTATTTTTTATGACGTATAAAAGCTGCTTTTAAATATATATTATATTTTTTAAACTTTAACGTTGAACCAAAAAGAAACATGCTGTTAACTTTTGTAGGAATATAAGACGGGTCGTAAGTCTGAGGCGAGTCTGGCCAAGCATGCCCTTCCGGCACTATCCGCACCGGAGATGGAACATTCATTGCTATCGACGGCTATGCACCCACTTACCGAGCAATTCTCGGATAGCCCTCCAAGTAACGAGAAAAGGATTTAGGATTTTGATTTGGTTCTTAGCTTGCGATAAGATGTTCTTTTGCGCGTAAGTTTTTTTTGTTATATAATCAACGCAAGCAAACGAGCGGGCGGGTCACCTGATGGTAAGCGATCACCGCCGCCTATGGACATTTGCAGCACCAGAGGAACTACAAATGCGTTGGCCGGCTCTTAAGAAATTTGTTTATCCGCCCCTTGAATAACCTTATGTTGTAGTTTTGAGGGAACACTGTTGCTGGTAGCTGGTTCCAAAGTTTACATACATCAAGTTCTTGCGCACATCATCATTCACCTAGTTTTATGTCTCCCTTAGAATAAAAGAGGTTTGGCTATAGCGAAGTGCGGAATCGCAGGCTTCGCATACCTTTAAAAACTTAGGTGCGGTGGATAATGAGGCATGCAGGTTTTCTCACGAAGTTTTCCTTCTCCGCTAAGCTAGTGATAATATTAAGTTTCAACAAATACATATAAAATAATAATAACTAGGAAACTACACGTACCCATATGATATCTGCCATAAAGTATTCAAAATAAAAGTTAGGTTACCTATTAAATAAGTCACAACAAGTAAGTTATTTTTGTCACAACTCCATGTATTTTATTTTGTTTATCTATGAATTATTTATTATTTAGGTAAAAGTATACTAATTTTACTAAGATCAACTTTGCTAATCATTCGACAAACTTAGATTACGTTAAAATACCTCTATAGAAACGGAAGAACGACAACGTAGATAATACTTTAATGTAAAAAACCATAACTTTTTCATACTATACTAATCTAAAGCTCATAAGGCTTATTAAAACGCTGCACCTCATACAGCGCTAAACCATAACTATTATAGGCACCTTATTAGGGTTCCGTAGACGCCTGGTTGTGCAAATATTATACAAATGTGACTAGCGCTGCATACCTTTTATGTGCATTTTTATAGTCGTCATATAATTAAAAATAATGCAGTACTAACGTAGTTATCGCAATGTGGGACATAACACTCTCAGCGCGTTTTATTTTTACTTTCCGCAATAAAAAGGAAGACAGTGGCGTGGCGACGGACAAAAGTGCACTTTAGTCTTTTGTTTGGAAAACTCGCTAAGCAAGTTCGACATCCAATCCTTTGTTGAAATACTTTAGCAAAGTTTAAGTTGAAAAAGATTTGGTTTTGCCAAGCGCCTTGGAGACGATGCGGTGGCGGAACTCAGTCTTCTGGCGATTTTAAACTGTAAGTGTCCTAATCTACACTGCCATTTTCTATTTATTACTGCTACTGACTATAAGTTATTTTAATTCATATTGTTGTCGAACTTTACTCAGATAGAATTAAAGATAACACTATTGTTATCAGACCCGATTTAGATTCAATTGGGATCATGTCATGTTGATGCTTAATATTTTCTGAAATTGTTTAAAAACTTTGACGACTTGACCAATTGGTTTGTTGACGATTTGACCAATTGGTGCAGGTGACAGTGGTCCTGTCTTCTGGGTCGTGAGTTCGATTCTCACTACTGGAAACATGTGTTTATGAGCATAAATGTTTTTCAGTGTCTTAGTGTTTTTGTATTTATAGTAATTGTGGAGAATACGAAGAAGAAGAAATATAAATATTAAATAACTGGTACCCATAACACAAGTTATCGCTTACTTTGGCGTTAGGTTGCGATGTGAGTAAGTAATAGGTATCCTTTTATATTTATTAATTTAATTTCAAAATTCTGTAAATCTCAAAATTGTCCATCAGTCTATCTGATGGATTTTTTTAATATTTGTTTTTTTTTTTTAATTTTTTGCAGAATTTTATAACTCCTTCAAAATTCTAAAAATTTTAAAAATTTAGAAGATTTAACATGCAGTAAGCTGGCCTGGATATCCGCGTATCAAGTAGTTCGGTCACGTTCACTGCACAATTTATAAAAGAATCTTTTCTCAAAAATTGCCATCAGACTTGTTTCACCCCGGGGTATTGAGCAACCAAGTGTTTTATTGAGCAGTGCACTTTAACGCGCGAGCTCCCGAATAAATACTAAAGAGCACCTCCCTCCCGTTCCCTCGTAAGCGCTTCTCACTTATTCTTTAGGGGTTACATCGTCACAGCGAAGGCCAAACCGAGGTCATCATTTGCATCGAAATAGCTCCTATAAATTCGCAACCAGAATTTTCGCCATCCCGCTTCCTTGGGAGCAATTAAATACTTTCTCCCGATTTTACTCCCTTGACTTTCGGAAGAAAGACAATATAGCTCGATTGTAGTTAAGACGTGCAAGGGTTTAACAAAAAGTCTAGTAACCACGAGATTATTTTTCTACAATCCAAAATGAATGAATGAATAAACGTTTTTCTCCAACATTAGAGAGTCTGCGTAAATATTGACTTGATGAAGTGAAAGATAATTACAAAAACCTTTCTTCAAGTACTCTACACTTTGTATAAGTCACAGGTATTAATATACAGACTCTGTTATTGTGGATTAAAGGAAAACTTGTGGTAAATTCATTATAATTAATAGAATTTGGCAAAAAAAAAATCTCGTACTCCTCTGATTGGCTCAAAGACAAGCCAATTTATTCTATTCTTACCATATTATCATAATATTTGCTAATTTCCAGAAGGTACCTACGTATTAACTGTACTCCTATATGAGATGCATCCCTAAGACATTACATTACGAAGTACAAGCACAAAGTACGTTGGCGCTTCTCCAAATGTTTGCTTGTATCTGTGGACAATTCACTACCGATAAATTATTTATTTCTTGAAAGTAGGTACGATACAAAGTATATCTAATGGGCCAAGACTAAGACTGGAGGGGAAAAATGATTCCAAATAAATCATAGATAATATAGGCCAAATTTAAATCAGTGTTATAGTTGATTTAGAAGTAGTCATTAAACAAATTTTGATTTTAAAATAAAGCCTGATTTATTATTTCTATGCCCTGCTTATTTATATTATGCCCTGATGGCTTGGTTGCGGGAGATAGATTTTTATGTTTTTAAGTATAGTTTTATATTACTTAAATCAGTGTACTGTATAATACCTAATTAAAAAACACAGAGTTTTATGTAATTTAAGGTGACTTCATTTTAGGGATATAGGTATTGTATTAAAATAAGTTTAATTAATGTGATTGTACTTAATCTAAGGAAGTGTGACAAAAAATTTCATTTCATTTCATTTCATTTCCTGATTATTATATTCTATGCCCTGTTTAGTAGGTACTCTCCTCAAAATGAGAAAGGTTTTGCGTTGGCCAAGTGTAGATGGGCAGACTTCACGCACTTTTGAGAAAGTTATGAAGAAAATAGCTTGAGTCACAACGTAGTTGTAGTGATGGGATATGCAATTCTTCAATAAATAAATTGCTCATAGATTTTGGACACAGGACACTACATTAGTGCTCTAGCGAGATAGAGCCGATAATAATCATTTGCTTCGGAACGTGTTCCTATCGATCAATATTATCGTCTTTATTTCTCTCGTACTAAACTTAACGTCCGGTATCGGTATACTGGACATGTTTCTGCTGACGTCGCTTATCGCATTAATAAGGAAAAACGCCCTTATACAACGAGTTGAAAACAATACGATTAATGTGGTTTGTAGGCAGTAATCACAGTCGCGGAAGTGAGGCACCCAAATACAGGGCAGATGTCGTGTTAATCTTGTTTCACATGAGTGAATTACCGGCTCGGGCGCTGAGCTGGCTCCGAGCCAAATGTTTGGTCGCAGTGGGCGATTCGTTGTCGATAAATTATTTCTTTTGCTCTTCCCTCAAAGTTTCCGTTCCAACTTCTTCTTTCCTTAACAAAACTATGCTGCAACAATCTAGGGGAGTTAAAGTAATTGAAACATAAATGTTAAGGTTTCGGTAATAGCTGTGAACTACTTGGCAACTTTATGAATAGTATTTAGTCATTGATTAAACATATAAACACTTAGTGACGTCACATATGTATTTTTAGGCTACAACCTGAAGCATCATTTTTAATTTGTCAAAACTGTAAAATGGTGCTAATGTGGGCGAAAATATTATACCGTACTATTGTGGGCAGTAATGACGCCATATTTCAGAAATTTTTGGCTTCAACATACGTCACATAATATTGTCCTCTTAGCGTAGCATACTTCGTCATTGTATTTAGTAGTCGTTATTTTCTCGACGGTTTTAAAAAATACTGTATAAAATAATATAATATTTAATATCGTTTACAAAATCTAATTTTTTATTAAGTTTCAGGGCAGAAAAATCAAAATAAAATATAGTACGTAGTAGTTCTTTGAATGTGGTATCAAAGAAGTTAAAATTTAAGGGTTTTTTTAATTGCACCATTAAATAGGAGCGTGGAAATACGCACATGTCCATACTATTTTATTTTAATGTATAAACATCCAAATTTCTGAATGTTTACTCCAAGAATTGTTTTTCATTTTTCAAAATTAATTACAGTGAATGCAATTAATCGAGCGTTAACAAAAAATGTCCGCTTTGAGGCGCTATCAAAAATAATCATCATTGTTTTCGACCTCAATTAATTGAACTCCTTTCAAGGAATCACTTGGTCGGAACAAAGTTATTTTTTAGTATATTATATAAGATCGCAAAATTCGGAGCTTCCTAAATCCCAAGTAAGGTCGACCTTCACCGAGCTGCTTATTGGATGAAAACTATTTTATATCCAAATAAATATGTCAATAAATATATCGCAAGTGGGTTGCCTAAGAAATTTCAGTCCAGGGTGTGATTAATTAAGAATTTAAAAAAAATCCATCGTAACATGAACTCCGCTTTGTTAGAGTTCCGTTGACATCTTAGTTCAAATTAGATTGGATGAGCGATTCAGGTCGAAAATTGCAATTGTGCATAATTGTGCATAAAACCTACGATTTCATTATCCGTTAACTTTCTTTTGCCAAAAAATATAGAGCAGAAATACTTTCCTCAGCCAGGAAATTATTTCTGGCAAAAAGCACTATTTATAACATCCAATCTAATTTGAACTACGATGTCAACTAAACTGTAACAAATAGGAGTCCATGTTACAATGGTTTTTTTTTTAATTCTTAATTAATCATACCCTGGACTGAAATTTTTTAGGCAACCCACTTGCGATATATTTATTGACATATTTAATTGGATATAAAATAGTTTTCATCCAATAAGCAGTTCGGTGAAGGTCGTTGTATGGCGGGATCTTAGACCACTAGTATTACGGAATACCATGATAGTACTACATTAATACCTTAGTAGAACAAAATATTTAACTTCTTAAATATGATGGACAAGTAAATGTAATATTTGGAAATTTAACGTGCGGTTACACAAAAAGGAATAAAATCATAAATGATAAGCTTTTTCTAAGTTTTCGTCATGTCGCGATTTTCATAACAAAAAAAACTATTTTTTCACCTAGACACTTTCGCCGTAGGTACCGTCCGAAAAGGAAATTATTTCAAAATATACCACTAATAGGAATAGGAAGCACTCCAATTATAGCTCGATATTATACTGGTATCTTTCCCGAAGTGTTGAAGCTAATTCGGTAAATACGAACACGGCGTGGTGGTAATCTCATTCCATATAAGTGAGTATCAGCACCCAGTATCGGGTCGCGGAGGCTGGCTCGGTGCCAAATTATTGGCCGCATCAGTAGAAGAGTCGCTATCAACAAGTTTATTACTTTTTTCTTTACTTCACACTTTTTTTGTCGGAGCTAATGTGTTTTTAAAAAAAAAAACCGGCAAAGTGCGAGTCGGACTCGCGCACCGAGGGTTCCATACCATAAAAGAAGTTAATCATTAAATCATTAAAAGAGTCACTTTGGTTCATGAGTTTACGAGTATAATTTACATGTAGGTACTTTTGTTGGCAAACCGCAAACATAACTTTGTTTTTGCCGGTTTATTGTTATTATCAAAAAAAGTATAATAGTTAGAGAGTTGATTTATTTTTCCTGTAAAATATAAGTTTACTTCTATTGATCATAATTATTTCAGATTTTTCGATCGGTAATCTTCGGAGATAAGGTTTTTTTTTCGACAGTTTGCCCAATAAATCGAAAACTATCAGGCATAAAAATAAATAAAAATCGGTTTTAGAATACGCAAGTAACGCCCTTTCATATGATACCCTACTCAATATTGTTATCTCATTTTGAAAATTTGACGACCCGGTATTCCCCCCTTTTTAAATGAAAATAAAAAAGATTTTAAATTTTTTGTGATTGCAATAACGTCGCGCTGCAATTACCTACAACTACTCCAAATTTCAGGTCGATAGCTTTAATAGTTACTGAAATAATCGAGTGTGACAGACGGACGGATGGACGGACGGACGGACGGACGGACGGACGGAGAAAGTCTCACTATAAGGGTTCCATTTTTACCATTTTGGTATGGAACCCTAAAAATTGCAGCTAAATGTTGCCTTTTATAGGTTCCTAAAAAGATGAATTTTGCATGCCAGAAATCATTAGTTTTCTCGCCATGTTTTGACGTAAAAATGAGCTTACGTTATACAAGGAAATAGATCTCTCAATTTAAGATGATTTTTTAAGTGTAATTTAAACGTATAGATTCGGTATTTAGAAGTAAATACAGAAAACGTTTTTTCACCAGCTCCAAAACCAATTTCTTTGGAACGCACTTCCAACCATTGGTCGACAACATAAAGAGCATTGTGAATGTGGTGGACACACTTTCATACAAAAAAGTAAAGCGGATTTGTGCGTTGTGTTGATGTTGTAGCCTGGTTTACTTAGTTCGGCGCTCAGCTGAATCAAAAAGTCTTACTCGCAGATCGAGGGTTCCATACTACTATAGAAAAAGTAAAACCATAAGAATAACTATTCTCACCATCCCACTTCTCATTAACTTAGATTTTTTTGAGGTTAATTGTTAATACCAAAAAAAGTAGAAAAGATACAGCGTTGATTTTATAAAATATACATTAATCCCTGTCAATCGTAATTATTTCAGATTTTTTTATTGGTAAACTTCGGAGACAATGGGGAGGGTGGACTATAATTTTTAACCGACTTCAAAAAAAGGAGGAGGTTCTCAATTCGTCGGAATCTTTTTTTTTTTTTTTTCTATGTATGTTCACCGATTTCTCGAAGACGCGTGGACCGATTTGAAAAATTCTTTTTTTGTTTAAGAGGGTTTTGTTTCCAGATGGTCCCATTTTAATCAGGTTAGGATCTGATGATGGGATCCTGGAGAAATCGAGGGAACTCTTCAAATTTTATATGAACACATGAAATTATTTGAGTATAATTAGAAAGAATAATATTTTCCAAGTTGTCCTATAGTCATCAGGTCAGGATCTGATCATGGGATCTTGGTGAAATCGAGGGAACTCTTCAAATTTTGCTAGTATACTTAAAGCGAGTTGGGTATTTTTTATAGTTACTGGTGCATATGCTAGCAGATACTGATTTGATGACTAAAGTCATCAAGTCAGGGTCTGATGATGGGATCTTGGTGAAATCGAGGGAACTCTTCAAATTTTGCTAGTATACTTGAAGCGAGTTGGGTATTTTTTATAGTTACTGGTGCATTTGCTAGCAGATACTGATTTGATGACTAAAGTCATCAAGTCAGGGTCTGATGATGGGATCTTGGTGAATTTGAGGTATCTCTTCAGATTTTATGAACATACCTCAAGCGATTTGGGTATTTTTACAACGCCTTGTGCAATTTATTGTTTTCCACTAAAAAGTATAAAATAAATATGGGAAATGCTTTCCAAAAAACCAACTTCAAATGCCACTACAAAGAGTGAAATAATTTTTATTTAAATTTTAGGTACCTACACCAATTCGAAGTCGGGCAATGTTTCATACAATCCCTAATAGTCCTTCTTACTTACCTGATGTGCGAAGAAATGACGAAGTCATAGACAATCGCCCGACTTCGAATTGGTGTAGGTACCTAAAATTTAAATAAAAATTATTTCACTCTTTGTAGTGGCATTTGAAGTTGGTTTTTAGGAAAGCATTTTTTTACAGATAATGATTGCAATGACATCGGACCATTATTACCTAAAAGGATTCCTTGATGTCGATATCTGTAATAGTTACTGAAATAAAGGCGATCGTGACAGACAGACAGACAGGCGGACAATAAAGTCATCTTATAAGGATTCAGTTTTATTTATTTTGAGATACAGAACCCTAAAAATGCTACGGTCAGTTTATTATCAGTCATCTTTACAGAAATAAATCACTATTAAGTACACAACGTAAGGTCGCGTAAATCAGATTTCTCATGAATAAATTACAGAAGGGCCCATAAGGTTCTTGCGTGACCGAATGATTGGTTGCATCGGAAATCTTATTATGCTTCAGATAAAATATTATATTTTAGAGCGCTCTTTCATGTTTGATGTCAAACC
Organism: Coenonympha glycerion; assembly: GCA_963855885.1. Lineage (NCBI taxonomy): Eukaryota > Metazoa > Arthropoda > Insecta > Lepidoptera > Nymphalidae > Coenonympha > Coenonympha glycerion. Next base: position 9,890,671 of record OY979639.1, read on the forward strand.
TAATCGCAAGTATATGTACATTTTTGTTTCACATGAAACGTAAGTTTGATTGTAAAGCTTTATGAACATTTTAATGTAGGTACATGTATTTTTGACTTGACAGCTAGAGCTAATTTAGATAGTTGAATCCACGAAGACGCGCCTCACTTCGTCCCAACCACTTACAAACAATACTCCTATCCCCCTTACTCCTGCAGAAATCACATGAAACATAAAACGATTGTCTAGGAGTGGGGTGCGTCTTCGTGTATTGAATTCTATATTTTATTGTATTAAGCAGAAAATTTAGTAAACATGATGGTTCAGTTAAGCCAAGTCGTCAAAAATCCGCTATCAGAGGATGAGATCATACATGTTACCAGGGTAGCTAAGTTGAATAAAAATACTGAAAAGCCACGTTCGGTCATTGTCAAGCTACGTACAATGAAGCACAGAGATGCTCTCCTAGCGGCGGTAGCACAATTCAATAAAAAAAATCCTGAAGATAAATTGAGCTCTCACCATCTAGGAATAGGAGGATCTCGAGCACCAATATTTGTTTCAGAGCATTTAACTACGGGGAGTAAATCTCTTCATGCTGCTGCTCGCATAAAATCCAAGGAGAAGAAATATCGCTTTACATGGATAAGAAATGGAAAGATCTACGTACGCAAGGACGAATTTAGTCAGGCAATAATAATTAAAAACGAAGATAGTCTTAAGGGGCGCGACTGCGGAAAACGTGAAAAAGGGAGTTACGGATTTAACTATATTGAACCACTCGCTTCATTATACGACATCAAAAAAAAAACTCAGATGGATAGTAAACGAGTCTATAAAAACACCGCAAAACATTTATAAAATAATTCTTGATTTTTGAGAAAAAAAATGCGTCACTTAGGCAAAAACATCTAAAACAACCTTTTCTATTTTAACTCTGCAAGCCATTTCGTTATTATAATTGAAAATATTTTTGGTTAAAACATAGGACGAAAGTATAGATAATGCATTTACCGTCAAAGTTATTTCTAATTCAAACCACAGAGCAAATAATATGACCTCCAAATCAATCATCTTTTTATGCGAAAAACGCCATACATTTTACTATGAAAAAATGGTCTCCAGAAATCGCTTTATATTAGAGAGTCCGCGGCATGAAAAATTCAGTGCTGTCTCAGTTTTCAAGGCGAATCCACGTCTGTTTGAAGAAGCGCTTCGTTTTCGCGTCGCTCGCGATTGAAATTGTGTGTCTCACTCTATCCAAAACTGGGTGGGTCGTCAGTGCCAGCGTGGCTGCTGCCAAAATTATATTATTTGTAATTTTTTCGAGCAAGTAGACGAACTAAACTAAGCTGACCCGACAAACGTTGCTTTGTCATATATACATTATTTCTCACTTAGGGGTATAAAAATAGTTTGAATTCTATTCTCGGACCTACCGAATACTCACACAAACAATTTCATAAAAATCGGGAAAAGCCGTGCAGGAGCCATTTTGTTATTAACACTGTAACACCTGAGTGACCTTGCAAACTTTGTATTGCCTTTTAATCTGTTTCTCACTTATATGATAGGTGAAGATCGAAGTCAACTATAGGTATTTAACGCGCTAGCGGCACCGCCGCGCCTCCGCACCGGTAAGCGCGAAGCAGAATTAAAATGGTAAAAGTATTTTTTTGGAGTTTCACTGATATTATTTTTATTTGTTTTTGTCGTATGAGTAGGTATTTCTATTCAAATATAGGTTGTTGACTGGATGATCGACTTCACCTGACGGGAAGGTATTCTGCCACAAACTTTTCTTGCCCGGTGGCCAAAAATGGACCTAACGTCAAAATTTCGATTTACTCATAAATTATTCCTTTAGTTATAAGTAATAAATAAGAACTTACGCGCGAAATATCAACACCATAAACGTCAACTACCACAATTCTTAAAAAATTGAAAAACCTTTGCAACAAGCGTGCAAGGAATTAATAATATGCTTACTTACAAAATGGCCGCCATTTTCAACTTTTTTGTAACTGGGGCCAATCGCTTTAAAAAAACGATATCTAAGTTTCGCAGTAAGCATAGAGAAGGAATATGTGGTCAAAATTTAAAAAAGTGGCCGCCATTTTCAACTTTTTTGTTACTGAGCCGATTGCTTTCAAAATTGAAATCTGACCTTGTCAGCGAGCCTAGGGAAGGAATTTGTGGTCAAAATTTAAAAAAAGTGGCCGCCATTTTGAACTTTTTTGTTACTGGGCCGATTGCTTTCAAAATCGACATCTGACCTTGTCAGCAAGCCTTGGGAAGGAATTTGTGGTCAAACTTAAAAAAAAAGTGGCCGCCATTTTGAACTTTTTTGTTACTGGGCCGATTGCTTTCAAAATCGACATCTGACCTTGTCAGCGAGCCTAGGGAAGGAATTTGTGGTCAAAATTTAAAAAAAGTGGCCGCCATTTTGAACTTTTTTGTTAATGGGCCGATTGCTTTCAAAATCGACATCTGACCTTGTCAGCAAGCCTAGGGAAGGAATTTGTGGTCAAAATTAAAAAAAAGTGGCCGCCATTTTGAACTTTTTTGTTACTGGGCCGATTGCTTTCAAAATCGACATCTGACCTTGTCAGCGAGCCTAGGGAAGGAATTTGTGGTCAAAATAAAAAAAAGTGGCCGCCATTTTGAACTTTTTTCTTACTGGGCCGATTGCTTTCAAAATCGACATCTGACCTTGTCAGCAAGCCTAGGGAAGGAATTTGTAGTCAAAATTTAAAAAAGTGGCCGCCATTTTGAACTTTTTTGTTAATGGGCCGATTGCTTTCAAAATCGACATCTGACCTTGTCAGCGAGCCTAGGGAAGGAATTTGTGGTCAAAATTTAAAAAAAAGTGGCCGCCATTTTGAACTTTTTTGTTAATGGGCCGATTGCTTTCAAAATCGACATCTGACCTTGTCAGCGAGCCTAGGGAAGGAATTTGTGGTCAAAATTAAAAAAAAGTGGCCGCCATTTTGAACTTTTTTGTTACTGGGCCGATTGCTTTCAAAATCGACATCTGACCTTGTCAGCGAGCCTAGGGAAGGAATTTGTGGTCAAAATTTAAAAAAAGTGGCCGCCATTTTGAACTTTTTTGTTACTGGGCCGATTGCTTTCAAAATCGACATCTGACCTTGTCAGCAAGCCTAGGGAAGGAATTTGTGGTCAAAATTAAAAAAAAGTGGCCGCCATTTTGAACTTTTTTGTTACTGGGCCGATCGCTTTAAAAATCGATATCTAAGTTTCGCAGTAAGCATAGAGAAGGAATATGTGGTCAAAATTTAAAAAAGTGGCCGCCATTTTGAACTTTTTTGTTACTGGGCCGATTGCTTTCAAAATCGACATCTGACCTTGTCAGCGAGCCTAGGGAAGGAATTTGTGATCAAAATAAAAAAAAGTGGCCGCCATTTTGAACTTTTTTCTCACTGGGCCGATTGCTTTCAAAATCGACATCTGACCTTGTCAGCAAGCCTAGGGAAGGAATTTGTGGTCAAAATTAAAAAAAAGTGGCCGCCATTTTGAACTTTTTTGTTACTGGGCCGATTGCTTTCAAAATCGACATCTGACCATGTCAGCGAGCCTAGGGAAGGAATTTGTGGTCAAAATTAAAAAAAGTGGCCGCCATTTTGTACTTTTTTGTTACTGGGCCGATTGCTTTCAAAATCGACATCTGACCTTGTCAGCGAGCCTAGGGAAGGAATTTGTGGTCAAAATTTAAAAAAAGTGGCCGTCATTTTGAACTTTTTTGTTACTGGGCCGATTGCTTTCAAAATCGACATCTGACCTTGTCAGCAAGCCTAGGGAAGGAATTTGTGGTCAAAATAAAAAAAAAGTGGCCGCCATTTTGAACATGGCAAAGATTATGAAAATATTGCTCTGGGGCAGTTGGAATCTTATTTGGGAAATGTTAACGGTTTCCCTTGTCACATAAAAAAGTGCGGTTTATTTGTGGATCCTGAAATACCATACCTTGGAGCAAGTCCAGATGGATTATTAGATGACGATAAAATCATCGAAATAAAATGTCCATATGCGTCTGCCAATATGTGTATAGATGACGGGGTCCATCTAAAAAAAAACACTTTTTGGAAGTGCAATCCAACTGGAAACCTGATAATAAATACGAGTCATGACTGGTATTATCAGATCCAAGGACAACTTCATATTACGCAAAAAAGTGAATGCATTTTTATGGTTTGGACTAAAGTAGACTTTAAACTTGAAAATATTAAAAGAGATGACGATTTCTGGAAAAAATTCATGGAAGAAAAATTTAAAAAATTTTACCTAGACTGTATGCTCCCAGAAATAATTGATTCGCGATTAGATAGAAAAATGGAAGTCAGAGAGCCTATTTATGTGATGGATGCAATTAAACGGAGAGAAGATATGAGCGATGCAAGAAAACGTAGGCATGAAAATTTAAAAGAAATAGTCAATAAGAAAAAAGAATCTGATGGATTTAATGTCAATTGACTTTTGTCATGCATACAAAATGGCAAAAAATTAACTTGGGGAACTAGGGCTCGTTTTCACAAGAACTGTAACTTAGGTGATCCTTAAAATGTTGTAACCGTAACCCTTGGAATAAAAATACACGTGAAATACTTTAAAGCTACCTTTACATTTGAAATTAATACAATACATTACAATATTGACGTTTTACAAGAACCTGTACGTTAGGCCTATGTAAAATAAAGATATTTTGACTTTGACTTAATTAAATTTCGATTGATTATTATGTTATCTACTTATAGCTTGACCGCTATAAACTTGGCCCTCCCATGGTCTGCGGGACGCGGGGCGGGAGCTACTCAACCACTAATCTCTATTCTATGGATTAAACATTCTATACAATTCAGGCTGGGTCACTGTGGATCCATAGAATAGGGATCAGTGCACTCAAATAATCAGCTGTCAGCTGTGACTGACGTGAATAACGCTACACACGACAATATTAATCTTGCGACGTGTATTATGATACATACTCAAGAAAATACCATAGGAGAATTCTCAAGATGCGAGTCATTACATCGTATCGTGTATAGCCAATCGCACACCCGCCCCGCGTCCCGCAGACCATGAGAGGGCCAAGTTTATAGCGGTCAAGCTATATTTATCCTATCTTCTGATCTAACTTATGGCATTTTTATACGTATTTATAAGATCCTGTATAGTGAGGCCTATGTGAAATATTTTTTTTTTAATTTGAAATGAGTTAACTTCAGATTGATTGTAATGTTTTGTACTTATCTATATTGTCTTCTGATGTAATATATGGCTTTTCAATAGTTCCTAAATAGAAAATGTAAATTTTTGAAATCACTGACTTGTTTTAAACTATATCAACCTTTAATTGTAATTGTTCAGTACTGTAGCATTGAGCGCGGCAGCACACGGTCGGTCCGCGACATGACGCATTCACACTGTGCCAACCAATACCTTATCATAATCATTGTTAATATTTAATTCATTATATACATTAACTGCCTATCATTTGCATACAGTGTAGCATACAACAGTAATTACAATAACTATCACACATAATATCACATATGAAACCCTTACATAATATGGATCAAAACATTGTCAAAATTATTCATTAAAAAAAAAATAAGTTAATAAACGCGTACAATTTGTCCCCGCCTTTTGCATCCGGGCGAGCACGGATTTGCCTACGGACTTCGTATTGCGATAAGCTAGTTTCGACGTACACTGCGCGTTTTCTGTGACAGTTATAAACTTACTTCAAATACTGAACCCGTGATGGACATTTAATTTATCTGAAGTATCGACATTATATTTTTACATGGTCAGGGTACTTATCATACACCGCGCGCATTGCGTTGGTTGAGTGGAAAATATCAATGTTGTTGTGTTATCGGAAGTTCGCGTGCTCGCAGTCGCCAGTCTTAAGCTCATTGTCTAATTTCATTAAATAAACTGTTTGAATGTTATGGCTCTTACATCTTCACAGTGTTGGACATTTATTATCAAAACGTGCGAGGACTGAGAACTAAGACTAATGATGTGCATAAGAATATCTTAATATCTAACTATAAAATTATTGTGTTCACTGAAACTTGGCTTAATTCTAGTATATTTGATAATGAACTGTTTGATTCCCGCTATGTCATATATAGAAAAGATCGTATATGTTCTTCATCTAAAAAAGATGGTGGAGGCGTTCTTATTGCTATCTCACGTGAGATCTCTTCTTCTCGTATTATAAACTGGGAAACTGATGATGAGAATATATGGGTAGTATTAGAATTTAGTAACAACAATGTCTCAAAAAGAATTGCACTTTGTGTAGTCTATTTACCTCCACCAGTCAAATTAGAAAAACTAAATAAATTCTTAGATAGCGTAGATAATGTGACCAATCACGTTGATAACTTAGTGGTGATAGGAGACTTTAATATGGGTTTTATGGAATGGTCTGCCAATGGCTCAAACATGACACCCTCTAATTACAATAATGCTCTAGGTTACTCATTAGTTGATTTTATGTCTATCAATAATATATATCAATATAACAGTGTGAGTAACTGTGACGATAGGTTTTTGGACTTAGTGCTAAGTAACATACCACACATTAAGGTTACAAAACCTCCTGACTTATTGAGTAAATTGGACTCGTACCATCCTAGCCTTTTAATTAGTATTGAGTGCGGAAATGTTTCCTTCCTTCGTTCTAAAAGACGCATCGATTACAATTACTATAAGGCTGATTATAACTCTGTGGTTAGAGAAATAAAAAATATTGATTGGTTGCATAAGTTTTCTGATTGCAAAGATGTCGATGCTATGGTTAAAATATTTTACGAATGTTTATTTGATATAATTGATTTTTTTGTACCCAAACATAAGCTTATCTCAGCAAAGTATCCAACTTGGTTCAAGCATAACTTGATCAAATTATTATCTGAAAAAGACAAGCTTCGCAGAAAATACCGCAAATACAACAACCCCAGAGATAGCCTAGAGTTTCAAATACTTCGTAGTCGGTGTCACAAACTCTTTGATTCATGTCTAAATGATTATAAAGATAGCACTGAGTCTAATATTTCAAAAAATCCAAAACACTTCTGGAAATACTTTAAAAATAAAAAGAAGGGTGAATCATCTTTACCCGCGTCTATGAAGTTGAATGGTACGGTTGCAAATTCTGGCTCGGAGATATAGCTAATCTTTTTGCAAACCATTTTTCCTCCATTTACACTGTATCGACTAATTGCATGCCGGTACCATACCAACCAAACAGCAATATTCCACAATTTTCCAAGTTGAAGATTTTCGAAGCAGATGTTTTAAAAAAATTAAAAAAAATAGATCCTCAAAAAGGTGCGGGTCCAGATAGCCTTCCTCCCATCTTTGTCAAGCGTTGTGGTCCTGGCCTGGCCTTTCCACTGACGCTAATCTTTAATCGTTCCCTTGAAGAAGGTATCTTTCCTGAAGAATGGAAGAAAGCGCGTATAGTGCCAGTCCACAAGAAAGGTGATCGCATGGATATCAAAAATTATCGCCCTATATCAATTCTTTCATGCTTCTCCAAACTATTTGAAAGTCTTGTGCAGCCCGTTCTTGCCAAACACCTTGATAACTTCCTTACCAGCTCGCAACATGGATTCAGAAGCGGTTTATCGGTTCAGACCAATTTGACAAATTTTACTTCTGATCTTCTAAAAGAAGTAGGTAACGGCCATCAGGTTGATGCTATTTACACAGACTTTAGTAGCGCATTTGACAAGGTTGATCACCAACAACTTGTCAACAAGCTTTCTCAGTACGGTATAGGGTCCTCCTTCATTAAATGGTTCGAATCATATCTAGCGCAGCGATCCCAAATTGTTGTTATCAATGGTTTTGAATCGAAAACATATCTTGCACAGTCTGGGGTGCCTCAAGGTTCTCACTTAGGGCCTCTATTGTTTTTGGCTTTTATTAACGACATTACCACTGAAATCAAAAACAGCTCCTGCTCGTTATTTGCTGATGATTTAAAAATCTATAGATCAGTCAAATCTGACGACGATGCTAAGCTCATACAGGATGACTTGAATAGAATAGTTAATTGGTGCAAAGTCAATAGTATGTCCCTAAATGTTAACAAATGCTTTCACGTAAAATTTACTCGAAAAAAAAAACCACTTGTCTCCAGTTACTCGATTAATAATGTTCCTGTGCAAGAGTTAATGGAAATTAAAGATTTAGGAATAACTATTGACAGAAAGTTAACCTTCAAATCACATATAAACAATGTTGTAAATAAAGCCGCGCAGCTCTTGGGATTTATCAAACGCAACACAAAGGCTTTTTCTTCTAAGACTAAAATACTGTTATTCAACGCGTTGGTAAGAAGCCACCTTGAATTCGCAAGTGTCATCTGGAATCCATCCTTTAGTGTACACTCCCAGCGCATTGAAAGCGTACAACGTGCCTTTACTCGGCACCTTGCCTTTTACGCTAGTGGTTTCTCTCACCGGCAACCCTACAATCAGAGACTGACTCATTTTAAATTGATATCTCTTCGAAATAGGCGAGAAATTCTTGATCTGTGCTATCTTTATAAAATCTTGCATAATAAAGTAAAGTGCAGCAAAATTCTTAATCGCATATCGTTGTCTGTTCCACGTAGGTATCCCCGTTGGCGCATTTCCAAAATATTCCATATTCCTTTCACGAAAACACGTCTCGGAAGTCAAGCTCCTATTGTGCGTATTTGTTGCAAATATAACGAATTATCCAAAACAATACCGGGCATTGATATATTTCACGACTCTTATACTGCTTTTAAGAAAAAACTCACCAATCATGTCTTGGCGAATTATTCGTTATTAAGGTAGTACCTATATTAAAAATTACAGTTACTTCTTTTAATCAATTATGTTCCACGGCCTTAGAAATGTTTACCTTTTATTTTTTGTATTTTTCTTGTATTTTTTTTCATTGTTATTTCTGTGTAACGGTATGAATAATTAATTTTCTTAGCTATATATAGGAATTTTCTACAATTTTCTAAATTTAGTTTGCATGACATACCCTATGAATGCTATGTACACTTTTAATTGATTTACATATCAGTTAGTGTAGTGTTGTGTATGTTTTCATGCTTAAGTCTTATATGTAAATTGTAAGTGTGCTTATTAAATAAATAAAAATAAATAAAAATATATTTTGTTGGAGTAAATTGTTTGTTACTGAAAGAGAATTTCGTCTCAGCTGAAACTTGGCAAAGAGCAAGCTTTACCTAAATATCTTTGACTAACGATACTTTATTACCAAAGTCCACAGATCCTAGACTCCGGAGTCAGCGAAGTTGCGGGCAAAACCTAGTTCCTAGAGAATTTTTACGCAAGCTATGAAACCTTCAACCTTATAGCTTAGCTAAGCTATAAGGTTAAATGAGGAAATTTTCCCGATTTTTATGGCATGCCGTCCTTAAAAGGTACCCGGTCAGCTAATAAAGGGTTCCGGTTTTTTATTTGGGTAAGTAGCTCATATTACCTTAGCTATATATATACCTAGTAATGTACCAAATTTCAGCGTGTGTTAGATATAGAACCATTAGATATCAGGGTTCAAAGTTACTTAACTTTGAACCCTGATATCTAATGGTTTAAGATGAAAAAGTCCACTGCGGTCTTTATTTGAACCGTCCATCTCAGAGGCGATCTGCCGCGAGGTCTGGTTCCCTCTACTTTTCCTTGGACGACTAGACGTTTGATGGAGATATTGTCACGTCTAGTCACGTGACCAAAGAAAGTGAGAATTCGAGCGTGAGCGATGGAAGATAGACGCTGCTTGATACAGAGTTCTTCCAGTATGGACTTGTTGGTCCGGAATTGGTTTCAGGACACTCTCAACATTCTCCTCCAGCACCACATCTCGAGAACGTCTATTTTCCTTTTCTCACTTTCTCGCAGGGTCCACGTCTCCGAAGCGTTGAGGAATATGGAGAATACCAGTGCTAGAATAGAAGGAAGGCGTATAAAATATTAAAGTCCACAATTTATAAAACTTAACCCATCTTTGTCGCCGCACATTCGGGTACACTGGGCGGGGCAACCCCAGCCATTCCTCATCCAGGCTGTGTGTTTATTACTTCGGAAACTGTAATTATGGCCCCGGGGCACGTCATCGTCATTTTTGTCTCTAAAGTAGAGATTTTCTGGCGAGTTTACAAAATAAAGTGGCAATATCGTTATTGAAAAGTTATTTCATTCCCCGGCAACTTGATTATAGTGCGCTATAACTGCGTACTACGTAGTAATGTTGTTATTCAACGGAGGAAGTCAATAAGCAATAAGCAATTCGCAGAAAATTGTGTTAAGGAGGAATTCAACTAGACTTCGAGTTGAGTTGGAATGCATTCGTTGGAATTTTTCAAGTAATTTGGATTCTATTCAGGGGCGGCGAGACGAGCCAAATGAACCGGACGGCATTGTGCTGCCTCTAATAAAGGTAGACATTCATTTTTATAACGATTCGTAGTATACATAACAATTATTATAATTTATTTATTAATTAATGATAACAATTTCGAGAGCGACATTATTTATTCAACACAATACAGCATTACACAATATTTCTAAATAATCTATTTTTATATTTTTGTAATGTCTGGTTTCAACTGGATATCTGAGACAATTATCTGGTTTATTCATATCCAGATTTTCTGATCCATACTATATTTATATGTATACCAAAATCATTCATCTTCAACTCATTCAAGACAGTACCGATACTTTTATTAAAACCAAAGTGCCAAAATGGCCCAAGTCCTACGGCCTTACTAACTATTACGCCCTACTAGTTATGTAAATTCTTGATGGAGTTTCCACGTGAAAAGAAATCTTACATACTTACTGACCAGCAAGCGTTGTTTTGCCATTCAGGGATATAAAGTCGTCCGGAGGATCGGAAAAGTTTGGTTACAAACACTGTGGTATGAGAATTTTACATATTTGAGATGTGAGGGTATTGTTATAAGTAGGATAATTTTATTATAAGTATGATATTTTGTTGTAGGATAGGCTGTTTAAGCTATTATTAAATTAAGCCATAAAGCGCGGCATGGCAAAGAGGCCAGCTCGGTTGGGCGATCAGAAATTTCCTGTTCATTAGCCGCTATGGTCCCGCCGTGTCCTAGTTAGGCATCGGGCTTCATTAGGCATACACCCCTTGTATAACGAGTAACGGCCTACTCGAGCTGATATTCCTGTCGATTATTTTTAACTATGCGTATATTTTTAACAGAACTTAGATGACTGGTCAGTGGTCCATAAATCGCAATTATTGACTACTAACCATTCGTGACATTTTTTCCGTTTTTTAACTTGATACCATTTCTAAAACCGACCTTAGAAGCTTCAAATTAAAAAAAATCCAGTCATGGAAATTGAGCCCAGGGCATTTTTTACACTATACAAGTTAGTAGTAGTTAGTTGACTGCGATCTCGCCTGATGATAAGTGATGATGCAGCCGAAGATGTTAACGTACTAACTTGGTAACTTAGGGGCGTACTTTGGGGATAAGTAAAGTCTCCCCAACGCTTTCTACACAGCATCGCACCGGAACGTTAAATCGCTTGGCAGTGATTCTTTGCTGGTAGGATGGTAACTAGCCACGGCCGAATTCTCCCACCAGACCAGACCTGAGCCAATTAAGAAATGATCAAATTCCAAAGTGACCCGTGGCAGGAATCGAAACCGTGACCTCCCACTCGAATCCGAACGCGCGTCCCCTGGGCCAGGGAGGTCGTCATAGACGGCACAGACGGCTCCAACACAGTCAAGACGGCAGGATATTCCGTGCCACTACGCCATTATGGTCGTCTTTATGCACAGTAGCCTGATGTAGTCATGTTACCATCCCTTATGTTTTGCAAATCAATCTTGCCTATGTCCATAACCTGATTAAATATGATAGTAGCATAATTCACCATTCCACAGTCCAGTGCAAGTCAAAGATAATTCGGATCACGGATTAATTTACATCTCAATTGGATTTGACCCGCGGTATCGCAATGATTGAGTTTCATTAATTTGCGTTCTGACTCGAGCACGAAACGCGTATGAATGTGAAATGAACGATATTGTCTTCATTGCAATTTGCAATTTTAACATTTTTTTTTATTGAAGTGTCCACGGATTTATTGATAGTCATGCCCTTTGGTCAAAATTGGACCGTGATTTGTAAAACTTTCTGCACTTCTTCTCCATTTAAACTTAAAATGTAAATCGGATTGTCATACCGATTAGTTTAGGTAATAATATAGTTTCACTCTAAATAAACTTTCTGCGCTCCTTCTCCATGTACAATTTTTTTAAAAGATCATCATAAGGACGTTATCAGTGATGTCCTCCAGTAATTTAGGTTTTGTCTCACTTAAATAGCTAAGATTTTTTACAGTTGTACCTATACGGGAAGTCTTAAATAAACTACTTAAATACAAGTAGGTATAATTAGGGGAACGTACAAGTAGAGTTCATTACCAGCACCGATCACTGAAGGTATGAACTAACACTAACTTTGGAACACTTTCGAACTATCTGCAAATTGGTTCGAAACTTTGGAACAATGTGCAAGCAGTTTGCTTACGTAGAACCAACGTAGAACCGAGAAATAGGTCGCCGAGATGATAGTCAAATCGTGTTCTGTGCAAGTAGTTATTAGTTGTCGGGGAATACAGTATTAACAAGATTTAAGATCCAATGGTGGACCCAGACGGTGTAGCGTAGTGTTGGTAGACTCCTCACTAAGTGAATGGACGACATCAAGAGAGACTGGCTTCCTCGGCGAGTCTCCACAATTACCGCCAAGTGATTTAACATTCTAGTATGTATTTTGTATTTATCTAGTTTTCCTTCGCCACTATCCGCCCTCGTGGGGCTCAAAATTAACTTATGTGTATCAAGCCCTCTGATTGCTTAAGAAAAACGTATTCATCATTATCGTAAACGTATTCTGCCCGCTGATTGGGTTCCTGATTTTTTTTTTAATGTATCGCACTCATGTGTTCTCTGCTATAGGCAGAGACCTTATTCATGCGAGCTTTGCTCTGAAGAAGTGCCAACTCACGATGGTCGTGACTTGGATTCTAACATTTTTTTTTATATCTCTGCTGTTCCTGCTGGATTATGAGTGACACTCATCCAGAGCATCTGAGTGCTCCGTCAAAATTTTAAATAATTATTTGTAATTAAAATAAGTAATAAATTATTGGATTTTATATAAGTCAATTAATCATGCAGTAATTTACTTCCTGATTTGCGTCAGCCAATCGCGGTGCAGAATTCGCTCGTGTTTACGATAACGATGAATACGTTTTTCTTACACAATCAGGGGGCAGGTTATAAACTACAATATCTACAAACACCCAAATTAATTATTTTAGTAACTATGGCGTTAAGGAGTAGCTAACTTAAACCGAACTGGCCATCGTAAGCTACTAAAAGGTATCATTAGCCATAAGATTATCTATTCTAATTTTAGGATTGCTGATGGAACGAAACTCAAAAAAGTGTAAGAATGACAGTTATCATTGATAAGCCACGTGATCATCATCGGATATAGCTTACGTTTTCATTTTCTTCTGAATTTCGTTTCATTAGCAGTTGTGGAAATAAAATAGGTAAGGTAACTTGGCTACAGCGATTTCACGTTAAGCACTAAGCAGGTATTTATTTACATAGCATATTCTAGTGAAAATATACTGAAGGATACCTGATCTTGCGCATTTGTGCCCCTTTCAACCCATATCAAGTTCGTAGCACCTTGACAGTAACATTATTAACACGTGCTGGAGGCTGCGCAATATTTTGGCAAAGGAGCCGAAATTCTGACGTCTAGTGGTAATAAGAATTCGAAGGTTTACGTAATTTGTCTGTTTTAACACAAAAGATATGTGTAGTGTGTACCTTTATCAAATTGTAGTCAAGCATCTATGAAGTGTAAGAACGTGATGATGATTCCTCTAGTAATACTCCGTCCCTCTTATTAATAAACATGGAGTAACTACGGAGTAGTTAAACTCTGTTTTCTCTTTTATTAACCTACTGCAAAAAAAGGAGGAGGTTCTCAATTCGTCGGAATCTTTATTTTTTTTTCTCTTCAAATGTCAACTTCCACGTGATAGATAAAGACAAAACAGAGTATAACTAATCCATCGGTACTCCACGTTTATTAATAGGGGAGCGTATGTTCCGCTTGTGGCCACAGATCATCTTAAATAGAGAAATAGGTCCATAGAAGTGCTTCAGTGAACTATAAGAAAATTTTAAACAACTTTTAGCTACTTTCAATGGATTTCCTTAGACATTGATGGAATTCACTGGGAGATATCTTGAAAACACCGATAAAGAACCTCAGGATATGGGCATCCGAACTATTTACGTAAACCTTTTTCGTACAAGCAAACAGTAGCGCCAAAATCTGTCAAAATTCTATAGGTGGCTGAGCGAACTACAGCATGGGCCTGACCTTACTGTTGGGGCTAAAACAAGCATCTTTGGCACTGATAAACTGGCGATATTTTTTCTTGCCGTCCATGCAATAGACATAATATATACTTACTTTGGTAAGTACAATGTTATGTCTATTGTAGAAAAAATACAAGTAAGTGTAATGTATGGTTAGCAATCTGTGGTCAAGATCTCTAGAGTGATCATGGTTGTCTATTCTTCTCTCTGTACTAACAAATAAAGGGTGAATTGCTAAACGCATTGTTTTATTATAATAATGAAATAATACATATTATATTTCAGTAAGTATACACACGTACGTTATAATACATGAACTTATGCGATTTTGCATGCCTATACTTACCCGATTAAATAAAAATATGAGTATTTTGATTAACGTTGAATTGATATCTCATGGAGGTCCCGCGAGCGACGACCTATTTATAAATCTATGGATAACCTCAATTTTGAAGTCGGCCAAAATACCACAGTAAGTATAAATGTACAAAAGTACGTAGCGCGTATAAATTGAAATTCGTACAAAGGTAATATTTTATAAATTCCGCTGATATAAAGTGTAAAAATGCATTAGAGCTTATCACTTCCGAGCCGCTGAAGCGTTATCAAGCCTGGTCGATGCCACTAATGCTGAAATACAGCCATTACATTGGTAGAAAATAATTCTTTTCATGTCTCTCAGGCTACTGCGAATATTATTCTATTCTAAGGACATTCCTGTTAGAGATTTTGTATAAGGATTGAGGATAATATGTCATGCAGGGAGTACTCGTGTACAAGGCGTGGGTTAATTCGCATAGTGTGCCCGCAGCGAACTTGTAAACTTGATCCTAGAAACACATTATTATTGTGATAAAAAGGGCCAATTATTTAATTTTACTTTCCAATACAAAAACAATATTATTTTACTTAAAAAAATAAAATTTAGCTACCCTAACTGTGACATCAACAAACCTCATAATATCATTTTCATTACTGGGAATAATGAATTTATTGATATTGAACCAGTTGTTTTAGGGATGTCACGTAAAATGTATGGTACATTTTTGGAATCCCTATATTTACCTTAGGATATGAGCTACACAACTTGTGATATTTTTTCATGTATCTATACATCATTCCCTACTTTAGGCTTTCGGCTAATTAGGGCAATTAATCTACACGTTGTGTTGACAAGTATGCTGTGCTAACACGGTAGATTTTAAAAGATCTTTCAAACTTGTAGCAGATGACTACTACTAATTTGTTTCTCTAAACTTTTCTTTTCTTTCAAGTCTGTATTTTAATGACATAATACCAAAACATATGCGTTAGGTCTTGATAAAATTTAAAAATAATAATTTTTCCAAATTCAAAGTAAAGAATGTGAACCAATAATATTTCATAATAAATCTGTTTTTTCCCTAAAGCTATTTATTGAAGGGTCATAGAAAACAAAGTCTTGATATGAAAAGGGATCGCGGAACCTACTCGAACCTATCGCTGCCATTCCGGAACTCGGACTTCAAAGTGCGTCTCGCAATAAAACGCTTTTGAATGTTTTATATCGCTGAGTGAGCCAATTCACGGAGTACGAATTTGAGATAACATATTTTATTTATTTTTTCGCATCCGACTTTGACAATAATAGGTGGAATGTACTCAAATACATAGTAAACTTTTATCATTTTACCTGTCTGATCAGCGGTTAAAAATCAAAATAAGAAAATCTTCCTTTCACATACGCCTAACTTACAGACGCTTATGCTACCTACGATTATTATGATTTTTATTATAGATATGTATTTGATGATAAGTGATAACTATTAGTCCGACTTAAAATTAAGTTAACGAGGGTTCTAAACTTCTTACACACGCGGGTAACTAAAATAGTTTTAAAAATAAATTACGGACACTAAATTAACCATCCAAATAGTTTACAGTATTTACACTAGTCCAAAGCCTTAAACACTAGTCCAAATTATAATGAGAATTGTTATTTGAGCTTAATGGAAGAGGATCTATTTATATTATAATTGTTCAGGCAAAGTTGTTATTGGTATTATCCAGTAAATTTAATTTCCTAATTTAGGCACATAGAGTCTGGTATTAAATTTTAATATCAAACACACAGAAATAGCCGAAGTTTATACCTGTGAGTTCTCTTTAATATTCTCACAGATGTGAAAAGCCTGCCGACCCGTGCCTGGCTTCAGTCCAAATCTGTTTTTAGGGTTCTGTATTCCAACAGAAACAAAAACGGAACCCTTCCGTTTATTTCAGTAACTATTAAAGTTTTCGACCTGTGGAGTGGTTGTAAGTAATAGTGGCCCACAGTCAATTAAAAATTAGGAAATTGATTTTATTTTCATTTAAAAAGAGGGAAAACTGGGGCGTCAAAATTTTAAAATGAGATAAGGTATACGTACGTTATATTATATAATATATATCAAAACCTAAGTCTATGTATTGTACGCCCAACTCTACTCTTAACTTTCATTACTCGTAGGATATTAAGCGCCTAAACAGTAAATTACGTGTCATGGAAAATTTATCACTACAACAATCGCACATTAGTGAAGCATGTCCTCATTTGTGCCATTAATTACGATGTAATGGACCAAGAAATACCATAATGAGTGCCATCGAATTATTTCACACATAATTCCTATGAAACGCTATTAATTTGTGCATGAATATTAATGTGGATGAACTATACAGTATACATGCCTTTAAGCTATGCGTTCTGTAGTGAAAATGTAAGCACTGTTAAACAGTTATTGTGGTAGGAACTAGCAGACCCGCACTTACTCTTTTTCAAGTGATCCTATAGATTTAAAAAAAAATGCTTTCTCAGCCCTTGCTTACAGTTGTATATAAGTCGGCGTGAATTTGGACTTGTCAATACACAACGTGTAGATTAGTTGCATAAATTTTAAGTGACATCCCTAAAAACAGCTGGTTCAACATCAATAAACTGGAAATAATGGAAATGATATGAGGTTTGTTGATCACAGTTAGGGATGTCACAGTTTGCAAATGAAATAATATTTTTGGTATTGAAAATAAAATACAATAATTGGGACTTCTTATCACGTTAAAGTGTTTCTGGGATCAAGTTATAAGGTACGCTGCAGGCACACTATGCGAATTAACCCACACTTTGTATTTTCATACACAACCGTTTATTCTCACTCTTCTATACTTCGTTCAAATTACCTATTTTAAATATTATAATCTCTTGATCTTGGTATTTCTAAGTGAACAATTAAAATCTATGTTCTCACTACATTTTCAGAATATAAGCTGCTATCTTGGTTTTAGAATGCCAATTTTGTTCAATCAATCAATCAATCAATCAATTTATTCATTTGCTGTTATAAGTATTAACAAAAGTTGGTTGTTACAAATATATAAGGTCTAACTATACCACACCATATTGGCATGCAAATATAAATCATTCGAAAGTCAATTAACATTTTTAGAATCACAAACAAAAAATTATTAATTTACTATGAACATTGCACAATATAATATCATGTAAAAATAAATATAATAATATCCAATTACAATTTACATCTTTGAAAATATCAGTATTTTGTTGTATTAAAAGTCAAAATTTAAAACGTTAAAAAAATTGTCATAGTGTTGGAAATATCATACTGCTAAAGGAACAATAAATATTCTTCAATGCTGTAAAAATTCTTTTTTATTGGGTATTCCAATAATTTCTTTTTTAGTAATGTTACTTTGGTTTGCGTTCTTATTTCAAAAGGTAATTTGTTAAAGAGCTTTATTGCCATAACATACACACTGTTATTGTAGAGAGAGGTTTTATGTGCTGGGAATCTTAACTTATTTATATGTCTTGTATTATTATTAAATTCTGTGAATATAGATTTATTGCTAGCCACAAATAAAATTATGCTTCGCAGCTTTTTTCTTAGCAATTTTGATTTACGTTTTGTATATGCGGTCCCACGCATCAGCCTACAACACGGAATTTTAAATTTATTTTGATATTTTTTTTTTAATGTTGGCAACACTTTTTTTTATATAATGGCAACACTATCTCCCCACTCCTATCAATACTATATATAATTCCTCACGAACATTAACTCGTCATTACGTGTTTCCGTGCTGAAGCCTACGCACATCACAGAAACCCGCTCAAAACAGAAAGAAGCAGGCGGCTGGCACTGAGTGAGTTATATCCATCACTAAAAATGATGCGTAATTGCCAAAAATCTGGGCTCTTACCTTCATAATTCTGTATGACAAAACCTGCTGTTGTCGACCATGACTAGCGTGCCTTGTTTACGGTCACGCAGACGGCAGATGGCAGCATTGGGCCAGCGGCACCACTTACGCACGCGGCGGCGCCACTTACGTGCGCGGATGAGACAATATGGTCTCTTGTAATACTGCGGATCATGATCATCGGCCACCATCTGGATGCGAGCAACTATTAACCTGGGTTGTATCCGTCCCTAAAAGTGATGCGTACTTGCCAAAATCTGGGCTCTTACCTTCACAATTCAGTATGACAAAACCTGTGGATCAGGATCATCGGCTGCCATCTGGATGCGAGCAACTAATAACCTGGGTTGTATCCATCCCTAAAAGTGATGCGTACTTGCCAAAATCTGGGCTCTTACCTTCACAATTCTGTACGACAAAACTTGTGGATCACGATCATCGGCTGCCATCTGGATGCGAGCAACTAATAACCTGGGTTGTATCCATCCCTAAAAGTGATGCGTACTTGCCAAAATCTGGGCTCTTACCTTCACAATTCTGTAGCGACTCGGTAACGCCTTAGCCGTGTTAAGCACCGGCAATAAGGATATCAAAGAAATCGTAAGCAGAAATATTTTACTAAAGACAGTGACTTAAATATACTTCGAAGGTCTCATAACGAAGCCACGTTCAACACAGATCATCCGTAAGCTGTTACCGAGTCACCGCTGATTGCGGATCAATTTGTACCGGTGTCCAAACGTTATAAGACTATTCGGCCACGAACCAGATTGCACAAGAACTTCGCAGCCACATAAAAAATGACTATATATATATATAATTAAAGCTGCATGGATCATGCAATATTTTGTGCTACATGCACCACGCCATAACAATAATAATAAAAGAGGGCCGTCGTAGATCAATAAGTATTGTTTTTATTAAGAGACACTTTCTAGCAAAATCTAACGATCACTAAGATCGATTAAACTTCAAACACCTGCATCATCTTGTGATGGGCAAACAAGGGGCAGCGACGAGCCGGTCTGTTTCGCACCGCTACCTGCAGCATAACAGTGAGGCTGTTCCGCGCCGTGCCGAAGGCGCACGACCGCTCGCCGCCACCGTTGCCGCCGCGCCGCACTGAAGACACCCAGACCGCGAAAAGAGGTATCGTACACAATATGACGATAACGTTTCTTTCTCACAAGTTTTGGTCTTGTACTACGAATGGTTTCATTATATTGTCTTGGATCAAGGGAATATTCCTTGAGACAATACGCCTGTTTTAATGAACAGTGCTTATTTTTGTCTAAAATCACGACAAAAAGCATTAGACTTGCAGAATAAATAAGAAGTACTTGAAAATAAAGCGATTCGTTTAGTTATCACTACTTCTCTAAATCTTTATCTACTATATTATATTTATAGAACGTAATGGCATCATAAGATTTAACATAAACAATCTGCATACATTTTTTGAACCTAATAATTTCAAAATGGTGGCTTACTTTAAGTAAAGTATCTAAATAATAACACCAAACTACATTTTCTGACATACTGTTTATTGATTATCACTCAATCGCAACGGAAATACGACGTTTCTAATGTGAAATTGTCATTCAATATTATTTATGAAACTACCCTAAAAACATTTACGAATTTACTTTCCTTCCGTTGCATGTACACCATTTTACTACAACAAGTACTAAATTACTTATGTGTAATGGAACACCATAAAATAATTCTGATTTATTATTTGTTTAATAATATCAAGTGTTTATTCACCTTTATGATTTCATCAACTTGTCAACTTGTTTACACATTTTTATTTCTGACGAAAATATATCTGGCTGTGGCGCCTTATAGGATAATATTGAGGCGTGCGGTCATTGTTACTTAAATTAATTTTGCCTCTTGCGACTTAAACTGAAAGGCTAGGCTTTTCTTACCTTAAATATATTAACATTCTTATTGCATAATATATTCCATTAAGATTTTCACAATACAACCGCAATTCGTTATATCAATCGAATATAAAGCACAAAGTACCCTCATTTTAATAAAATAACCAGAAAAATCTGGCAATGGTATGAAACTTAAAACATATAACATTCCTTTGAGTTTTAATATAATTGATAGTCAGCAAATATAGAAAATATAGAAGCTAATACTTTTACGGCACCGAATAGGAATTCGCAGACCATGTTTTTTGAAAATTTTGATTGACACACTGATTTTAATCTCGGAATTTATATTCATTATAAATCATCAATCACATAACTGTCAGTTGTCACTACTATTCGCGGGCGCCACAGAGTGTCCCTCAGCAAACCGGCAACCACAGCGGCGCCTCAGGTCGTTGTTGGTCGTTGGGTGTTGCCATCGCTCGCGCAGTACGACTGCCGCCGAACGCAGCCGAGGCGCCCCCGATCCCATTGCGACAAGGCGGCGCGTCACAAATTCAGTGCAACAAGGCTATTTTGGCGCGTGGCCAAAGTCTGAACTAACGCCGCTATCTTGTGCTACTGTTTCATAGTTCGCTCTGTCAGTATATCACTATTGTATTTTATGTTGTTTTTGCTAACTATTAAGTATTTTAAACTAAAATTGAAGTAAAATTGAGGAGATTTTTTATGGATGTCTTTGTTTTACAACAGCGCCCTCCTTCAAGTGCCAAGAGAGCCTTGTCGGACTGTTAAATGATTGATGTTTGGAACGTTGATGCCTTAACGGAATCCTGGAATATTTTTAAAATTTTATGCATTTCCGCTATTTATAGTGATTTAAAGTATTTAAAGCAAACGGCTTTAATGTTGTACTCATATTTGTCCCTACGGCCACGGTTTGCATTGCTTAAAAAATTAACTTGCTCATATATTATGATATTGAAATTAATTTGTGTACATTTCCTTTTAGGATTCCTCGTAACCACAAGACACTCGGCTTTTTGAAAGGTTACTTATTTTTAAAAATATCTGAAGATGTTTTTACCAGACAGAAAATTTAGATAATTACAAAAACTAGTTATAAATTAATTTAAATAATTATAAATAGGTACTCATATTAATACAATTGTTACTGTGGTTTAAACTTTCTTAAAGAATATTTATTAATTAAGACAAAGATTTGGATTAAGGTATAAAATGTGTCAGAATTCATTCACACAAATCTGCACTATTGTTATTATATTCAATGTTAGATGCTTTTCGAATAAAGAGGTTTTTTAATAGTTGAGCTTTTAGGTCCAGGCCAACTCAACCGAAATACACTGTGGATATTGATATTGTTCTAGGTTACTTTTCTGAACAATGGCCACATGAGAACCTTAACCCGGAAACTCTTTCGAAGAAGACTCTTACTCTTTAATCTGTAAACTCATAAAGTGCAAACCTTTTCGAAGATAAAACAATTAAACAATATCAATAATTTCAATTCAATTACGAATCGTGTCTCTGTTTTTCAGCAAGTTTGGATTGGGAACCCAAAACATATGACGTTTGGATTTGGGAGTGATTGTCTTTATGGTTCTTGAACTAAAGCACTAAAACTAGCTTACAACGACCCTTTACGCCGCCAAAATTTAAAATATAATAGACTTCTCGTCTTGGCACGTTTCAACTAAGTTCAGGTTTAAATTCAAGATGTCTTTATTTCACATCGCCCTAACATACAGGCTCTTGTAAAAGGTCCATACGATAGTTTTGATAAACATATTATATTATAGTGATAAACACTAATAACACTTGTTGAAATTGCCATCCTTAATTATGTTTGTCCAGCTACATATATTAAAGATGTACCAATTCCATTCGTGAAACTAACAACGATTATTCGTTTATTCGATTTCATAAAAATAAGAACTGATACAAAGTTGTCATCCCAACTATTAACTCTATTAAGAAAACTTTACAATAAAACGGTATTTGATAAAAGCATATTCAAGCAAACGCCATGCAACAATTAAACAAACAAATAATATCGTTGACAAAATTTTTGTGTCGGCTATACGGACTTCTTGTTATGGCTAATGATGGCCGTCGTTGATATACTCAATAATAATATAGTATAAAAATATTTAAAGTCTTATGTCTCAAAGCTCCTTTTCTTATTTCAATATCATCAGGGCAATAAAATAATGTCATTAATAATACTACAAGTTGGAGCCAAACTCCATCTACTTTTGCTAAATTCTATATAGGTATAGACTTTACGCGATCCATTCTAGAATGAACGAAATAATAAGATGACATGTTATTATTATAACATGTTTATTTAATAAAAAATATTGATTTGGAAAAAGCTTGTTTCATGTAAAAAACCAATATCACAAATTTTATATTTGTTCCTCTGAACATCATACAAAACGTAAATCAAAATTGCTAAGAAAAAAGCTGCGAAGCATAATTAAAAATCAAACGAACTTACCAAGTGAAGTTCGATTGTAATTATGCGAGCAGCTTTTTTCGATGCAATTTATACACACCCTCCCTATTAAACTTTCATGATAAAATTTAAACATTATGCCCTACCCTAAAATATGTATGTATATGACATACACAAAACAAATATAAAATTTGAATCAACTATCAACAAAATGACGAGTTAATGTTCGTGAGGAATTATATATAGTATTGATAGGAGTGGGGAGATAGTGTTGCCATTATATAAAAAAAAGTGTTGCCAACATAAAAAAAAAAATATCAAAATAAATTTAAAATTCCGTGTTGTAGGCTGATGCGTGGGACCGCATATACAAAACGTAAATCAAAATTGCATCGAAAAAAGCTGCTCGCATAATTACAATCGAACTTCACTTGGTAAGTTCGTTTGATTTTTAATTGTTTCATATATATATATAATGAAGGTAACGTTAAAATTTTAAGTTTTTGAAAATATGGTCTGCAATTGCCTCGTTGGGACAGTTTGCATACTACCCTAACACATCTTTTTTGAGCCAGAAACACGCTTTCTACATTAGTGGCGTTGCCCCAAAATATTATTCCGTATCTTAATATTGACGCTATATAACCATGATAAGCAGTCATTAGAACCTCGTGGCTTACCTTTTTTGCTAGCATGTACAAACAATACGATGCTTGGTTTATTCTATTACGGACCCGTTCAATATGTGTATTCCACGTTAAATTGGCGTCAATTTGTATTCCTAAAAAGTTCGTCACCTCGGTACTGTCAATATTTATATCTTTATACTTAATAGTCATATAATTATGTTTATTTTTCTTGTTTCTTATGTTTTGAAATGTCATGAATTTAGTTTTGTCAAAGTTTAAAGATAGGTCATTAAGTGTCAGTCATTGTATAATATCTTTTATACTATCATTAATGGTGTCCTCATGACTTCTTAAAAGTTTATCCGTATAAATGACCGTGCAGTCGTCTGCAAACAAGACTATAGGATTATTCGTCGATTTTGGCAGATCATTAAAATAAATTAAAAAAAGAAGAGGTCCTAAAATGCTCCCCTGAGGCACACCACGAGTAACTAATTTAGGTTCAGAATAGTATTTCTTTTCTGTTTTGGTTTGTTCGCATATCCGGTCAATCTGTGTTACCTGACTTCTGTTACTGAGATAGATAGCATTTTAAAAGACTGAGTGCGTTCCCTCTAATACCAAATGAGTTTAGTTTTTCTAGTAATATATGATGATTGACAAAGTCAAAGGCCTTTGTAAGGTCCATATAAAGCGCTGATACAATAGATTTATTATCAATACCGCTCATTACAGTATGAAGAAAATGAAAAATGGCCAAGTTAATGTTTTTATTCTCCCTAAAACCAAATTGCTGCTTTATTAGCAAGTCATGTTTTTCTTGTTGGTGGCTAGTGTTAGCTTTTGTACTTTAATTTTTCCCAACGGTAATCTAGACTGATTTTTCTGCAATTGTTCTCTTGAATTTTTAATAAGTACCAATAATTTTTTCAATAATTTTTCTTTCATAAGGTGAAGCATGTTTTAGCTATTAATTTTTATGACTTAACTGTGTACAAACACGCTATCAGTGATCAGTGGGTGGAATCTTACGAACTTATCACTTCCAAGTCATCGCATTTTCGGATATGCCTCTAAATATCATCGCTTATTCCACTAAATTGTACCTAAATACATTTCAGTTGTTACAGAAAAGACCTTTAATTTATTTTACCAAAAAAAAAAATTATGTCAGAAGTTTCCTGTGAGTTCTCACAGGAAACTTCTGACATAATATAGCAAGCAGCTGAATTTCATCGTACTAACTCGGAAATTTTAAACAACAAGTAAGCTTTAATACACAGCATCACATCGGCACGTGAAATCGCACTTGGCACTACGACTTTTCATTATACGATCAGTATATACCAGCTATACCTGGTACAGCAGAGCCTCTCACTACACTAGTCCTAAGTCCTAACACATATTTATAACAGAAATTGTAAATTTCCAATCTGACTACATCCGAAAAATGTTTCGCAGAAGAACAACCTTCCGTTTTTTTTTAAAGTGACTTTTACAATAGTCTGTATACAAGTGGCAATGTAATCTTACCCTGCTTAGTTCTAATTAAAGTATTTTTACTACTGCATTATTTTACGCACCGAAGAAACCGTACCTTAAAAATACAAAACAATAATTCAAAGTATGTTGTAAAAGCATACAAAAGACAAAATTATTTACAAACCGTGCGAGAGCTGAAATCTGGGAGTTTATTGCGCAAAAAATCGGGCGAGCGGACTGAGGCGTGCAAAAAGTATTTAATTGCTCCCAAGGAAGGGCCGATCGGGGAAAATAGAGCCCGCTTTATAGGAGCCATTCCCATGCAAATAATGAGCACGGCTAAGCCTACTCCTGGGAAAGTGTAGCCCCGGAAGGTGATAAACGTCTTCAAGGCTAAAGATTTGAGGCGCAATAACTTTATCCAAGGACTTACGTACGCTGCTATCGACCGAAAGTTGAGCTGTTATATGCATACCAAAATAATGCTGGAAAAAATAAGTTTTATGCAAACAATACAATAAACATGAAACAAGTAAATAATTAAAAAAAAAACCTTCTACCCTCTGGTTGACTTTTTCCAAAAAAATATAGCCTATGTTACTCGTAGATCATATCATATGGAATGAAACTCACATACATACATCGTGTCTTTGATCGTGTAAAAAAACATTTCGGACAATTCAAAAACTTCCTTACGGCATTTGAATACCTCCTGCAACAATGTTAGCAAAAACTTATTTTTGTTTATTGATTTTTAGTTGACCCATTGTTGAGGTAGAAGAAAATACTCGTAAATGTTAGAAAGAAAATGAAAAAAAAACATTTGTCTAATAAAACTGACTTCGACAGAAATCTGGCGAAATACACACAAAAATAAACATAAAAAGTAGTTAATTGCTCTCAAGGAGAGAACGGAATTGTGGAAATGCGGATGGAGAATTTATAGGAGGTATTTCGATTCGAATGATGAGTTCGGTACGGCCTTCGCCTGTGACGGCGTGAAATCTAAAGGTTAAAAAAACCTTCTTCTAAGGCAAAAAATCTGCAAAAGCATTATGATTTTTTTCATTAACTAAATTATAGTGTATTAAAACGACTGTAGTAGGTATTGGTAGCAATCTTTCAACTTCCATAACTCAAAATTTAATATAATTATTATTTTTACACTATCATAGTAAAAGAAAAATTTGTATGGTATTTGTTTATATGTTTGTTACTCCTTCATGCCGCAACCACTTCACTGATTTGATTCAAATTCGCATTGGACGTAGCATAGGTTTATAATAGGTCGTCGCTTGCGCTCCGACTAGATAGAGCTCCCCTAGATCCCTTCATAACAACGACGGCTCTGTGAGTGCGGCAACTTTTTCTTGTAGTGTGAGTGTGTCAATTTAAAATTTGTTTGGTGCATAGATGCTAGTGTGCGTGAAAAATTGTGTAGCGACGGCTCGGGTTTGCAAATTTAGTATTTTTTTGCCGCACTTTTGAAGTCGGGGGCGGCCTCTCGGCCCTCCTCTATCTATCCTCCTATGGGGGATAGATCAACTTGAATCAACACATGTTAAATTTTTACGAGTATCTAGGAATATCCATGATTCCTGAGGTTTTAGTGAAAATCCGAAAACCAAACTGCAAATTGCAAGAAATTTTAAGTTATATACCAAAATCATTTACGAGTACAGTCTTCTGAGCGCTCTTGCTCTTAGTCTATACGGATATACTTCCAAAATCAGGAGATAATTTTTTTCAGTTAATGCTTTCATACAATTGAAGGGTCTGCCCAGTCCAATCAAGAGATATGCGATGTAAGTTTTTATCCCCATTTTCATGCAACGTTTTATGAAAGTCAAGCGCTATCATAACAACATTACGGACAAAAATTGATGCAATATTCACGCCAGCAGAGTGCTCTACGAAACACACTGCAACGAACGTGTGCGTGTGAATAAATCGACTAACGAGAAATATTTTACACGCTAGTTGAATCTTTAGGGATATTATTATTAGTGTATCTTTACTAGCACAGATAACATCAGCAACAGCTATCGAGTATTAATTGTATAAAAGTGAGAATTTATTAATTATTGATACAGCAATTTATATTTATTATTAGTTGGGTTTCGTTAAAGTTGGTAGCGTGTTTGCGAGTGGGTTATATAATAAGTAGTGGGAGCGCCCTTACTCTTAGCATATTCAGACGTCAACACTTTCGAAGCCGATGGCAGCCTTTTGGTTCTGCTGTTGACTGTTCGTGCCATTTGCGCCGAGCAAAAATCTTCTCTCTACAAAAATTATGAAGGTGCAATACGATTACTTAATCACAAAGTTGTTATTGGCATTACCTGCAGATTATATTCTATGAAATCTTAATAGTGAAATAAATTATTATAGTTTTTTCATCAACATGTAACAGACTAACCTCCCTTTACAAGAGTGCAGTAGCGGTAAAAAAGTTAAAAATCTGTTTTGTCTTTGTTTGTCTATAGGCATTTGACTATCGAGGGAAAGAGACATAACAGAGAATAGTTATTCTTATAATCGTGTCAGCGTTAGTTGCTCCCATAGCTCAATTGGTAGAGCGCCCAGCCGCGATAGCTGGGGATACGAGTTCAAGTCCCGTTGGCAGCGATAATTTTGATACACTTATAATTTAGAAAAGTCATTCTCTTTGTTTGTTTGTGTTTGTTTGTTGTACGTTGTAGAATAGTTGTTCCACTGCTAATTCACGTTTATATAAAGTTTATAATACTCTCACACTGTATAATATAGTTACCCGTATATACTATATCTGCATTCGGAGTTCTGTTCACAAACCACTTTCATCTCTACGTATCATGTCTCCGTCGTATGCGGCATGTAATATAAGTCACTGCATCAGTCACCACTCGCTTAGAAAGCGGGCACGTCACCAATAAAAGCAAATGGCTTGTGAGATTCCATCTGTGGAGCACATACGCTCATACGTGCAACAAAAGGTGCATGAGATTATTAGTTTTATAATTCTGAAACGTTATAGCTTCCACAGTAGATCTGGATGACAGGATGACGAGAGTTGCGATGAATTGCACGGGCACCACAAAAAGAGACTGTTATCAAAGTGCAAGGATTTATTTAACTTTAGGATGCTAAACTTCTTTGAGCCAAGTAGCATCTGGTGGTTACAAGGATTGGCTGGGAATTGTAGGATGGCGGCGTCACAATAGATCAAGACCGGTCAAAGTTACATCATCGACTACAGAAAGTGAGAAATCTGAAGCCGCGATCAGGAGATGAAGAAGACGAATGCAGTATCGTCGTATGTAGTATAATCTAAAGTCCTAGTCCTAAGATCCATGGCTGTTCATCTTAGCACTGGTCTTAAGTGGAGAGTGCAGCAGTCCCGATTTGTTAGCAATCTGTTAAAATAAACCTGACTTAATTATTCCCTCACATATTCATCGTCTTGCGAAGAAGGCTGTTTAACACAAATGTTAATATTTTTTTTATATACCATTGTATTAGCTATGTAAAAAAGTAGGGTCGGCTAGTAGTTGCCCAAGACTGGATAACAATTTTCTGGAATGCAAGTATATATATCTACCTAATAAGCCTCTGTACTATAAAGTTGATTTGATATTTTCGTGATCAGGATCCTACAAAACCATATCATCTAGATCCAGTATTAAATTAAATTCAACGAAACATGGCCGTTGAAACGCCGGTTTAGCGAAAATTAAATTTTATTGAGTGCGGTATTTCATGGTAATGGTTCCATTCAACCGACGAAAATAACCGATAAGCTATTTGATTTAGGAATAAGGAATATCTATTTGAGAAGTTATTATTAGATGTTTTACAACCTTATCTATTTCTATCCTCAGCTATTCAGTTCATCTTCTCAACCGACGAAAATAACCGATAAGCTATTTGATTTAGGAATAAGGAATATCTATTTGAGAAGTTATTATTAGATGTTTTACAACCTTATCTATTTCTATCCTCAGCTATTCAGTTCATCTTCTCTGTGTCATTATCTTGAAGATTCATCTCTTATTTTATGCTACTATGTATAGTTACTTAGTTATTCATGACAGCCTAAAGATTCACGCCCCATATTTGAGGTCCAAAACCCAAGCATCTAGCACAAAATCCTTATCTTCAAGCTTTATCTTTAAGCTTTCTTTATCTTTTTTTTAAACCGTACCTTATTATTATTTTTTAAGAATTAAATCATCGTGAGGAAAAAACCTTTAGTCTGTATTCTTTGTGCATGAAGCCTTAGCCTTAGCCAATCGCAGCCTTGGTCTGATTTGTGGTAAGCTATGGCCGAAGAGACGATATACTCGTATTTAGTAGTCACAAAATGTTTACGGTCACGTTACATATCCATGGTTCATCCGTAGGCATTTCTTTGACTCGCAATGAAAAA
Source organism: Coenonympha glycerion (assembly GCA_963855885.1). Classification (NCBI taxonomy): domain Eukaryota; kingdom Metazoa; phylum Arthropoda; class Insecta; order Lepidoptera; family Nymphalidae; genus Coenonympha; species Coenonympha glycerion. The sequence continues at coordinate 9,920,275 of OY979639.1, forward strand.
TATATTTTTTCTATTTATGGACGGCATTCAAATTAGAACTTTCCGGAAAAAAATATTTTTCTACTCGGCGTCCGAACGAGTGTCGACTACGTGATGCGAGAAGGTTGAAAACTTATTATTCCGGTCATGCTCAAGAGCTTGTCTGGAATTACGAAAATTGTTTCGCGGATATAAAAAAATATGAGCATGGCCTGTCAAAATAAAATAGAACTTCTACACTCTGGTGCTTTATGTGTCTAGGTACTTAAGTTACATTTTGTAAATACGAAAAGATATTTTTTACCTACTGTCAATGTGACACTTACCTCACCCCAGCTATTAATATAAAGTTTTCCACATTCAAGACTTAGCACGGAATACATTATAGTACCTAACGGTACAGAAGGCTCACTCCGCAAGATGATTTAAAGAAATAGCGACTCGAGCGCTGATACAAAAAGTGCAGTAGCACCTGCTACTTCAGCTTCAGCTCGCAATAGCACCTGGCCCCGCCTCCGCAAACAACACGCAACAAACGCAAAATTGTGGTCTCTTTCTATCGCGTTACTTTATCTCATTCGACGTACTAAGGTTGCCTCGCGATCAGGCGCACGCAGCGCGAGAAATACACCTTATAAGAGGTAACGCGACCAAATTATCCGGCGCACGGCAGCCATCTGAAATTAGTTCGTCGAGACGCCTACTTGTAGTTTCTTCGATCACGTGATAAGTGAACCTGGCCTGGATTTAGTAAAATACCGAATAAAACTTAAATTACTTATCAAGTACCTACAATGTACATTTGACCTTCTATAAGTTTATTTAGGCTACTAGTAGGGCGCGTGGGGGCGCGGGCCACATGTGGCCCGCGTGCAGTCTTCCCGCCCATAAAGGTATCGCCGTCATCTCCATTGCCCATTGAAATCCGATTGGCAGTGAGCTGAAAAAAATACCAAAGAGCACTGACATGGTTTTAAAGATAGTTAAGGTCAGTTCGAACAAAAAAATACGCTGAACCTCATCGGATGAGGTTCAGCGTATTTTTTGTACGAACAGCCCTTAACTATCTTTAAAACCATGACCGTGCTCCTCAATCATCATCCAAATCCTAGATCATTGTCTCTTTTCATAGTATGTACATTTTCCATGGATAAATAAATTCCGCCACAGTGAATTATTTTCCATGCATCCCGTAGAACTCGAGCTCCTGATCACCTCTTGCTAAGAAACCTCTCTCTTATCTTTTATACTTTCCGAGATAGAACAACACGAAATTTTTGTGGCAGCCATCTTGAATCCGCCATTTTGTTTTTTTTCAGCTCACTGCCAATTGCGTGAAGTTCCGAGTATTTTTTGTTTCAGCAATCCCCACCTAACTATAATACCTTGCCCATGCTCCTTGACTGTCTTTAAAATCCTCAATCATCACCTCATTCCATATTTTTCTCTGGTAGTCTTCCAAAAAACCGCATCAAAGCACTTCATGTTTTACAACTTGTGGTCTCTTCAATATTCCTCATACATTTTCTATCGAAAAAAAAAATTCCGCCATATTAGATTTTTTTTCTAGCCATCAAATAGACCTTTGGGTCCTGATCAGTTCTTGTCAAGAAACCGTCTTTCCATCTTTAATACTTTCCGAGAAATCGACGAAATTCGTATGGCGGCCATTTTGAATCCGCCATTTTGAATTTTTTTTCAGCTCACTGCCAATTGGATGTCATTTTGAATGACATTTGGTCGAGCACCCCCCACCTATCTTGCATACCCTGGCCGTGCTCTTCACTCGTCTTCGAAATCCTCAATCATCAGCTCTCTCCGTATTTTTCCTCCGAATGAATTTTTCCCTTCTATACGACATGATCCTTGAAAAAAAAATTTTTCATACAAAATTGTTCAGGAGAGGTGATCAATGAGTCAGTGAATCAGCACGAGCAGCTATATATATAGTAACTAGTAGGGCGCGTGGATGCGCGGGCCACATGTGGCCCGCGTGCAGTCTTCCCGCCCATAAAGGTATCGCCATCATCTCCATCGCCATAAAAATACCTAGGAACACGGTCATGATTTTAAAGATAGTTAAGGGCTCTTTGAACAAAAATACGCTGAACCTCATCAGATGAGGTTCAGCGTATTTTTGTTCAAAGAGCCCTTAACTATCTTTAAAACCATGACCGTGCTCCTCCATCATCATCCAAATCCAAGATCTTCATCTCTTCTCATATTTTCCTCTGGCAGTTCTCTGAAGAATTGTGTCAATGCCTTAGAAACTTCCCTACTTATTGTAGCATTCACATCTTCCATGGAAAAATAAATTCAACCACTTTGATTTTTTTTTCATTCATCCCGTAGACCCTGAGATTCTAATCACGTCTTGCAAAGAAACCACTCTCTTATCTTTTATACTTTCCGAGATAGAACAACACGAAATTTGTATGGCGGCCATCTTGAATCCGCCATTTTCATATTTTTTTCAGCTAACTGCCAATTGGATGACATTTCGAGTTACATTTGGTCGAGCACCTTCCACCTATCTTCGATACCCTGGCTGTGCTCTTCACCCGTCTCCGAAATCCTCAATCATCAGCTCTCTCCATATTTTTCTCTAGTAACTCTCCGAAAAACCACATCACAACCTTGCATAATTACCAACTGTTAGTCTCTTCAACATTCCCCATACATTTTCTATGGTAAAAAAAATTTCCGCCATTTTGAATTTTTTTTGCTATCCATCGAATAGACCTTCGAGTCCTGATCAGCTCTTGTTAAGAAACCATTCTTCCATCTTTTATACTTTCCGAGATATCGACGAAATTCGAATGGCGGCCATTTTGAATCCGCCATTTTGAATTTTTTTTCAGCTAACTGCCAATTGGATGTCATTTCAAATGACATTTGGTCGAGCACCCCCCACCTATCTTCAATACCCTCCCCGTGCTCTTCAACCGTCTCCGAAATCCTCAATCATCAGCTCTCTCCATATTTTTGTTCTTAATGATTTTTTCCTTTCTATACGACATGATCCTTGAAAAAAAAATTTTTCATACAAAATTGTTCAGGAGAGGTGATCAATCAGTCAGTGGCCAATCAGCACAAGCAGCTATATATATATTAATAACCGCGTATGACGGAAATCTAGTACGATACAACGCTAGAAATCACAAACATAACAGTCAGCGAAACCTCAACCATTGGAACTACTCAACAACAAAGTAAATATAAAACGAAACACTGACTCTGTTATTACAAGTCCTTCAGAGCGCTAAAACGCTCAGGGAAGTTTTGTTTTGCGCAAACCGTGTGTTCCTTGGTTACTTCAAATAATACTTGAGCAATGTTTACACTCATGAAAACGACTTGTGGTTTCAAATGTTTTACGGGATGCCGTAACGATTACGTTTGTAATGTTTGAGTGCTAATAAAGCTGGGGCTTAAAAAGGCTTGAGTTTTGCACGTTTTACCTAATTAAGTTTGCGATGTGGAAGTGCCTATAAAATAGGTGTGTTTGTTTTACGAGAGTTGATACAGGAATGGGAGTTTTATGAATTATTTTTCAAAGTATTTTTAGAGGTTTAGTGACATCTTTTTTTCTTTCTTTTCTTTTTAAACGCAATTATTCTATCATCGGAGAAAAAAGGACAGCTCTTTACACGATTAACTAAATAGGGGATAAAATGCATGGTGAACCCCGGTTTATTAGGCAGCGCGTAGACAACTGTTACGCAAAGGCTACGCTAGTATTTGATCGTTCGTCATTTGGTTGTTTAGTCGTACGCAACATGCGCTGCAATAACGTTATCCTTATACATCTTATTTCATTATTGTAACAACTAGGTATGTGTATAGAGAATTTAAATATGACTTTTGAAACAGTACCGGTATGAAAATATTATAAAATATCAACAATTTACACTACATTACAAAGGTTTTTACGCGATGTTGGCAATGGGTAACTAGGATAACATAAATATATGCGCGGAGTTATACAACATTAACATTCTAAGAAAATCCGCCTGATCTCCCCCTGGCAAGTATCTCAGAGTGCGACGCGAGTAACACTGTATTTTCAAGTTGTAAAGCCAATATGGAAACAATGTTGGCACTGGTGCGGTGGCGGTGTCGCGGACGAAACTTGCATCCGCTCAATTTAAGACGTTCCAATCTTGTCTTTAGTCAAAAGAAGCTTATTCCGCCATTGTGATGAGCAACAAATGCAAACCTCTTTGATTTGATTTTCAACTATATAAACCTTTTTATTTATAAATACTCTTAACCATGCCTCGCGGTCTTGTGCAGGTAGGTAAAACGCTGAATTAGTTCTTCAATCAATCTCTTCCTCAGACTACATGTGATCTCTTCTATCATACTAAAGTTAATTTACGAATATAATTTCAAATAAACATACGAAAAACTCTTCTCCTAGAGATATCTTTTTACATAATTTCTAGTTAATTGGTTAATAGTAACTTTAATAAAACTTTTATAGTAGAGCTGTCATATTTATCACCGTAAAGCCCATTGCAGTCCACTGAAGAATTAGTTGACTAACTAAGCAATAATTCAGGATCATAATAAATTAATATAAGGTAAGCTTTACAGTCTCAAGAAAAAGGAGCAGGCAAGTTCTTTCAAAGAAACTTGGGAAGCCTTATTTTATAAAGCAAATCGTACTGGGTCCGTTCCACCTTTATAACCAACTTCTGCAGTGTATATTCGCGCAACAGATGGCGACAATGTGCCAAGTTCGGACATAAATCAATCCTTTTAATGTTCGGCCACTATTGGCAAGATTCGGGTCAAGTATAGCTACGTGATTTACACGGTCATAAAGTAAAAGCTAACAACTGGCTTCACCAACCCACTTAGATACTTCCTACATAACTCATAACTTATTATTCCATAAGTCATAACTTATGTGGTTCATCAATTCTTGCCAGATTTTAATGAATTCTTAATTCGGCGGAACTCAACGAGCAATGGTAAACTTCCAAAATGATGCTATTTAAGACCAGATGATACCAGATAATTATTAAAAAATCTTACATTATTTGTGTGATATTGGAAAGTAATTTAAATTGCTCATTAGGTAAATACTTCTTCAACCTTCATTATCTATTCTCGACCTCTTATTTGTTGATGGAAGGGATACTATTTAGTCTCATAAAAAAGGGTTAAAGTTTGTGGAAAATTTTAGCTTTTCAAGGGACAAGATGGAATAAACTTACCAGTGAAATTAAAACTGCAATTACTATTGTTTAAGTTCCTTGTTAATATGTGTCCATGCACCTATACGTACTCATACCTACTACAGGTTAATTTATAAGCTTGCAGTAGTATTTCCTGCCTTATAATTAAAATAAACAAGGAAATTCATAAAAAATATTAGAATTAACCTCCAAACTGAAAGCTGTATTTTTTAAGAAGTGATTACTGGTAGACTCAGGAGCTAAATTGCCAAAGTTTCCTCCTTCATAGCCACAACTTTTCTTTAGCTTCGTGAAATACCTTAATCATTGACCTAATTAATTTATTGTCTCTTTATTCAAATAATAGCTATTAAAGTTTATGCAAAGATTCTTCCTTTATGTACCGTTCCATAAAAAGGTTACTAAATTTCAAGACCAAAACCAACACTTTTTACAACTTAGGACTATTTTGCCATTTTACCTGCAAAAGAAAACATTGGAAGGTGCGGATCGTATTTTGTCGGTAATTTGGATTATTATTAATGATAGTTGTCTGAGGTCGAAGACCCAATCTTTTTTGTTTTAAGCCGTAAAAAATAAATAAAGCCATAATTAAATATTAAATAAGTGTCATAATAATTTATTGACTCTTTATAAATGTCCGTATTTTACGCCAATATAGGTTTGTTTTTTATTTGATTTACAGAAATTCGTGAAAGTAAATCAATTTCGGCTGTTAAAAAGAGCTAAGTGAGGAGCGGCGGTGTTCATCAAAGTACCAAAAGTTGTTAAGAGTCTTGTGAACTAGTGGCCAGGAACATACATTATTACTATATGAACACCCGAATAACGCCATAACATGATCTAAATTTGCACGAATTACAAATGATTTTGGTATTACGAATGTATGGGAGACATCGTGGGTAAGCGGACTCTTAAGCCCGAGTACAATTTTGCCTAATATACCCCCTAATACTTTGAAGTATGTCGTAATGACATCAAGTATTATTAATCCGATCTACTAATTATTATTGATCACATACCGCAGGCATACCTCTGCTAACGCGTAAATGCCACTGCGTCTCACATATAGGCTCAAAATTTAATTATAAGGGAAGGCTATGACATAATATGGGTAAGGGTTTGATGTATGGATACCATTCAAATATTGTGGGTTGTGTTATTAATTAAAGGGCTTAGTTTAGTTATGCGAATATTCAAAGATCGGACTTTATGCGATATCTTTACACAACGTGAGACAAATCCGAATTATTCTAAGACGAAATCAATCAACGAATTCGACAATTTTAACGAATGGAAAGTCGTACGTAACATTTTTTTAGGTAAGCATGTGCATCATTTGTTGTAAGCATGTGACGATTTTTTCAGTTAACGATAATAATAATCCTGCGCAAACTTTGCCATAATGATTCATGCATTACTATTTATAGAAAACAAACGATAATACCAGCAATAAGCTGATATTTTACCATTAACAAAGTATCAGCGTATTTCATTCCCCACCAAACAATTGCACTGCATAGTTGCAATCGCTGCAATTCGCAATTATTTATTGTTTACCCTCTTGTTACAGAATTCCGTATTCAGTATTTATCGTTTTGTTTTTTTTTACAATTAAAAAATCTTTATTTAAATATTTTTCAGTGGATCTAAATTTTCATCGATATTTTTATGAATCAGACTACTATTGCCTATGTTTTACATTCTTTATTTTGTTAATTTTTTTAAGATTATTTACGTGTTCGTAAGGGTTAATGTCCTTTCTTGCTGTGTCCGATATTTAAACATAATGGATATCAACTATACAAAGTAGACCGCGATGTACGAATTTTATTCATATTTTCGCCGCATGTTACCCAGCCTTCCTTATTTTCACAGTTCACTGGTCTTTGGTTCGTACAAGTTGATTTGTGTCGATTGTGATGTAGTTGAAGTCGAAGTTAAGAATTCGATAACAAATTCTTAACATTATTTATATTTTCTACGTTTTTCTTACACAATCAAGTGGCTGGTCGGTCCAGTGGGCCAGCCATGTTGGCACCTATATCAAAGAAAGTACAGAACAAACAATTATTACAAAACACAAGTAAGTACAAGTAAGTTTCAACCACGCGTTAGTAACTCTGAGTTGCTAATGATCGATCGACGCAGCTGCTCTATGAAACGTGGTAGTGATTAACACCATTGTGAGCTCATGCAGGGAATTAATCCACATGCTTTGGAATTCAATTAACTCGACACATTGCGAAACGAAGCAACTGTGCGAGGGCGAGATTATTGAGTATCAGAATAATTGACGGATTTTTATAAGCTCTTGTTTAAGTTCAAGTATGATTTTGCAACGTATCTTTGGATAAAACTTGGGACTGTACTTCTAGGGAAAATTTCGGAACAACGCAATGTTACAGGTAACCTACTTATCAAACTTTGTACCACTGATCTGGCGTAATGTACAAGCTGGATTAAAGGATTTCTCAGTTACGTTATACGAGTAGAAAGAAGAAGAAGAAGACGTAACGTTATACAAGTAGAAAGTAGAAAATAAGTTATAAAATCAGCGCTGTGTGCTCCCATGCTTACAAAAGGTACACAACACCATGCTAGGTCAGTGGGTTTTGGGTCCATATTTTCTGGATTGTGCCACACATGACCAGCAGTGTCTGGTGCTTCCGTCACTTGGGCAATAATCTGGTATTTGTTTCCCAGGTGGTGGAAACTTCAGCCATCGTTTTAGTACATAAAGTGCTTTGTTTTTATGTGTAGCATAATGTTATAAAAGAAAAAAAAATATTTCTTTCCCTCAAGAACTTGCCAATGCAAAATAACTACATACGTAATCTTCGTCTTCTATTCAAAAACGTTTCTCTATCCACACGCAAGATATAATATAGTACCTTATGTTTTTCTCTTTGTCTAAAAAGAGTTTCTATTTTCTCTATTTCCAGCAGGACAAAGCCGTGTGAATTCCATGCACCTCAGCGTTCCAAATGTACAATATATTCACAATTTTCAACATTCCAAAGCGATCTTTATTCACAGACAGAAACAAGTTGTTCTGTTGACATAAATCGTATTCCTTTGGGGCCGGGACACCAGGACGCGATGCGGAAACGTCACTGGAGGCTCCATGGGTAGTTATTTATAGCCAGCGATGTTTATATATCAGACTTGGTGTTCTTTTTATTAATGCGCAGATTTTTGTGTGATATCTTCGTATCATTGAGCATATTATTTTGGAAATATCAATATGGTAATAACACTAACTTCACCTAATATTGCTTGCATGTCATTGCAATTCTGATATATTATTTTAAATGTGTAAGCTTAAATGTGTAAAACTGAAACTGACTAAAATCATTTAGTTGAAAAACTGTGCGTCTATCTGTCCGTCATATATCATGCCCTTTTCTCAGAAGCCGGTAGAGGTATCAAACACTTCTTAGGTCTATATTTTGTTTTAAGGTAGTTAGTTATAAAAGGCTTATAAGTGAACCTAATAGAAAGTGACCACCATTTAATTAATTTATTTTGGTTGTGAACACTCACATTCCAAACACAGACCTTACTATAAATTAATGTTTTGTGATCGGCCAAGTAAGAATCGGACGCGCGCATCGTACCATTATCTACAAAAGCGGCAAAAAATTACGTTTATTATAGGTAATAGTATGGGAGCTCCCTTAAATATTTATTTGTATTTTTAGTACTTATCTTTTGTTATAGTGCAGCAACAGAAATATATAATCTGTGAAAATTTCAACTGTCTAACTATCATGGTTTAAGAGATACAGCCTGATGAAAAACGGACAGACGACGAAGACTTAGTAATAGAGTCCCGTTTTACCCTTTGGGTACGGAACCCCTTAAAGCGAGTATAATACGTCTCAAATGAGCTAAAACCTATCTTTCCGCACGGATCTTAATAAAGAGTAAATCACTGAATCGTCGTACTCATACATTACGAGCGATTACATCTAAAGCTTATATTCAAGAGAGCGTCACTATTCCAACACCTATCGGTAAATTCCCGTTCGTTCGGGAAGGAATAGACACAAGTAGGTATCTCATCATGTAAGCATGAACTGACAAAATTGTGCGACAAACTTATCAATCGATTTGTAACGTAACCTAACACATGGTTTGAAATAAAATACACTGGCCTGCAAAATGATACTTACTTTTGCAGGCCAGTTTATTTGGAAGCGGGAATTTGTCTTATATTAAAAAATTATCACGTCCTGGTGAATTGTCCCTATCCAAAATATTCAATAGACCACAGGACCCGGCAAACCGCGCAAAAATGGCGCCAGTTCACTGGTGTCAAAAATGTTTGTTTTGACACAAACAGCATCAATAGTAAGCTGATTGCACCACCGCGGTCCACACCACAGTTACTAGTCCGCACACGCGTTTCCACAGGGCCGATTTCCGCCATATTCCCGCCGTAGCATATTCGCGGGAAATTTGACAGATGGCGGTATTGTTTTCTTTTACGTTTATTGTTCAGATGGGCTCATCCTCAGGTTAATGTCGGTGTTTCAGTCATGTAGCTATATCATTGCCTGTTATCAGACACACTGATCACTCACAAGCCGTCACTGCTACAAATATGCAACTATTTAAAGACAACGATATAATCCGCGTTGTAGTCTTATGGTAGACCCGCGCAGCAAGTCACTGGGCGTGTATTATCACCCCTGGGACCATACATTATCCCACGCGTTATAAATAGCTCATATCAGAAACACTGATTTATAAGGGGCGAAAAATTATTACATACGGCTGATAGAAGATTCCGAGTCGGGGGTCGCAATAACATACCCGAAATCTGCGGTAAAAAAGATTTTATTTCTTGCTCGTCAGCGCTTAGCTCTGCTCATTCTCGCACCCTCGCTATTAGATAAAGTATAATTCTTGTAGTGAAAACTTTTTTTAACACATCGCAATCTGGCCACAAGCTCCGTTTCAGAGGGCAGGACCGTTGCGCCATTCGGTCGCCTTGTCTTTCGATCCATGGGTTTGTATTACCAACCGACATTTTCCACATCTTAACAGGCTAGAAGGGTTTTTAAATATATTTTAGGGTTCCATACCAAAATGGTAAAAATGGAACCCTTATGGTGAGATTTTCTCCGTCCGTCCGTCCGTCTGTCTGTCACTCTCGATTATTTCAGTAACTATTCAAGCTATCGACCTGAAATTTAGAATAGTTATAGATAATAGTGACGCGACGTCATAGCAATCGTAAAAATTTGAAAATTGTTTATATTTTTATTTAAAAAAGGGGAAAAACGGGGGTATTGAAATGAGATAACAATATTGAGTGGAGTATCATAAGAAAGGTTGTTACTTGTATAGTCTAAAACAGATTTTTCTTTATTTTTATGCTCGATTTTTTTTTGATTTATTGGGCAAACTGTCAAAAAAATACCGTTCCCCCCCTCCCTTATCTCCGAAGTTTATCGGCCGAAAAATCTGAAATAATTACGATCAATAGGCATTAATGTATATTTTACAGGAAAAATAAAATCAACTCTCTGACTAGTATACTTTTTTTGTTTATAACAATTAACTGCCGAAAACAAAGTTAGGTTTGCGGTTCGCCAACAAAAGAACCTACTTGTAAAGTATACTCATAAATTCAGTGAACAAAAGTGATTCATTTAACGTTTTACTTCTTTTATAGTATGGAACCCTCGGTGCGCGAGTCCAACTCGCACTTGGTTTTCTTGTTTTATGTTATTTTAGACTTCCGTTTGAAAGAATAATAATAAACGACTAATATGAAAGGGCGGATACTTGTGTATTCTACACTTTACAACAGATTTTTACAGATTTTAATTTATTTTATGGCCGATAGTTTTCGATTTATTTGGCGTTTGCCAAAAGAATTTCTTAGAGTCTAAAAAAATACCGTTCCCTCCCCATTTCTCGTTCATATATTTTACGGTAAAATAAAATCAACTTTGTATCTATTATTCTTTGTTTGGTATTAACTATTGACCTTAAAAAACAAAGTTAATATGGTTTTACTATTTCTAATGTAGTAGGTACGGGGCCGTCGGTGCGCGCGTCCGACTGCATGACTGTCCGATGCAGTATCCTTAGCACATTCCATACAAGACAAAACTTCTACAGTAATTAGAATGCGTAAGCTTTATACTTATCGAAGCGTCAATTGACCGAACGAAGGTATCCCATGTTAAATCTCCTAAGTGGGAACAGAACAGTAACGATTGTTAGTAAAAGCAACAATCCGAATCAATATGTAAGTAATATTCGTCTAAGAAGTCTCTCACATTCGTCCTAAAATCCCGTGTGGAGCCAACGATATTAATATGCTTACTTGCTCTATATGAACGTGCTGTGATACACCAAGAGTATGTACTTGTACTCGTATGTTTATTGTCTACAATAAAAAAAAATGGTTTGGTTGATTGATATTAACTGTAGTAACAAATAGAATGGCCGTCTAATATAAACTTTCCACAGATTAATTATATAATAGTCAATAGGACGTATAATATAAATCTGATAAATCCTCTAAATAAATTTTACTTAATTCATGTTACATTTATCCCAGTAAAAAAGTTAAGTTAGTAGTTCTGTAAAAAAAACGTAATAAACTAAGCAAACAAAGTCACGGGCACGTAGATCAATTAAGATAAAAGTGGTAATCGATACAATGAATAGACAAATACACATCAGAACCCGGCAAACAGCGCAAAAATATATCGCCGTGCACTGGTGTCAAAAATGTTTGTTTTGACACCAACGATCTCAGTAATAAGCCGAACGTAGTATTGTTTATGGAACGCGGTGAATGCCAATGATCACTATAGGTACTTGTTATTATTCCGCCCACGCGCGTATTACCGAGAAATTCGACAGATGTAGAAACTTTTTTCTTGTATGAAGCAAGTTAACGTAAAATGTTCAGATAGGCTCATCCTTAGGTTCATATCGGTGATATTATCTACCTACGTTGAGCGTCCCTAAATCACGCTCCCCTCTGGTTCAAAACCCGTATCTCCAAGTGTGACGCAGCGTTAGCACATTATTACATCCCCTCCCACTGCCAAGCTATTTAATCACTGTAACAGAGGCTAATGTGGGACATTATTTCAGGCGAAGAAAACGGAGGAAATATGGTCAGAACGTGTTGTAATACAAAATATTAGCCCATTACATCTCTTGTTCTGACAAGCTGGGGTGGGGTATACATCTCCTATTCTGACAAACTGGAGTAGAGTATGGGGTAATAAGAACTTACGCACACTTACGAATACGTAAATGTCACCTTTCTGCCCTAGAACGGCAAGATGCCGAAAGTGGTGTGCTTCTGAAAGAATCCGTTGTGGTTGATATATCCAATAAATTCGCAGGAGACGTTTTTCTTCCAGTTTTCTGATATGAACTTTAGTGACCTCATAAACTGAAATTGGGTTTCTGGGTTACGAGAAAAAGCACATGATGAAATAACACATTAGCGTCTTCCTATACAAAGAAGACAGCTTTAAGTTTAAGTGAAGTTTAATTATTTATAATCCCAGGGTCTTTATGACAATAAAGGTCAAAATACACAAAAAGAGATCCGAAGATCCGGATCCGTATCCGCGGGAGTTATAATGTTCAGTAAAATGTAGATAGATTAATTATATAATTCTTGATCTTGCAAATAACACTTCGAAACGTTTGAAAATACAAAATCGTAAGGTATGAGTAAATATTTTGTTTACGATTTCCATTGTCTGTTGATGTATGAACTTGCGTTGCGTATCTATCACGCCCATGGCTGATGAATTATTTACGAGTATGATGGAAAATGCTATGAATTTAGGCTTATCGGCAGATCGGCGCGACGAAGCGCTATAACGGTCTATTGTTCATGTCTTTTGCCGATGGATTTGAATTATTTCGAAAGCGCATTATAGTCTGTGCCAGTGGCGTGCCCACTGTCCATGCAGTTTAGATAGATGCATTGAAACTTTATCGGGAATGTAAGCCATTTCCAGTTTGATAACCATTGGTAGATACCTACTACTAGGTTTAGCCAGGTCGGTAACCTACGAGTATCTAGTTAAATTGTGCACGATAACAAGTAGTGTTGAAGCATTTGATACAGGATGTCCTGACATTCGTTAGCCAGAAAACAAAAATTAATAGTTACAAAACTTCAGGTAAGTACGCTTGTACCTGTCAGATGCCAGAAAAGTATAAAATTCCACTCTTTACAGGAAAAATTTCTATTAATAGCAGAAGTGCTATTTTACTGCATTTCAAAAGGATTCCATTGAATATTTTAAACAATGAAGCCAATTCAGCACATATGGCTATAAGAAACTATAAGTACGTTGTAATACATAAAAAAAATCAACATAATAAGTCGAGTTGTTTTCTTACACACGGCGATTGATTTTAAGAAACAAAAGAGAAAGATTGTAACCGAAATAATAACCGAGGAAATTTAAATGCATTCGCCTCGCCTCAGTAGGAAATTGTCGGTGTTAAACCGCACCCAAGTTACATCGGCCTTGATACCCATATATTTTCAACGTTTTACAACGAGGATTCCACTAGAATTGGAGGAGCTCAGCCAAATTTCCACGATAATGATGGCCCATAAACATCGGGCTTTACCACTTAAATAATACGCGCATAAACTATCCAACTGACAGCTAGTAGTGATAGCGCGGAATTTATGCACTTTTGTGATAGTTGAAAGATGAAATACCACCACCACCATTACGATATACCTACAAGAAAATATATAAAATGCAGACGGAGTTCAAAATTACTCCCACATTGAACATAGGTAAAGATAAGGTATTGTTGCATTTTCTCAATTCAATTGTAGTCGTCAGCAGAGAGTATTCATGCATACATAGCACATAAATCTAATTGAAACATGACTGATCACGACAGTGCTTTGATTCTGCAAAATTATTTATAGCATTTACTTTGCTTGCATCGATTATGCAGCCAAGGCGCCAATTGGCTGGTGATGGTTGCATTGGGTTACCGGCGATGATTGGCCGACGAACAATTTTATTTCACAGAATCACACCCCAGTCAATCAGGTAACTGGAGAATCAAAGAATAAAAATTGAATTGTAAATACGTTAATTAGGAGTAAACCTGTCATCTTATAAAGACGAATACTGCACCGCGTGGCCATTTTATGGGCGAAAATGGCGTAATGGTCATTTTTTTGTATACGCAAACAAAACAGTTTGCTATATATAACTTCTTATTTAATATTTCAACAAAAGCAATAAATAATATTATTGTGTTTAGTGTATAACTATTGCTATATAGTGACAAATCTACGTGGATTAAAAATCAATGGTTTTTCATGTTAAAAAGCTATTATATCACCGCATTATATCGCAACTCGCAACTAAATAGCAACTAATACTAATTCTCTCAACTAATTATTGTCACAGAATACTTTCTGGGAATACGATGTGTGTAAGATAACTCATTTAATGTTTAATTTACTACTCGTAGCTTACGAGTATTCGTGATAAGTGACATACATATATAGTTATATATTGGAAGTTACCTACGCTATTGCGTAGGTAACTTCCAATATAGTATATCTCTACTCGAGCAAATTTTCCAAGCAGCAATAATTCTGCCGACTTCAAAATATCTACCTAGTATTCAAATCATATGGTATGGAGCACTCAACTTATAAACTTTGTATGTTTTAACATGCGCATAAATATTAATATCGTAATACTGTCGGAGATTACCACAATTTGCACTTTGGCGCGCGATCATTTGTATAAAATATGATAAATCTTCGAAACTTGATAATGAGTCTACGAATTTGGTTTATGAAAGTACCTGCCAGTTTTAATAAATAATTACGTAAACTTTAGATTTCCCTTCATATAGGTGTAATAAACGTAAAATATATTAGGACAAATACCTAATAAATATTTTTGTTTGATTTCGAATATATCAATACTAGCAGAAACCCGCGGCTTCGCACGCGTAAATTTTAGTTTTAACTTAAAAAAATAGTTTAAACTTAAAAAAAAATAATTCTCTACGGGAACCATCCATTTTCCGGAATAAAAAGTACCCTATGTGTTAATTTACATGAAATCTATCTTCATTTCAACTATAAACCAAAAATTTTCAGTAATTGCGGTGTGAACAAAAAATTCTCTCCCGCATGAATATCTTTTTTTCCCTATTATCACGAAAACAATGGATTTTCCCGAGAAAAAAGTATTTGATTCTAGGATATAATCTATCTCCATTCCAAATTTCAGCCCAATCGATTCAGTAGTTGCGGCGTGAATATTTTTTGCGCGTGAATTTCGGTTTTTAACTAATCCCACGGGAACCTTGAATTTTTTCGGGATAAAATGTAGCTTATGTGTTAATCCAGGATATAATTTATCTCCATTTTAAATTTGAGCTAAATCGGTTCAGTAGTTGCGGCGTGAACGAATATTTTTCCCGCGTGGATTTCTGTTTTTCAATATGATAATGCTCGTAGAAGTCATGAAACTTTCCGAGATGAAAAATCTATCTTTTTTCCGAATTTCAGTCATATCAGTAATTACAGAGTGAAGTAGTATTTTTACCGCGTGAATATCAGTGTTTCAGTTTTCCCGCGGACAACATAGATTTTTCCGGGATGAAAAGTACCTTTTGTATTAATCCAGGATATAATCTATCTCGATTCCAAATTACAGTCATATCCGTTCAGTAATTACAGCGTGAAGTAGTATTTTTCCCGCGTGTATATCTGTTTTTAGGTTTTCCCGCGGATACCATAGATTTTTCCGGGATGAAAAGTAGCTTTTGTATTAATCAAGGATATAATCTATCTCGATTCCAAATTTCAGCCAAATCAGTTCAGTAATTACGGCATGAAGGAATATTTTTCACGCGTGGATTTCTGTTTTTCACTATTATCATAGAAACCATGGAATTTTCCGGGATGAAAAGTAGGCTTTGTAATAATCCGGGATCAAATCTATCTCCTTTCCGGATTTCAGACATATCAGTTCAGTAATTACAGCGTAAAGCAGTATTTTTCGCGTGTGAACATCAATGTTTCAGGTTTCCCGCGGAATCCATGGATTTTTCCGGAATGAAAAGTAGCTTTCGTATTAATCCAATATATGATCTATCTTTATTCATAATTTCAGCCATATCAGTTCAGTAATTACGGCGGGAAGTAGTATTTTTCCCGCCTGAATATCTGTTTTTCCCTTCTCCTGCAAAACCCATGGATTTTGCCGGGATAAAAAGTATCCTATTTATTAACCCAGGATATAATCTATCTTCATTCCAAATTTCATCCAAATCGGTTGTGTAGTTGCGGCGTGAGATTTTTTTCCGCGTGAATTTCGGTTTTTAACTTATCCCACGAGAACCATGATTTTTTTTCGGGATGAAAAGTAGCCTATGTGGTAATGCAAGTTATAATATACCTCCATTCCAAATTTTAGCCAAATCGGTACAGTAGTTGCGGCGTGAAGACGTATTTTAACTTGATAAAATGCAAACTTCGGACCCCCGTTTCACCCCCTTAGAGGGTGAATTTTGAAAAATCCTTTCTTAGTGCTCCCCTAGACCTCATAAAGTATCTGTGTGCCAAATTTGGAGTCTCTAGACCCAGCGGTTTGGGCTGTGCGTTGATATGTCAGTGAGTCAGTCAGTCAGTCAGTCAGTTTCTTCTTTTATATATGTATACTAGCAGAAACCCGCAGCTTCGCCCGCGCAAATTTTAGTTTTCCCTACACACGGGAACCATCTATTTTCCGGAATAAAAAGTAGCCTTTGTGCTAATTTGGGACGAAATCTGTCTTCATTCCAATTTTCAGCCAAAAAAATTCAGCAGTTGCGCCGTAAAGGAGTAGGTATATCCCCCGCATAAATATTTGTTTTCACTATTTCCGCAGTAATTGTGGATTCCCAGTACAATATCTATTAATCTAGGATATAATCTATCTCCGTTTCAAATTTCAGGCAAATCTGTTCAGTAATTACGGCGTGAAGGAATATTTTTGCCTCGTGAATATCAGCTTTTCACTCGTATTATATCAATCATAGAATTTTCCGGGATGAATGGTAGCCTATGTAATAATCCGAATCTCCTTACCGAATTTTAGTCATTTCAGTTCAGTAATTACAGCGTAAAGTAATACTTTTTGCGCGTGAACATCAATTTTTCAGTTTTCCCGCGAAAACCATGGATTTTTCTGGGATGAAAAGTAGCCTTCGTATTAATCCAGGATATAATCTATCTTTATTGTGAATTTCAGCCATATCAGTTCAGTAAATACGGCGTGAAGTAGTATTTTTCGCGTATGAATATCTGTTTTTCTTTTTTCCTGCAAAAACCATGGATTTTTCCGGGATAAAAAGAAGCCTATTTATTAACCCAGGATATAATCTATCATCATTCCAAATTACAGCCAAATCGGTTGTGCACTTGCGGCATGAAGATTTTTTTCCGCCTGAATTTCGGTTTTTTTACTAATCCCACGGGAACTATGAATTTTTTCGGGACAAAAAGTAGCCTCCGTATTAATTCAGGATATAGTCTAAGTTTGTTCCAAATTTCAGCCATATCAGTTTAATAATTACGGCGTGAAGAAGTATTTTTCTCGCGAGAATATCGGTTTTTCACTTTTCCTGCAAAAACCATGGATTCTTCTGGGATAAAAAGTACCCTATTTATTAACCCAGCATATAATCTATCTCCATTCCAAATTCCAGCCAAATCGGTTGTGCACTTGCGGCATGAAGATTTTTTTTCCGCGTGAATTTCGGTTTTTTACTAATCCCACGGGAACCATGATTTTTTTCGGGACGAAAAGTAGCCTTCGTATTAATCCAGGATATAGTCTATCTCTTTTTCAAATTTCAGCCATATCAGTTCAGTAATTACGGCGGGAAGTAGTATTTTTCCCGCGTGAATATCGGTTTTTCCCTTCTCCTGCAAAATCCCATGGATTTTTCCGGGATGAAAAGTACACTATTTATTAACCCAGGATATAATCTATCTCTATTCCAAATTTCATCCAAATCGGTTGTGTACTTGCGGCGTGAGATTTTTTTCCGCGTGAATTTCGGTTTTTAACTTATCCCACGGGAACCATGAATTTTTTCGGGATGAAAAATAGCCTATATAGTAATGCAAGATATAATATACCTCCATTCCAAATTTTAGCCAAATCGGTACAGTAGTTGCGGCGTGAAGCCGTATTTTAACTTGATAAAATCCAAACTTCGGACCCCCGTTTCACCCCCTTAGAGGGTGAATTTTGAAAAATCCTTT
Organism: Coenonympha glycerion; assembly: GCA_963855885.1. Lineage (NCBI taxonomy): Eukaryota > Metazoa > Arthropoda > Insecta > Lepidoptera > Nymphalidae > Coenonympha > Coenonympha glycerion. Next base: position 9,938,773 of record OY979639.1, read on the forward strand.
CTTAGTGCACCCCTAGACCTCACAAGGAATATGTGTTCCAAATTTGGAGTCTCTAGACCCAGCGGTTTGGGCTGTGCGTTGATATGTCAGTGAGTCAGTCAGTCAGTCAGTCAGTCAGTCAGTTTCTTCTTTTATATATATAGATAGATGATCTTTAATAGTCTAATTTAATAGTTCTAATGGTCTAGCTTAATAGTAAATCTTAAAATTGCATTTTGTATATTTAATTCTCAATATAAGTATAACACACTTGTAGTACTTTCATTGTACATACAGCAACTTCGCACTTTCAGATATTCAGTTTATTATCTATTTTTAAAAACTTACCGCCCGACACACTCACGTTGGAACACGTCGTCCGGGCGAGCCTCATTCTTTTATTGTGCGCGGCAACGAGCACTCGACTACAAAAACACGTCTCGTTTTTGTTAATTTAGGTTCAAAGTGAAAAAAAATTAAGTGTTCAGTGTTAAAACTTGCTTAATTTTCTATACTGATAATGCTTAGACGCTAGTAAAAATTATTATTATAACAAAAATAAAATAAAATCAAATCATATAATTGTGCATTCATCTTCGTCAGACTCCGAGGAAAGAGGGTAAGTGAAAATTAACCTTTTTTCCCAGATATCACATCAAGTCAAATATCAATGCTGACGAAAGTGTGTCCAAAAATTGAAATCCTAAGGCATCTCTAAGCTAACTTGGAGGGTATCACATTGAGGTTATCACGAAAGTATAGCATGATGCGCGAAATAGTCCAGGCATCTCTAAGCTAGCTTGGAGGGTATCACGTGAGGGTACCACGAAAGCATAGCATGATGCGTCAATGCTCCTGGAGGTTGACTGCGGGTCAACACGAAGGATTTTAAAAAAACTCAAAGGACTTTGCGGATACCAACGGGGGACGATGTCGGTGTGGCGCTGTTCTCGGCTTCACTACAAGTGGCTCCGCATGACCTCCAGGACTTTGATCCCGAATTGCTATCGGCGCTCAGTCACAAGAACTATATTAATGGTTAGTCCCGACAGTTGTAAAATTCTAGCCGACCTTCATTGCAAAGAATCAAATAGTTTATTTGATATACTTGCCTGGCTTATGAATAGCCAGTTAAATGTTATAGCCTTTTATCAGTGATAACTATTTCACGACTTAAAAAATAATTCCACGAGGGTACCAACGCGTCGAACTTTTGTAACTATGTACCTACAACAATAATGTTTAGATTTTGTGGTGGAAAATAATTTTACTTACTTTCGAAAATTAATGTTCAGATTGTGTAATGGGATGATAATTTAACTGTTAGCTCAAAACTCAATAAGTTAACAATATTATGTATAATGTACCATTAGTCTGGAAGTTTCATTGAAGTGAATTGTTAAATTCTTTCTGAAACTAATAAAAATCTTAAACCACAACGCGTCCTGAACTGAGAAGAAGCTTAAGTATTGACAAATGACATTTTGTTTCGACAAATGATAAGTAATTAAAGTTCACGAACGGGACCAGATGTTTTTTCGGACAAATAGTTTCGGGCATTATACTAGTTTCAATGGTTACTGATCGTCAGGTGTTGTAAATAAAGAAACCAGCAGGGCGCGGCGGGCGACTTTGCTATCGACACCCACCGCTGGGACAGCGCAATCTCGTTTCTCGAGAAACTAGCTGGCCCCCTCTCGTTACGGCTCGGCCAGCAGGGGGGGGCGTGACACACTTGAGTATTGGCCCGCGAGGAAGATGCGACGTGACAGCGAGTTTCCAGCATCAGCCACAACAACGACCAGGTTCATCGACGACGCTAGACATTAAGGTACCTATATGCCAGTTGTCTTCAACATTTTGAAGTTTATTGGTTACATATCACTGACAAGGAATCCGTCACGATCTATAATCTAGAATTTCGGGAGTTATAATAAGTGAAGACTATTTTTTGACTTTCACTAGGTGTACAAATGTACGTACATTCAATAAAATATTTTAATGAATTGAACAAATTAAGGAACTAGCTCCAAAAAATTATTAATACATAATACCATTTTAAAAATCGTACACTAACACAGTGTACCGCCTTTACACGTTCACAGCAAAGGAAAAGCGACAAATGTCTTTGACAATCGACATTTCATTTTTGGGTGAGATAATGTGAGAGTGAGGCACTGCATGTTCGATTATAATTAAGATGTGTCTAACCTCAAAATCTTACGTAGTAAAAGATACATTCTAAATTTAAAGGCGTTGAATGAATTTGTAGTTCAAAATCTTTTGAAATTGATAGTTCATAGAACAGCTTACAAGCGAATACCTAAAAAGGGTTTTATGCCTATGAACTGAAGAATCTTATTTTAAAGTACCGATTCATCCTTGGCAAAATACACAAAGAAGTTGTGACTCATCTCAGATACTTACCGCGGTTTTTTCATGAAGATTTGTTAGGTGTTAGAGTGTTAAAGTTATTTACTACCCTCAAAACAAGCTCAGTTTCCTGGTTTTATTTTAATTTCTGACGATATGGCAGTATCGTTACCGCAAACTATGACGTGAATTATGTAACAATTCAAATTCTGTAAAGAATTTTATACGCTTAACGCGTTGTATCACCTAAAAGTTAAGCTTAATTCCGATTAAAAGTCCTAGTCCGTATGAAAAATTAGACTTTAGACGCAGCTGTTAGTCCATCATCGGTTATTCTATCAGATGGCCAGTGGTTACAAAACATTTTTTTTTTAAGTCATCTAACTCCCTTAAACCTAAAAGGTTGAATTAGTGATTCACACGATTTCCCGGTCTAGATGAAAAGTAATTCTTTTAATTAGAGAGATTTTTGTTTTTGTAATAATTAACGTTAAGATGAATCGAAATACCTCTTTACAGAGTTGATGGCCATATTTTTCGATACATTTATTTTGATACACATGATTTACATCAGTTGCTTAGGGGATATCAAATATCCTCATTTAAACGATTGGGTTAATTGTTTCTTATATTGAAATTAAAGATAATCAAAAAGCTGACCAAGAGTTACATCCAGTTAATGGGATTAAGCTATCGCTGTAAAATTATATACTTCAAAGTTATTCAAAGAATTTATTCCAATTCACTTTAAAGTTATTCAAAGAGTTCAATCCAGTTATTGAATTTATCGCTTCTTGCAAAAATGCGAAATGTTATCAATACGAATGATGTCTGAACCCAGACGTCTTAGAAACAGACGCATTCTGAACATTTTGGAACACAATGTTTACCTTTGCTTTTCTATCCATTCTTCTAGAGTTAGAATGCTTAAAGATACTATTATAGACAATGCTTAAGGCATACATCGTCTAAGGGCCTTTACAACTTAGGGTCTTCTCCTTTTACATAAAGTGTCAAAAGACTTACTTCTTATAGTATATTTATTGATAATAAATAAATAAATATGGTCTTTTCGTAGAGAACCACAATTCATAGGAATTACTGTGGGAAGTTCTCTGAAGGCATTAAAGAAAAAAGAAGGACATTTTGTTGGAATTTTTAATAATTTATATGTTTCAAAACTTTTGTGTTATTTACAAAGTTTTGTGGCAATACTGCTTTAATAACGACAGAGACCCGTACAATCCGTAAATTATAAGTCAACCTCGTAATTTCCAACAGAACAACTTGTTAACGACGTAGCATTGTGACGTCGGCATTGAGTTTAATTTTTTGCTGATGATTTTGGGTCAAATTAACAAATTAAAACAATGCTAAAAGGAATAAATAAATTAACGTCAAATACTACATAGGATCCTAAGATCGTATGCTAACACATTGCTCAATGGGTCTTAATAAGAGTTAATTGATCCTGTAACTTTATTAGCCTTAGGCAGTATGCACATCACATATAATGAAAACATTAATATCAGTAAAAGTTAGCATTATTGTATAAATCAAGAAAATTATTGAATTTATACAACGTCGGCTACCACTCGTGGCCAACCAGTTTTACTCATACCATAAATAAATAATACAAAAAGCCTTTTTTATTCTTTGATTAAATTTCTTAATATTAATTAAAAGCAAGATGAACAATAACCTATGCAATCAATAATATAAAACGTAACTAAATTAATATTTTTTTAATTATAAATTTAGTGTAACTCATAACATACTTTAACGAAATTATAAAAATATGCCACAGCTTTGAAAAACAAATCGATATGTTGGTTATAAAATCTTAGACTAAAACATACGATAGACAACCTCCTGATAACGTTTAAGCGACGTCATAAGGTCGCCTGCAAACAGACCACCACGGAACAGGTGCTGGCGGCGGTCAGTATAAGAACGTGTCTGCCGAGGAATATGCTCTCTCACGAGAGGGGTCTGCGTTTCAGTTCACTCAAAACCAGGTACGCAACACTTTCGAGGTGAGCACGTAGTTTGTTGCTTGACCTCATCAGAAAGACAGTCGGTAGGTCACAATTATTGCAGACTTTTGCTAAGTTTTATAACCGCCCAGTGAGCGATGATGCTTCATTCACAAAAGCTATTTTGCTTTCTAATCATTAATCATTAACATTATTTAAATAATGTGACTGTTTTATTAATCCAGTGAATTAAACGTAAAGATTGGTTAATTAAATTCTTCTGTGGTATAAAGAGGACATATTATAATAGAAAACAATTTACAATCTATTTATGTCCACAATTTAACAAAAATTTTCATCTCTAAACATCTACAAGTGTGTTATACTTATATTGAGAATTAAATATACAAAATGCAATTGATGATTAAACGAACTTACCTGTAAGTGAAGTTCTATCACAATTGTATGAGTATATTTAATTCGAAGATATAAGGTCCCTCCCATACCCAAAGCCCATAAGTATTACGAAAATTTTGTTAAATGTACTCTAAAGAATGAGGCTCGCCCGGACGACGTGTTCCAACGTGAGTGTGTCGGGCGGTAAGTTTTTAAAAATAGATAATAAACTGAATATCTGAAAGTGCGAAGTTGCTGTATGTACAATGAAAGTACTACAAGTGTGTTATACTTATATCTTCGAATTAAATATACTCATACAATTGTGATAGAACTTCACTTACAGGTAAGTTCGTTTAATCATCAATTATATGACACTAATATTATACTCGTAAAGGTTGTAAAAGTTTTGTAGAGTTGTTGTAGAGAATAGCATATAATATAGTGTATATACCTAAGTTGATATTGTGGTAACTCCTTCACGCCTAAATTATTAGTAAACTCTACTAGCTGGAACGCTAAATCGCTTGGCAGTGCATCTTGGCTGGTAAAGTGGTAACTATCCACGACCGAAGCCTCCTCCAAGCCAGACTTTAAGCATAGCAGTTTTCTAACATTTCATTAAAAGTATTCCGAGATGCACGGGTTACACAAACAATAAATTTTCATTTTTACGAAGGACAATACTGTATACAGTTAAAATGCGGAGATTCGTATTGCTACACATAAAACCGCCACATAGTCTGCAAAAAGAAGCACTGGTAAATAATCTAACTGCACAAACAATGCGACGTATTTTTCTCCCATTTTGTTCATTCTATAATCATTTTTGTTTGTTTGGAATTTGGGTGCACTATACGCTAGCGAGCGCTGGTACCGAGCTGCCTGTCTATGACAGACGTAGTCCGAGCAATATTTACTGCCAGTCTATGATGAGCGATGACCATACTCCATACCACATTTTTGCAATTCAGTTCGTTGCAGTGACATAAGGCTGGGTATAGACCAAGTCGCCCATACAAGCAATGGCGCACGAATGAGTTTGCGTACAGCCTTTACTACTATCCTACCGAGTACTCCATCTGCTATGCTATCGACTATCCTCTTGGCTAGACCCTTGGGTGAATCGATGCACATGTTTGATTCGATGATGTAATGAAATGTAAGGTAGGATATTATAGATCAAGAGCGAAGAATGGTGAACATATTATGTTGGCCCAAATACCCATACGAGCACGTTCAATTTCGTGGACTCGACTCGGCTCGGCTCGACTCTAGAAATCATTATATTATTGTAAAACCGTAGAAAATATTTAAGTGCATTTGTAAACACGAAGTAGTATTTGGAAAATATTATCACAGTTCACACTCACTTCACAATACAGACATAACGAAAATAGTCAGTTCCTACAGACCAAGCAACTTTTATTTTATCTTTAAAAATCCCATTCGTTGCTACGGCATCGTATGTTTGTGTGTATAAACGTAAACCGCTCAGGTTTATAGAACTTTACGTCTCAAGCTGTGTCACTAACCACACAAAATATTTGAATAAGCTTCAGCAAATTTGCATTTCGGGGGTAAATTTTGGGGAATATGCTTCTATAACTTCTCACTTAAATATAAATAATCTTTGCTTTTATTACGTCTTCGTTTGAGTAACTTTTTGGAGCAACTATAGTTACTAAATAACTTCTACGTTAAGCAGACTTTATTTTAGGGTATCTTTAACCGTACCTCAAATAAAGACAACTCTTCTTTAAATAGATCACTTTATATACGATATCTCTGTCTATCAATCCGCAACTAACGTCTTTTTTCTCAGATACAGGTAGAATTCCCAATTTGAAATTAATATTGAATACCGAGATCTATGGTTAACTTTCTTCAAGGTATAAAAAGTTCTAAGTCAACCCAGTCAAGTATAAGTTACTGCCATTCATAAGATGTTTTCGCAAAACTCAAAAGCGAGAAAGAACACGAAGTGAATCAATGTAAAAAATCGGAAGAAAACAATGGAAGCTGAAAAAATTTGTACAAAATTTACGACCGCAAGGATAGAAGATCGCAACGGCGATGCAACGCCCAATGGCGTAATTTATATTAATGAGAACTGGTCTCTCGGTGTGTGAGACAGACTGGAACTCAACCAGTTTTTTACCAATATCAGTCTTAATGTCCCAACCATTTTTATGATCTACTAATTGGTTTTGTCTCGGTCACGTACCGACAAAGTCGCACGACCAAGCAATTCAACGGTCTAGTGCGATGTTGTGTATTAACCGTGAGGTCTCACTTACCCCTTCCAAGTAAATTTCTTTAACTGTTACTCACTATAAGGTGAGAATGCAGTCAAGTACTAACTTGTTCTGAATAAAACAAGTAAATAATATAAAAATTTAATAAAAATACGACCGCCCTGCGGTAAAACGAATTTTTCAAAAAAAAAAAACATGCCAATGTTACTCGGAATGATGTAAGGATTCTTACGATACCCCATAATATGTCCAAATTTATTCAACCGTTCAGAAGGTATGGTGGAATACAGAAACTCACATACATACATACATACATGAACCCTAAAAACATTAGACTCCTTTTTGGGCAATCGTGTAAAAAGAGTATCCAACAACTGAAACTAGGCAACGAATCTATAAAAAGTAGTTACTCAAAAATTGTAGCGAAATACTTTGTGCCGTTATTACTTCATTAAGCGTTCCACATCCCTCTACATCCCTGTCATAAAACTTCGCACGAGAAACTTTGATTACAGACTTTATCCAACTAATTACATTTTGCTTTTATATTTTGTAACATAATTGCTTCATAACAGACTGAGCTCTACTCTACTAGGTATCTACGACCTTTGACGTCCTCTTTTACTGAGTAATGTGTTTCGTAGTTGTTAATTAACAAAGTTATACACAATTGTAATTAGTACAATTATGTATTGCCTGCGGCAGAAATCACTAAATCACTTTCGTTAAATTGTCATAAAAAGTTTACTGAGTTGCAACGATTTGATATTATAATATTCGTACAACAAAAATAAGATGTATATATACCTCATATCTGAGTCAACCTTTTCATTATTTAGGTCCTTATTACGTGGACACTCACGGTAGGCCTGGTCTCAAAACAAGATCAAAATCGCTCAGCGTGCTATGAAAAGGGCTATGCTGGGTGTTTCTCTGAGGGATAGAATCCGAAACGAGGACATCCATGAAAACCAAGGTAATCGACATAGATAGTAGATTAATGGATTCCTTTATTTAATGTAGTCTGAGAATGGATTAGCAAGCTGAAATCGCAGTGGGCGAGTCATGTGTCGCAGAACCTACGGGTTGGGATAGACGTGTTATGGAGTGGAGATCGCGGAGACCGGTAAGAGCAGCGTAGGACGACCTCCAACGACCTCTCCGACCCGCTAAGCTGGAGACCTAAAAAGGTCGCTGGTAGCGGGTGGATGAGGAAGGTGGGGAGAACTGTGTATGGTGGCACGCTCTCGGCCTATGTCCAGCCGTGGACGTCTGTCATCCACAGCCTCAATACGTAAGTAAGTAAGTACCTATACTTATTGCCCAAAACTAAGTTTAAGTAAAATAGATAGAATATCTATCCACGAAATTGAACTATAGGTAGGTATGCTCATACAATATACACAACATCCAATTTTGTACCATTGTGTGCCGTATACCTATTATAAAGCAAGTCATCCCTACCTATGAGGTTTTCCATCGTTGAATTTCATATTATGATGTTGATGAAAAATAGAAGCGAACCGTAATACCCTCTATAAGCCACCTTCCTTGGTGTTTGGACAAAGTTTTATGAAGCGAGATGAGTCGCGCGCTGAACTATTACCGGCGATAAGTTACTCTCTGCACCGAGATTACTCTGAGATTACATTCTACTGGAGTTCTCTAGAATTTTCCTTTGATTACAGATAAATTTTAGTTGTGTTGTCTTTTTTTATAACAAAGAATAATGAGACAAGATAGATTTTCACATGATGTTAATTGATGCACATGCCCATATCCGATGCAGTATGACCAATGACGAAATACACTACGTATACTAAGAGGACGAGAAAGATGTGACGTATGTTGAAGCCAAACTTTCCTGGCCACACAAGCCAATTGACTACTTTTGTAACCAACTGGTTAAAATAGTTAAGATGGTGACTGCTAATTCAGCAAACTGGCGCGTTTGGGTATTCCGTCACTCGTTAGGCTACGTTAAGCAGTGATAGGGTAGTTAGGGTGTCACCCTGATAAATTGGTACGCCTCTGAGGGCATTATTTGATCTTGATTGCTCTAGTAGTTGAAGCAGATATATATGCTTTATCTAGTTCTCACGACCACTTTATAAATAAGACCAAAAACAAATTGTTTGTGTATATGAGCATATTATGTCTGAAACTCCTGAACTGCCTTAGTTTACCTGAACTTTAGAATGAAGATACTTCTCTCTAACTCTATCACAGAATTTTTCTGTACCGCACAAGCTTGATGTTACAATATGAGCTTTGCATTTTTTAGAGGACGCAATTGTATTATTTGGACATGTTTGGGGGGTCATTAGAAGCTTAATCTCAAATTTGTGGGGTCGCCACCCTTGTCCCCCGTTCGCCATCTTGGAAAAAGGGGTGAAAACGCTTTTTTCGCGATATCTCAGAAACTATGCATCTTACAAAAAATTTGTAAAGATATAATTTGTAGCAAATTGTTTTGCCTACTGTGGTATACTGCCTTTAGGCGGTACACCATAAACACTCCTTCGCCTCACTTCTTAATACTACATCATTACACTAAATATATTATTATTACTATTTTACACTATAGCAGTATACGTCCGACCGCTCCGGTAGGTTTGTAACGACTGCCCCCTAGCGGAGTATATATATATATATATATATATACTTGTCTATGACTACCACAGACTACACGTGTACACTACACCTACAATTACTTAATTTATATAACTTTTTGCCCTAAATTAAAGACTAAAGAAGTTATGAGTAGGTAAAGCCCGTAAGTGCAATATAGATTGCAAAAGGTACTTAGTCTGATTTGCCCCTTTTATTGGTCCACGGGTAGCGACTGTTTCGTAATAGTATAGTAAAGTTAAAAGCTATTATAATTAATAAGTTATCAACAATAACTAAAATGCCAGCGTCCGCCTTAACTTCTATATGAAAAGGGACCACCGCAACATCAAAATGTAAGACACATTTTGAACTTGCTGTGGTCAAATGTTTGTTGAAAGTTAATATCAAACTTTGATTTCATGCGTGGATATTATTAAAAGGGGTTAACTTATATAGATGAATATACAAGCTGTTGCCCCGCGGCTCCTCCCGCGCGAATTTTGGTTTTTACAAGTCCCGTCCCGGATCCCGGAATCCTGGATTTCCCTAAGTTTAATAGTGTTCCTGTTCCCACGCCCTTTTCTATAATAACCATACATATACCACCATACCGTCCTACCTATACTTTCCAAGAATATAATCTATAATTATCTCTAGCTATATATTGCTATGGCGAGTTTTGGATTTTTCGATATCCCACGTGGACTGTGATATTTTTCGGGATAAAAAGTAGCCTATGTCCTTTCCTAAGCTTCATTATATCTATGTTTCATATTTCATGATCATTGGTTATGTGGTCTAGGCGTGAAAGCGTATAACAGACAGACAGACATACAGAGTTAGTTTCGCATTTACAATATTATGTAGAATACAATTTGAATGTATTATTTTCGTCAATTTATAGCAAGCTAATTTGTGGTTCGAACTACAAAATAATCCTTTTATAAACATTAAATAGTTTTTACCAAGTTTACAAGAACAGTTAAGCATAAAATACGAGAAATTTTATATCAGGAGGAGGCTACATTACCAACTTGTTCTTAAATTGGAAAAGTTGAAGCTGCATTACAATATTACTAGTGAGAATAAGGAATTCAGTATACGGCTTTTCATATGCTATGCTTCCACGGTTCAGAACAAAAGTTTTACCAAGAACAATCACGATATTGTGGGCCAAGGCCTCAGAGAGTATCTGTGGCCATGTGCAAAGAGAATAGATATAAATCATCTATCACGCAGGATTTTGGTAGTCAAATTGTGGGAATGGCTGCATCATCTTCATTGGTTCATATCAAATTTTTTCCTTAAAAATGTCCTTTCTAAGAAATTAGTCCGAAACTACGAGTTTCTATGTTGAGTGAGTAACTCGGACTAATTTCTTTGACTGTACACTTTCAAGCAAAGAATTTTCATATGAACACATGAAGATGAAGCAGCCATTCCCACAATTTTACTGCCATGTTATTAGCTTACAAATTGCGGAAAACTACTAATTTGAATTTCACGGGCACTCCCGTCGCATGCCAATTAAGAAGTAAAAGACTCAAACGGAACCACGTCTCTGCACTAAAATTATGTATCGAACCTATTTTCTAATAACTCGCCGTAAATACTCTATTCCGATTTCGCATTGTGAAGTCAATCTCCTGAGGATGTCCCGGTGTCGGGACGAAATGTGTGTTGGAGAAAGTCTGCTTATTATGGATTTCTGCAAAATAACACCTGTTTCCATTCAATACGTGAAGATGATGCTGGCATTCCCACAATTTCACTCCCATAACCCTATTATGTCTTATTAAGTAACTTGTAAATTGCGGAAAAATACGGAAAATTTGAATTTTGCGGGCACTTCCGTCGCATGCCACAAAGTGAGTGAAAATCTCAAACGAAACCACGTCTCTGCACCAAAATCGAACTAAGTATATCAATAAGGGCCTGTTTAATTAATTCACCCTACGGCGATTAAGCCGTAGATTACACGAGCTACATGCGCGAGGGGAATAAATGGGTGTGAATTTTTAACGCCACCTGCCCTATCAGCGTGATGGCCATAGAAAAATCGCGAGCAATCAATTAGGCACTTGAAATGGATTTAGGTTCGGTTATTGGTTGAAAAATAAACGCGGCTATGGCGGCTCGTTACTGTACAGTGTGCTATTTGTTAGGATTTGCCGCGTTGCGTACCCACGCAGCCTGGATTTTGTGATGGTTATCGAAAGGTGTAATCGTTGGGTTTTATTGGCAAATAAATAAAAACGTGAGCGCATTTTTTTTAGATGCGAAAACTTTACACCACGCTTTTAGGGTTGAGTTGTAAAAGTGCGTGAAGGAGCCCTATATTGTTTTATCTTAATCGTGCACCTATCCAGCAATCGTCGGCATATTATGACCGAAATTCTTACATATTTCAATTTGATGGATGGAACAGAATTAAATGAAATTAAAAAAAATTATGAGAATAATGGCTACATCAATCACGTCACACGTGACTTCCCCGCAACAACTGTCATTCTAATACATAATATATTTTTATGAATTTCTTTGGATTCCATTAAATCGAAATATGTCATAATGCTCAGGCTTCTGAAAAATGGATACAGGATATCCTATATCCATATTTCAGAAGCCTTACCCAAAGATAACTCGTATATACTGTTATATTTAGGTAAAATTATTATAATGAACTCATTGAGTATTCATTAACATATTTTTTTTATTATTTTCTGAATACGCAGGACTCTAAAATTAGCTAAATTAACTTGTATTGTACTCGTAACTAGGTAGATGAGGAGTGCATAGAGCGAAAATTAGTTTAATTTTTTTAATTGCATTTTTAGCAATGATGCAACCAAAATGGAAAATGTATGTTAAAGAATTTAAACATGGTAAAGGTTTTACAAAACCACCCTTACTTCGTATCTACTTACTCGTACCTCAAAGTCTGAGAGATCTTTATCGAGTACAGTAAAGCAACGAACATTTCCAGTTGACACCCAAACGGTGTACGCAAAGCTCTACCTACTCCATAAACGCAAATAAATCGCAACGTAAGACTGCGTAATGGCCTTAAGGGCGCAAAGAAAAAACTTCTCGGCAGCTATTAACTTTATTTAGGATGTTATAAACATTTTAAACGTTATCGGGATTCCTACCGATTTTGTGACGCCTTAGGCTACCGGTGTTGGATTTTCGATTGGAATTTCAATTTTGTTTCGCCACATGCGCAAAGTAACTAAAAACCTATTTATTCTATTTCTAAAATTGCGTTCGAAACGAAATTAAATAAGATATATTGGAATGACAGCTGTCATCGATAGTTCACGTGATCAAGTTATAGATGCTTAAAATATTCACCGAATATTAAGTTATATTATATACATTTTAAAAATAAATTAAAATAAAAAATATTTAAGGGAGCTCCCATACAACAAACGTAATTATTTGCACGTCGCAATTTAGCCCCGAAGTAAGCGATACTTTGTGTTATGGGTACATAATGTTTTATATAAATAAATATATTAGGTATATAAAAAACACCCAGAATTTGAAAACATTTCAAGCCTATCGCACAAACATAATTTCCAGTTTAAAGAAACGAACCCACGAGCTCCAACGCTGACGGCAGAGTTTAAATAAATATAGCTTTAATGAAGGAAACATTTAATTTAATTAATACAAGTAGGTTGGTATAATCGAGTAGGTATATGAACAGCAATTACACGAGCGCAAGTAGGAGAACAAGCACGGCCGAGGCTGGCAAGTTAAACTGTCATTAAGGGCAAGCTGCCAACTGAATTGTGCTTCATATATTAGCCCCTTTTCTGAAATGCCACACTGTACTATTAACGCTAGGAGGAATGTTGAACATCCACTATTATGGGACCGCAGAGAAACTATGTAGGTACATATACTTTAGTTGTTAAACTGTGAAAAATAAAAACCACATACCTACTATAGGAAATACTTAAAATGATCGCTTTCATCTTTTTAAGTGGTGGACCTTTCTTGGGACCACCTTCGTAATTATAATATTTTAATCATTAACTGAAGAAATTTCTGGTGGCCAAACCTATCAATCCTACTTACTTTTGCTGTCATTCTCTCCCTTAAATAAAATACGTAATACTTTGTAAAACTGTAACTTTAGTAGAAGAAATACAAAACACTTTTCCGTTTTGTTGTCAAAATTTCATCCCCAAAATAACATTTTTCGTATCACAACATAATCATGTTACTCGGTTCTATTGTAGCGAAACATAATTAAAAATTCTGCAAAGTTAACCGAGATTAATGTTTGTTTTGTACTAATCTTCGCCTAACACAACAAAGCGGGGAAGATAATCGTTAACACTCCGGGTAGAATACATTAATTGATAATAAGTTAAAGGTTATACACAGTGGGTTGACGTGGGGCTGAAATATGTGGAAGTAGCTAATATACTAGGCAACACTATTGAAACGGACGGAAAATATCACCTCCTTTAATAATTCTAGTCTATTTATAAATAGCCTAGCTGACCGGGCAAACCTTGTTTTGCTATAAAAAATATAAAAAAGTAATAATTAAATAAATTAATACTGAATTTTGAAAAGTTGTGGAACAAACGTTAGTAAACAAATACGGGCCGAGAGCGATTTGGTATGTTTATATAACTGTGTATAAATAAGATTTGAGAAATATATCATTCTATAATTGTTTTGGTTTTTTATACTAAATGTGTTCCCTTTTTAGTTAAAAAAATCCATATTTTTTTGGATTTTTTCAGTCAAAATATGCATCTTGAGTCGATAATTCAAGAAACCTATACCGTGTTGTAAATCAAATCCCCTCGCCGTCTTTCTTGGCAAATTGTTTTTTTTATCGTCCTTCTAGTGTTAATAAACATCAAACTGTAACCTAGTTATAACAATTGATTACTTTACCTACTATGATAAATGTAAGTCCTCCCGTGGCTCGAGCAATCTAAGTTGCCAACACGAAACCATATTATAAACTCTGCAACCCTCCAATTCCTATCTAGACCGTAAATTGTCCTGCATCAAGTGGCTACCGGCACACAGTAAACGGAAGCCTTCTCTCACCCCTAACTCTATGAACATAGAATAAATCCTATCCTAACACTGCGTAATGGCTCCAAGGGTACAACGAAAAAGTTCTAGGGTGCTATTAACTTTATTTAGGCGGGTTATAAACCTTCAAAACTTTATCAGAATCCCGGCCGCTTTTGTCCGACCTTAACTTATTGATACTTTGGGACAAAGTAACTCGTAAATAAGTCGCACCTGCTGTTACAATTTGTAATAATTTGCGAGAATTTATTAATTAGGTAAAGTATTCTAATAGAACTTTGTAGCTATAAGTATGTAAGAGTGTAGGCAGTCAAACTTTTTGTAAAAAATGATGCTTTTAAAACATAATGTAGGTAAATCACAGTAGTAAGAGTAATTAAAGTCCCACTAGTATAGCGGTTGTATGAATTCGAGGAATAGAGGAAAGTTAATTGTTATAATATCCACCTTTGCTTTACCACTTACGCAAATATTTTTATTTTTGAATAAATATTACGACTTTAAATAAATTTCAATCTAGCCCCAAAGTAAGCGAGCTTGAATTGATAAATATAGGTATGTACTCGTAATACATATAAAGACTCATACATAGAAAAACACTCCGACAGTGGCAAACATTCATGAACATCATACAAACATTTGCCAGTTGTGGGAATTGAACACACGGCCCCCTTATACAGAAGGCAGTACACTACGAAGTTACAAACTGCACCAATCGGTCGGTATAACTGCTAGTCTTATAATAATATATCCATTAGTATTTGGTCATGCAATACGAGTACATCCATGAGCTTAGACGTACTGTTGCCCTAATTATGAATGTAATAGATCTATTCCGAGGTCAAAAAAGCAACTCATGCGTGCTAGAGGCGAAAGCTTTGCATGTACCGGATGGGTATGCAAGTGCGCGTCGTCGCAGACTATTTGCGCCCCGTACTGCAAAACTGAGATGGCGAAGCACGCGCCAGTAGCTCGGTCACTGCGCTTGCTCAATGAGCTAACCCGTAGGTATCCAGAGTTGGACGTATTTCACACCCCGCTGCGACAGCTTGAGCGAACGCTCAAGTTGATGATAGAAAAATTATGACATCTTTTATTTTTTAATTGCTAAATTTAATTTTTAATGTTATGATGTTAAGTAATAAGTAATTTTATTAGTCTAAAGAATTTATTGTGTAATTTTATTTTTAATGTGATGACTGAATATTGTTTAACTTAATGACTGTGTGACCCAGGGAAACGTATTGGATTTTTCTGTAATGTGTTCCTGGTTATGTAATACTAAATAAATAAATAAATAAATAAATAAATAAATGTCTGGTAGTGGATTGTAACAAGGGCCGATACAATGCAGTAGGCTCGTCTTTCCCACTACAGATGGATGAATACGTAATGTATTTATTTATGTATTCAGCTCTACACAATCTGGTAAAATATGAGTCTGCAGCGGTATCACACGCTGCATTGATACCTCCTGTTGAATTATTAACGAGGACCCCGCAAAACGCCTTCGCATCTACACTGATCGGTGGGATGCCATGACAATGTCCCACTGACCATGATGGACGACTGTTTACGGGAATTGTTCGCATTTGGCTGTAGGATATTATGAAAATTGCCTGTTCAAATCCTTTTCTTTGGGCTCCACATCTCATAAATCGTTTTTGGCCCTTTACATAATAAACCCTAGCTGTTGGGCAAACGTGGATCCAGCCCTCAAAAAATTGTATAGGCACTTGAAAGTCGGCTATGCGCGAGTTGGAGATCGATGCTTTCCGAATCACGCAAAGTTCGTGTGTTTTTTATAGAAATGAAAACTTAATTGGGTGCTTTGAACATTATTAAGATGGATTGTAATGTATTGACTGCCTTGTTGGTCTAATAGTGACAAAGTGCAACTGCGGGTTCAGTAGCAGATTTCCGGGTTGGGATACTTAATAGAATTGGGGTTTTCTGCCAAGGGTCAGGGCGACAGCCCAAAAAACCAACGGACTATCCTAGTCCAGTTAAGCGCCACCGCCTTCTGCACCTTGGCCACAAGTGAATTGCCATGGAAACCCAGTCGCCGCAAATGGTGAGCGAGGCAGACTGTGTTGAAACCATTGGCAGATATCAAGATTGGAATGATTTATGTGGACTCAACATGGCGAAAACCGCGTGAGCCAGATCCATATATTCATTTTTTCTCCGTCTCAGCTCTCACGAGGTTCTCGTCGTATGGGATCGTGATGTCCACTAAAAACACCCCCGACTGTGCCCGGTCTATCACCACGATAGTAGGCCATTTAGCCAAGATTGTTATCATTATTGTTAATAATAGTTGGGAAGTCCAAGAGGGGATTCCGGTAATTACTCGAGTGGGTACCTATTGGATTTTAAATAGGTATTAGATGCTAAAACAAATGAATAGCTATACTATTTTATTTTTTCAAAACCTGTATTAGCGTCCCCCACCACTGAAATAGCAAACCTCATAATATAACCTCTTTTTATTTTAGCACCTAATATTAATTATAATGCTCCTCCTGACGCTCGAGTAATTACCGGTTTAGCATCGTGGGCTCCCCTACTATCGAAATATATAAAAGAAGATACTGACTGACTGACTGACATATCAACGCACAGCCCAAACAGCTGGGTCTAGAGACTCCAAATTTGGCACACATGTTCCTTGTGAGGCCTAGGGGTGCACTAAGAAAGGATTTTTCAAAATTCACCCTCTAAGGGGGTGAAACGGGGGTCCGAAGTTTGGATTTTATTGAGTTAAAATACGTCTTCACGCCGCAACTACTGTACCAATTTGGCTAAAATTTAGAATGGAGGTATATTTAATTATATCTTGCATTACTACATAGGCTACTTTTCATCCCGAAAAAATTCATGGTTCCCGTGGGATAAGTTAAAAACCGAAATTCACGCGGAAAAAAAATCTCACGCCGCAAGTACACAACCGATTTGGATAAAATTTGGAATGGAGATAGATAATATCCTGAGTTAATAAATAGGGTACTTTTTATCCCGGAAAAATCTATGGGTTTTGCAGGAGAAGGGAAAAACAGATATTCACGCGGGAAAAATACTACTTCCCGCCGTAATTACTGAACTGATATGGCTGAAATTATGAATAAAGATAGATTATATATTGGATTAATACGAAGGCTACTTTTCATCGCGAAAAAATTCATGGTTTCCGTGGGATTAGTAAAAAACTGAAATTAACGCGGAAAAAAATCTTCATGCCGCAAGTGCACAACCGATTAGGCTGGAATTTGGAACGGAGAAAGATTATATCCTGAGTTAATAATGAGGCTAATTTTTATCCCGGAAAAATCCATGGTTTTTGCAGGAAAAAAGATAAACAGATATTCATACGCGAAAAATACTACTTCACGCCGTAATTACTGAACTGATATGGCTGAAATTCTGAATAAAGATAGATTGTATCCTGGATTAATATAAAGGCTACTTTTCATCCCGGAAAAATCAGGGAAACCTGAAACATTGATGTTCACACGCGAGAAATACTACTTTACGCTGTAATTACTGAATTGATATGACTGAAAATCGGAAAGGAGATAGATTATATCCTAGAATCAACTACATTTTTCTCGGGAAAATCCATTGTTTTCGTGATAATGGGGAAAAACAGATATTCATGCGGGAGAAAATTTATTCCTTCACGCACAACTATTGAAAATTTTTGGTTTAAAGTTGAAATGAAGATAGATTTCATGTAAATTAACACAAAGGGTACTTTTTATTGCGAAAAATGGATGGTTCCCGTAGAATAGTTAAAACTTAAATTTACGCGTGCGAAGCCGCGGGTATCTGCTAGTAATAATATAATTAATGACAACATCGTAATAACTATTGGCAAAATTAGTATTTAATTTTTGTCAACCAATTAAGGAAAAATGTAAATTTTAGTTAAATGCCAAGATTATAACTTTCATAAATTGGCCCGATTGGATTCTGTGTTTTAGAGTTTCAAACAACTTTGAGGGGATATCCCTCCTCTATAGAGGATTAGTTGAAAGTTTGGAAGGATAAGCTTCGCGTCTAGTTAACTACTTTTCACCGTAGTGTTACGGATCACACTAATAAATACTTTGATCTTGTTTTAGGTAAATCTGAAACTGTTGTTGGAAATATCGTGTTGGGTGCTTCAATACTATATTTATGAATAGGATACTTCATGTTCATAGTGAGATAAAGCATAGAGATACTATGTATAAAGCCACTTCTTTCCATCATCCGTGATTGACGAACCCTTTTTTGTTTAACTTTAACCAATTTATCTATTACACTTATTAATTATTAGAATAATAGGTAAATAATTAATTAATAAAAATTAAAAAGAAATATGACTTAGCTAACAAATAACTTTTTAATTTATTTATGTCATGATAAAGAAACTCACATATATACCTACATGAACCCTAAAACATTACACTCCTTTTCTGGGCAGTCGTGTAAAGACTGTAGAGATGTTATGAATATGACATTTTGGATACATTACATGCATCATTCCAATTTTAGTCCATTTTAGTCCAAAATTATATCCTTATCCAGTAATATAGGAAATAAAATTATATCGGTTTCGGATACGGTTTCGCATATGTGATTATTTCGGATTATCAATTAGTTTCGGATAGTTTCGGTTACGGATATTAAATTAAAGTAAAGTAGAAACAAAAATAGTATGTAATTTACGTTCACTTTCAAAGATTGACGTGGTACGCACGCCATGAAACAAAAACTTGCCGAAACATGTCGTTTTATTTAGACACCGAAACTATCCGAAAATCCTAAACTATCCTAAACTTGTATCTGTCTGTTAGTGTGTAAGTTTAGTTCTTCACGCACCATAACTACGAAACCGATTTGGTTAGGAATATAGATAGATTATTTATCATTTCCTGGATTAATACACAGACAGACTATGATACTTACATACTCAGACTGCATTAAAATAAAGGATTATACACTGCTACTTTATATTACGGGAAAATCTACGATTTCTGCGGTTCTGACGAATTGATTAGCACTCGAATTTCACGCGGTAGGAGCCGCAAGCATAAACTATTTGTATTGTTTCAATTGGATATCAGAATAACTTTGATTTCAGTCAGTAACTGAATCCATTCATGGTTAAGTGCTGTTGAGTTTTATCAATAACTCAAGTGTTCTGCGTAGCTAAGTAACTTACTCGATATTATAAATTTCAATATATTTATTACCTCTAAAAATTCATTGCTAGAAAAAAACCGGCCAAGTGCTAGTAGGACTTGCGCACCGAGGGTTCCGTACTACTATATAAAAAGTAGAACCTTAAGAATTACGTTTCTTACCGAACCGCAAACCTTATTTTTTGAAGAAGACATTTTGAATTAAAAACTATCAAGTATTGAAATAAATAATAATTGGTTTTAGAATATAAAAGTAACGTCCTTTCATAATATAATATGATAACAAACTCATTACCTATTGAATCTTTGATGACCCGGTTTTCTTCCTTTTTAAATAAAAATAAAAAAGATTTCTAATGTGATTGCAATGACGTCGGGCCATTATTCCTATAACACTTCCATACATGTCGAAATCTTTAATTGTAACTGAAATAAAGGGTCGTAACAGACAGACGGACAACAAAGTGATCTTACAAGGGTACCGTTTTTTGTACTTTTGAAGTACGGAACCCTAAAAACGGAATTTGTAGGCTCTTACCGCCTATGAATGAGAGATCACGCCCGAGGGAAGGTCGTCGAAGGTGAAACCGACTCCCAAACGATCTGAATATTTTACCTTTTTGTTTTAACATAATGGATTTCTTCATCCCGCGAACGGCTGGTGGCTTAGTGATTTCGATATATCGAACATTTTCATAAAAGATTATTTAAATGTAAAAAGAAAAGGTACAATAATATGTAGTAGGACTGACTTTAATTGAAAATGAAAATAGGCTCTTAAAATATTTAAAGTCCAAACGAGACGAATTGGCAAGAAACTCGTTACTTGCTTTTTCAAAATTATATTTACAAGTTTTCGTACTATGAAAAATTATTATGTATATTTTTAAGACATCTTTTGAGGAGATGGAAGCATATCCCTGACCCTACCATTCCAAGAATCCTTGTCATTTAAAAATTCTTCAATGGTATAGGAACCCTGACTTATAAACTGTTTTTTGACAGTGACTTTAAAGCTGTGCAAAGGTAAGTCCAAGGTTTTTTTTACCCTCTATTACTTAGTACTTGACTGCGGCACAGAATCGCGCTCGAATTCAAATCTCGTATTCGGGCCTCTTAAGAACTTTATAATTTCTAATATAGGTCTGGTTTGGCGGTAGGCTGCTGCCGTAGTTACCACTTTATTAGTTAAGATGCACCGACAAGCGATTAAGCGTTGCGGCGCGATACTGTGTAAAAACAGGTGTGAGTTTACTTGTGAGTGTCATCACTTATCATCAGGTGAGATTGCAGTGAAGAAACTAATTGATAATGAGAAGTCATTCTTAACGATACGGTCTCATAAAGACATTCATGTAGGTATATTGTATACAAATATTAAAGCTTTAACACCCTAATTAATATTAAAGTGAGCGAGCTATGGTCCCTACTCACGAGGTACGAACAATTTATAATTTTTAAACCGGTAATTTATTAATGGATTTTCCTCGATTATAGACGGATCTCTGTTTAACTACGGTATTAATTAATTCACACTGTAATTATTATATTTTAATAATTAAAACAGTAATAATACGGGCAGTAGTAATACGGGAATGTGAAGCGGCTGAAACTTTGCTAAGCTTATTATCTGACAAAACAAATACACACTTTTTGTATTTTTTATCAATAAATAGCAACTTTTTCCTTTTATTTTTTAGGAACTTAATTGAAATTCATTTTTATAGTTACATTATATTATTTAAGATTTTAGTTTAAGTATTGCGTAACTCTAAACAGGTTTAAATTTCAAAAATCTTTTCTTTTGGGTCATTAAGTCAGTCATCTTTCCCTTTTCTATACAGGAGGTAAGCCATTATTCTACAGACATGTTACACTGAAGATACTCTGTTTGTCTTCAGATAACAAATTAAGCGTAGATTGTTACTAACGGTGCGGCGAGCAAATTAAGCCGAGATTCCTATTAAGACGTCAATCCAACGTTCCACTTACTTACCGAGCTTAATTTGGTAACCCATTATGAATTCTCTAATTTGTGTAAATTATTTCGATTTAACACTACGAGGACCAACGAGTGAGTTCACCAATCAATTAACCCTGGTTTATCGACCCATTTATTTATCTCTACTTTTTGAAACATAAATCGCATAATATCTCATCTGTCAAAAATGGATAGCATTTCATAATGTTTAACTATAGAGATTCAATTTTAGATTAAATCCGGTATAAAGAGTAGACTGTATTTCTTAAAATCACAATTTTACAATGAATTCAGTAAGTTTTGCTTCAATGGAGATTTTTAGTCGGAATACCTATGGATTTCAAAAAATTGGTATACTGTTAATGTTTTTTGTGCGTTGAAGGCGCTCTATTATAATCTTGCTTTACTTTAAAACCCGTTACACTATAAGTTCGCAAGCTTAAGCTAATGCATAATATTTAAATGGCTTAGTAACTTGATGCTACGAGACTAATTATTATCAATTAATATATTCCACTGAGAGCGTCGGCGATTATGTCGCGTCTACCCACTTTGTCGTACTACCGGGGGATTTAATAGGCAAACAATTATTATTATTATTGACCTGTAATTAGAATATTATGATTTATACACAAGGCCAAACTCCACCGCAATGGCTCGACTGTTTCCTAAGCGATTTTCCGTGTGTCTGAGAGTACGTCGTAAGCAATTTTTTGTATCCCTAATGGCAAGACAACGTTTGAAAGTTGAATATTAAGTTTGAATCTGAAGCAACTAACACTTTTAGTATAACGATTAGTCCAGAAAATGCCTTCGCCCATTCTTTTACAAAAACCAATCCTCGCGGACAAAATTACTTGCAACAATTACTAGTATATAAAATATAAATTACTTAGTGATTACTTAAATACCGAGATTGAAGCTACAAGACTAGAATAATATCGATTATATTGTATTCCAACTTTGTTGATGTTGTAACTTGTACTATGACTTGTAACTTGTATTAGTGAGGGATTTACGCAAATAAATATTTATTATCTACCTGTAATTATACAGGGTTATATAAAAAGTACCAATCTCTTTTTTTTCTCGATCTCTTTAATTTACTTCGAATTCGAATCTTTTCAATTTACTCGAAATTTTGAGAAATATCAAATATTAAATATTTTACAGAGATACTCTACTTCTGTAGGAACAAGTTAGAGTATTTCTGTCGTCGTCGTTAAAGAGTCGTGACCAGACAGACGGACAACAAAATGAAGTTAAGGGTTCCGTTTTTCCTTTTTAGGTACGGAAGTACGGAACTCTAAAAACACTCAACTCATAAGCTACTATAATATAATATAGACCACCGCTGGAATGAAAAATAATGCCCCTGGGACAGACGGTGAAACGTGAAACCAACCTCGGCCCATGCGAATAATTTTACCTTTGTTATAAAAGGGCGATTCACTTTTTGCTGTGTAAGTGATTTTAAAAGGTATTTTTAGACAATTTACGGTAAGGAAAAATGTATAACAGCGTTACTCTTTTTAAATTTCTAAAAGTAACAAATGCCTGCAATAATTTTTGAGTCAATATTTATTCTGTTAAACATTATAGGAGTAGAGCTATGCTTACTAAACTAAAACCCTTTTGAAGTACTTAACCCTAGAGAGATTCTAAAATTCTAAGATGACCTGTGGGTAAACGAACCTGCGACCTCCCACTCGAATTCGAGCGCGCTCCACAACCCTAGAGAATGACGAAATATGAAAAAATAGCAGGACAGATTGATTCGACTCTACGATTAGGTACGCATTGTCAAGTCAACATCTCCTGAGGATGTCCCGGTGTCGGGACGTAACGTGCGTCGATGAAACTGTTGGAGGAATTGCGTGTGATGTTTCCTGTGGCCGGTGTTCCTGCATATTCTTATCAAGTAGCTGATTATAGCAAAACTCCAAAAAATATTTTCTTCCTGTTAATTACGCATTTCCGCAAAATAACGCCTACTTCCATTCAAATGACGAATTCTGTCAAAACTATAGCTTCTGCTGCGAATGGATATGAAAATAATTTGTCACTCCGTTGCGCGTCGGTTACAAACGTTCGTACAACAACAAGCGTATTTTCGCGGATTGCGATCGGACGTTGCGTACTAGATGTACTTGTATACGCGTAGGCTGTACGTTGTACATTGTCCATTTTCTATTAGTTTTTCAATCCCCCTTTGAGCGAAACTATACCTGAAATAATATAATGGTAAAGTTGGGTGCAGCATGACTGTCTGTATTTTACTGGGCGTATCCGGGTTAGATTTCATAACATTTGTATTAACTCTAAAAGATAAGCAGCCGAAGCCAAATGACTAATTTAATTCTTTTTATAATTATGTACCATTATAATTAGGTTTCAAAAACTAATCGTAAGATAAGAATAGAATAGATAAAACATATGGCTACGACTGCTGAGAAGTAATCGTTCTGCTGCTGCTATCGATTTCATTAGCCTGTCGATGTCGATATCGTCAAAGTTGTGGTTTCAAAGAGTAGGTTTGGAAACAGCTTCGCGTTGAAACTGTCTTGCAATGTCAGCAAGTAAGTGCCATTTATCGCGCGAGCATTTTGGGCTACAATATTGATAATTGCGGAGAAAGAGGCTAGGATCAATTGGTCGTTCTTTTTTATTTTTTTACAAAGGAGGGGAAAAATCCTCATGGACGCTGTGCCGGACTCTTACCGACTAAAAAACCCCTCCTGGCTCCTAGCAGTGATGTACCCGCCATTAGGCCTACCACCACTGCCACTTGTCTTATCTAGTCTTTCCTTTCATTTCCCTCCTTTATCTTTATAATTTCCTCCATGAAATTTTGTACGGTATGCCAATTTTTTCTGCTTCGTATCATGAGGGATACAAGATTTCCCACCGAAATGTCTGCAGTTAGTTCTCTTGCAACCTTCTCTCTTTCCAGAGCGAAACGTGGGCAGTGGAAAACAGTATGCTCTGCATTATCGTTGGGGTCCATACAGTACCTGCACTCGCAGCTGTCTTTTTTCTTTATTCGTGCTAAATACTGCACTTAGCACGAATTTGTCGATCGTATATGTCTGTAAAGTAGGTCTGTGTTGAACAATAATCTGTGTTCAAAGCCGGAAGAGATAATCCACAGACGATACTAATACACGAAGCTACATTCCGAATAACATAGGATAGAACGTTTGTATCGATCAACAATCGGGACATACACGGCTGTCCGTTAATTATGGTTCGTTACAATCCCGTGAAATATGAGCTCGCAGCGATATCGTACACTATTGTGATACGTGGGGAATTATTTACGATCCCCGAAGGCTGTACAAAGCGATTCAATGACCACTTTTAACACACAAAGCGTTTAAGCCGAAAAGTGGATCAGTGGTACATGATTGTGACTTGTGATACTCGTAATGCGGCTTCGATTTTACCTCTTATTATTTATAAGCTATTATTTCTATTATTAAAAAGAAAAATCTAGACTTAATAATTCAGTAAATCAGAATCGCCCATAACCCTTGGTCCTAGGTCTTAAAAGTTCAAGTTGCTGGAATTCATAAATATATGTAATTTATAATGTAGACAAGGGGATAAGGAAGGATTTTTCGGAGGTCCCTAGGAGCATATATAAGCGAAATATGGGTAGGATTTTAATGTATAAAATAATGCTTACTCAACTCGAAATTATTTATGGGCGTTTACATGGCTGAAACTAATATAATATTATAACCTACAAATGGGTTATGATGCAGTATCAGTTCTGCCTGTGAAATGAGTTACAAAATTATGTATAATTTATTATATGTATTGATGATGAAATAAATCTTGAATCTTTGCATCTATATAAAATTGAAATTCTTAAAAATAAATAAAGAAAAGAGGAGAAAAAATTTGGATAGTTGGTGCATGGACGTTTTCTATAATATTGTGAACAAGTCATGGTACAGAGTAAACAGCGAAATAATGAAGGCTCGTGTGAACTGAGAAATTCAAAGAAAATTGGATCGAGGTGCCAATTGACGGAAGTCCCTCGTTTCCTTGCATTTTGTTGTCGCCCACTCTTTACTTCAAATTTTCCTTCTACATTTCATGAGCGTCTCATCCGAATATGATAACCTTTGTCCTGACCCTTTTCTATATTACGAAAAAAATAAATAACAAGCGCAGGTATGTTACAATTAAATAAAAATAAAAAATATCACGACCAATTCTCAATTAATAAACACCCCTGCCCACCAAATTCAAAAACGAGCAAAAAAATCACATTATTCTTGTATGGGACACCCCCTTAAATATATGTTGTATTTTAGATGAACTAATTATTTTCAAAGTGAATATAAATAATTAAATATTCCGTGAAAATTTGAAGCCTCTACCTGTTACCGTTATCAATATCGAGCATAAACAAGCAAAAAAATCACGTTAGTTATATGGGACAGTATAAAGGGAAAAATCACGATTTCCCAAATCTCTAAGCTGAAAAATCTTCTGTAAAATTGTAATATTGTGTAACATTATGTCCTTCCGCGGTGAAAACCCAGCTTATTCCATCGTTTCGTGAATAGCGTGAATGTAGTCCGAGAGATGAGGGACGAATATTTTGACGTTAGCTCATGCAGCGGTAGTAAAGAGTTAGCAGTAATTCAGTCAGTTTCTGCATCACACAGCAATTTTTAAATTTTTTGATGACCATACATTTTTTCTTAATGTATTATATAATATGCAAATCAAAACTAGGAAACTTCTTCCAACACTGTTTTTTCAACTACAGCATAAGAATAACTTCTCTGTATACACAATTTCAAAGGTTACACTATGTTAAAAGTGGTGGATTGAATGAAAATAGAGACTGCCTAAGTTTTTCATATTTTATTTGTCATTTTGTTGTATGTGTAATGTTGAATATTTGATATTTCTTAAAATATCGAGTAAAAAAGTCGTAGAACAAAAGTTGTTGGTTTTAATGTAAATAAATACAGACCGAGAGCGATTTGGTATTTTTAAATAACCCTGTATAATCTAATCTGTAAATTAACTATAACGATAAAGGTTTTTCTAGAACTATCCAAATGTTTATTTTTCACACACAAATCCTCACTGTATGTATAAGTAGGTACCAAGTGGCAAGCTTAACTCGAGCTACGATTCACGAATGTTTTTCAGATACACCACGTGTTGCAGAAACTGTCTGACTGACTTTGACTGACTGTCTAATGTCAGACTGTGATGTCAGAATATCAGCCCCTATAAAACTGTAGAACTTTTCATCCCTCATCTCTTCAACTAATAAGTCGGATGAAGACGTTATACCTTTCACAGTATCCCCTCCCCTTCACGCCGGTGGTCGTAGTGTGAAAAATAATATTTCGCTGGTAATGCGCTATTGGATAAAATTTTCTCCTTTTTAGGGTTCCGTACCCAAAGAGTAAAAACGAGACCCTATTGCTAAGACTTCACTCTCCTTCCGTCTGTCACCAGGCTCTATATCTGGAACCGTGATAGTTGCAGACTGGAAATTTTCACAGATGGTGTATTTTTGTTGCCGCTATAACAATGAACACTAAAAAAATAAAGATCGTGACGGATTGAAAACCTCCTTTTTTTGAAGTCGGTTAATAACATAGAGTAAAATTAATAATAATGGGAGCTCCCATACAACAAACAAGATTTTGGTCGATGATCCTAAAAAACCAATTACCTACCTATTAGTAGTTAGTAGGTAGGCTTTACGTACTGTACGATAATGGTACGGAACCCTTCGTGCCCGAATCGGAATGCTCTTGGCCGATTATATACCTACTGGATAGCAGCTAGACTTCGACCACAAACTAACGTGGTGGTGTACCCACTTTATTTTTATTTTTAAAGATAACTCTTGAAAGGTTTGCAATAAGTTTTGCAACAAAGTTTATCTGTACAGTGAGTTTATCACTGCTATTAATCGTCACGGCTTATTATTAGCTTTCTGCACTCCATCTCCGAATAAACTTCTTGTATGATTATTATACTTTACCCGCCATATTCGTAGCATTTGTTCAAAATTTCTTTTCTCCTATCTGTTAACCAATAAAATTCCTACATTTTCTTGGATAGTTTGGCATCCATTCGTATTCAATTCAAGCATGTAAGCGCAGCGTAGGACGACCTCCTGCCCGCTGGACCGACGACCTGAAAAAGGTCGCTGGTAGCGGATGGATGGGAAGGCGGAGGAACGTGTGTGGTGGCGCGCTCTCGGAAAGGCCTATGTCCCGCAGTGGACGTCCATAGGCTGATTAAGATGTGATCATATTATATGTGACTATAAACATAATAAATTAATATGAAAATACGAAGAAACCGATTTTAACAACAGTTGTTCGATTATTCCTACGTGTCCCGATTTCCTAGACACATACAAAGAACACTGTTTTACGAATAAATACGAAAAAACAATTCCTGCAGGATTAAAAAAAGCTATGCATAGGTTTTCTGTCTATTTGCCTATTCGCAAGAACAAGTAGTAGCAATATATTCTGCAAAAGGCAGAGCAGTAGGACCTATAGGCAAATGTAGTGCATACAACCAATAGAATTCAATAAGTGCACGGGACGGCATCTTACGGGAATGCTAAATTGCTCGGCTTTATTGCTTTAACCACTTGTAAGCCTTAGTAGGCAATACTGTTCCAAGAATTCTGTTACACTTCTGGCTAAATCTATCTTAGAAACGTTTATCGAGCCAACATTAATGTGTGCTTTGGTATCAGTGGTTGAGTAAGGAAAACGTACTGGGCCGTTATTCTGTATCTCAGTGATAATAACTCGGTGACCTTCAACGAGCTTTTTCGACATTTATTTTTTATCCATTGAAGGTTTGCAATAAAATTTTATTTTGGTTTCACTTAATGAAGCAGCAATATATAACGAACCATAGTCAACAGTGATTATTATCATTGGCAGTATTAATTTTACAGAATGTGGACTCTGTTCGGTTTTACAGAAATAATAATACAACTTCTTGCTATTCTTGTTAAGTGTAAGAATAACCCAAAAGCTCGTCTGAGTATCTTTTAAAATGTCTTGAAGCTACATAATAACTTAATTGGGTATCATTAAATCCGATTGCAGCTAAGTCCTCTCGTCTAAAAGGTAATAAATAATTACCAGCTATTTATACAAACAAGTTAGTAATTGAAAACAATCTTTTAGAAGAGCACCTCTAAAACGTAAAGAGCTTTCACGAATGAAAACAGGGGGCTTTTAATCAGAAAATCTGAGAGCAGAATTCCCCGAATAGAATTTGTAATAACAAGCCGCCTACGCCATTTTGAGGGTAGGTACACGAAACAACAAGAATTATTTTATTGTTACATAATAATTTTATTATTTTTAAAGTCAGGTAGGCTTGTTGTGTTAATAATAATGGTTTGATAAGCTCTATTATGGAAATTGGATACGTCTTGCATAAGCTTATAGGTCGCAACTGGGTGCATGTTTATTGAATTTTACTTTAAACCTTTTGTGATCATCCCCATTTCAATTTAAATTTTTGTCTCCAATGTTTTAATGGCGGCGTAGCTCTTAGCAGAAGCCTCCCCTAAAAGTGAAAGGGGTTTTGCTATTTTTATTTTTTTTGTAACTACACGTGTCAGGTACAGTCACGGGCTGTTATTAATACACCTTTAAAAATATTATAAAGAATAATCATACATGCTGATTCCATTGCAATGTTTTCCTTTACCAAAATACGGTATATTTATTAGCCACAAACAGACTAATCTTCTAAAAGTCAAAGGGGCATGCCTGCGGCGTATACCCCAGACCTATCGATTGAAGTCCCTAATGTGGGCTTCAATTTAGTAAAAAATATTTGTAGAGTCGTAAGTAGAGTTGTTTATGTAATGCTACCAGAACATTGGATTTCCAACGTCTGCCGGGTCTACAAGATATGTGCAACCACTATGTTAGTGGTTAAAGCAATATGTCGCTGCACGCTGGGTCTAAAAAATGGGAATCAGGAAACAGGACGGCGGTACCATTGCACGGCGGGCCTATAGTAAAGTCCGTAAGTGAGACAGAGAGCACAACAGGCGGTCAGTTTCCCCTTTTTTTATGACCCAGCGTGCAGCTTAGCTTAGCTTGCCTATAGCTAGCTTAAATGGAGTGCTGTAGACCTTCGACTAGATAAAGATGTGACCAGATTAAAGAGAATCGCGGGTAGACACTAAATACAAGCTGCTCAGGAACCTGTAGGTTTGAAATCTTGGCAGGAGGTCTTTGTTCAGCAGTTGACACTTGACGACCGTCGGCTGAAACGGTGTGTTTACCGGTACTGATATTATGTACGGGTAAATACTGCAAAATCTTTTATTATAAAGAAGTTGCTACCTCAATGCCACACGCTACAATAATGACAACAATAAGTTGTTCTCGAGTGTGAGCAAAACATGCTCAACTTTCGAAAGCGATAAACAAGTAATAAGAACTGTAATCCTTACATCGCATCGGTATACTAAAAAGCTTTTAAGGCTTGTTGACTCGAGTCGACGTTGACAAAACGCCGCGAAAACTTATATCGCCCCGATCCATTTCAGTCCGGCATTAGGGTAAGTCTCAGAAGCCCTATTAAGAAAATTGCCCTCTTTATCGAGTTTGCAGCTCGCGCGGCTCATTTCGCGACCTTGGATTGATTTCCCTGAACGCCGTTTGTTCTTGTTTAGTTATTATTGTGCTGTAGTATGGAAATTACTATATTTTGTCCGCGGCTCTGCCCGCGTGAATTTCGGCTCTGCGCAATTCCCGAGGATTTCATGAATTTTCTATTCCGTTCCCTTTCTCAATCTGTGAACCTAAGTTCAAACAATTATATTTTTTTATAGTAAATCAAAAACATCGCTGAAAACGGTTTTCAACCCGTGTCCCCCAGCTATCACGGCTGGGTACTCTGCCAATTACTGAGCTATGTAAGCAATTACCGTTGACATGATAACTTCGATACATATTGTTTCCAGAAAGCAGACTGCGAAGTGCTCTACTGAGAAACTACTGCAGTTCTAATCTAAATCCAAATATACTTTGAACGAGAGAAGATACCTTGCCCTTTTTACTCATTTCTATTTTTAACCGACAAAAAAAAGGAGGACGTTCTCAATTCGTCGGAATCTTTTTGTGTATAGTGTTTCACAAACTTTTATTTAAAAATTATTTATAAGGACATTTTACATGGAATTTGTTATAGTATTCCTGTTAACTTATGAAGTGAAGCCATGGACGTCTCGCTGCTAAAGATATTGTGTCCTGCCTTAACACTGTGTTACTATTATGTGTAATGTGTATATTGGTCATAAGTTTACTAAAAATGTTTAACTTCCTTTCTCTTCTTTACCATTAATATTTTAATCCCTGCACAAATTTTTAATAACCCGATCAGATCTTCGAGATCTTCCCACTTATCCCTTGTCTAAATTGTGAAGGGAATCTCTGTTCAAAATTTCGGCATCCACGGATAAGTCAGAACTTTATTCTTTATTTTATAAATTTTGCAACGTGTGTTCTATGAGGCATAAAATATTGATAAAGCGAAGAATTTATCACATATACAGTAACATTAACACAAATCAACGTCAATTTGGACCGGAGAGCATCAAAAATGTCGTTAACGGTTGTTCACTCGATTTGACGTTGAAGAGACATCACGGAGATTCATATCGCTCGCGAGTACAGTGAACTGAGAATCCATGATCACCAGATCTAGGTCATGATTAGATATTTCCAGTCGTTATTTTATTGTTTAAAATTTAAGCAGATTTGCAGTGAATTTGCGGTAAATTAGCAAACGATGTTCGCCTGACAGTCGGTGTTTGAGCACCTGTTGCATTCCAGATCAACATTCGTCCTATCTGTCCTCTCATGCCATCATCACGAGTTGTGACTTCATTCAGCTGACTTAATAAGAGCAAGGGCTTTTGTAATATTTCCAAAATTTAACCATATAGACGAACTACGAGGTACAAGTTATAGTATCTGGATATTTGTAAGAGATTCATTTATGATTTTAAGGCGCCACGCACTTACCAAGGAAGTATACTCAAACTCGACTGAGATCTTTGAATGAATACAAAAATTATAAAATAAAAATATTACGCGTAGTATGGGATCTGGTATTCCATTTCCAAAGATCTGGTGGAATTCGTGTTACATAGACCCGTCGAAATTACTACACAGCCTAAATGTCAGCCTGATGAGGTAAACGTGAGTCTGGTAATCATGATCTCCAAACCAGAGCATCCATTTATGTCAGATGTAGGGTAATCCTTGCAAGCCCTTTTTAGGAAATTGCCTTCTTTATCGTGCTTGCGGTTGCTGCGGCTTGCGGTCCGAGTCATCTCGTTAGAGCGCTTTTATATGACTACCTTTTACAAGGCAATCATTTAGTAGAGTTCCTCTCTCTTGAGTAATTGTAATAATAATTCAGAATGTAGAGTCTACTTATACAAGGTGTTTGTTAATTAGCATAGTGTTGCTGCAGCTAAACTTTTAACTTGATCCTAAAAACACATTAACGTAATAAGAAGCCCAAATTTTTTTATTTATTTTTCTCAATACCTAAAATATTATTTCATTTAGAAAAATAAAACTTAGCAACCCTTACTGTGACATCAACAAACCTCATATCATTTTCATTATTCCCAGTTCATTGAGACTGAACTAGCTTCATTTTAGGGATGTCACTTAAATTTTATGGTACATTTTTGAACTCTCTCTAGTTCCCTCAGGATATGATTATGTCTACGACTTATACTATTATGGATACGATTAGGATATGATCTTGTGATATTTTTTCATGCATCTATACATCGTTCCCTACTTAAGGCTTTCGGCTAATAAGGGTAATTAACTACACGTTGTTAACTCGAATACTGCTTGTATATTATATCTCTGTCGAAGTGGCACGCGCTTGGATACCAGTATGAGGTCACGGGTTCGATTCCCGCCACGGGCCACTTTAGAAGTTTATAATTTCTAAATTGTCTCAGGTCTGGTCTGGGTCTGGCTACGGCCATGTCACCTTACTAGCAAAAACTCACTGCAAAGCGTCAGGAGGGATGCTGCTTTGAAACAGTTTTAAAGGTTACTCGCAAGATAAGCTGTAAATTAATACCGTGCTCTCAACACACGGCTCCCAGAACGATCCAATAAATACAGTTCTAAACAACAATAAGACCTTATAATTGAAATCATGAACAGATTCTACTCGGTCTTAACGATATTAAATAAGATTAATGATCCACAAAATAAGCCGTTTCACCGGCGCAGAGTCCATATTTCACGAACAGTATTGTTCGGACATCCGCGCACTGGCCCGTAATTTATACCGGCTATCTCTCTTCGGTTTAGTATATTTATTTTAAGAAAGCGTACCTAAGCTTAAACTAACTTTTGTACTGATATAAATCTGGATATATCGTGTATATGTTCAGGGAATAAAGATAAAGTAGATTTGTGTTATACCTCTCATACCGTGAAAGCTACGAGGATGGTGTACCTGCCTAATTAAACATTTTGAATATCAAAATTCACAGAACAGAAGAAGAAAAAAACAGAAGATTACATACTAGCGAGAGATGGGAGCTAAGAACATGGGTTTAGGTGGCGCGGTTATAGAATGTATGGAATACTTATCTCACACCAAGCACAATATCTTCAATACTCAATACTGTTACCATATACTCTTACAGGAACGATAGCTTATCAGACCGTTACAATAAGTATGGTTTTGCATTGTCAAATTACGGATTTTTTTTTGAGTGTATGCTACCCTAGACGAATAAAGAGCAGTATCGAGCAACCCACCCTAGTAACACACTAACATAGATTTATTTACATTGCACATCTCTAGTGGAAAAGCACCCTAACGCAGAGGCAAGGCGCTAATGCTTTCTAACTCACTATTAATCCGGTTTGGAGCCTTGGAGTTACTCAAGTTATCGGAATACAGACTAAAGATTTTTGACACTCAGCTCGACATTAAAGCATAGATGAGATTGGTGAGGCAGCTTTACGATATATTCGACAGTGAAAACTTGTGAAAAATGAAATGAGGTGAATTGGAAACTAGGTGTTTGGTAATTAAAAATTAAAAAAGTCAAAAATAGTCGTATAGTTTGACTGCAATTACATAGACGCTAGAATTTTTGACTAAAAACCGATTTGCTAAAAGAATGAAAATATCGTGGATACACAGTAATTACCTAATATTTTATGGACATAAATGAAACAAAATTACATGATGAATAATATTTTGTGGCACATTTTTAATAATATGACTACAGTAAGTAACTCTTCTTTCTCAAAAAAATTATCAACTTATGTATTCCGTGACGAGAAAATACCGAAAAAAAAATAAACGAAACACGCTTGACGTAGATACATAACGGTCACGGATGAAAAATCACACCCGGAGGACCAGCGGCGAAAGGTGAACCCAACGCCGACTAGACCAATATTTTACTTTTCCCTTTTAACAAGGTATTTCACTCAATCTAATTCACACCACTGGTAAAATTAATACCATAACAAACAAGAAGGTCAGCCAATTCACGTAACGCGTCGGGTATATTTTGTGAAGTAACGTTTAAAAAAGGCCTGGCATTTATTTACGTATATAAGCAGACGATATTGAAACCAAAACCGAATGGCGAAGCGACGACCTAATAGCGTTGCCGTAGTGAACCTGCCGTTGCGTCAGAGGTCGTGGTTTCGATTCCCACTTCTGTTAAGGTGTTGCGGCCCTACCAGCCCGCGAAATTCAAATTTTATTTAGTTTTTCGCAAATATTAGACTAAGTACACATTGTAGATTTATGACATTGCATTTTGCGGGCCTTCTTTTTATGATGCATCTTGTTTTTAATAGAAACTTTGCTCGAAAGTTCCCACTCATCTCATATTGGTTCCCGAAAGATAATTTTTTGCAGTTTCCCAGATTCCTAGCTATCGGGAACCAATATGAAGTAAATGAGTGTTGTTGAGCAGAGTTTTTGTTAAAAACATGTAGATTCATAAACGTTGTGCCCGCAAAACACATTGCCATTAGCCTTCGATGTATAATTAGCCCACTATGAGCGAAAAACTAAATAAAATTTGAATTTTCGCGCCCGGATGGTACCCATCGCCCTTAAATGTTTATGTTTATATTCAAGTGTGTGGGTATTTTTCAATATATTTTATTGATGTATATCAAATATTATCTACATTTATCCGCCATCTAGTACCCATAAAACAATCTATCGCTTACTTTGGAACTAGATTGCGATGTGTAAAATCATACATCGCATAAATATTTTTTTGCGAACACTGAAAAATAAATTTTACGATTATTAACATAGAGCGCAAAACTGAATGTTGTTAAAAACGCAACATGGTTAACAATCGTGGAATTCATCAAAGATTTTTACACAGAGTTACCTCTGTGTTATATTCTAATCCCCTTACAGGAGTTATACAGTTTGGTTTGCTCTGGCAGTCCGCGTTAGTACAACCCACTGAAAATGAACATCGAAATAGGCTTCATTGAACACTATTGTGCTCAGTGCTCACGCACCGAGCGCGGCTGCCTTCGCGCTTCGCAAACCCTTTGTCACGAAAACGTGGTCGCGAAATCATTGGATGGAAAGGGATATGTAAATTGATACATGGAACTTTATCGCCAGAAATCATCAAAGTGAAATACACATCAAGAACAACAAAAATAGCTTTATTTTCATTTTACAAATTCATAACTTGCAGATCTTTTTCTTTACTTGTGTATGAGACCAAGCATAGAGGTCCAAGAGGCGGCCCTAGACTTCGTAAGTGCGGCAAAAATACTTTACCTAAATTGGTAAACCCGAGCCGTCGTCACACAATTTTTCAAATTGACACACTCACACTACAAGAAAAAGTTGCCGCACTCACGGAGCTGCCGTTGCTGTGAAGGGCTCTATCTAGTCGGAGTGCAAGCGATAAATCTATGAAACCACATATATTGGCAAATTTGATAATTCTGTCAACGGGAAGAGGTGCAGGAAAAGGTTCCGTGGGTATATATTTTTTTAATGTAGGTATGTCCAATTATCAACCGATGCGAGAGGCGAAAGGATTTGCATGTTTCTTTTAATAGATATGTATACATCAAAAGGCCATTTCTAAAGATTGTGTTAAGAAAAAGTACCTCAAGTGCCGATATATCCAAGAACAGAAGTACTTTATAAGAATATTCGAACTCGCCGTTAAATGATTCAATCCGAGATTACAACCTGGTACCTAATGATCCGCGAAACAAACTGCCAGACAGCCACCAGATAAAGTAGACAGTACGGTTGTCACTGCCATAACCACATAATAAGTTACCCAAAGCGATTGTCCCCGAGATATTTCTCCAACATCACAGGAGGGTGTCAGATACGGGGTAACCCATGTCATATAGACATTGTTCAATATAAAAGTAAAGTGGGTTCTGCTTTTTATTAGTCTCTTTAATGTTCCATACCTGGTATGTGGTATGGAACAAATCTATGGTTATAAGCTTATGATGTATGTGCAAGTATGTGTATTTAAAATGAGATGAGTAAGTTGATTATTCAAAATTTGGAGAAGTTAATAAAAAAATACCATCTACTGAGCTAGCTATCTGTGCGTCTGTATTTACGTGAAGATCAATTACCCTTATTAGCCGAAAGCATGGTAAAGATGCATGAAAAAATATCACAAGAAGTGTAGCTCATATCCTGGAGGAACTATAGGGAGTTCAAAAATTATACGAGATTATTGGGGGGTATTTAACATCATGAGACCTAAAACAAACAACAATATATTCTCAAATACATGTAAAAACCAAAGCTAAACATGCAAGTGATCAACTGATCGCGTATGAAAACTCTGCAAAGTCGATCCAAGGTCGAATCTTCAGCCGCGTTAACCAAGGGCGCGATAAAGAGACCAATTTCCCAAATAGGGTTTGTGAAGATTATCCTGATGTCACACAAAAATGGATTGCCATGGAGTGACATAAATTCTCGCAGACAAAGAAAAATTTTTATGCTTTATTGTATACCAATAAATAATTGGACATAAATACTTGAGTCTACAGCTGGAGGACACTAGTCGTTTCTTTTGCTACTTCAGTAGGGATTCGCTTACTTCTACAGGGTGGGTTTATGAGACGGAGTTATAAACAACATTTTTGAGATTACTAGTATTTCAAAAAACGCGATCGATTGGCATTAAGAACAGTTTTTAAAAATGGCACATTTTTTAGTTTTTAAAAGAAAACAAAATTTAGACAATATTTTGTTTTCTTTTGGTTGTGATTGAGATTTTTTTTTTCAAAATATGAAAGTAACTCCGAATACTTCCGTTTTCCTGAAGCAACACCGATTAAGAACACCCCCTACCATCCAATCTCAAATATCAAGTATAATATTTTTACAAACAGCGATTCGATTTTTGCTTTTCTCTTTTTGAAATAGCATGTGCCGAATTTCTGACCCGTTCTTCTCGGTCAAACCTTTATCAAATTTATCATAAGTACTAGCTGCAGGCTGGTTAAGATATTTTTTGAGTGTTTTATAAGTTTCCTTTGCAAATAAAACTTATCTATGATCCAATTCATTTCATATCGATGTTCAATTCATGAACATTTTGAGTCTTTGAAATTCTGTTTTTAAGTGCTAGAGCGGATTCGCTGCTCCTTTAGAACATAAAATGATTTTCTTATGAAACCCGGTCCGAAAAGAAAACGCAATAAGTGGAATAAATGCAGTAAAAGTTAGCTAAAGCGGACGCGAGTCGCGACAGCACTTTTAAGTTAGCGATGAGAGTTTAACTCGATTCTGTTGAGAATTTTCATAGCTTCAAGACTTCACCCACTTACAATTATGCTATCTGGATAGCTTGGATGAGAGTAATACAATTAAACTTCAAAAAAGTATTGCCATACTTGAATGTTGGAGAGCAGTTAAACAAAATGGCTGCACAACACGGGCGAAGTATTTGGAATGACCATTTCGCAACCGCTTGGCAGAAATATCTAATAAATTTGTTACAAAAAAAAAGTATTTTGCATTTTTGTATATTTAATCGTAAAGCATACAATTTTGCCGACCGCTGCTTTCCTAGTACAGCAATTTCCATTTTTCCTGAAAAAAGTTGTCAAATTCTGTTTCCAAGCATGTTTGAGAAAAAACCTCTACAAAATATTAACCGACTTTGAATAATAAAATAATGTTTTTAAATTCGGAGCTTTTCTACATTTTTGACTGTAGAAGGAATACGGTACATAGTAACATCATCGATTTATTTCAATTTTACAGCATGACATCGATTTCGTTACAGTCAACATCTCTTTACATAACTTTTTTTTTTTTGGGAAAATTTTAAATGTCCATTTGATACAAAAAAAAATGAGAATTGTTCGCTCAACCATATAAATGCAAGCGTGTATATTTTATAGCTACACATGTATTCAATATAGGATTTTAGGTTGACGGCCCGACTGTTCGTCACAGCTGACTGTTCGCGTTGTCACGTAGCTCGTAGCTCTGGTATATAGACTTATGGGATGAATATTTATAATAAAGGATTAACATATTAGGTTCTCTAGCGTTTGTTTTTTGTATCGAACTTGTTGTTCGATGAACATGTTTCCAATCACGAAGGTCTAAGGTTCTGTGTTTAAATGCTCTTACCTTTACACCAACTTTTAATTCATATACGAGTAGATGCCGAAAGGGCATACACTAAGAAGCAAATACAGTACACATAAAGAGAAAAAATATTCAAACCAAATTTATCTGAACCCACATTTTAAGAAGTATTATATTAGGCTTCTATATTAGGCTTAAGGTTTCACAAATGAAATTCGCCGTCAGTAGAAATGATATTCTCGTTTCTAAAGCGGCTACGGTATTACGGCAGTTGTTTGAGTTCAAAACCTCGGAGTTGCTAGGCGAATACCAATTGCAGGAGTGGATAGTACGAGTAATAACTATTTTATTGCAGACGAATGCATTTTACTTGTATTATCCTATTGAATTGAATCATATTATACAATCTAAATTTTTATTTAGATGTATGATAATATTATAGTCATATTAACGGAGATACAAGATTAGTTTATACGACCTGTATAAGGGACACTATTTTTTTTAAAACTAGGAAACTCGTATAATGACTAGAACGTTGGAATAAAGCTTTTTAAAAAAACAAAATATAGCCTTTATTGCTAAATAATGGGACCAAGAAGGAGGTTATAAGGACGATGTTGTTTTGAATACTTTAAAATAACACAAACAAAATTGAAAAAAAAATCAAGTGACTTCAAACATCTTGTTTTATGAGTATAAACTTTAGAATTCACAAACATAAAATGTAAGTAGTCAAACAAAGAAAACCCCATCACAATCAGATCAGTGCTTTTTGAGAAATCGAAGACAAACAAACTTTTATTAACGTCGGTTAAAAATACATGACCTACTTTTATTGTGAATTCTGCTTTTCTGTTTTCATAGAACAGCGTAAAAGCAATTCGGTTTTCCGGCAAAAAATCCTATGTAATCAAATGAACGCTCCCCAACTGTTGCATTTGTTTCAAATGCGCTGTTTCTAGAACAAAGAGCCGGTGTAAATGAGTGCACGGCAAAATGAATACCCCAAAATGATTCGTGCTGTGTGGAATTTAAAATACTTCTTTTTTGTACAAATCTGATAAATTTTTACAACCATAGGTACTATAGTATACTAATTTGAAATTGTTTTGCCCGCTTTGTGATTTGTGTTGTCACAAATCCCACGATTTCAGATGTCCCCTTTTCCGACCTTTTTAGCTACTTTCAAGTAGTCGTTACTTTTCCAAAATAATCTATAGATAACTTTAATGCGGTATTTTTCCAAAATTCCGCGCCAACTTTAGATATTTCAATCCACGAAGACGCGCCGCAATCTGTCAAAATCGCTTAAGTTTCATTCGATTCGTATGGAGTTTGACAGAGTGGGGCACTTCATCGTGGATTGAAATATCTATATCATTTGTTAGTTTAAAAAGAAGTCTATATTAATTGAGGTCATGAGCTTTGTAATTCCTAATCTCTATACATTCCTAATGAAATCCACGTGATTATAAGTGACAATCCAAACTCACAATCATTCATAATATTTACTTTTTAGGGTTCCATACCAATTTGGTAAAAATGGAACCCTTATGGTGAGACTTTCTCCGTCCCTCCGTCCGTCCGTCCGTCCGTCTGTCACACTCGATTATTTCAGTAACTGTCAAAGCTATCGACATGAAATTTGGAATAATTTTAGGTAATAGTGACCCAACGCCATTGCACTCATATAATATTGAAAAATGTTTTTATTTATATTTAAAAAGGGGGGAAAACCGGGTCATCGAAATTTCAAAATGAGATAACAATATTGAGTGGGGTATCATTTGAAAGGGCGTCACTTGTGTATTTTAAAACCGATTTTTATTTATTTTTATGACTGATAGTTTTGGATTTATTGAGCAAACTGTCTAAAAAAATACCGTTCCCCCCCCCCCTTATCTCCGAAGTTTATCAATCGAAAAATCTGAAATAATTATGATTAATAGAAATTAATGTATATTTTACAGGAAAAATAAAATCAACTCCCTAACTATTATACTTTTTTTGATAATAACAATAAACCACCAAAAACAAATTTACGTTTGCGGTTCGCCAACAAAAGTACCTACATGTAAATTATACTCGTAAATTCATGAACAAAAGTGATTCTTTCAATGTGTTACTTCTTTTATGGTATGGAACCCTCGGTGCGCGAGTCCGACTCGCACTTGGCCGGTTTTTTATTGTTATAGTGCTCGAACCCGCAACCCGCTGATCGATAATCGTGTCAGCGGTAGTCGCTCCCATAGCTCAACCGGTAGAGCAGCCGCTCGCGATAGGTGCAGGTTCAAATCCCGTTGGCAGCGATAATTTTGATACACTTATAATTTATATTCATGATTCATAATATTCTATCAGGATCAAAAAATTTACACACTCCATCCATCCATAATGATGCTAATTCTACGGCAGATGATCATCATTCATTCCTTAACACATTACGTAGCGCCCTTTGGCCTTAATGTCCTGAGAACTGTTGCAAGTCGAAGGTTTAATTTCCTAAAGATCCATTACTAGGCGGGTATTGAGGTCGGCAAAATTTGCGTCATCAAAGTTGAATTAAATGTCCCGAATTATTTATTATGCTTTATTTATGACTTTTGTTGTTTGAGTCGAATGTAAAGTTTTATGACTTTTAGTAGAGTAACTTTCCGATGAAATATGAATTCAATTTTATTCGCCAGCCTCCTCATTTTCATTATTCTATGCTGTTAACTGTTGTGGTATGTGCTAGCAAAGCTAGTTACTGAGTTTTTTACAACAAAAACAACCTTGTAGTATTTAAGTTTTGCATAATCTAATAAATTATGAATTGTATAAGAAGAATAAACACTTTGTTGCACCCAAACATTACAAAAAAGATAATATATAAAACAAAAACAAGGCGGCCCTATTACTGCAAGCAATCTCTTCCGGGCAACCTTTTTGTCTATGGGAAAGTAAAACTGAAAAGTGGAACAGAGCGAAAGATGAGGAAGTTAATTAATACCAGGAATAAAAATGATACATTAATATTATAGCTATTTACCGCTGCGTTGGAGGACGTCTTTAAGCTTCTGGATTGGAACAGATATGGCATTAATGTCAACGGCGAGTACATCACTCACCTTCGGTTTGCCGACGATATAGTAGTCATGGCACAAACTCTGGAAGACCTCAACACGATGCTCAACGACCTTAGCAGAGTTTTCCAACAGGTGGGCCTTAAAATGAACATGAGCAAGACGAAAATCATGTCAAATTCTCATGTTCCGCTCCACCCAGTCGTGGTTAAGAACTCTGCACTCGAAATTGTAGACGAGTACATATACCTGGGACATACGGTCCAGCTAGGAAGGTCCAATTTCGAGAAAGAGGTGAACCGCCGAATCTAGCTCGGTTGGGCAGCGTTCGGGAAGCTTCTT
The DNA here is from genome assembly GCA_963855885.1 of Coenonympha glycerion. Lineage (NCBI taxonomy): Eukaryota > Metazoa > Arthropoda > Insecta > Lepidoptera > Nymphalidae > Coenonympha > Coenonympha glycerion. Next base: position 9,980,692 of record OY979639.1, read on the forward strand.
GATGTCTTCTCGTCCAATATTCCTCAGTGCCTGAAGACGAAGGTTTTCGAACAGTGCGTGTTGCCAGAGATGACATACGGATCCGAGACATGGTCGTTTACTATGGGCCTCATAAGAAGGCTCAGAGTCACTCAGCGGGCGATGGAGAGAGCTATGCTCGGAGTTTCTCTGCGGGATCAAATCAGAAATGAGGAGATCCGTAGACGAACCAGAGTCACCGACATAGCTCAACGTATCGCGAAGCTGAAGTGGCAATGGGCGGGACACATAGCTCGTAGGACCGACGGACGTTGGGGACCCAAAGTACTGGAATGGCGACCCCGCACGAGTAAACGCAGTGTTGGCAGGCCTCCGACCAGATGGACTGACGACATTAAAAGAGTCGCAGGAAGGCGCTGGATACAGTTAGCGCAGGACCGTGCGGGCTGGAAATCATTGCAGGTGGCCTTTGTCCAGCAGTGGACGTCCGTCGGCTGAAACGAACGAACGAATATTATTGTACAAAAATAAATAATAAGCATAAATACATACATGCACACATAAACATAATAAATAAATACCTATTTAATAATATAGGTATACCTACAATGTACAAAGCTATTACCTTCTTTCTTTCTGTAACAAATTAAAAGAATCCTCACAATCTCACAATCTAATCTTGAATTACAAATGACGAAAGCTTGATAGAAAGCTTTGTAAAAAGGAATCCCTCGGAACACAATACGCTGAAATATTTTTATGGGCAACAAAAGGCGGATTTAAGTGTTAAAACGTGTAATGGTCGCTCCTTTTAAGTCTTTCCATTTGAAATGTTGCTATCTTTATCTATGTACTTATTGTATAAACGAAGTAGCTGTACTAATGCACATTTTATAACCGTTAGTTATTTGATGTTATAGCACTAACAGCAGCTGACAAGCTTGGGTGATCCAGTAGGAGTTCCGAAAATGCATTACCTATTTTGGTAAATAATATAAAATAATGGTTTTTGTTAGATAGCAAAACTGACAATTAGCGATATTTTGGGTTCTGATAATAAAGCATCTATTCTTTTTTCAAATTAAGAATGCCCACGAAAAATGATCTTTCTGTTTGCCCTGTCTTCCAAACACTTCAAAAGAGCTGGGAAAGTTTCCGTAAAGGGCAAAGGTAATTCTGAGAGGGTCCATTGAGTTTGTTTACTTTGTATCCGATGAGTTTACTCCGCAGTCAACTCGACAATAGATATTAATGAATGGACCGGAGCCATTAAATACGAAGTTTTAAGTTATCCTCACAACTTTTAAGACCAATTTGAATAGATCCTTAAATGAAAACGATTTAAGACATCAAGGTAAACTCAAAGTTTATAACCCTTGGATAAATATAAGTGGTAGGTAAAAGATCATTTAGTCCGATACACAAAGGCCATCTAAGTTTATATATTTTATTATTTGTTCTTAACTAATTAGACCTTAAAACTTTCACGCCGTTTTCCTGTATTTTAAATTAAGGGATATTTCATTATAATATTTATTAAAAAGCACACAAATTTCCTAGGATGTAGGTGTCGTCGTAATTTTACTAAGATACGGCCTACTCGTATCATAATGAAATGAGCAAGATAGGTTATTGTACCAAAACAGACGCGCAAATGAAAAAGGCGTCCCAAGATTTAGGTCTGCAATTGATGTTAGCCGCAAGCGAGATAAGAGGGACAATTTCCTAAATAGGGATTCTGCGGATTTCTTTCAGTTCAACAAAAAATGGATCGCCTCTCGTTGAGTTTTATTGCGTTCCGCGCGGTTTAGCATCCACGGTTTACAAAAATATTGTTGGTTGTTCACCCTTGAAACAAAATTAACAGCTGGAAATTTGGGTGGTTCGCTTATGCTCAGGTTTGATTAACAGCTGGAAATTCAGGTGGTTCGTTTATACTCAGGTTTGAGATAGAAAGTCATCTACTACATAACGAACTTCAAAAGTTCTTTGTGGCTTCGAATACTATCGCGGCGTCTTCCCTGCACAAAGAACTGTATAGGTACTCACATTTCTTCTTGCTTAGTGACACATAAGTGCATCTTGGCCTACGACACTAGAAGCTTCCATTCACCCTTGTCTTGTGTCACTTCATGCCAATCGTCTCTACCAAGAGCCTTCTGTATGGAAGTACAGAAGCCTTTGAATGTTTCGTCGTCGATATCTGGGTCATTTTCCTATCGAACACCATGACGTATCTACGCCCCCGATATACATATTATATTAAAGTTATGATTCTTTTTGGTCCAAAATAATAATCATAAATTTTTTTTAGCTGTTTGAAATATCGATGGCAAATCTAATGAACCATAATATAAACCTTACAAAAGAACCCACGCACGTTTCATACAAATTTATCCATACTTAATTGCAAAATAGAGCGAAACCATAGATGTGGAAGCGAAACATTTTTTTGATTTATCGAAAATATTTTATCCTGGAGATTTGAATTTTGAGGTCTGTAAATATTTTATGTGTGAAGTAAAATCATCGCCAAAAAGTTTTTAAAATACAATTACGGAAGTCTCCCTACGGGTAGCGGTAATCACAATGCGGAGGCAAGTGCAAGGGGAAAATTGTCCTAGACGCTGTAACGAGTTCGAGATTTGAACCTTACCATTTTCCGTTCACGATTGTAAGAATAAAGTACGTTATATGTGTCTTTTTTGTAATCCTTTATTTGGGTCAATATAAACACCTACACAATCTTAATATTACCAAGGTTCTTTCTTCTACACTCTCTCTCTCTTTAAAATATTATTGGAGAGTTTACTGAAATCAAAATATTGATTTATTCATCTATTTTGGAACTTAGATTATAAACAAATAAAATGGTAAAAAACTGAATAAATCGATCAAACAACAAAATAGACAGAAACAGCTGTATTAAGCTATGACATCAAAGTGTGATCATGCCATAGAAGCTCTATACAAATTTTTGTTATGAGAGAAAAGGACAGAAGACCCGTATTCCGAAAAATTCAAATGCAACTTTGTATTTATTTATCTGATTAAAAAATATAAATAAAAAAATAAGAATAAACTCTTGTTTATACAACACAAGCAGAAAAATAGTTGAAATAAAAAGTAAACTTATAATATGGAAGTAATTTCCGAACAAGCACAAGGAAAAATGGTAGGGGCTTCATCTGTATACGACGCGGCGGTACAGAACACCTGCAATTTCAGATAATAGCTTCTTTTTTGTTATTTATGCCATTCTTCGCTCTCAGACTTTCACGTCTGATGTTTACCGAAAATTTATCACCCACCCCTTTAACTTCAGTCGACTGCGAAAGTACTTGATCGAAAATCGGTGATCGTTTAGCGATATTTTCTTTTATTTTCTTCTTATTTTCGATCGAACCGTGTCTTTTCTTTCCTTTGCTATTATTTCCTTAATTATGGAAACTGTACATGCCACGTCTCTTTGCCGATTCGGCAATAATTGTAATAAAAGATACTTTTGTACATAAAAATAAATATGTAAAATTATTAATTTCTTAATTATTTTTTTTTGTTTTTTTTTATTAATATCTACGTAAATTATTAAATCTTTACCAACTTAAAAACTTAATAACATTCCAGTCAAATAATTGTCATTGACTTCTACAATATCCTTTTAGCTTACTCCGCCATTTAATTAGTGATTCATGGTGGTAGCAATCAGTAAAGTGCAATAGGATCGCTCGGTCAGCTAAAGTACCTACGTTAGTTTGATAAAGCCCTCGGTTACGTTCAATCAACTCGGATCTCTTATTCATGACTCCGAGAGAATGGATCTCAATTACGATCACAATTTACTATACGCACTAGATACTTATCGTTGTCTGATAGATTGCTGAATATGTGAAAGCAATTGACCAGGTCTTTATCCACACAAATTTTCAATTTTAAAATATCTCATTTGCTGTATACTTATATGCCAGGCCAGGTTCGCTTATCACGTGATCGAAGAAACTACAGGTAGGCGTCTCGACGTACTAGTTTCAGACGGCCGCCGCGCGCCGGCTACTTTGCTCGCGTTAGTCATTGTACGGTCTATTTCACGCGCTGCGTGCGCTCGATCGCAAAGCAACCTTAGTACCTACGTCGAATGAGATAAAGTCACGCGATAGAAAGAGACCACAACTTTGCGTTTGTTGCGTTTTGTTTACGGAAAGCCAGGAGCCAGGAGCTATTGCGAACTGAATTGCACTTTTATCATTGTATCATTACCAATAACTTGACAACTTTTGTTCTACGATTTTAGGAAATATGGCATTATTTTAATTCATCCAAAATTATTTAATTCCTCTAACGTGACATTACTCTGTTTGAAAATATACACACACATACATAGTGTAAATGGCAATAATTGCGCTACGGCTTTACAGAGTAATGGACGTGCGTATTGTATGAATAATAAAACATTTGATATTGCACCAAATATCAAGTTCAAAAAGTTATAAAGCAATAGAAGTTTGTTTTGATATTATATTGGTAGGAACTATAGTCTGAAATTATATTATTTCTATAGTTAGCGTATTTTACTAAAACTATTCAACAAATATTTTTTGTGTAACTTTAGCAAGGAGTTAGTATATTTTCGCAGTCCACGCCATGAAAGCTCTCAAAAGGGACGATTGAGATTCGCGTCTTGGATAACGTTATGAATAATGTTATTTACTTTACCTTCACGCGAAGCTGGTTTATCTTCATACATCTTATTAGTATAACCTATTGTAGTATGTATCCCAGCTATTACTCCTACATCCCTTCATAAATCGTAAAATGTGTATCTTATGAGGATCAATTTAGGGTTGAAATATAGTAAAGGAGACTGGCTCTTGCTACCATAATATTATCATCCATGACCAGTGGGTGTTCACTCTTATAGCATTTGCACTCTTATACCACTAGCATTTCTTTTAATAACAGGTATTATTTACATAGTAGCAAAAGAAAAGAACCAAAGTGTTATGTATGGATGTATTAATCCTTGATTCAATATTATCCAAGCATGATGTAAGTACTTAGATGCTTTTGGCATTTACTATTTCGGTACTTTAAGGTTGTTTACTGATTAGAGTATCAATGCATTTACCGTTGGGTACATAAACAATACACATGGTTGTAATCTCGTAAGAAAGTTCTAAGTTTCTTGATACTTTTTCCTCGTTACGTTTTTTGTTGTGATAACAATAAAGTAGCATATATCTTTCTAAACATATTATAAAACGTGCAAGTACCTACTCTGTCCCTGGATGGGTATAGCGACGAAGTTTTCGAGAAATTACATTAGCAACAAAGGGACTGAAGCGTTTTAGCTTAATGGCCGACCCGTGACGTGTCCTCTCCCTCGCCACCACTTAAGTGAATCGTCACTTTAAAAATCCCTCTAAAGGACATCATCGGGATTTCATACATTTTTGGTCCAAATATAAAAGTGCCGGCCAAGAAATAATAATGCTGTATTCTGTTAAAACTTGTCCCTCTGAGTATTTATTATTATGGCACCAAAGCTGTAGGGTCATTATCCTTGCTTTTATTTGAGTTCAAAAATTCAATAACTCCATACATTTTAAGTGAATTTAACTAACAAGAACAAATGATTTGTTCTACCATACCTTGTCATTTGAACATTTTTAGTAAGATGCAGTGATTATTGACCTATTTCTGACAATATAACATAATATATCCTGCATAATCGGCATTTTTCGCATGGTCTGCCGCTACAGCTATTTCGTGCCAGAAAGCGCGCGTATCTGTAATGAACACGTGGAGCAAAATCTGTGGCATTTACTTCCTGTTCAAGACAACTCTTCTGAGGAATTTACCGCAGCTCAAATAATGACTATCGTGTCGATGTTACAAAGACATATTACGGAGGAAATACTTGATTTTGAGCAGTATGAAAATATAGCACCGGCCGAGTTTCATACTTGGACAGGACTAACTCAATATCAGTTTACTGAATTATTAGACAGTTTACCAAGTCTGAGAACTAAAAAGAATAAAAGAACCGTACTGGCGGCAGTATTAGTCAAGTTAAGAACAGGTGATTCGAACGCGCGGCTTGCTAATATTTTTAAAAGTAGCGAAACAGCGTTTCATACGTGGTTAAAAATCGGACGCAACGCTCTGTTAGAAGATTTTGTGCCCTTTAATGTTGGGTTTGACCATATGTCCCGTGAGGATGTAGCACGCAGGAACCTTTTTCTACCCAACAATCTGTTTGGGAACCCATCGAGCTCAGAAAATGAAAGGAAAGCGATCACGATTTGTGATGGCACGTACATATATCTGCAAAAAAGTGGAAATTATTTTTTCCAACGCAAGTCTTACAGCCATCACAAATACAGAAACCTCCTCAAACCGTTCCTCTTGGTTTCTTGTGATGGACACATTATCGAAGTCATCGGACCATATGCTGCCACCACGTCTGACGCAGATATAATGAATGACATGCTTAATAATGCTGACAGTGCCTTCCACTGGTTTTATAGGAGTGGAGATGTTTTTATTCTGGACCGTGGTTTTCGAGACTCAGCAAGAAATCTGGAATCTTGCGGATACGTACAACACATGCCTGAAACAAAGTATCCAAATGAGACACAGCTAACCACGAATCAGGCCAATAAGTCCAGGCTGATAACAATGTGTCGTTGGGTGGTTGAAGTGGTCAACGGCAGGTTCAAAAGAGATTTTCGCCTGTTGCGAAATGTATATAATAACAGAGCCCTTTCCAGCATGTTCGACTATTTCAAGATAGCAGCGGCGATCATAAATCGTTTTCATGTTATGATTGAAGATCATCCAAATGCTGCTGCGATTTTAGAGATTATCCACCAAAGAATTAATATGCCAAATAGATTGGCAGATCTTGTAATTCGCCGTAACTACAATCGCAGACGTGCTCAGTTTACTTTAATGACTGCAGATATGCCAGAGTTCGTAGCATTTCCAAGAATGGATGAGAACGAATTATTTTTATTCGCTCTGGGCGTTTACCAACTAAAACAGGCCAAAAGCTATTACGGTGAGCACGTCCTTGACAATGGAGCATTCACAATTGAGCTCAGCAGTGAGTTATCAAATGAAGACTTGGCGGAATTGCAGGGCAATGATTTATGGATGATAAGAGGCCGACTGCAATCGCGGCATGTTAGCGCAAGACAGTATTATGTCTACATTGTAATCGATAGGTCGTTATCAGACCGACAAGCAATCGCTCACTATTATTGTTCGTGCATCATAGGAAAGCGAACAATAGGATGTTGCTCCCATATTATGTGCATCATATGGTACATGAGCCATGCACGACATTTGCCAGCAATAACCCCTCCAGCTTATGGATTGGAGAACATTATTGTTGTACCAGACGACGATAATTTTATAGTATTTAATTAAAAAAAAAAACCCCTGTATATACATTTCATTTATAATACTCAAAAACACAAAACAAGATCAAAATGTCCGAAATAGGTCAAGAACCGATATATTTTACTAAACGATGTTCTAAATGTCTAGATATGGTAGAAAAAATCATTTGTTTTTGTTTATTAAATTCACTGAAAATGTATGAAGATGTTGTATTTTTGAACTCCAATAAAACCAAGGACAATGACCCTACAGCTTTGGTGTCATAATAATAAATACTCAGGGGGACAAGTTCTAACGGAATAGAGCATATTTTTTTTTTGGCCGGCACTTTCATATTTGGACCAAAAAAGATGATGTCATTTTGCTAAGCATTCAAATAATTGACACTGGAAAATTTCAAAATTATGTATAGGTACTTTCTGCGTGTAAATATTTTCGGTGATAGGTATTTTAACTACTTACTGCAGTAGAAACTGGAATAACCGACTAAATGTCGATAGTTATTCGGATAATCGAAAATACAGATAATCATGTATGAAGAAAAGCGTGTTTTGTGCATAGTAGTAGGTACATAATGTTATGGGTCGCCTCCTAATTTAAAATTCAAAATTCAAAATATCTTTTTTTCACATAGGCCTAATATACAGGCTCTTGTAAAAGGTCCTTATGATATTTGTCACATTTGTATGGCGATAACTCCAAGTCGACTTAAAACTAAGTTTAATTTTATTTTTTTATTGGTTTACAGTTGATCGTTAACCAACTAAGTATATGAAAAGATACGAACGTTCTAAAAACCCTCAAAGTGCTCCATCTTCGACCACATTGTCACTTTCCATCAGGTGAGATTGTGTTCAAGCGTAAACCTATATAGAAAAAAAGTAAAATTTTCAGTTGCTTCATGACTTGCCGATGTTTACTCGCGTCTTCACTAACTATCTGGATTCGGCAGGTATTCCGGATAGTTGTAAATCTGCATAACTGAGAACCGAATAATCAGGTTTCTACTACAGGTATACAATAAGCGACGGTTATAAAAAGACATCAACTTTTTCACTTGTAATAAAACAATAGTGCCTAAAGAAAAAATCAATTTGGGCGCCAAAGTTCAACACACAATACATTATGTAAACTACAGTTATAGCTAATTTTTTACGCTTACTCCAAACGCAGACGAAGAAATAAACAAGAACAGCAAATCTTGACAAATTGTGGGAGCCGCAAAAAGCGGAACCGCATTTAAGATGAAAAAGGTTTTGCGGAAGAGATACGTTTGCGTTTCATTATGAGAGGCAAGATAGCATCAATTTCTGCGCTCCCATTAATCTTTGAGCCCATGACGTTTGGTAACGAAGTGTGACAAGTAAATGAAGACGATACTGAAACATGCCCTACTTCCTTTCCACACAACCACGCCAAATATTGCACAAGAATCATTTGTTTTGAGCTTAAGTGTCGCTAATAGGTCGAGTATTTATAGTACAGTCTAACTGAAACTGTCGTATTCTCTGAGGCTCTTTACCTGCATTTTCAGACTGAAAAAAACATACAGTAAGAATAGGCACATTATACTCTGGACAGGGCGGACGGCGCAAAAAATGTCGCTAGTTAAACGGCACCAAAAATGCTTGTTTTTCCACCAAAAGTTAGCCCACGCTGTAGTTCGCTCAGAGGCCACGTCCAATAAGCAAGAAAGTACGTAATTTAAACAAAAAGTTTTTGTTGTTTTTTGTTTTTAAAAATATTTTCATGTTTGATTTCACCCACCACTCGACAGATGGCGCTGTCTTCAGTTAGCTCACGCTAACGAAATCTCTATACGTGATGCCCATTGCCCATTGTGTTGTAAGAGAAACTTTCAATCTATATTATCGAAGAAATTCTTAGATTTCCTTCGTGACGCGGCTGTGGTGACGGGATTTTCGTCTCAAAAAAAATTTTTCTTTCGCTTGGTCCGATAGATCTATGCGATAACCTCTGAAAAGAAACTTACGTTTCAAAACTAACATAAGATAGCGATAATTTTATTCATGCAAAACAGCATCCACTGGCTTGAATTTGAATTCCTCACTTCACTTGATGCGGCACAGAGCTTCGCGTCACGGTCTAACTTGTTTATTGGCTCTCTTGAAGGCGACTTTTGCACCGTAGAGTTTTCTCGAAAACCGATTCGCAGAGAAAATAGAATTCCTAGAAGCACCGTAGTCCCTCTGCTAGTTGCGAACAGAACGTGACTCGAATCTTGGCATGGTCTTGGGACATTTTTTTGTTTTCTTCTATGGCTCTGAGCTCGTAATGTCAAAGCATTAGGTGCCACGAAACCACAATTTCCACGATAAAAGTTATTTACAGAAACCAGAAGACATTTATAAGGAGTCAGTGGGCTGATTCTGTTTCATACAGTGCGCGATGTTTTCCCGAAAATCCTAATGAATTTTCTTACTTAACGTAACTAGTGGGTATATCCACTTATGATTGTCATAAGAAACTTTTGTTCGTTTTCACCAACACTTTAAGAAACGCCTTAGCCAATAAGCAACAGTATTCACTTACAACAACTGTCACTTAAGGGCCTAAAAACGGTGTAAACTGGTGGGAACGGTGATAAGGTGAAAACGGGCATTAGTCATCTAATTCTGGGGATGATTTTGTATCGTTCAGTTTATTAGTTAACAACCGTCACTCGAATCAAAAGTTAGTACAAAAATAAGATAATCTAATGCCTAATCTTTTATTATTTTTGTACTCACTTTGCGCAAGATACCAACCTAAGGGCTATAGTTTCATGTCAACGTACTATGTTAATTGGTAATTTGAGCATGTTGAATACAGATTTTTTTTCCGTTTTGTTAGTTAACAACCCAATGAGGGTTGCTAACTAGCAAACTACTGAACTGAACGATACAGATTACACATACGATAAAGATTTTCGGAAAAACATCCCGCAAATATGCGTGAGTGCCTAACTTCGTTGGAACAAATGCCTGACGACAGGCCATTGAAATATTGCATATTTGCGATTATCACAGTAAGCTGTCGCTCAAATGGAATGAAATTCTAAAAATGTATGTGAAGGACAGTTGACTACGTGAAGGTCACGTGATTAAATTGTCGATCGATTTTCATATTATATCGTTCATACTTATATATTTTTGGATTTCGTTCCATTTAAGCGAATGACTGGTTTTGCGACTGTAGCCAAGCTAGGTATATAATTATAGTAATGTTTGCTATACAGCTTATATTATATAGCTTGGCTACGGTTGTTGGCTTGCCATTTACCTAACATGCAAAATTACTCCACCTCAAACTACCAACATTTTAGCCAAGATGTGGCTCTCCCAAGTATTGACACTAGAGCAAAATCCAACTCAGGGCGCTTTGCTAAGGAGACGCTTTGCTTAGGAGACGCGGACTCTCAAAGCAACACTTAAGACGTCTAAACTTTCAGACTATGTAAAATCTGGTAAACATCGTATAAGAGAACAGTTGGAGACGAAACTTTATACAAACACTTGTAAAGTGCAACTAACTCAAGGCTCACGAAAACAACTGAAGATCACGGGTCAATTAGATTACTTCATTTATCATTCTTTGGTAGAGTACTTTGTTTTACTAACAAAACAGGCATAAGTGTTTGTGTAGTGTAGACTTGTAGTATAGAAGTGACCTTGTTAGGATCTTCGACTTCTGATCACGAGGTATGATAAAACACAATATGAGACGACTAAACATGGCACCTGCCAATATCAGATGCTGTGAGTCCCAGGATTATTTATCGCAATATCGTAAGACCCACTGTGGTTATTTTGAGACATAAGTTCATTATTTCCCTAATATTTTCGTCGACTACAGTGCCCTTTAGACTCCAACTGCAAATTCTACACAATTGCAAGACTGGCCTCCAATATAACCGTGTGGAAGACTTTAATCCGCGCGAGAATGCATCCCCAGGACTACGATTTTGAGCAATGAAGAAACGACTGGAGAGAGCGATACGAGTCGATTATTTGAATGCCTAAAATACAGTAACGTATGAAATTAAATGAAAATAAATACTTTATTTCACATAGGCTTAGATATAAGCTCTAATGAAATGTCAAAATTCTACCGCCAGGTTCGGAACGCAGGTATGAACCGAGAAGAACTGGCAAGAAACTCGGTACTTGCTGATGGATGGTGATATGATAGTTGCTGGGTAGATGTAGTATTAACTAGGATACATAGAAGTCATTGGTATGAAACGCACATACCTAGTCATCCTACCTAGTCAATGCACAAGCACAAACCTCAGACTACATCTCAATTACTTATTAGATATTAATTGTATCTTTCTGCTTGCTAAGCAAGCTTTGAGAGGCTGGGGTCTATCAGTATCAACTTTCACTCAGGCCTTTGCCGCTTAACCTCTTCGCTTTACTTCACCTTCCCAACCCTTTCAGGTTAACTAGAAACATCGGGATATAAAATACGCATAAAATTTCTTCTAGTATACACGGACTAAATACAACACTTCTCTGCGTAAATTCTCAATTAAAATATATAGAAAAATCTCAATATATCTCAATAGAAAAATCATTATAGTTGTGATATGTCCCCTATTATTATTATTATAATATATATAGCTCGATTACCACTCACTGACTCACTCATTGACATAATTGTTCTCCCAGAAGGAGACGGAAAACGATATAATGATGTATGGGAGATGTGTTCGGGTGCGGGAGATGACTAGGGAAAAATTATGACATTTCAGAAAAACAAGATGGCGGCCGACGTGACTTTCGTAACTCTTTTGTTTTCCAACCGATTTCGTTCAAAGTCGCAACACTCGAGGAAATGAGTAAATGGTTTTTAGAAAAATTGGAAAAATTTGGAAAAACAAGATGGCGGCCGAGCTGTGGCATTTTAAAATTTTTCATTTTTCGACCCCAAACCGCGGCGCCACAGATCCTACACAGGGTGGTTGAAGATGTCAATTTTTTCTTGTTTCGGCCACAATTATCCTGAATTTTGACAAAATGGGAGTAATTTTTCAAAATCCAAGATGGCGGCTGTTCTGGCGGTCAATCAGTCTGATGTATGAAAAAACACGATTTTGAAATTCAAATTTGTCATAGTTGGCAACATCGGAGCGTTTCAACTTCTATGGGACGATTGTGCGTTTCGACTTGAAGTCTTGAGTGGGCGAAAAAAAATTACCCCATTTCTCGGGAAATTTCGAGATTTTCCCCAAAACGTAAAAAATCGAAATACGGACTTTTTGCGAAATCCGAGTATGAGCGACCACGTGTCTTACTCGTACAAATGACATTTGGGTAGTTTTGTTGTCCGCACTGGCAACACTGGAATTTATCAAAGTAAAAGTGATTTTCGACATGGTCACTTTTCAGGGGTCATCATGTCGCCTGGGTGCGAGCGAGATGAAAAATTGAAACGTCATCAGGAGCGGTTAATCCTGTAGTTACTAGGAAGAATACGAAACTATGTAAAATATTTATGTGGAATGGGGTGGCGGCCATTTTGTTTTTATTTAATTTTTTTGAATATTTTGATCGTGTTTTTGGGGCACTTGGCAACATTTCGGAAAGTCGACATGTATGAACCGATTATGTAACTCAACCGGCAGTATCGAGATATATAAGCAGTGTTGCCACATTCGGGGTAGTTTTCGAGATTTTCCCCAAAATATCCTCCTGTAAAATTTTGTATGAACAATTTTTTTTTCACTTATGGCTTTGTGTAGATGTCAAGAAATGACTCGGTGAAAAATATGGAGAGAGCTGATGATTGAGGATTTCGGAGACGGGTGAAGGGCTCAGCCAGGGTATTGAAGATAGGTAGGGGGTGCTCGACCAAATGTCATTCGAAACCTCGTGCAATTGCCAATGCGCTGAAAAAATTTTCAAAATGGCGGAAAAAAGATGGCCGCCATACAAATTTCGTCGGTGTCTATCTCAGAAAGTATGAATGATAGAAAAGTGGTTTCTCAGCAAAAGATGATCAGGATGAGAAGGTTTATCTATTGGAAGAAAAAAAATTCAAAATGGCGGAATTTTTTTTTTTCATACTAAATTGTATGGCGATTGGGAGCTATAAGGAAATTGACATTGTTCTCCTAGAAGAAGACATAAAACGATAAAATTATGTATGGGAGACGTGTTTAAGTGCGGGAGTAGAGTAGGAAAAAATTATGACGTTTCAGAAAAACAAGATGGCGGCCGACGCGACTTTCGTAATTCTTTTGTTTTCCAACCGATTTCGTTCAAACTCGCGGTACTCGAGGATTTGAGTAAATGGTTTTTAGAAAAAGAAGAAAAATTTGGAAAAACAAGATGGCGGCCGAGTAGTAGTGTTTTCAAATTTTTCATTGTTCTACTTCAAACCGGGACGGGTTAATTCAAATTTGTCACAGTTGGCAACATCAGAACATTTGGACGTTTATGGGGTGATCGTGCGTACTCGGGGTGTAAATTGATGAAAAAAAATTACCCCATTTTTCGGGAAAAATCAAAATACGGACTTTTTGCAAAATCCGAGTATGAGCGACCACGGAAATTGCTCCAAGCAGTTACGCGGTCCGCTTTAGCGGGCCGCGCCCCCACGCGAAAAACTAGTTATACTATATATAGCTCAATTACCACTCACTGACTCACTGATTGACATAATTGTTCTCCCAGAAAGAGACAGAAAACGATATAATGATGTAGGGGAGATGTGTTCGGGTGCGGGAGTCGACTAGGGAAAAATTATGACATTTCAGAAAAACAAGATGGCGGCCGACGTGTCTTTCGTAACTCTTTTGTTTTCCAACCGATTTCGTTCAAAATTGCAGTTTCTTGAGGCAATGAGTAAATGGTTTTTAGAAAAATTGGAAAAATTTAGAAAAACAAGATGGCGGCCGAGCTGTGGTGTTTTAAAATTTTTCATTTTTCCACCCCAAACCGCGGCGCCACAGATCCTAAACGGGGTGGTTGAAGATGTAAATTTTTCCTTTTTTCGCCCACAACTATCCTGTATTTTGACAAAATGTGAGTAATTTTTAAAAATCCAAGATGGCGGCTGTTCTGGCGGCCAATCAGTGTGAGGTATGAAAAAACACGATTTTGAAATTCAAATTTGTCATAGTTGGCAACATCGGAGCGTTTCAACTTCTATGGGACGATTGTGCGTTTTGACTCGAAGTATTGAGTGGGGAAAAAAAATTACCCCATTTCTCGGGAAATTTCGAGATTTTCCCCAAAACGTAAAAAATCTAAATACGGACTTTTTGCAAAATCCGAGTATGAGCAACCACGCGTCCTACTAGTACAAATAACATTTGGGTATTTTTGTCGCCAAGGTCTGGCAACACTGGAATCTATCAAAGTAAAAGTGATTTTCGACATGGTCACTTTTCAGAGGCCATCATGTCGCCTGGGTGCGAGCGAGATGAAAAATTGTAACGTCATCAGGAGCGGTTAATCCTGTACTTACTAGCAAGAATACGAAACTATGTAAAATATTTATGTGGAATGGGGTGGCGCCCATTTTGTTTTTATTTAATTTTTTTGAATATTTTGATTGTGTTTTTGGGGCACTTGGCAACATTTCGGAAAGTCGATATGTATGAACCGATTGTGTAACTCGACTGGTAGTATAGAGGCGTTTAAGCAGTGTTGCCACATTTGGGGTAGTTTTCGAGATTTTCCCCAAAATGTCCTCCTGTAAAATTTAGTATGAACAATTTTTTATTCACTTATGGCTTCGTATAGAAGTCAAGTAATGACTCGGCGAAAAATATGGAGAGAGCTGATGATTGAGGATTTCGGAGACGGGTGAAGAGCACAGCCAGGGTATTGAAGATAGGTGGGGAGTGCTCGACCAAATGTCATTTGAAACCTCGTGCAATTGCCAGTGAAATGAAAAAAATTTCGAAATTGCGAAAAAAAGATGGCCGCCATACAAATTTCGCCAGTGTCTATCTCAGAAAGTATGAAAGATAGAAAAGTGGTTTCTCAGCAAAATATGATCAGGACGAGTAAGTTTATCTACTGGAAGAAAAAAAAATTTAAAATGGCGGAAAAAAATTTTTCATACTAAATTGTATGGCGATTGGGAGCTATAAGAGAATGACATTCGTTCTCTTAGAAACAGACATTAAACGATAAAATGATGTATGGAAGACGTGTTTAAGTGCGGGAGTAGAATAGGAAAAAATTATGACATTTCAGAAAAACAAGATGGCGGCCGACGTGACTTTCGTAACTCTTTTGTTTTCCAACCGATTTCGTTCAAACTCGCGGTACTCGAGGAAATGAGTAAATGATTTTTAGAAAAATTGGAAAAATTGGGAAAAACAAGATGGCGGCCGAGCTGTGGTGTTTTAAAAATTTTCAACCCCGAAACCGTGGAGTCACAGATCCGAAACGGAGTAGCCAAGGATGATATTTTTCTTGTTTTGCCGACAATAATAAGCTACGTATAGACTTCGGATGTAGATTGACGAAAAAAAATTACCCCATTTTTCGGGAAAAATCGAAATACGCACTTTTTGCAAAATCCGAATATGAGCGACCACGGAAATCGCTCCAAGCAGTTACGCGGTCCGCTTTAGCGGGCCGCGCCCCCACGCAAAAAACTAGTTATATTATAATATATATAGCTCGATTACCACTCACTGACTGACTCACTCATTGACATAATTGTTCTCCCAGAAGGAGACGGAAAATGATATAATGATGTATGGGAGATGTGTTCGGGTGCGGGAGATGACTAGGGAAAAATTATGACATTTCAGAAAAACAAGATGGCGGTCGACGTGACTTTCGTAACTCTTTTGTTTTCCAACCGATTTCGTTCAAAGTCGCAGCACTCGAGGAAATGAGTAAATGGTTTTTAGAAAAATTGGAAAAATTTGGAAAAACAAGATGGCGGCCGAGCTGTGGCGTTTTAAAATTTTTCATTTTTCGACCCCAAACCGCGGCGCCACAGATCCTAAACGGCGTGGTTGTGGATGTTAATTTTTTCTTGTTTCGCCCACAATTATCCTGAATTTTGACGAAATGGAAGTAATTTTTTAAAATCCAAGATGGCGGCTGTTCTGGCGGTCAATCAGTCTGATGTACGAAAAAACACGATTTTGAAATTCAAATTTGTCATAGTTGGCAACATCGGAGCGTTTCGACTTTTATGGGACGATTGTGCGTTTCGACTCGAAGTATTGAGTGGGGAAAAAAAATTACCCCATTTCTCGGGAAATTTCGAAATTTTCCCCAAAACATAAAAAATCTAAATACGAACTTTTTGCAAAATCCGAGTATGAGCAACCACGCGTCCTACTGGTACAAATAACATTTGGGTATTTTTGTCGCCAAGGTCTGGCAGCACTGGAATTTATCAAAGAAAAAGTGATTTTCGACATGGTCACTTTTCAGGGGCCATCATGTCGCCTGGGTGCGAGCGAGATGAAAAATTGTGACGTCATCAGGAGCGGTTAATTCTGTAGTTACTAGGAAGAATACGAAACTATGTAAAATATTTATGTGGAATAGGGTGGCGGCCATTTTGTTTTTGTTTAATTTTTTTGAATATTTTGATCGTGTTTTTGGGGCACTTGGCAACATTTCGGAAAGTCGACATGTATGAACCGATTGTGTAACTCGACCGGCAGTATCGAGAAATATAAGCTGTGTTGCCACATTTGGGGTAGTTTTCGAGATTTTCCCCAAAATGTCCTCCTGTAAAATTTTGTATGAACAATTTTTTTTTCACTTGTGGTTTCGTATAGAAGTCAAGAAATGACTCGGTGAAAAATATGGAGAGAGCTGATGATTGAGGATTTCGGAGACGGGTGAAGGGTTCAGCCAGGGTATTGAAGATAGGTGGGGGGTGCTCGACCAAATGTCATTCGAAACCACGTGCAATTGCCAATGCGCTGAAAAAATTTTCAAAATGGCGGAAAAAAGATGGCCGCCATACAAATTTCGTCGGTGTCTATCTCAGAAAGTATGTAAGATAGAAAAGTGGTTTCTTAGCAAAAGATGATCAGGACGAGAAGGTATATCTAATGGAAGAAAAAAAAATTCAAAATGGTGGAAATTTTTTTGTCATACTAAATTGTATGGCGATAATGAACTATAAGAAAAATGTCATTGTTCTCCTGCAAACAGATAGGAAACGATAGAATGATGTATGGGAGATGTGTTTGAGTGCAGGATTGGAGTAGGGAAAAATTATGACATTTCAGAAAAACAAAATGGCGGCCGACGTGACCTTTGTAACTCTTTTGTTTTCCAACCGATTTCGTTCAAACTCGCAGTACTGGAGGAAATGAGTAAATTAATTATAGAAAAAATTGAAAATCTTGTAAAAACAAAATGGCGGCTGAGCTTTAGTGTTTTCAACATTTTCATTGTTCTACCTCAAACCGGGACCGTTTAATTCAAATTTGTCACAGTTGGCAAGATCAGAACATTTGCATGTTTATGAGGTGATCGTGCGTATAGACTTCGGGTGTCGATTTGTGAAAAAAAAATTACCCCATTTTTGGGGAAAAATCTAAATACCCACTTTTTGCCAAATCCGAGTATGTGCGACCAAGTAAATGGCTCCCAGCAGTTACGCGGTCCGCTTTAGCGGGCCGCGCCCCCACGCGAAAAACTAGTTATACTATATATAGCTCAATTACCACTGACTGACTGACTCACTGATTGACATAATTGTTCTCCCAGAAAGAGACGGAAAACGATATAATGATGTAGGGGAGATGTGTTCGGGTGCGGGAGTCGACTAGGGAAAAATTATGACATTTCAGAAAAACAAGATGGCGGCCGACGTGACTTTCGTAACTCTTTTGTTTTCCAACCGATTTCGTTCAAAATTGCAGTTTCTTGAGGCAATGAGTAAATGGTTTTTAGAAAAATTGGAAAAATTTTGAAAAACAAGATGGCGGCCGAGCTGTGGTGTTTTAAAATTTTTCATTTTTCGACCCCAAACCGCGGCGCCACAGATCCTACACAGGGTGGTTAAAGATGTCAATTTTTTCTTGTTTCGCCCACAATTATCATGGATTTTGACAAAATGGGAGTCATTTTTCAAAATCCAAGATGGCGGCTGTTTTGGCGGCCAATCAGTATGAAGTACGAAAAAACGCGATTTTAAAATTCAAATTTCACCCACTTGGCAACATCGGAGCGTTTCGACTTCTATGGAACGATTGTGTGAATAGACTCCAAGTATTAAGTGGGGGAAAAAAAATTACCCAATTTCTCGGGAAATTTCGAGATTTTCCCCAAAAAGTAAAAAATCGAAATACGCACTTTTTGCGAAATCCGAGTATGAGCGACCATGCGTCTTACTCTTATAAATGACATTTGGGTAGTTTTGTTACCCAGCACTGGCAACACTGGAATCTATCAAAGTAAAAGTGATTTTCGACATGGTCACTTTTCAGGGGCTATCGTGTCGCCTAGGTGCGAGGGAGATGAAAAATTGAAACGTCATCGGGAGCGATATATCCTGTAGTTACTGGGAAAAATACGAAACTGTGTAAAATATTTCTGTGAACTGAGGGGGCGGCCATTTTGTATTTTTTTCTGTTTTCGAAAATTTTGATCGTGTTTTTGAGGCACTTGGCAACATTTCGGAAAGTCGACATGTATGAACCGATTGTGTAACTCGACTGGCAGTATCGAGATGTATAAGCAGTGTTGCTACGTTCGGGGTAGTTTTCGAGATTTTCCCCAAAATGTCCTCCTGTAAAATTTTATATGAACAATTTTTTTTTCACTTGTGGCTTCGTATAGAAGTCAAAAAAAGACTCGGTGAAAAATATGGAGAGAGCTGATGATTGAGGATTTCGGAGACGGGTGAAGGGCTTAGCCAGGGTATTGAAGATAGGTGGGGGGTGCTCGACCAAATGTCATTCGGAACCTCGTGCAATTGCCAATGCGCTGAAAAAATTTTCAAAATGGCGGAAAAAAGATGGCCGCCATACAAATTTCGTCGGTGTCTATCTCAGAAAGTATGAAAGATAGAAAAGTGATTTCATAGCAATAGAAGATCAGGATGAGGAGGTCTATTAATTGAAAAGAAAAAAAAATCAAAATGGCGGAATATTTTTTTTCATACTAAATTGTATGGCAATTAGGAACAATAAGAAATTTGTCATTGTTCTCCTAGAAACAAACAGAAAACGATTCAATGATGTAGGGGATATGTGTTTGGGCGCGGGAGTCGAGTAAGGGAAAATTATGACATTTCGGAAAAACAAGATGGCGGCCGATGTGACTTTCGTAACTCTTGTTTTCCAACCGATTTCGTTCAAGCTGGCGGTACTCAAGGAAATAAGTAAATGGTTTTTAGAGAAATTGGAAAAATTTGGGAAAACAAAATGGCGACTAAGCTGTGTGTGTTTTAAAAATTTTCATTTTTCTACCTCAAAACTGGGACAGTTTCATTCTTGGTTACAGTTGGCAACATCAGAACGTTTTGACGTTTATGGGGTGATCGTAGGTACGTATAGACTCGGGTGTAGATTGGTGAAAAAAAATTACCCTATTTTTCGGGAAAAATCGAAATATGCACTTTTTGCCAAATCCGAGTATGAGCGACCACGAACATTGCTCCAAGCAGTTACGCGGTCCGCTTTAGCGGGCCGCGCCCCCACGCGAATAACTAGTTATACTATATATAGCTCAATTACCACTGACTGACTCATTGACATAATTGTTCTCCCAGAAGGAGACAGAAAACGATATAATGATGTACGGGAGATGTGTTCGAGTGCGGGAGTCGACTAGGGAAAAATTGTGACATTTCAGAAAAACAAGATGGCGGCCGACGTGACTTTTGTATCTCTTTTGTTTTCCAACCGATTTCGGTCAAAGTCGCAGCACTCGAGGAAATGAAAAAATGGTTTCTAGAAAAATTAGAAAAATTTGGAAAAACAAGATGGCGGCCGAGCTGTGGCGTTTTAAAATTTTTCATTTTTCGACTCCAAACCGCGGCGCCACAGATCCTAAACGGGGTGTTTGAAGATGTCAATTTTTGCTTGATTCGCTCACAATTATCCTGAATTTTGACAAAACGTGAGTAATTTTTCAAAATCCAAGATGGCGGCTGTTCTGGCGGCCAATCAGTGTGAGGTATGAAAAATCGCAATTTTGAAACTCAAATTTCTCACAGTTGGCAGCATCGGAGCGTTTCGACTTCTATGGGGCGATTGTGTGTAAAACTTCGAAGTATTAATTGGGGAAGAAAAAATTACCCCATTTCTCGGGAAATTTCGAGATTTTCCCCAAAAAGTAAAAAATCGAAATACGGACTTTTCGCGAATTCCGAGTATGAGCGATCACGTGTCTTACTCGTAGAAATGACATTTTGGTATTTTTGTCGCTGAGGACTGGCAACACTGGAATCTATCAAAGTAAAAGTGATTTTCGACATGGTCACTTTTCAGGGGCTATCGTGGCGCCTGGGTGCGAGCGAGATGAAAACTTGAAACGTCATCAGGGGCGGTATATCCTGTAGTTACTGGGAAAAATACGAAACGATGTAAAATATTTCTGTGAACTGAGTTGGCGGCCATTTTGTATTTTTTTCTGTTTTTGAAAATTTTGATCGCGATTTTGAGGCACTTGGCAACATTTCGGAAAGTCGACATGTATGAACCGACCGTGTAACTCGACGGGCAGTATCGAAATATATAGAAAGTGTTGCCACATTCAGGGTAGTTTTCGAGATTTTCCCCAAAATGTCCTCCTGTAAAATTTTGTATGAACAATTTTTTTTTTCACTTATGGGTTCGTATAGAAGTCAAGAAATGACTCGGCGAAAAATACTGAGAGAGCTGATGATTGAGGATTTCGGAGACGGGTGAAGAGCACAGCCAGGGTATTGAAGATAGGTGGGGGGTGCTCGACCAAATGTCATTCAAAACCTCGTGCAGTTACCAGTGAGCTGAAAAAAATTTCAAAATGGCGTAAAAAAGATGGCCGCCATACAAATTTCGCCCGTGTCTATCGCAGAAAATATTAAAGATAGAAAAGTGGTTTCATAGCAATAGAAGATCAGGACAAGTAAGTTTATCTATTGGAAGAAAAAAAATCAAAATGGCGGAAAAAAAATTTTCATACTAAATTGTATGGCGATTATGAACTATAAGAAAATTGTCATTGTTCTCCTGCAAACAGATAGGAAACGATAGAATGATGTATGGGAGATGTGTTTGAGTGCAGGATTGGAGTAGGGAAAAATTATGACATTTCAGAAAAACAAAATGGCGGCCAACGTGACTTTCGTAACTCTTTTGTTTTCCAACCGATTTCGTTCAAACTCGCAGTACTTGACGAAATGAGGAAATCGTTTATAGAAAAAATTAGAAAATCTTGTAAAAACAAGATGGCGGCTGAGCTGTAATGTTTTGAAATTTTCATTGTTCTACCTCAAACCATGGATGGTTTAATTTATCACAGTTGGCAACATCAGAATATTTGAACGTTTATGGGGTGATCGTACGTTAAGACTCGGGCTGTAAATTGGTAAAAAATTACCCCATTTGTCGGGAAAAATTGAAATATGGAGTTTTTGCAAAATCCGAGTATGAGCGACCAAGTAAATGGCTCCCAGCAGTTACGCGGTCCGCTTTAGCGGGCCGCGCCCCCACGCGAAAAACTAGTTACTATATATATAGCTACTCGTGCTGATTCACTGACTGACTCATTGATCACCTCTCCTGAACAATTTTGTATGAAAAAATTTTTTATTAATGATCACTTCGTATATAAGAGAAAAATTCATTCGGAGAAAAAATACGGAGAGAGCTGATGATTGAGGATTTCGAAGACGGGTGAAGAGCACAGCCAAGGGTATTGCAGATAGGTGGGGGGTGTTCGACCAAATGTCATTTGAAATGTCATCCAATTGCCAGTGAGCTGTAAAAAAATTCAAAATGGCGGATTCAAAATGGCCGCCATAAGAATTTCGCCGATATCTCGGAAAGTATAAAAGATGGAAGAATGGTTTCTTGAGAAGAAGTGATCAGGACCCGAAGGTCTATTTGATGGATAGAAAAAAAAAATTCAAAATGGCGGAATATATTTTCCCATAGAAAATGTATGGGGAATGTTGAAGAGACTAACAGTTGGTAATTATGCAAGGTTGTGATGCGGTTTTTCGGAGATTTACTAGAGAAAAATATGGAGAGAGCTGATGATTGAGGATTTCGGAGACGGGTGAAGAGCACAGCCAGGGTATCGAAGATAGGTGGGGGGTGCTCGAGCAAATGTAACTCGAAACGTCATCCAATTGGCAGTTAGCTGAAAAAAATTCAAAATGGCGGATTCAAGATGGCCGCCATACAAATTTCCTGTTTTTCTATCTCGGAAAGTATAAAAGATAAGAGAGTGGTTTCTTTGCGAGACGTGATTAGAATCTCAAGGTCTACAGGATGAATGAAGAAAATTCAAAGTGGTTGAATTTATTTTTCCATGGAAAATGTGAATGCTACAATAAACAAGGCCTATGAAAAACTATGAAAAGTATGAGAAGAGATGATGGTCTACATTTGGATGATGATTGAGGAGCACGGTCATGGATTTAAAGATAGTTAAGGGCTGTTTCAATAAAAAATACACTGAACCTCATCGGATGAGGTTCAGTGTATTTTTTTATTCAAACAGCCCTTAACTATCTTTAAATCCATGACCGTGCTCCGAGGTAATTCTTTTAGCCCACTGCCAATCGGATTCCAATTGGCGATGGAGATGACGGCGATTCTTTTATAGGAGAGAAGACAGCCCGCGGGCCACATGTGGCCCGCGCTCCCACGCGCCCTACTAGTTAATATATATATAGCTACTCGTGCTGATTCACTGACTGATTATCACCTCTCCTGAACAATTTTGTATGAAAAAATTTTTTTTCATGGATGGGGTCTTATAGAAGAAAAAAAATGAATCCGAGGAAAAATACGGAGAGAGCTGATGATTGAGGATTTCGGAGACGGGTGAAGAGCACGGGAAGGGTATCGTAGATAGGTGGGGGGTGCTCGACCAAATGTCATTAGAAATGTCATGCAATTGGCAGTGAGCTGAAAAAAAGTTCAAAATGGCGGATTCAAAATGGCCGCCATTCGAATTTCGCCGATATCTCAGAAAGTATAAAAGATGGAAGAATGGTTTCTTGACAAGAGCTGATCAGGACTCGAAGGTCTATTCGATGGATAGAAAAAAAATTCAAAATGGCGGAATTTATTTTTCCATAGAAAATGTATGGGGAGTCTTGAAGAGACTAAAAGTTGGTAACTATGCAAGATTTTGATGCCGTTTTTTTAGAGAACTGCCAAGATATGTAATGAGGTGATGATTGAGGATTTTAAAGACAGTCAAGGAGCATGGGCAAGGTATTATAGTTAGGTGGGGGACTGCTGAAACAAAAAATACTCGGAACTTCAGGCAATTGGCAGTGAGCTGAAAAAAAAACAAAATGGCGTATTCAAGATGGCCGCCACACAAATTTCGTGTTGTTCTATCTCGGAAAGTATAAAAGATAAGACAGTGGTTTCTTAGCAAGAGGTGATCAAGATCTCAAGTTCTACGGGATGCATGGAAAATAATTCACTGTGGCGGAATTTATCTTTCCATGGAAAATGTACATACTATGAGAAAAGACAATGATCTAGGATTTGGATGATGATTGAGGAGCACTGTCATGGTTTTAAAGATAGTTAAGGGCTGTTCGAACAAAAAATACGCTGAACCTCATCCGATGAGGTTCAGCGTATTTTTTTGTTCGAACTGCCCGTAACTATCTTTAAAACCATGACAGTGCTCCTTGGTAATTTATTCAGCCCACTGCCAATCGGATTCCAATGGGCGATGGAGATGAGGGCGATACCTTTATGGGCGGG
Organism: Coenonympha glycerion; assembly: GCA_963855885.1. Classification (NCBI taxonomy): domain Eukaryota; kingdom Metazoa; phylum Arthropoda; class Insecta; order Lepidoptera; family Nymphalidae; genus Coenonympha; species Coenonympha glycerion. The sequence continues at coordinate 10,004,966 of OY979639.1, forward strand.
AAGACTGCACGCGGGCCACATGTGGCCCGCGCACACACGCGCCCTACTAGTCTCATATAGATCCAAGGTAAATATAAAGTACTTCGTGAATTTATTGACAGAACGCTCCCTGAGCATACGAGTTTTACATTTCATGTTTGTACAGTACTCTGTATCTGATCTGTAAAGGGAATTCACGCGTTCTCAGCATATTTACCCTCGCTTTTGCCTTTTTCTTTTGAGAATCTCAGCTTTCTAAAGACAATGCCTTATCTATTGGTGTCTGGAGAATCTTTGAAGTGTTGCTGTTTTTATTCTTGTTTTACAAAATATTCTTTTGTTTACTTTTTGCTTTTGAGAAAATCCCGTCGCGTAATCTTTATAGTGAGATATTATAATTAAAACTTTGTTCTTTTAAAAATTCTGGTTTATCTTGAGTTTATATATTCTTTATTTTTTTAATTATATTCCTTACTCCTTATTTATGAATACTGTTGCAAGTAGGTATCTTCTGAGATGGTTTTCTTGTTGCTTTTAGAGAAAACTTTTTGCGATTTTCGATATCTCTAGAATTCTTATGTAAGTACCTCAGTAAGTCCCTTGTTTCAATAATTTGATTCTTTGACGTAAGAACTTTTCTTCTTTCAACTTCCTACATGTTGAAACACCGCCTTCATTTTATCTGTTCCATTAGTCTGTTATCCGTCTTCTTCGTTCCCGCATTCTTCATTAGCTAATTACGGTTGCATTATTTATTCCTTGCCATATTTGTGAAGTAGTAAATTTACCTGTATTTTATGAGCAATTAAAAAGTTTTTTTTTTATAACACAAGTTAGTACTTTGCTTTTTAGAGGCCAAATGGTTGCTACATAGTATCGCACTGGTACGCTAAAACACTTAGCGGTACGTCTTCTACGGAAGAGTGGTATAAAGCCGCAGCCTAAGCCTTCTAGCAGTTTATACTAGACACTTTAATACTATTTGTATGAAAATATTGAAACAGTACAGCAGCATTACTGCTTAAAGAGATGGTGGTACGGCTCCTGAGCTAATCTAGAAATTACTAAAAAAAAATAAGCTAATAAAAAAATTAGGCAGCTGACAGACGTCCAGACTGCTCGACTGGTATATTTTAGTTATTTTCACAGCATTATGTCCTATGGTCTTTTGCTATGGGGTAATGCTGCTAACATTGATACTATTTTCGTGCTGCAGAAGAAGGCTGTTCGTGCCATTTATAAAATGGGCCCAAGAGAGTCTTTAAGAGAAAAAATTCAAAGAATTTAATATAATGACGGTACATGCTCAGTATATATTCGATAACTTGATATATGTGCATAAAAATATTAATAACTTTGTTAAGAAAAGCGATCTCCATGCTATCAACCTTAGAAGTAAAAATAAACTTATAGTTCATAAAACAAGACTAGAGAAAATAAATAAATCATTTAAAGGCAATGGGATACGCTTTTATAACAAACTCCCTAATGAAATATTAAACTTATCCCTCAATAAGTTCAAAGTCGCTGTAAAACGAAAGCTCATTAATAAAGCTTACTATAGTATTAAGGATTACTTACATTAATCAAATCCTTGGGGATGAATGAACTGCTGTAATTATACTAGCTCAATTAGTTTTAAAAGCTTTTGTGAAGTGGTGATAACAGAAAACAAAACCCGGCTGAGTTTGTTGTGGGCTTCTTCTCAGTGCAGGGCGCGTTGGAACCCTCGTAAACTTAGTTTTAAGTCGACTTGGAGTTATCGCCATACAAATGTGACAAATATCATAAGGACAATTTACAAGCGCCTGTATATAAGGCCTATGTGAAATAAAGATATTTCATTTCATTTCATTTAATTTCATTTCACTATTAAGAAATGATAAAATTCTATAATACAACGTTTATCTATCTCTGTCTATATAAAAAGACTGCGGATGTTCAAGTCAAATTTCTAGACAATGGCGTGAGTCCGGACTGATTTAAATTCGCGGAAACATTCACGCATCTATAGTACTATAGGTACCATAGACACCCTCATAACGAGCGGTCAAGGAGCGCGTAGCACGTGTGAAAATAGAAATTAATTCAAAACGAACGTGTTACTCGAGCCCATCTCGGCTAACTACAGACGAATTGGGACTGCTCACACTAGCATTTCGACGGCCGACAAGAAATCTCCATGTACATACATAATATTACAATCACTACTTTGTTCACTTAGGTAATAGTGATTGAAGTGTATTAATTACTAACCCTACAGATTAATTAGTATCTACTATTCTGTAGGGTTAGTACAGGTTTTTATACTTTCAAGTCAACTCGCTTCGAATACAAGAATCGAATGCCTCCATACATCTACAGTTAACACTCCAAGTGGACAACCCAACCACCGAGTACCGATAAGATGTCCACGAGGATTTCCCCTTCGAAGGAAAAAAAATTGGACAGCCACCGAAAACTTAGTTGTGTTTGTTTGTGGCGCTGGCTGAATGTGTCGAGGAATCCGATGCGTTTTTCCGAAGCGAGTCGACTGAAAATTCGTACTCCGTCACGAGTACCTACACAAGCAAGAAAGGCTCAAGTTATGCAACAAGTCTTCGGTGTGACGTTCCTCTGTATGAATTAGCACTCGAGACACGTTCCTCGACGTCCCGAACAAAACGCCGCGAACCTTCTAATTGAAGGCATTGTTACATCTCCGTCTTTAATAACATAACACTCATTATATTATTAATTAGAAGTGATTATTATTATTTATTTTTAAAAGGAAATCGCACATTTTGACTTATTAATAGATCCTTTATTACCTACACGACTCCCAAAAAAGGAGTGTAATGTTTTTAATTTTCATGTATGTATATTGTATGTATGTATGTATATAAGACTGTGAGTTTCTTTATTCCACCATAACTTTTGAACGGCTGAATAGATTTGAACATATGGGATCTGGACAGATGTATTTTAGAATCCTTACATCACTCCGAGTTACATGAGCTATATTTTTTTTGGAAAAAGTGGTTTTATCATAGGACAGTCGTGTTTTTTTTTTTAATTTTTTTACTAGTTTTGACTAATTAGGTCCTTTATTTTAGAAAGAATAACATTTGTGAGTAGAATATACATAGGAAAGATCATAATGATTAGGATATCATAGGATCTCGTCTAACTTGGGCAAAATGTCGAATCTTCTACTATACTAATTTCAGACTCGTTCGGATATGCTTTTGAGAAATTTGTGATAAAATAGAATGAAATGCGAGTACAGGGTATATCATCAGTCATGTAAAAGAATACTCTAGATTTATTGTAAGTCTGTTCCTTCCTAGTTGCTTCAACGTGAAGCTATCAGTTGAATTTTGTTTATTTCCCCGAACCAGACTCCACGCAGGTTTGGGCACCGGTCGATGAATATTCATATTGTTTAACCCGCAATCGTGTTCCCGATCGCTTCTTAACTGGCTCTGTTATTGTTCCCAACAAAGTGCGTTTGTTAGTTCGGGGAAAACATTCGAACAATTTGTACACAATCAAATTTCATCTACATCTAAATAAACAATCTACTCGCATTTACCGCATGATCGATTGTTATCTATCTCTATTTAGGGTTCCGTACCCAAAGAGTAAAAAAAACCGGCCAAGTGCGAGTCGGACTCGCGCACCGAGGGTTCCATAGCATAAAAGAAGTTAAACATTAAAAGAATCACTTTGGTTCATGAATTTACGAGTATAATTTACATGTAGGTACTTTTGTTGGCAAACCACAAACAACTTTGTTTTTGCCGGTTTATTGTTATTATCAAAAAAATATATAATAGTTAGAGAGTTGATTACTTTTCCTGTAAAATATACGTTTACTTCTATTGATCATAATTATTTCAGATTTTTCGATCGGTAATATTCGGAGAAAAAGGGGGAGAACGGTATTTTTTTCGATAGTTTGCCCAATAAATCGAAAACTATCAGGTATAAAATAATTAAAAATCGGTTTTAGAATACACAAGTAACGCCCTTTCATATGATACCCTACTCAATATCGTTATCTCATTTTGAAATTTTGACGACCCGGTTTTCCCCCCTTTTTAAATAAAAATAAGAAAGATTTTCAATTTTTATGATTGCAATAACGTCGCGCCGCAATTACCTACAACTATTCAAAATTTCAGGTCGATAGCTTTAACAGTTAGTTAATCGAGTGTGACAGACGGACGGACGGACGGACGGACGGAGAAAGTCTCACCATAAGGGTACCATTTTTACCATTTTTGGTATGGAACCCTAAAAAATGTCCCCATTTAGACTTCAGTCGTTCGCCTGTGCGTCTGTCATCGCGTGATAGTTAGAAAGTTGTTTTCACAGATTATGTATTCCTATTGCGGCTATAACAACATAAATTAATACTAAAATAGTTAAATATTGAAGGAGGCCTCCCATACATTTTGTTTAAGGAGCACACCACGGCTGTGCCCGCGAAATTCAAATTTTTCGTGGTTTTTCGCGATTTTTAAGCTAATAAGATATAATAGGCTTCTGGCCGTCAAATTGCGATAATCCCAATATCTTCTTCACGTGTTTACTTATATAAAAATCTCTGCTCGAAAGTGTCCAGTTAAAGAAATTAGTCCAAGATTTGCGAGGTACTTACATAAAACTCGATACTCGGATTAATTTCCTAGGATACACATTTTTATGCAAAGATTTTGATATAATCATGTAAAGATGGTACTGCCATCCTCGCAAATTGATTGCCATAAGCCTATCATGTCTAATTAGCGTACAAATTGCAAAAAACCACGAAAATTTTGAATTTCGCGGGCAGACCCGTTGAGTTCACGTTAATTTACCTACCTACAGGCACACTGATAACAAACCTGAGGATATGGGCATCCGAACGATTTATGTAAACCTTTTTCGTGCAAGCAAATAATAGACGCTAGCTGTCAAAATTCTATAGATGGCCGCTGAGCGAACTATAAGTACATCATGGCCTAACTGCTGGTGAAAATACAGGCATTTTTGGCACCGGTAAACTGGCGACATTTTTTCGGGCCGTCGACCCTTTTCACTGTCCAGGGTACAAATATTAAGTATATTTGTACAGGAATAAAACAGATTCTTCAGCATCTTACCTGCCTATTCCACAGTTTTATTAACAAGTATATCTGGATATATATTAAATACCAGTTTATCACTTCTAACAATTCACCTTGTACAAGTTTATTTACGGTAATTGTGTTTGCCACCCCCTAATAAATTCATTTCGTGTATAAATAACATTTAATTTAGATTTTCTCGCAGGGATACACGTCGTAAAGCAAGATGAGTTACACGTGTGATGAAAATAAAGCGTTGAAAATTATCGCTAAGAAAAGAGAGATTTATGAACACCTTTCTCAAAAATATGTTTTAAAATCTTTTAGTCGTTGCGTGGCGCATCTTAGCCTCCTGCCTCGCCATGCTCATGCTCTAGGAGTCTAGTCTTTACTCAGGTCAAGTGATAGTCTGTGATACGCCTTCTCATCTCAGATGCTACAGTGCGTCCCAGGACTTGGCATTGCAATGTCACATGACACACTGCATCGTGCTTTTACATCCTGAGTAATCCATACTAATTATTGAAGCGAAGCTATCACGAAGAATTTCTACGAAATTCGTTGAAAATCTAGAATAATAGTTTCTCTTACTTATTCAACAGAATGGGCACACATGCAATCACGCATAGAGATTTGGTAGGTATAGAACTCGTTAGCGTGAGCTAACTGAAGATAGCGCCATCTAGCCACAGCTCTTCACTATCATATCCGCTATCATCCACTATCATATTGTTCATGGACCGCGGTCCGCGCCAAGGATTACTATACTCGTTATTAGCCCGCACGTAAGTTTCTGCAGAGACGATTTCCACCATGTTGCGGCTTATTAGCGGAAATTTTGACAAATAGCGCTCCTTTTTTCTTGTATACAGAAATTTTACGTAAAATGTTCCGATGGGCTTATCTTCGGGTTCATATTGGTAGACGGTGGCTATAACCATGTCATAGTTTCTGGTATGTTATAAATAGCCAGCAGGAAGCAGGTTAGGTTGTAATGTTGCAACCGTTTACAATTTACGTTAATTCGTTAACAAAAAAAAACGAACTCAACTCGCATCAAATTCCTGTTGAATCCTTTCCAATTATACATTTATGACTCATATAGTTTTCTCATGGAAACCATTATCATAAAAGGAGTAAATTGAAATGGGACCGCACGGGAAGCATCAGCTTTCTAATAAGAAAAGAATCATCAAAATCGATTCACCCTGTCAAAAGTTATGAGGTAACAAACATTACAAAAAAAGAAATGTACAGTAGAATTGAGAACCTCCTCCTTTTTTTGAAGTCGAGTGAAAACTGCAATCGGGCGCACTTTTGTTCCAGTGAGCTGAAAATACGTGTAACTTTTGTGAGATGTGCGAAATCTCATCTACAGATAATATCTCTTTTCGAATCGTTCTTGCAACCGCAGTCACAAAGTACGATGAGCGGAGCAAACTGAATTATAGACGTTTTTACCCATCCACCGCTATCCCTCTAAGGAGCGACGAAGAGCTGAATTATACGAGTTACTTTATTGTATAAAACGATTCCATTCGACCGAGATTTTTATTATTTTGCTTTCTAGAACTATGTCATATCGGTGAATTTCTAGTTTTTTCTACTTTTATAAACCTAATAAATTATTTAAAACTAAGATTTATGACAAGTTCACCTAAATCTGCATTTTAGGTTGTCTTAGTTTTCAACTATTGTGATTTGATATGTGTTTTATAAAGCTCTATTTTTTATACATTAATCCAAGATATTAATCCAAGATATGTAAATTATAGTCCGAAATTAACAAATTTTGTTTTCGTCTATTTATTTTAGGGTTCCATACCAAAATGGAAAATTTAAACCTTAGCTCGAGATCATCGACACCGTCCGGGCTACTTATGTAGTATGGAGCGCGAATTTAGCTCGCACTTGGCCGATTTTTTAATAAAAAAATAAATCTATACTAATATTATAAAGAGGAAGCGTAACGATGTTTGTGAGTTTTTTTTTTTTTTTATTATGGATAGGCTTGCGCTTGACTACAATCATATCTGATGAACAGAAATGATGAGGTCTAGGATGGAGCGCGCTTGCCTAGAAAATGCCTATTCACTCTTCTCTTGAAGGCACTCAGGTTGTACTTGGCTGGGAACACAGAAGCTGGAAGGGTGTTCCACACCTTAGCGGTACGTATCAGAAACGTAGATGAAAAACGTGAGTTTGTGAGTTTGTGAGTTTGTGACGTTGTAAGGGGTAATCTCTGGATCCACTGAACCGATTTTCAAAATTCTTTCACCAATAGAAAGCTACTTTATCGTGGAGTGTCATAGGCTATAATAATTTCCAAAATTAATTACGCATCTTTACTTAAACTTGAATACATAATCCAAGTCGTAAAAAAAATTGCTTTCATCGCGTACGCTGCGGAAACTATTGAAGATAGAACAAAACATTGTTCTACAATATTAAAGAACGTATCAAAATCTGTAAAAAAGTCCGCGATAGCATATGCCTATCTCCTACGGGTAAGTCAGAATAACTGCTTTTAATGTTAAAATTGTCGATTAAAAATAATTATTTTTTGTGAAGCTTATTTAGCCCATATGGTATTAAGTTATATCTTTGTAAATATGTTTTTAGAATAGAAATTTAATGTAAAATATTTGTGCCCTTTACTCTATACAGTTTAAACAAATATCTTCAGAGATATTAGCAAAATAAAAACGCGTGGTTGCGCCTCGCCGCCCCGTCCGTTGCGTGGCGATAGGTTAGGCAGTTTCAATGCCTCATTCAGAATGCCTTGCGTCCAGCGCTGGTAGCTGTGGCACTGCTAGTTGTAGATAAATTAGCTGAAAATTAAGTCAGCAGTCTTTTTTGGGGAATATAAATGAAAGAAATTGGGTTAAACAATCATAGTAAGAGTTTATGTAACTCTTTGAAAGTACAAAGATAAATAATTATTAAATAGGTAAATTCAAGTTATCAATATGATTTTTTGCAGCCTAGCATTAAAATTCATCTAGTGAGAGCCTGCTGGATCCATGTGTACGGCGTCCATGTGTGTTCTTGTGTATATATGTGTATCTATGTGTCTATGTGTGTCTGGGTGTCTTCATGTGTTAGCGTATGGTGTGTAGCGTTATAAAACGCACGCAGGCGGCCGCATGGTAGCCGCTAATCCATTTAGCCTGTATACGAGCGTGGAAATATGAAATGTAATAGAAAAATGTAAAAGAAGCAAGTATCAAAAGCCGCCGCTGCTGATGTAATTTGAAATATTTTTCGAGCGGAACTGAATAGAGCTAACATTTTCTTCATTATGATAAAAGATAACATAAAAGCAATCTAATGTTCAAATATTTACTAAAGCTATTGCATTACTTTACTTTAAAAAACGACGTTCCGCCTAATTACTACTAATTACTATCTATTAATACAGCATCTGTGAAACTTTCAACTGTCTAACTATCACGGTTCAACAGACGAACGGACAGAAAAGTCTCAGTAATAGGGTCCCATTTGGATACGGACCGTAACCATTCTGCCATCTACACTAAAAACTTTGTGTAATAGACGAAATTATAAGTAGAATTTGCCATGGCACCCGAAAAATACCAACGTTATGTACTTTGTACATACGTTATTCAATTCGCCCAAAGCTTGCAACTCAGAATTTGCGCTGCTCAGGTGAAGTAGTATAGAATTTCTTGATACGCCCAAACGTGCTCGCTCGCTTATTCAAAGGCGAGGAGCTCCCCTCAAAAACCGACACCAAAGGGAAAATAAAAGTTTCTGGTAGCGTTATATTTCCACTTTGTAACTCCGGTTTCTGTTAACGTGAGCCGCGTTTACGAAGGAAATTCGGCTTCACTTGAGTGTTGGCTTTTCTAATACCTACTATCTTCTTTTCTATTAACAACTACCTCGTCAATCGTCATAGTAGGTAGTTGTTAACGGCAGACAACTTTCTGGACTTAAATGATTATTTGTTTGCTTGCTCGGTATAAGAAGGAGCCTTATTCACACCTTGTATAACGTGTAGATTAATTCGTATAGTGTGCCCGCTAACCATTTAACTTGATCCTAGAATCACATAAATGGAGATAATAATTTTATTTTCAAAACAAAACGTATTATTTAATTTCGAAAAAAATACCCTAACTGTGATGTCAGCACACCTCATAATATTATCAAAACGATTTGATTCTGATCGAAGTGGTGTTTAGGGATGTCTCTTAAAATGTATGGTACTTTTTTGAACTCCCTAAAAGTTCCCTTATAGGATTTGAGCTAAACTTCTCGCGATATTTTTTTCATGCATCTATACATCATTGCCTACTTAAGGCTCTCGGCTAATTAGGGCAAGTAATCTACACCTTGCATTATAATAACAATAATAACAATAATAACGTTTATTTGATTTCACACTAATGTAAATTAAACAGTAAAACAAACACAATATAATTAAGTTGTTCAAAACATAATAAAAGGTACACCTGTTTCCCGAACTAGTTAAGACTGTGTCTCGGGAAACAGGGCTTCCATCTCAGAGCCGCAAGACTAACTTAATAAAATATTAAACAAAATATAAGAGCATGTGAGTATGCGAAATCTGTGGGCACACTCATGAGAATGTAAGAGCGTGCGTGTATGTATGTGTGTGAGTGCGTGCATGTGTGGGTGTGTGTGTGTGTAAGAGTGAATGTGTGTGTGTGTGTCTGTGTGTGTGTGTGTGTGTGTGTGTGTGTGTGTGTGTGTGTGTGTGTGTGTGTGTGTGTGTGTGTGTGTGTGTGTGTGTGTGTGTGTGTGTGTGTGTGTGTGTGTGTGTGTGTGTGTTTAATAATTACTACTACTAGTGTCTTGATGGAACTAAGAATCTCCAACAGTCCTTCAGTAGTCATATAAGATTGTTCAAGGAGCCAATTCCTAACTGTAATTTTGAAATTATAATTATTTAAGGAATGGAGAGATAGAATTTTATGCAGCTTTTTATAGAGATATGGTCCTAAAAAAACAAAAAACCTACGACTAAAAGCAGTATTGCATTTGCTTACATTTACTATTTGGGGCCTACGAGAGGAGCATTTAGTATTAAAGTTCGTGAGCGAGTGTTGTTTTAGTGTTAAATATAATAATTCTCTATAACTTATTTAGAAAACCCCGTCAAATTTTTTTGGCTGGACAAGAGGTTATCCCGTTCGATCAGATATGATACGAAATTCTCCTAGAATTTATATGAACGTGTTTGAACTATTTTAGCCTTTTAATGTGTTAACTTAGCCATAACTTCTTTCATTCTTTTCAGCCAGTGAATTTTGCATACATATGTGTATTGTGTAAATCGGATGATAATGATGCAACCGAAAGGTGGCCATAGGAGCTCGGTATAAACGACATGGTCCCATCCAATTTGGACTCGTTTGATTAGTCTTGATGAGTACCTTGGTGCTTGATCTAGATTCTAGATGATAACCGCAGGGCACAGACTTGTATACTCAAGACAGGGCGAACAGCGCGAAAAAATTTCCGCCAGTTTATGGGTGTCAGTAGTACCAACAGTATAAGGCCACGCGGTAGTTCGGTCAGCGGCGGCGGCGGGTATTTTGACAGATGACGCAACTGTTTGCTTGTATGAAGAAGGTTTACGAAAATGTTCGGATCGGCCTATCTTTACTATTTTTATCAATTCCGCAGGATCTAGTGCTGAGAAAAATACCGATAAAATGTTTAAAAGCTTGTTCTACAACTATTTTTTGAATGATAACTGTTGTTTGAATCAAAATCACATTAATGTACTACAAAAGCGTGTACAAGTCAAAACACTAATCCGAGCGCAATGTAAATAAAGCTGGAAGCCGCACGCTGCAAAATTGGTGAACAAAGTTCAGAGCCGGTGTTAAGCTTTATCCTCATGAGAAATTAACTGTTCCATTAGTTTTAATTCACTCGACGCGCGCGCGGTGCGGTTCATTATTTTTGCTATTTACGGAAAAAGTAAGTGAAATATTGCCGCGACGACACTCTTCCCATTACGCAGACGTTTTATTTTTATATAGAGCGTTTTTAGTTAGGTTTTCATCTGCGTTTTTAACCGACTTCAAAAAAGGAGGAGGTTCTCAATTCGTCGGAATCTTTTTTTATCTATGTATGTTCACCGATTACTCGAAGACGCGTGGACCGATTTGAAAAACTCTTTTTTTGTTTAAAAAGGTTTTGTTTCCAGATGGTCCCATTCTAATCAGGTCAGGATCTGATGATCGGATCCTGGAGAAATCGAGGGAACTCTTCAAATTTTATATGGACACTTAAAACAATTTGGGTATTATTTGAAAAAGTAATATTTTTCAAGTTGTCCTATGGTCATCAGGTCAGGATCTGATCATGGGATCTTGGTGAAATTGAGGGAACTTTTCAGATTTTATAAAGACACCTTAAGCGATTGGGGTATTTTTGCCTTGCCTTGTGCATTTTGTTGCTTTCCACTAAAAATTAAAAAAAAATAAAAATGGGAAATGCTTTCCAAAAAACCAACTTCAAATGCCACTACAAAGAGTGAAATAATTTTTATTTAAATTTTAGGTACCTACACCAATTCGAAGTCGGGCAATGTTTCATACAATCCCTAATAGTCCTTCTTACTTACTTGATGTGCGAAGAAATGACGAAGTCATAGACAATCGCCCGACTTCGAATTGGTGTAGGTACCTAAAATTTAAATAAAAATTATTTCACTCTTTGTAGTGGCATTTGAAGTTGGTTTTTTGGAAAGCATTTCCCATTTTTATTTTATACTTTTTAGTGGAAAACAATAAAATGCACAAGGCGTTGTAAAATACCCAAATTGCTTGAGGTGTCTTCATAAAATCTGAAGAGATACCTCAAATTCACCAAGATCCCATCATCAGACCCTGACTTAATGACTTTAGTCATCAAATCAGTATCTGCTAGCAAATGCACCAGTAACTATAAAAAATACCCAACTCGCTTCAAGTATACTAGCAAAATTTGAAGAGTTCCCTCGATTTCACCAAGATCCCATCATCAGACCCTGACTTGATGACTTTAGTCATCAAATCAGTATCTGGTAGCATATGCACCAGTAACTATAAAAAATACCCAACTCGCTTTAAGTATACTAGCAAAATTTGAAGAGTTCCCTCGATTTCACCAAGATCCCATGATCAGATCCTGACCTGATGACCATAGGACAACTTGGAAAATATTACTCTTTCTAATAATACTCAAATAGTTTAATGTGTCCATACAAAATTTGAAGAGTTCCCTCGATTTCTCCAGGATCCCATCATCAGATCCTGACCTGATTAAAATGGGATCATCTGGAAACAAAACACTCTTAAACAAAAAAGAATTTTTCAAATCGGTCCACGCGTCTTCGAGTAATCGGTGAACATACATAGATAAAAAAAAAAAAAAAAAAGATTCCGACGAATTGAGAACCTCCTCCTTTTTTTGAAGTCGGTTAAAAATGGGAAATGCTTTCCAAAAAACCAACTTCAAATGCCACTACAAAGAGTGAAATAATTTTTAATGTACACCAATTCGAAGTCGCGCAATGTTTCGTACAATCACTAATTGTCCTTCTGACTTACTTGATGTGCGAAGAAACGACGAAGTTATAGACAATCGCCCGACTTCGAATTGGTGTACATTAAAAATTATTTCACTCTTTGTAGTGGCATTTAAAGTTGGTTTTTTGGAAAGCATTTCCCATTTTTAACCGACTTCAAAAAAAGGAGGAGGTTCTCAATTCGTCGGAATCTTTTTTTATTATTTGTTATAGACGATATTTTTGATACTCACTGTAACTGTAACCCTCGGTTATCCGACAAAGTTTTTCAGAGTTGTGTCGGACGGACTATCGCATTTGTTGGACTATAGACCCCTACAGGTTGAATTTCTTCAAAAGGAGTACCTACTTTATAATTTAACCTATTACCTACAGATCAAAATGATAAGATTCTTTGTCATCTACATACCTACACTTACAGGTTACATTAGCAATTAGCATTCGTTCTGACCAATTAAGGTGTTGCGGCCCTACCAGCCCGCGAAATTCAAATTTTATTTGGTTTTCGCAAATATTAGACTAACTACACATTGTAAATTTATGGCAATGCATTTTGCGGGCCTACTTCTTATGCATCTACACGTTTTTAATAGAAACTTTGCTCTAAAGTTCCCACTCATCTCATATTGGTTCCCGAAAGATAATTTTTTGCAGTTTCCCAGATTTCGAGCTATCGGGAACCAATATGAAGTAAATGAGTATTGTTGAGCAGAGTTTTTGTTAAAAACATGTAGATGCATAAACGTTGTGCCCGCAAAACACATTGTCATAAGCATTCAATGTATAATTAGCCAACTATGAGCGGAAAACTAAATAAAATTTGAATTTTCGCGCCCGGATGGTACCCATCGCCCTTAAGTCGAGCACAATCACTGAGCATTTGTGATGTAAACACAATTTTTTTTGGAAAGTCTTCGGTAGTTGGTGTAGATTCTCCAACAGTAATAGGCATGTCAAATAGGTTCGAGGGGGAATTGGTATACGGGGAGTAGATACGGGGGGGTAGATACTGGGGGGGGGGAATCGCCGAATTACCGGGGTTCCACTGCCATATATTGCGATAGTGAACGATATTCAATGGCGATGTATCTACGAACCATCGCCAATGAATACCAAATATTATACAGAAAACTGCATCTTAATCGGTCAAGCCGTTTTTGAAATAAATGGGATCATTCGTTTGCACTGTAAATGTTATTATGGCGCCCCCTGGTAATTGATGTTCGTAACAACTATCTACGAACCATTTGCCAATGAATACCAAAGATTATACAGAAAACTGCATATAAATTGTTTTTGAAATAAATGGGAACATTAATGTGCACAAACAAACGAACAAATAAAAATATTATTGGATTCTTGTTTTGTATGCACAATTTAACATACAAACAAACATAAAACCACATCAACAATTATACTAATCTACAAGTTACGGTCTCTCACACGCATATACTGAGCCCGTACTCCGTTCCGTCGTTGGTAAATAGATTACGATTCCTGTTTTCAAAATGCTGCACTAGATGCCGCTGTAGCACGTTGAATCGCGCTATTATGTGTCGTAGCTGATTCATATGAATGTTCACTATAAAGTTGATATATTCATTGATTAAACATTAAACATATTGTAGCGTATTTCGTCATTCAATTAAACCAATTTTTGAAATAGATGCCATCATCAATGATCAGGCATCTCTATCTAACCGATTACTGATAGATTCCTGATTCATCTCATTCTCGTAACAAAATCTCACAAGTCACAAGATCAACCTATTGTGGCAACTGGCAAATATTGTCATATTATATTGTGGCAAACATATTTACACGACTGCCCAAAAAAGGAGTGGTATGTTTTTAGGAAGTATGTATGTATGTATTTGAGTTTCATATGGTCTAAGATCCCGCCATACAACGACCTTCACCGAGCTGCTTATTCGATGAAAACTATTTTATATCCAATTAAATATGTCAATAAATATATCGCAAGTGGGTTGCCTAAAAAATTTCAGTCCAGGGTATGATTAATTAAGAATTAAAAAAAAAACCATTGTAAACTCCTATTTGTTACAGTTTAGTTGACATCGTAGTTCAAATTAGATTGGATGTTATAAATAGTGCTTTTTGCCAGAAATAATTTCCTGGCTGAGGAAAGTATTTCTGCTCTATATTTTTTGGCAAAAGAAAGTTAACGGATAATAAAATCGTAGGTAAATAAGCACAATTGCAATTTGCGACCTGAATCGCTCATCCAATCTAATTTGAACTAAGATGTCAACGGAACTTTAACAAAGCGGAGATCATGTAACGTTGGATTTTTTTAAATTCTTAATTATTCATACCCTGGACTGAAATATTTTAGGCAACCCACTTGCGATATATTTATTGACATATTTAATTGGATATAAAATAGTTTTCATACAATAAGCAGCTCGGTGAAGGTCGACCTTACTTGGGATCCCCTACTAATACGTCATATACATAAATATTATGGCTATATTTTTTTGGAAAAAGTCGTTTTACTTCAGGGCAGTCGTGTTTCTTAATTTTTTAATTATTATTATCGATGTTTACTTCTTTTAAAGTCTTCTTCTTCATTTAGGATTAATTTAGTAGGTAATTTAGGATTAAATCTAAGAGAAATTGTATGCATATTGTTTTGTCAGAGATATTTTCTAAATACAAGGGCAGCCTCATTACGTCAGAACGTAGTCTTAACAGCCCGAGCGTCGATGTACGCGAGTGCTGCCAGCTTGTTTATGAGCCAAGGCCAACCTTATTGTGCGTGGGAACTTAATGAAAAGGAAACAGCCGAAATTACGCCGTACAAGCCCCAATGAACGGCCGGACCGGCATCGCGGCACAACTGCCTAGCTAGTCTATAAAGCTGCCAAAGAGCCATTCCGCAGTAAGGGATTTGAATTATTTTTAATTAATGTATGTAAAACACTAAGAAATAAGAAAAATATTTCTTAGTGTTTTACACACTTTTTTATTCCCATAATAGTTATTAATTAATTAATTTTATTTACCGACAGGGTTGAAACCCGCGTACCCCCTGCCCGCAAAAATCGTTGCCATAGGCCTAAGATGCATAAAATTTGAATTTTCGGGACCTGATGATACCCATCCCCCTGAATAATCAATAATAATCAATAATCAATAATAAATTTATTTGTAAATTTCTTTACACGTCATATAATATCTTAAATTGAGTTTAAATAATTTTAAATATAATTATTTATAATTAGTAAAAAATTATAAACATTATCTCAATGATAATAATAATTTTATATTACCTTACAATCTAAAAATTTCTTATAGGTATAAAAAGACTTCGCGACAAGCCAATTCTTTAACTTATTTTTAAAACCAGATTCGCTGGCAGCATCTCTTACCGATAGGGGTATTCGGTTGTATGTATACCTCAGCACCCATACCTTTAACGGTTTTTGAGGTTTTCTTTAGCCTTCCGCCTTTCACCAATATCCTGTCAGGATATCGCAAATTACCTCCCGCGTCACCTCTTCTCTCGTATTCATTTTTATGATTGAATACATACAAAGCTGTACTGTAAATCAGCAGGCTCGGTAGAGTTAGGATTCTTAATTTCGTAAAAAAGGGCCGTTCGTTCATCATACATGTGAATATACCGTGTCGAACTGATGACCTCTTTTATGAAGTCGGTTAAAAAGGCACTCGTGGAAGCTCAACTAATGATGTAACAGAAACCCTAACCTCGCCTCGTTTCATACATTTAATTACAAACACAACACCTAAGTAATATACTTAATTTAAGGATATTTTTAACGATATTTAATTTAAGGATATTTTTGACTCCAGAATTAATTAGTTCAGTTAATTCATTTAATTAATTACAGCTTTAATTCAGTTAATTTCGTTTAAGTTAATTCCTCTCCACAAAAGCATAATTACATGCACACACATAATTCTCGCACATAGGTAATTCCACGTAATAAGGCACGAAAAATTACCGCTTGTAACATCGCAGGTACCTTTTTCTAAATTAACATGTTAAAAGTCCCATAATATGGTAATCCACAAGTGGGTGGGAGGTGACATTAAATAACTCGTGTTTGTAGAGGCCTTAGGAAAACACTGTGAAAAGCCAGCGCGGCTTACTTTAGAGGGCATTATATTTTGTTAAAATAAGTATATTTTTAAATGGGCAATTTTATATTAGATAATGATGACGTATGCAGATATATGATGACATATAACTAGCACTCCGGCGATTCGATAACGCCATAAAACAATCTCAATTTTAAGGTGGGTTACGTTCGTCTAGACTGAGCACGAGCGAAGCACATAAGCGGGTGCGTTTCGCTTCGTCGCGCGGCGTCAAGTGTGGACGTACAACGAACCTACAACGGTCAACGATCACTGTCCTCCAATCCCTTTGTGTCCGTCAAAAAACCGACAACAGGCGGAACGCAGCCGAGCACGAACGAAATGCTCGCAGCGCGCTCGTTCGAGGCTTGTAAGTCGGTCCACACTACACGAATTGTGTTCGGCAACTTCGTGCGGTACCCTCCTGCGGGGTGACAGACGGCCAAGGGACGCGGTAACGCATGCATGCGGAGAAGTGTCCCCTTCCCCGCTACCTGCTAACCGCTGACATCTAAGTTCCTTACCTCCCGCACGAAGTTGCCAAGCTATAGCGTAGACCTATGTGACTTGCAAGTTAAAAACTGTAAAGACTGCAATTAATTTACTTTCTAATTTGAACGTCATATATTTTAGGTTTTTAATCTTAATTCGCTCCGAAGCACACACGATTGGGTAAAATTTTATCAATAGAAAATTCTCCCAATTGATTGACACATAACTTAGACTGATCTTTGATTAACACATAGGCTACTTGCGGATTGATTCCCGCGTAAGGCCCGAATTCCACCAAAGCGCAGCTGAGCTGTGTTTGAGTAACCTATCAGATTTCGTCATTTCGACATAATTAATCTCCTCTCCCCTCAGTTTCGGAGATGTCAAAATGACGAAATATGATCGGTTACTCAAACTCAACTACGCTCCGCGTCGCTTGGCTCCGCTTTGGTGGAAACTCGGCCTAATTGATAAACAAAATTTCACCACAGCCACGGGCAATGCTAGTTTTTTTTAGTATAGGTAGGTACTCACTTACACTTGTGTATTCGGAAAATCCATTCACTCTTCGTCAGGTCACTTACGCTACGTGGCGTCTACTACAAAATTGAACTACCACTGCGCCTAATGTAAAAGCCTCCGCAAGTACCTATGCTGTAGTGCACATCAAAATGAAAATGTATCGCCTTTTAGCGTCACGTGGATTTTCGGATAAAAGAGCCTTTCCCCGACCCCATATTCTCGTAACCTAATTAGAACGGAACTGAGTAAGCTGTTGCCATTCATGTTTTGCACTTTTCACTGCAATCCTATACCTTTAAACGAGCAATTCTTGTATATATGTATATATATTTCTATGTAATCTGGATCTCGGCAACGGCTCCGATTTTCATGAAATTTAGTATACAGGGGGTTTTGGGGGCGATAAATCGATCTAGCTAGGATTCATTTTTAGGAAATGTCGAATTTACCAAAAAAATAATAAAATATGATTTCTGCTGCCATCTATTAGCCAGTAGTTAAACTACCGAGCAAAGTACTTCTGCTGCCATCTATTAGCCAGTAGTTAAACTACCGAGCGAAGCTCGTTCACCCAGATATTTAGTAGTTAATGTAGGCTAATTGCTCACCTTGTGATTCTGTATTCGGGCGTCTGATTGCATAAGAAAACATATTCATCGTAATCGTAATCGTTTACAAATTCTGTTCCCTGATTTATGTCAGCCAATCGGAGGGCAGAATTTGCTAACGATGAATACGCAGTTCATTTAAGTTGATAGTCATTGACGATGCAAGTTGCAACTGAAGACCGTAGATACTAAACTGGAACTTAGAAGGATATGTATAATACAGTAACAACTAGAGGTTTCTACATGGCATCGCCCCGGAACCCTAAATTACTGATAAAGTGGTAATAAGACGCGGCTGAAGCATCCTACCAGACCAGACCTCAGCCAATCCAGATATTGCCGGTTAACAGGACTAAATATGACTGCAATATTTGATATTTTATTAAAAACAAAATTGTTTGAAAAAGTGCAAGTGCCGAGTTTCTTGAAAATTCTTGTTGGTGCAAAACAGCTTTCCAAACGTGGCGATAGAGTCTGACTTTGCCGGACAGACAGATTTTACTTTGACAGGTACTTATGAAGCTTATTAGTAAGGCCTATGTGAAAACATAAGCATGTTGTTGTTTCACATTATAAAATTCGATACTGGCCAAAGGCGGGAATCAAATCCGCGACTTCCCACTCAAATCTGTGCACTGGAGGTTGTCTTTCTGTTTCTGTTTATATATGTTTACAATTTTTATTTGGAGAATTGTCTCCAATAGATCATAATATATTGACGTAAAATAAACACAAAAGGGTTTTGCTGTAAGTAGCATGCAAACTATGGAACCATCTACCAGCAACATGAGTGTTACCTAAATAAACTTAAGAGCCGGCAACGCATTTGCAGTTCCCTCTGGTGCTGCAAATGTCCATGGGTGGCGGTTATCGCTTACCATCAGGTGACCCGCCCGCTCGATTGCTCGAGTTGACTAAAAAGAAGTTGATACTTACCCTGCAATATCGAAAGAATCTGTATGATACCAGTAATCTGGTACTAAAAATAAGAAAAATCGTAAACTCAGAAAACTTTTTTAGAAAACATGATCAGATATGAACTAGACTAGTACTTTGTATATTTTATTTGGGACCTAAAATCCAATGCTTGCTTTCCGCTTGGATCCCATAACAGAAAGATACCTACTGCAGTAAAAAATATCTTGCTTTCAATTTTGCTTTCACGAAACGAAAATGCCTAGCATGTTTTAATAATTACGTAGGTAATTTAGCTACAATATTGTTTAATAATTTGGAAATAACTCCCCAAGGGTTTTCCGTTACATTTCATTATGTAGTCTGAATCGGTGTTCGTTTGCTTATGTTGTATAATTTCTGCGTTCGCAATTTAAATAGAGTGCTTCATTTTCCCTGTTATTTAGGAGTTTCGTTCATTTATTGGAAACATAATATTCTATTTTTCAAAATTAACTTTTATTATCGTTATATCATCATCATCTTCGATGGATATAATATTATGTTATCAACTATTCTCTCTCTCATTTCCTTTTTATGTCCCACTGCTGGGCATGGGTCTCCTCTCAGACTGAGAGGGGTTTGGGCATAGCGCACAGTGCTGGCCAAGTGCGGATTGGCGGGCTTCACACACCTTCGAGAACATTTTTGTGAACTCTCAGGAATGCAGGTTTCCTTACGATGTTTTCCTTCACCGCTAAGCAAGTGATATTTAGTTTCCTAAAACGCACATAACTCGGAAAAGTCAGAGGTGCGTGCCCTGGATTCGAACACTCGACCTCCTTATGAGAGGCAGAGGTCAGAACCACTGAGCTATCACTTCTGTTCAATAATTATATCATCTCTTGGAATTAAGATGCTATAAGCTATCACATATTTATTTAAAAAGCATTGGGCGTAGGTATATTGGGCGTACTATTTTAATTCTAGATCTTAAAATTATGCCATTATGTTGCTTTATGTAGCTATTATATATTAGGAATATAAAGATGTTTCAAAGGTTATTATTTCTTAAAACAAATAAAATGATAACAAAAACAATTTTCCAAAAATAATACAAATAATTAACAAAAAAAGCCGACATAAACTATCATCAAACTGGTTTTGAAATACATCTCTTCTAACTAAAATATTCATCGAAATCGTTAGGCGTGATATTTAGTTATTTTTGACCATTTGCCGCACACATACTTACAATGCAAAAAAACTTACAGGGTTTTATTACGGATGCCTTTATCAGATGGACCAAAACTGAAATGAGAGGGAAAGCATCAGCTTTCAAATAAAAACGAATCATCAAAATCGGTTCACCCTGCATGCAGTCAAAAGTTTTGATGTGACAAACATTAAAAAAATACATTCGAATTCAGAACTTCCTCCTTTTTGAAGTCGGGTAAAAACATGTAAAAACAACAAGTTTTAAAGTTTAGTTAGGTAGTAAAACGCACATAAATATTGCTATAAACGTTTCCTTAACTAAGACACGGTGTTAAAGTTATCCCGTAAGAAAATTGCATCCTACAATTTTCCGAGGAGTAAGCGCGTAAACCGAATCCAATTATGTTGCATTATTGAGGAACAAAATAACATTATGCGGGTATTACCACCTCGCTGCTTTTACACGGCGTCTGGTTACAAACAAGGTGGAGGAGTTTAGCGCTTAGTTAGTTTTTGCAGAGAGAAATCTGGGGACACGGTAGTGTCCCCGCCAAGACGAGCCAAGCGAAGCGCGAGGGCACTACCTATCTTTTCTCGAAGTGTTTCGCCGTATTTTTAAACCCTTATAACTTAGGCCTGAATTATTTCAGATAATCAAAATTCTCGGAAAATGATGTCGCCAGTGAACTTATTAAACCTATAAAGTTTCAATTTTATAGGTCTTATACTTTAGATTTTATTGACGTCTAAAAAACCCAAATTTCGTCACTGACTGACTGACTGACTCACTGATGATCATCAAAATTCCTAGGTACTTCCTGAAGACCTAGAAAGCTGAAATTTGGTATATAAGCTAGTACTAGCACACAACCAACAAAAAAATTCCAAAAGTTGGAAATTTAACCCCCCAACCCCTTAAAATAGGGGATGGAAGTTTGTATGAAATTACCGCAAATATTGATGCTAGAGGTCTCAAAATTGATATATGGACTCTTTGTAATAAACAATTAAATACGTGTTTCAGGATTTTTAGTTAATCACCCCACATCCATAAAATTAGGGGGTTGGAAGTTCGTATGGGGTTTCCCATAAGTATATAGGTATAATAAAAACTTAATTTCTCAAATTTGGTATATAAGCTAGTATTAGCACAAAACCAACAAAAAAATTCCAAAAGTTGGAAATTTAACCCCCCAACCCCTTAAAATAGGGGATGGAAGTTTGTATGAAATTACCGCAAATATTGATGCTAGAGGTCTCAAAATTGATATAGGGACTCTTTGTAATAAACTACAAATAAGGAAAAAATGAACTAGGTGAACCAAGGAGGGTTCCCTCATTTAAATGATAGAGGGGGGGGGGATACTTGATTCGGACAAATATCCACCTTGCAATGATATTCAAGACATACACCAAAGAAAAGGAAATTAACCAAATAAAAAATATAGTCGTAAACAACTTACAAAAAGAAGTGAAATCCCAGCAAAAACATTTTCATGTAAAATGTTGCCAAGACGAGAACATGTGGCTCACACTATCAAAAAGTTATCAGATCTCATGTAGAGCAAGACTTCTAACTCTACACGCCCTAACTCTATAAATCCTAACTTTATAAACTCTACACTTTAGTCAAAATATATTATGTCTTGGCTGTTTCGTTACTGTCACATGGGTGTAAAGTAAAAATATTATTCACTGACTTTGTACTTTTCTGATATACAATACCTAGTTTCTGTAGTAACGATTATTTATTAGATAGGTATTGAGTCTCCTCAGAAACTGCACTTAGGTTTTACTAACTGCATTGGTTTCAAATACTTCATCACACTTTGCAAAAGTGTGTTCCTTTGCTTTAGAGGATATTTTTAATAAATGGAAGTTTTTTCCCATAACAATGGTGATACCATTTAATTTTAATGTGAAATTTCTTGAATTTTGCATGGTCCATTATGCCACTTGCAAAACTCTATTAGAAAAGTACTGAACAGTGAATAAATTCTTCACTTTACGCCCATGTGACGGTACCGAAACAGCCAAGACATAATATATTTTGACTAAAGTGTAGAGTTTATAAAGTTAGGATTTATAGAGTTAGGGCGTGTAGAGTTAGAAGTCTTGCTCTACATGAGATCTGATAACTTTTTGATAGTGTGAGCCACATGTTCTCGTCTTGGCAACATTTTACATGAAAATGTTTTTGCTGGGATATTTTTTTTGCAAATAGGTGTTAAAGGGAACATCTATTGAAGTGAAACCGAAAAATTGTGGAGAAACTTATTAACCTCGCGCGCTGATATATCCGTAGGTACCATGTTTCCGTTCCGATAGGCACTTACCGCGTAAGGTGCATGGATGAAAGAGTTATCGAGAAGAAACAACACTGTTACCACTCTTACCAGAACCCAAAGATTCAAAGCCAGAACCCAAGAACTATGTTTGAGTTTTCAATTCTGTTGACACTACCGGAGTGCCATGTCTTATGTTTTAGAAATGAAAAACTGTCAATTTTGCTTAAAAATGAAGTTGTGTAATTTGTAAAAAAAAGTTGTGTAATGACGGCCACCCACCGGGAAGCGCAGTGTCGGTAGACTCAGACGGACGACATAAAGAAAGTCGCGGGGAGTCGCTGGCGCCAGGCGGCGTCAGATCGTGTTTGGTGGTCATTTCAGGAGGCCTTTGTCTAGCAGTGGACGTTGATCGACTGAAACGACGACGAAGACGACTTGTTAATTCAAGAGTCAGTCCCTAGAGCATTCCAATAGTATCTGCTGAACTAATCTTGGAATACCCTAGAAAAAAATTAAAAAAACCCGCATCTATCGACTACTTAGACGAGGTATTTGCGTAAGTTCCGTGCACACAGTTCATTTCAAGCTCTGAGCGCGACTCACATGATGCAGTTACGGTTTACTTTGAACGACCCAAAAAGTTCAACGAGGTACCGAATGAGGCGCTCGCTCCAACTTGTGTTTAACTCCATCAGCGTACTGTCTACAATCTACATACGGAGGCATTCCGATTTTCAAACGGACTGAAAAACTTCCGCAATGCAAAAAATAAAAATGCAATAATGTAGATGAGTAATTTTGTTTTACTTTTAATAGTAATCTTAGTAGTTTGGCATCATTAGAGCTTCGTGAAGGGTTTACGAGTACCTACATTACAGTAAGTAATAGTGTCTGCGTTTGTTGATTACTCTATAACGCCGCAACTACAGAACCGACTGGGCTGGAATTTGGAATTGAAATAGATTATACCCTGGATTAACACACACTTAACCATTCGAAAAAATCCATGGTTTTCGTGAGCCGTGTGGAAACCCGAAATTCACATGGGCATAGCCGCGGGTGTCTGCTAGTAAACAATAATCTAGATTTTATAAATGAAAACGTAGGTAAGTATTGTTTAAAAAAAGACGTAGGTAAGTATTGTTTGTTTTTAATCTCTCAAATGCCAAAATTGCTATAAAAAAATAATACCATCTCCATTCTACCTACACTACACGCGTATGACGAAAGATATCTTACACAATAGTGTCTACTATCAAGTATGTTATTATGTTAAATCTTATCTAATCCAATTCATTGATTTGCAGGTACCAAAGCGGTCCGATGGGCCTTGATATGAGAGGATTGTCTAACCGGGATTGGAACATCTGGACAATGAATATTCATACACCCGCTCTTTAATCGGGTTTCCGATAGTTTCCCTAAACGACTGCGCTGTTGTTAGCACCAAGAAATGTTTATTCGAGTTGTTTCGATCAGCTTTTAAGTGTAGGTTGATGTGAAGCTAATTAAGCCATTACAAACTACAAACATGTACAAAGATAAACAACATGTACAAATTATGTACAAAGATTTCATAGATTCCTTAGGTTGTTTTGCTCAATGCCTTCGGTACAAATACGTTTCTTCTTAATGTAAAGTTTGAGTTGATTGTAACCTTTATTAAAATAAATCCTCTCTTCTATCCGTAAATGAATTTTGTTTTTTTCTATATGTACAGATGGATAACATACAAGTGAAATGAACTAGTTCCTTCAATATTGTGGCAGAGAACCCGAGAAGATCCTAAGTAAACGAAGTGTACTCATACCTAACATTATGTTTGCTTGAGACATACATGGGATATTTTAAAAGAGCACTCAGAAAGTTCGCTTCTGAAATGCTGTTTGTGCTAGGTACGCGTAATTCTCAAGTTGTGTGACCCTTTGCATAACTATCAGTACAAATATTTATACATATAAATTAAATACGTGAAGGGAAATCTTTGTACCTATCTTTTTCGGTGTGAATACGGCAACTCAAAAAAAGTATTATGACAAATACAATAAGAATGAAATTTGATATTGTAACTTATTAGCGGTAAAGGCATCTTGAGGAAACCAGCACCTCTGGCATTTTTCGCTGTGTGTGTATGATGACAACGGGATGCACGCAAGACAAAAACGTGGACGTTTTTGAAAGCTTAGGGTTTATCTAGCTATTTAGGTAAATCTTTCATTGAGGCGCGTTTATGTAAAACCAGTAATATATATTTTATAAGTAGACATTTCAATCCACGAAGACGCGCCCACTCTGTCAAAATCGCTCATGTTTCATTCAATTCGTACGAAGTTTGACATAGTGGGGCGCGTCATCGTGGATTGAAATATCTGTACTTGTTAACAGTCGAAAGAAGTTTAACACAGCATTGCATGGCTTTCCAGTAAAGTACGTGAAAACTGCTTTTCAATGCTAGTTCATTATACGAAGGCGAATTGTTGAAATGATTTTATTAAACGTACTTACCTATCACAAAGCGGCGCGCTCTGTAGCGTGAAGTACAATAGAAGGAGCTACAACAAGGTATTGTATCGCGAGTCTGCTTCGACGGGTCGCCTAAATTGCGCCGTTTACAATGGCAGCGACCCGGAAGAATTTAACCCGATCTTATTTGTTATCCTCCATTGTGACCATTCAGCTTCTGTTGAACGTTGCAATTTGGCAAATATTTTTATCTTCGATTCGTTTGTGCGATGCGAGTCGACTCGAATTTCATACAAAAACCTGTACTAACCCCTCTGACTAGGGAACGCTATCGACTTCGGTCACGTGGCCCCTCTTTTCCCTCTATAGGAGTTAAATTTTCGGAAAAGAGACTTGCATACAAAAATACCTGTATAAGACTTTTTCAAAATGTTTGTCACATACTCTTAAAATGTACCTACCTATATGAGTACACATTGTCGATAGTCCACGTCTCCTGATGATACTGCGGTGCCGATATTTAGCCTACAAATTCTATTGTAGATGTAGGTAAAGTCATTTGAAAATGTTAATGATACTGCGGGGTAAATCTCATAAATATCATCAAATCAAACAGATATCGGCCAAATATCGCTGGCCACCATAGCAACGCAACCATCGCCAACAATTGGTGTCTTGGCTGCACAGCCGATGCAAACATTAACCAATGAGTGCCCAAGATGTATTCGACTATATAAGATGTAATATCGTCGATGCTATTTTTGCAGAATGGCACGGTTTTTTTTTATAGTCAACTCGAGCAAACGAGCGGGCAGGTCACCTGATGGAAAGCGATCACCGCTGCCCATGGACATTTGCAGCACCAGAGGAACTGCAAATGCGTTGCCAGCTGTTAAGAAATTTGTTTATCTGCCCCTTGAATAACCCAATGTTATAGTTTTGAGGGAACACTGTTGCTGGTAGCTGGTTCCATAGTTTGCATGTGCGTGGAAAGAAGGATCTGGCATACCGTGTTGTCGTGGATTGCCAGCCATAAGGTGCATAGAGCAGAATAACTTTTTGGTTCACTGATCGTACTGACATGTAATATGTTGCGTTTCCTAATTTAAAATGTCATACAGATATTCTATTTATACAATTCAAGATTGGAACCGGCTAAAGTTGTAAGACAATGCGGTAATTTTATTAGGCGCAGGCGGTGACACAGTGTAGTCGACGAACGGAGAATTTGAATTTGTCGTCGCTTTGCTTGACATGGCTGCGACACGCCTGCAAGACCATTATAACTCGCTTACAAGTTCATTCTGACAGGGATTTTGTTCCTGGGACAAAAGGTAGACTTCTTATTGTTTTAATAGTATCTGTAAGATTCCATTTGTTATGAGTAGTTAGTTTAAAATGGTAATTAGGTCGTCCTGAGGAGTCCTTGAGGTAGGTTGACGAAAATTTCTATGGTTGTTGTACTTATCTCAGCAGCAAACAAAGTTTTTCTTAAATTATTGAATGCAAATCAAACATTTTTCACGTGATGGGAAAAGATCCCGCGCTCCATTTTAGTTTCAATCCAATTTTCAAATAGCTTGCTTTGAACTAGAGAAGACATCTTACCGTTTTTAGGGTTCTCTAACCAGAGGGGAAAACGGGACGCAATCAGGTACTGATACATCCGTTCGTCTGGCAATTTGAATCGTGATAGACTGCTGAAATTTTCACAAATGAAGTATTTCTGTTACAGCAGTAAGATTAAATACTGAAAAATAGAATAAAATAAATATTTAAAGAGGCTGCCATACAACAAACGTGATTTTTTGACGTTTTTATACATATTGGTACGAACCATTCGTGCGCAAATACAAGTCGCACTTGACAATAGATAAAATAGTCAAGATAGGCCCATCCAAACATTTTACGTAAACGTTCTTTATATAAGAAAATGTAGCGTCATCTGTCGAAACTCCTGCGAAATACATGTTTATTTTTTATATTTTTTTTATCTATGTGTCTGTGGTCACCTTGCCTGCAATATTATTATAGGTCTTTACCTATGAAATGAAATGAAATGAAATTCTTTATTTCACATAGGCTTAGATATAAGCTCTCCTGAAATGTCGGGACTCTACCGCCAGGTTCGGAAAGCAGGTTTGCACCGAGAAGAACTCTATCCCTATACTGACTACTGACGGGGGAGGGTGCAAAATAGTCATTCTCGCTCCCATAAACTGGCGACATTTTTTCGCGCGGTTCGCCCTGTCTTTAGTTACAAGTCTGTGCACTTGACCGATTTTTACACACTTTAGTATGTTATTCCTATCGTAGACTTGGCTATAACATACATAAACCCCAGAGTTAAACTAATTTTAAAGTGGCTGTAACTCTATCATTATTACAAGCTAGCTTAAATATTATCCATAGGTCTAGCTAGAGCTAGATTAGAGTTAGAGCAACAAACTGAGCACAACAGCAGGCATATTTGCGGCGCTAGCTGGCCATTTCCGCCGCTGCGCCCGCTCCTTGAGCAGTCCAACTACTTACCTCATATACGACGACACGAGGTCAAAGTTTGCTGACAACTTGTAGCAATATTACACAAGACATATTAATATATCTATTATAATGTAACATATAGTATAATATACATATAGTAGCTGAACAGAAACTTTATAAACTTTGCTTGCTTGCATAGGTAAGTATAGCATAGCCCGTAGCTACTCGTACGTACGTACATACCTACACGTATCTACCGGCCTTGCTATCTACATCGTGCTTAGGAAGTCCGAAATAATATTAGGGGAGTTATTTAATAAAAAGAAGCAAAACATATATTTTTTTCAAACTAATTCAACTAGGGTCTTATCTACCTCTTATAACTTTGAACTTATATTTTGGAGTTCCTGAAAACGAAGAGTTATTAGCAGCTTTATTAAAAACGTTGTGGTGCGTGCGATGCTGGTAAATGTTAGCGGGTATCAACTTATCTTAACAATAAGTCATAATTGTTTTCCACTAGAATACAGAAGTATTGTGTCATGGTCATAATCATTCAAATATTACTTTGGATAAATAAATTAATTTTCTAGTTCGATGAATCTATCAACTTACCTAGTAAGTAGTTTTACCCAAGAAAACAGCTGTTCGTTTGGCAAGTTAAATGAATGAAAACTAGAAATTCACTTCAACCGTTATGTATCTGCGATAGAAAACAAAGGGAAAAACGAATTTATCTACAATATTGGAACATTGGAAAGTGTACCAATCTCCATTCAGCTGTACGCGAACGCCTGTCTAGCGGGGACCTGTTCGATTAGATTTTACACCGCACCCTCCAAACCACAGGAAAGGTTTAAGGTATTCAATGTGGGCTATTTTTACGTACAACTAGCTGGACATATAGCCTACATTGGCTACCTTAAACAGTAGGAAAATGTAGATAGGTACTAAGGTACCTAATTATCTGCTAAAGTCTATTGTAACTTGTAAGTTGTAAGTGCCCTATATACTTACCTATTTAGTGCAATATCCGCTCTTGGCTCTTGGCGTGTAAGGAGAATACAAAAGTTTAAACATTATATTCGCATTTATAGTCGACTAATCAATTTCAGAGTGGGATCTTAAAACTAAATTGCGTTGAAATTCCTTTCTAATGTTTCAATGAAAATCTATTCTGTGGCAATTCTATGTTATTATAATAATTATTTGCGGTTATTAGTACCTATATTTTGCAATGTTTATTCCAAAACCACGTAACCACTCTAAGAAACCGTTCCAGATATATCCCGTAATAAATTGGATGTCACTTGCAAAGGAAGATATCTGACTAAAATATTTTGCTTATCACAACTCAATCGCATATCGGATGTACTCGTACTACCTAACTTTATGCCATTTAATGCAAAATGTGATATTTGAAATAAACCAATTCATATTCTGGAAATTGCACTGAATCCCGAATCTGGCTTATACTCTCCCATTTTAAATAATTTTTATCTTAGCAAAAATAATATAATTACCATATTTTGTAAGATTATATAATTACCTTTGCCGATATAAGACTTGGAACTCCAAATGGGTGGCTTATGACTAATATGCGAAACAGCTTTATACTACAGGTGCCATTTTTAGAATTATGTAACTTAACGGCCCATTATCCCGGTTTTTAGCGACTACGCCACTTTTCAAAGCAATTCAAAGTCATGAAAAAATTGTTTTTTTTTCACTGTTAAAAATACATATTAAAGATACATGCTTTATCTCTATAATGGCCTCATGAAAACACGATAAGTTAAACTTGCCTCGATCATAAAAATTTTTGAAAACAGGTCGTTTTTGTTCATTTTTTTAATGGTATTTCCAAAGCTTTGGACTAAATTTCATAAAAATTATACGTAAAGTAAGCTCATTGTATTGCCTATCCATTGCGCAGACAGATATTAAATAAAAAAATTGCTGCAAAATTTCGCCTAACAGAAGTCATAAAATGGTCTAACGCACCGAATAAACGATGTACTCAGTGGCTCACGAGCCTCCATACGAGACGGACCTGCGCAAGTTTTCACGACTCACGCTCCTTTCGCGCTAAAATTATTTATTTTTTAAATGCGCTGGAAAAAAAAACTATCTGACAGGAAGCGAAGGAGAATTTAAAAAAATTATATAGTAAGTGTTTCTTGAGTTTATCAAAATACCTAGTCCTCAAAAGCTCCGAAGAAACTCTGATACGAACTAAGAAAATTATGGTAGGTAGTGTAAATTCCACCACGTGCAAATACCATCACGCGTAACCACAGTTTAAATACTGTTACTGTTTATCTGTTCAACTAAAATAACTCGTTTTTTACTTTTTACACGACTGCTCAAAAAAAGGAGTGTAATGTTTTTAGGGTTCATGTATGTATGTACGTATGTATGTGTGTATGTATGTATGTATGTATGTATGTATGTATGTATGTATGTATGTATGTATGTATGTATGTATGTATGTATGTATGTATGTATGTATGTATGTATGTATGTATGTATGTATGTATGTATGTATGTATGTATGTATGTATGTTTGTATGTATGTATGTATGTATGTATGTATGTGATGTTTCTTTATTCCTCCATAACTTCTGAACGGCTGAACAGATTTGGATATATGGGGTATCGTTAGAATCCTTGGATCCTCCCGAGTAACAAAGACTATATTTTTTTGGAAAAATCAATATGGCGGATGTGAGGCGCCATTTTCAAAAGTGGAAAAAAAATTTTTTCTTCAACTATCATAATATGGGTATCAAAATGAAGGTATTGGAGAGTAGTAACAGAAAATACCTTCACATAACTGCTGACCATCAGTAAAAAACATAAAATAAAAATAAGTAATTAAAAAATGAATGAAAAACATAAAAAAAAACCGGCCAAGTGCGAGTCGGAGTCGCGCACCGCTTCCATACTATAAAAGAAGTAAAACATTAAAAGAATCACTTTTGTTCAAGAATTTACGAGTATAATTTACATGTACCTAGGTACTTTTGTTGGCGAACCGCAAACCTAACTTTGTTTTCGGCGGTTTATTGCTATTATCAAAAAAATTATAAAAGTTAGGGAGTTGAGTTTATTTTTCCTGTAAAATATACGTTAATTTCTATTGATCATACTTATTTTAGATTTTTCGATTGATAAACATTGGAGATAAGGGGGGGGGGGCTGGTATGTTTTTCGACAGTTTGCTCAATAAATCAAAAACTATCGGGCATAAAAATAAATAAAAATCGGTTTTAGAATATACAAGTAACGTCCTTTCATACCCCACTCAATATTGTTATCTCATTTTGAAAATTCAAAGCCCTGGTTTTCCCCCCTTTTTAAATAAAAATAAAATCAATTTGCAATGTTTTATAATTGCATTGGCGTTGGGTCACTATTACCTAAAACTATTTCAAATTTCAAGTCGATAGCTTTGATAGTTGCTGAAATAATCGAGTGTGACAGACGGACGGACGGCCGACGGACGGACGGGCGGACGGAGAAAATCTCACCATAAGGGTTCCATTTTTACCAAATTTGTATGGAACCCTAAAAACACGAGTGCCCTGTTATAAAACGAACTAAAAAGTAAAAAACGAGTTATTACTTCGTTTTATAACAGGGCATTCGTGTTTTTTAATTGTTGAAACTGAAATTATTTTTTTTAGAAGGCTTCTATTTCGATGAACGGTCTCATTTACAACATTGGAGATCACACAATGATTGGAGATAAATGTCGACTCGACATATGTAAGGATACTCAATGCCAAACCATATGAAAATCAAAATGTAAGCGTTGAAAAAATTGAGTGTCGCAATCACATATTACGCAACTTTTGTAAAAAACTACGCAGACTGGCAGCAGAAACAAATGCCCTGAGACATCGAAAAACACTTACCAACATAAGAATTATGATAATGAGAAAAGCTATCGTGAAATATATAAAACTAGCAGTGCCCGCGGACTCCGTTCCGCGTTAGAAATATTTTTGTCCCACGTAAGGCCCGGTTTCCACGAAAGCGGAGCGAAGCGGAGCTGTGTTTGGATAACTAACCAGATTTCATCATTTAGACATCCCTCAGTTTCAAAAATATCAAAATGACGAAATCTGATTTGTTACTGAAATACAGCTCCGCTCCGCTTCGCTGTGGTGGAAAACGGGCCTTATACCCAAAGCCCACAGCGCTGGACGCGAGGCATTCAGATAAATGAATGATAAATGCCTATCCTATCGCCACGCAACAACCGAAGCGGCTGCGGCGCGCTCCTGCATACCGCGCGTTTTTGTTTTGCTAATATCTTTGAAGATATTTATTTAAACTGTATAGAGTAAGGGGCAGAACTATTCTACATTAAATTTCCGTTCTAAAAAACATATTTACAAAGATATAAATTAATACCATATGGGCTAAATAAGCTTCACAAAAATTATTTATTTTTAATCCACAATTTTAAAGTAAAAGCAGTTATTGCGAGTTACCCATAGGAGATAGGCATATGCTATTGCGGACTTTTTTGCAGATTTTGATACTGATTTGATGATTTTGAATTTGTTTTGTTCTATCCTCAATCGCAGCGTACGC
The DNA here is from genome assembly GCA_963855885.1 of Coenonympha glycerion. NCBI lineage: Eukaryota > Metazoa > Arthropoda > Insecta > Lepidoptera > Nymphalidae > Coenonympha > Coenonympha glycerion. The sequence goes on from OY979639.1 coordinate 10,037,307, forward strand.
GATGAAAGCAATTTTTTTGCGACTTGGATTGCATTATTCAAGTTTTAGTAACAATGCAAAGTTTATTTTTGAAATTATTATAGCCTATGACACTCCACGATAATGTATTGGTGAATGAATTTTGAAAATCGGTTCAGTAGATCCAGAGATTACCCCTTACAACGTCACAAACTCACAAACATCGTTACGCTACCTTTTTATAATATTAGTATAGATATCACAAAATATCTGGGAACCCTAAAAACGTTGCCATATCAGTTCTGCACAACGATATTGTTAAACTCAATGCCGCACTCTTATGGTGATCACAGAATGTGTCAAAACTACTACTGTGAAAAGAAAGATGCGGACGGTAGCAAAGAAGATTAAAAAAAATATAAAACTCTTCATTTCCCTAATATGTACAAGAAAAATTTCTACAGATCCTGCTACTTTAGTAATACATAATTATTATAAATAAATACCTCGGTTGATATTATCGTTTACCATAAAAAAGTCAAAATATACGTAAAAAACGCAACTTCCAGCATATATTTCGTGAAGCGAATTATAATGACAAATAGTCCAACTGTAACAGCACACTACTGCACAGTACTGTGACGCAAATATTTATGAATAGGTTCACGGAGTTCATTCTAACTTCTCGGCTCACGACAATGGTCGCTAGGTATCGTAGAGCGAGTCTGAGTGTGCGACAAATACCTAAAGTGCTGGGATATAGTCGCCTTAAATAAAAATCTCCTGATCTGATGCTCAGAAACAAAAAAAGATAAATACAAGCATCAAGTTGAAATTGATACCAAAATAATTTTGTGTAGTTAGTTCCTTAGTGGTAAAGAAACGGCAACCTCTAAATAAATTTTGCGGCTCACAAACTTAAACCCTTATGGTACTTATTTCATTTACCCACAGATTTGTCTTACAATAAGGTAAGGAAGATAAGATAAGGTAAGGTTAACCATGGAGGTCCCGAGCGACGACCTATTATAAATATAAACCTATGGAAGTAACTTATTATTGTGAATTTTTTGTTATACTCGTACCTAATCAAACAAAAATCTACCGACATTCGCTTGTCAAGAAATCACACTGTATAGGAAGTACTTACATAAACAAAAGACAAGCAGATGATAGAGGTATTATTCAAAAGCGAAAACTTCTATAAGTAGGTGAGTTTTTTTCCTTCCAATATTTCCTCCGATTGCAATGTAGATAATCTGAAGTGAACCATAAAAAATATGAAAATCTCGATATGAACATTCTGTGAAGGTGTGAAGCTTTGCAAGCAGCTGTAATATACGGGATTGCTTCAAGCTTCAGGCGTCAGGACACACGCTTGGCATTACACAGGGTGCATTCTCGTGAATAGAATGTCAATATGGGTATCGCATCGTAACATGGGACTGCGAACTAGCTTCGTATTACAAGTGAAACATAATTCGTTTAAAAGTTCTTTAATAAATAAGTGATGTGTTAGAGAATTTCCTAGTTGAGAAAAACGATCTATTTATAAATAGTTTGTCTCGTCTATGAAAGGCTACGTCCAGCGGTGGAAAAATCTTCAATAGTAGGAGAAACTATTTATATAACGATTTTCCCCAGACCGATTTTGGCCACGGTGGTTAATTTTCAAGTACAGACTCCTCCCATTCACGCGAGAGATTTAAAGTGCACATGTGTGTGAGAAATCTGTGCTGTGCTGTACTGAGAAATGCTGTAGAGAGAGATTTCCACGCTCACGACTAAATCAACAAAGTCAAACATTAATAATTTGTAACGAAAATTTGTCCTGCGACTTTTATATTCGACTGATGAAAATAATATAGGTAGGTAAACAAATTAAATCCAAAAAGCGTAAAAAATACTACAATTTCAGCTACTTTCACTGAAACGACTAAACTTTTCTAGAAATTTCCCAGACTAAAATACTTAAGTTGTTACAACTACACAAGTCTACAAACTTTCATTATGTTGGCCGTTGTTGGTAGTTCAATTTAAGGAAATGATCCAGTTATACGTAACTCGAAAAACAAGAGATTTACAAAGAAAGGACGTTTTCACCTTTGAAAACTGATTGTTTAATTTCAAGTGCTGAGTGCCGACAGGGAGTGATGTTGTTTATAGTTTGGAACCAGCAATCATAGATTTATAGGTCGTCGCTCACGCTCCGACTAGATAGAGCCCTACCTAGTGACGACAGCTCCGTGAGTGCGGCAACTTTTGTTTGTAGTGTGAGTGTGTCAATTTTAAAGTATAGTGCTAGTGTTGATGCTAGTGTGAAAAATTATGTAGCCTATTGGACCTCTATGTAGCAAATAGATTACTTAAATTCTTGTCATTTTCGAGAACTCCTAGAGAAGTGAATCAAAAGTATTACTCAAATGGTAGACGCTCCAGACAGCAATAGCCAAGGAAAGACGCGGGTTCAAATCCCGTCGAGTACAAAGTTTGTGAAGGTCGAAACAAAATTTCTTTTCGGACGGTATCTCGCAGTCGCAGGGGACTTGGCGAAAGAAAATGAATTTTTTATGAAAGACATAAATCCTGTCACGAAAAAAATCTACAAAAATCTCAGAAATTTTCATTTCACTGTTATTAATATCGAGCAAAAATAAGCAAAAAAATCACGTTTGTTGTATGGGAGCCACCTTAAATATTTATTATTTCTATTTTTTAGTAGCTGTTATAACGGCAACAGAGTTACATCATCTGTGAAACTTTCAAGTCTGTAGCTATCACGGTTCAAGAAATACAGGCTGGTGACATGACGGACGGACGAACGGACAGCGAAGAATTCCCTTTTTTACACTTTGGGTACTGAACCCTAAAAATATATTTTTCTTCCTGTAAATCACAGCCTAAATCAGAAACTAACGATAGTGCCGCGAAAGCTAAAAGCATTGATTTATGTCCTAACTCAGAACATTGCCGCCATCTGTTGCTATTGTAACCTTCCAAAGCAGTTAATTATAAAAGTGAACCGGGCTTCGTGCGATTTATTACAACGAAATATCACATTTCCGCGTGCTTGAGCCTCGAACAAACATTTTTTTTTAGAATTTTTTAAATTCCGAACATGTTAGGCCACTAATGTATTTCAACTAAAAAGATAGTTACTGAAATAATTGAGTCTGAGTTCTGACCAAAGTCTGACGGACGGATGAAGTCGCACCATACTAATTGTACCAATTTACCATTTTGGTATAAAACCCTAAAAACTTGCAAATTCTCAAATAACTGCGTAAGAAATTGAAAATATTCTACAAATAAATAACACTTACCAGATTTTTTTATATTTTACGAACAAGTAAGAAATGTACAAGAATTTGTGAAGCATGTAAAGACGCCTATTGTAAATATGCAGAATACCCTGGCCGAGGCTTCAGCCATAAAGCGCTTTTACATTCTTTACCTACCGTATAAAGTTCGCAATATTTGATCACGGAAATTTTGCGGGTAGATACTTCGGATTTAGTATGTACCTAAGCTGTAGAGTACGTAGTACATAAAACGTATTCAAAAGGTATGTTATGAAAATATTACCTCCGTCCTCCTCCGTCCGTCGACCTCCGTGGTTGAGTGGCTAGCGTGCCGGTTTTCAAGGCGTCGCCATCTCTGAGGTTCCGGGTTCGATTCCCGGTCGGGGCAATGTAGAAAAATAACTTTTCTTCATTGTCTCGGGTCTGGGTGTTGTGGTACCTTCGTTGTTTCTGATTTCCATAACACAAGTGCATAAGCTACTTACTATGGGATCGGAGCAATGTATGTGATGTTGTCCTCTATATAATTTTATCTATATATATATATATATATATATATATATATATATATATATATATATATCTGTATCTATTAAAATACACAGGGATGTTTTAGAATTTATATATTTTATATATATTTTTTGATAGGCTTGTGCTTGACCACAATCATGCCTGATGGACAGAAATAATGAGGTCTGGGATAGAGCGCCCTTGGCTAAAATATGCCTATTCACTCTTCTCTTGAAGATTGTACTTGGCTGGGAACACAGAAGCTGGAAGGGTATTCCACACCTTAGTGGTACGTATCAGAAACGTGGAAGAAAAATATAAGGATGCCACTTCTCTCGATGCCTTGCAGTTCTGCTATAGAAAGGTGAAGGGGGTACTAAATTGTGAATTATCCATTACCGACATCAGAAGTGGGATTTTTTCTCCCTCCTAAAGAACATTTTACGAAATCTACCGAGTTGCAATCAGCAGCGAGCAAAATGTCCATCAGCTAAAGCAGTGTTTGACAAAGCTCTCGGTAACGTTCGATCAACTGCAATCACTTATTCAAGACTGCATGGAGCATCGCTCTCTGCTTCATTTCTCGATTAACTGACCGAGAAGACCTCTAATAGATTGTTAGCTAACTTTACGGTTATTGGAAACTAACTTTACAATAGAAGAAATAAGCGATAACGAAATTATAAAGTTAAACCGATTGTGTTGAATTTGTTTAGTTAATTCGACCTGTGTCTGTTCAATGTTTGTAGCAATTTTGTTAAACAGATACATTATATTCGGAATCCTATTTATTTGTCCTTTGCTAACCAAACGAGTTCCAAACTAAAAGGCTTTAACAACAAAACAAATAATAATTATACCTCTGGATGGAGTAATTTCAACAAAGGTATGTTAAACATCAAAATAGCTGGATACACAATACAATTAAACTGGTTGATTATTAGGTACTTACACATACAATAATATACATTATATACAATTAAAGAATAGAGCAGAATACGGCGGAACTTATTCTATTTTCAAAAAGTTCTCTTGATTTTAAGTGATTCCCTGCCCATGTTAGATGCAGTGTATCCTGGACACAATATTGCAATGTACAATATTTTGTAACATTGCAGTGTAAATATATTATATTATTGCCCTGCACTAATGACTCGTCATCCGAAGGTCCGACATCAGCTTCAGCTCTTAGTCTCGTTATGCCCAGTGAAAACTACACACCAAAATACTAAAAAGCTCACAAGAAGTGCTGTGATACTTATCAGGTGTAGGTACTCGAAAATAATAAAAGTCCAACCACCAGGCCGGGTGTCGAGAGTTTCAGAAAAGTACCAACTTCGCCGGGGATAACAAACTTGAGGCGGAATTCAAAACCTTCGACAAAAATGGAATTGCCAGCAATATAAGCAAGTAATAAATGTCAGAATAGAAGCAAAGCCTTCTGTCCTATATTTCAATATTAAATATCCCCCAGGCCGTCAGCCCAAGTTGTATTGATATATGTGAGCATTCCATCACAAGAACTTTGATGAACTCCCATTTAAATTTTAGATTGCTCTGAATAAATTTGCAAAGTAATATCCCTTTCGCGTTTTAGAACATCCTTTTATCTTTTTCCAACTGCGGCTGTAAAGGTTCTTTGATTCGGTCACAGAGGTTTCATTAAATTTGCTCAAACTAGTTTCAAACTTTGCACTCAAAGGGTTTGCTTTTATTTGCCTTTTTACACCTTACCTGGTTCTTTAAGCGACATAGCAATCTTTAAATAACGTTGTAGCACTTATATTATAAAGTTTGTATGTGTGTGTATATTTTACCCCATCACGCCAAAACAATTGAACCGATTTGGCTGAAAGGAATCCTTGAATAATACAGGCAATTTTTTTCCGAAAAAAACCATGATTTCCGAAGGATAAGAAGAGAAGAGTGAATAGGCATTTTCTAGGCAAGCGCGTTCCAACCTAGACTTCATCATTGCTTTCCATCAGGCATGATTGTCGTCAAGCGCAAGCCTATTTACAAAAAAAAAAAAGGATTTGTGAAAAAATAGGCATGTATGAAAAAATAGGTATGTATGCAAGTACACGTACAGGGCCAACGGCGCGAAAAAATTTTGCCAATGTATCGGTGCCAAAAATGCTTGTTTTGCCACCAACAGTAAGGCCACGCTGTAGTTCGCACAGCAGCCACCTATAGAATTTTGACAGAAGGCGCTACTGTTTGCTTGTTTAAAAAAGGTTACTGTTTGCTTGTATAAAATAGGTACGTAAATCGTTCGGATGCCCGTAATATCCTGAGGTTTCTTATCCGTAGAGAAAAATCAAAATTTGAGCCGGTGGAGCCGCCAAATCGGTACCATATTTAAAACACATAACTGCTCCATCCAATGATTTATTTATATTGACACACAAGTAGGTCATAACTCTCCTGCTGTCGAGCTTGATGAATTAGGACCCCCGCCACGTCCGCAGCGTCCACGAACAAAACGCCTCCTAATTGCAGTCATTATGCGACTCTTCGCTCCTTAATAACTGTAATTATACAGCAGACCAGCGATTAGATGCTGCCAATTAGCGCTAAGTACTGGGCTGTAATGTGACCTCCTTTGGCGTCAGGTTTAGATACCAAACGCTCCTTGCACAGAGGTGGAAACATCCTATTCTTGCAAGAATACCGAAAGAGGAACATTTAATCTACCTACATAGGTTATACGCTTTAAATTCTAGTGTCCTTAATTAACTAATATGTATATCGTAAAGAGAACTAAGCAAGGGTTTGGTCTAGCTAATAAATGTCAGTGTGTCAGGGCACGGAATACATAATAGTACCTGACGGTACAGAAGGCTCACTCATCAAGATGATTTAAAAAAATAGCGACTTTATAGCGCTGGCACAAAAAGTTCAATTCAGTCCGTAATAGCGCCTGGCCACGCCTCCGGAAAGAACACGCAACAAACGAAAAGTTGTGGACTCTTTCTATCGCGTAACTTTATAACTCTTGACGTACTAAGGTTGCCTCGCACGCTCGCAGCGCGTGAAATAGATCGTACCGTACAAGAACTAACGCGAGCAAAGTATCCGGCGCGTGGCGGACGTCTGAAATTAGTACGTCGAGACGGCTACCTGAAGTTTCTTGATCACGTGATAAGTGGAGCTGGCCTGGTCAGGGCTACTCTACTTTATTATTAGAAAATCCAAGAAAAACTTCCGTATTGAAACATTAAAAATCCAATAAACCTTTTTGTTTATGCGGACCTCTTCCTAAATGAAAAGACCCGGTAAAGTTCAGAAAGTTCTCGAAGGGCGACGGTAATAACAAGGGCAATATCGAGTTAGTTTTCTTTACGTCAGAAAAGTTTGTTTAGGACAGCCTGTAGGACTAGCACTCCAATATTATCCAAACATTAAACCACACCATAACTGGAAAATTTATAAAGTTGCTGCCCATAATGCCCCGTCTGAAAAATCTATTAAAGTATTACTTTATACTTACTTATTACTAGCAAGCTTATTGCAAGCTTTTATTTGATTTGAAGTTTATGAATGTAACAATGTTTCTTCAGGTAAAATCTCGTAATTCAATTTTAAAGTTATCTTCAACTGATTGTGCTGAAAGTAAAATATGTTTAGTTTGGATTGGTTTTAGAATACACAAGTAACGCCATTTCATCATAATATGATACCCCACTCAATATTGTTCTCATTTTGAAATTTCGATGCCCCGGTTTTTTTTAAATAAAAATAAAATCAATTCTGTATTTATCATTATTACTTACAATTATTTTAAATTTCAGATAGATATTTTTAATAATTACTAAAATAAAGGGTCGTAACAGACAGACGGACAAGAAGGAGATCTTATAAGGGTTCCGTTTTTTCTTTTGAGGCACGGAACCCTAAAAAACATCTCTATAAAAAAACTCTCAGTATCTTGCCTTTTACAAATCCGAGAGTAACTGAACTCTAGAGCACGGTATATTTTTATTTCCATGCCTTTCAAATAGTCTGGCGTATGCGTTTCCGATAGGCGCCGCCCGCCCAGGGGTTTTAAAGAGCGTATGTATTGTGTCTGTGTGGTACACAAAAACTGTACTTGGTTTAAAAATAGTTTTTGGTTTTCTGAGTTATCCACCTACATTGGAATCGAAATGAAATAAAAACATCTAGTAAGACACTTAATTTGTTTTCCTATAATCCTCTACTTGAAAAGTATATGATATGGTATGGTGCGATATTCAGGAACAGTGCTTGAACAGAGACTCTCTACGATTTTGCATTGTGAAGTCAACATCTCTTGAGGATGTCCCGGTGTCGTGACGAAACGTTCGTCGAAGAAAATGTTGGGAAATTGTGTGTTGCATTTCAGTTTCAAGCTGGCTGGCGGGAAACTGGCTTTAAGCTTACGAGGGTTCAAACGAGCCCTGCACTGAAAAGAAGCCCACAACAAAGTTACACAGTTTTTTTATTATCACTTATCACCATTTCAAAATGACTCTTAAAAACTCATTGAGCTATATAGTATTAGGTATTAGCATTGTGAGCATTCACTAAAAAGGGGTTTTCGACATTTCAATCCTTTAAGGGCGTATAAAACAGGAGTGCGTAAGCTAAGCGTAACAACTTTAGTTGAAATTAAATGAAAAGGGCGATATGAATTACAACTCTAACAACAACACGAATACCTCCTCGACAAAATAATAAGCTTGTCTACTATGGCAACACCTTCATTTAAAATTTACAGTTGTGGAGCAGCGAGCTCTAATCTGGCATTACTTACCATAAGCAGCTTTATTTTATTCAAGTTGAAAGCGTATTGTAATATAGGTACCTTTTACAAATTTCTTAAGTTTAATTAAGTTTCCACAGCTTCATAATAATGTTGTTTCTAGGAATCAACTTTAGTCGTATTGTATTCGTTGTTTACTTAAAATAAACAATCCATAATACCTCAGGGTAAGAGCCAATAAATGTGCTTTCTAATTATATAAAATTCTCCTGTTTTCCTCTGTGAATTATATAAAATTGACGGTATTTGTCCGAACTCCTTCGAAACGACTTTACCGATTCTTATTAAATTTTTGTCTACATTCGGTATAGCCTAAGAGCCCACGACGGCCAGACGTTCGTTATTTTATAAAAGCTGAAAGTTTCTCTGTACATGTCCCCTATACAGGTAAGAACTACCAGTGACTATAGAGTTTCGGTTGTGGTTACTTGGGCAGGTAACATGTAGTAAATGTGTACAAAATAGCACCTAAAATTCGTTAAAGTATAAAGCTTAATTTTTTTATATTTTCTTCGGGATACCTTTAGAAATCTCTTCATCCATTGCCGGACGCTTATGACAGTTGCTACCCCCTGCCAGGCACCCCTAAAAATTAAAAAAATATGATTATATGTTACTCTTGCTCTAGTAGGTCTGAGACTATGGTTAGAATAGTAAACGAACTATGCCGTAAACTATTTTTCAATACTCTTATATGCAATACAACGTTTGCTACGTCAGTCATATGGCTAAAGGCTGTTACTAAAATTTTCAATAAGAACATTACTACCGAATGATTTTTATTTAATTTATTTACCAAAGCCTCGTTCTCTTGAAAACCTCGGAAGTTAAATCTGATTACATTGTAACGACTTAGCATTAAAACTTCTGAGGTTAAAAAGTAAATTATCGTTGCGAGAGCCTCTCTAAGAGTGCGAAGTTGATAATCTGATTTTTTGCCTAAAAGAGGGCTGGAAATTTTCAGGGCTTTCGTGAATCACATTAAATATCCACTGATGTGTAGAAATTTATAACAGCAGAAAAATACAATTTTTCACTGCTGTTTTTAGAGCGTAAATACATTATTATTTATTACAACTGCAGCCTATGTCACGTAGGAAATATAGGTATACAAAGAACTTAGGTATTTCCGATATTGCAAAAAAAAAACAAATGTATTAATGACTAAGAAATATCATTTATAATTTAATACCAGAGACCTATATCTTAATAAAAGGTTTGTAGCTTTTAGCCACTGTATAAAGGGGCTAAATAGGTTTTACACCAAAATTTCGCTTACAGTCGACATCACATAATTACGAGTAGGATCAAAAAAATCTTTCTATGTAGAAAGATCAATTTTATTGTTTGGTGCATGATTGCAGGAAAAACAAACTATCGGATTAATGAGTTAGTTATAATATTACATCATCCTCAACTTAAAACGAGAAATCTACTATATAAAAATAAGTCAGGTTTTCCTTCCTGATGCTATAACTCCAGAACGCACGAATCGATTTCCACGGTTTTGCATTCGTTGGAAAGATCTCGGGCTGCGTGAGGTTTATAGCAAAGAAAATTCAGAAAAATTAAAAAAATAAATAAAAATTGTTACATAAAAGGAAGCCATCTGGTGGCGAAACGGAGTTCGCCGGGTTTGCTAGTACGAGTATAATTATTATAAGGGCTGTTAAACTAAAATGTAAAAGGGATGCCCTCTTAATTTTTATCTTAAACGCTTTTTCAAGGGACAGATAAATGACTAAGCGAAATAAATGAGGCTATACCGGGTGCTAATGTGTGGACCCATAAGGAACGTGGCCTTTATGAAGAACCCCATCAAAGAGGAGTTCGGGAAAAGGGATAGCTTTGGATTGAATTGAATCATCCGTCGCCCGGTGAATGGACGAGCAATAACGATGAAGAAGGCTTATAGGTGAACTACTGATATAAATAATATGAACTCTTAATTATAACAGCTTGGGTAAGAAGTAGTTATTCTTAAGAGTCTCCCATAGTTTCGTAATACCAAAATCATTTGTAATTCGTGCAAATTTCGATCATGTTGTGGTGTTATTCGGGTTTATATAGTAATAATCTATGCTCCTGGCCATATCTGGTTCCGAAATACTTTTGTTAAACTAAATTGTAAACGAATTTAGTTTTGCTTATTTTTATGTCAAAGAGGACATGTTTTCTGCTTATTTGTTTTGTAATAAAAACAACACTATCTCACGTCGCATTGTTCAGGAGCACAGTTATTATTCACCAGCTAAAGAAAAACACCAGTTAATAAAGAAAGTTACAAGTTTTCATTCATAATTTTTGGTATTACGGAACTCAACCAAAGTTATAAATATTTTGATCAGAATTGATTTTTATTTCGTTTTAAAGAAGTATTTCCGAACCAAATATGGCCAGGAGCATAGATTATTACTATATGAATCCGAATAACACTACAACATAATCCAAATATGCAAGAATTACAAATGATTTGGTATTTTGAATGAATGGAGACATCGTAGTTCACAGGACAGTTCATCGTAGTTAAAAAAAATAAAGACGGCAGGTAAAAGCTGAGAAATTAAACCTCGTATTTATTAGGTACAACTAATATTTCCTGATGCGTAATGTGTCGTTCTTGATATAGATAGGATTTAAAGATGTCCCATAAAGAGCTCTTTATGGTGTTGGTAAGAAATTAACTGAAAATTAAAATCACAAAACAATCACCCCATTGTTTCTCTCGAACGGAGTACCTACGGGTATATACGATTAGGGTGAGACACCGTTTGTACCTACATTAGTTTGTATGTTTGTTTGTATGTTAAATTGTGCATAAAAACCAATAATCCATTAATCCAATAATATTTTGTTTGTTTGTTTGTCCCTTGCAATCTCGGTCTTCCCGACTTGTGTGGTCGCGTCGTGCTGTTTTCGATACTCCCGATCGCCTACGGTGTCCTGGAAAAAAGATCAATTTATTTTTACTAAATTCGTGAAGTTAAATTTGAATTTAGTGCTACTTAGGCCTTCACAGGAATGTCCTGAGGCGCGCCGACGCGATCGCGTATGCGCAAGTCTTACCTACCTACCCAAAAAAATAGAATCAACCCATATCATCATCGTTCTTTCTTCTTTCTTAGGTATAGATAAAAACTGTTCCTAAATGCATTTTCATTGTCCCTTAGAAATTACGTTTGAAATATGTTTTGTACTCGAAACAATACGGTAAGTACAAATGCAACAGTCGGAACGAGTACAAGGGATATTACCTGAAAAAAAAAACATTTTAGGTTCTCTGTTGGAATGAGAATAGAATAATATTTTTTATGTTTGAATGTTTGTTTCTGCGGGATTTTAAAAATACACGCGAGCGGAGTTGGAGGCAAAGCTAAGTGTAATATAACAGCGGCACGAACATAAATCTAAATTTCAGTAACAGACAACCCACAGAGAACAGTATTCCTGAAAAACCCGGCAAACAACACATAAATAACGTCAAAATGTAAACTCAAGGAGCCTGTTATAAATCTCAATAAGCAATAATTTTGAACCAGATATTTTCATCACGTGACTCCCTTCAAAATTATCAATTTTTACAAAAACAAAAGCATAAATAAGATATCAATTTAACCTCCCTGGCGTAGTTGTTGTGCACTCAGATTTGAGTGAGAGGTCCAGGGTTCGATTTCTGTCTCGGGTAACTCCAGCATTACCGCACAAAACCGCACCCCCAAGCGAATTTAGCGATCAGTGGGATTAGTACTGTGGGACTGACATTGTATGAAAATGTTAAAACAATCTATATATATACTTATAATAAAACTGTAAAGGGTCGAATTTTGTACATTGAAGATATTTTGAAAATTTTTGTTGGAGGACACTATTAAGTCGATACTGAAGCCAAAACTGTAATTTGTTTAATTTTTGTCTGTCTGTCTGTCTGTCTGTCTGTCTGTCTGTTTCACGACCGGGCATCACGGCTAATCCGCTGGATGGATTTAAATGAAACTTGATATGATTATAGTTCATACCCCGAGGTAGGACATAGGATACTTTTTGTCCCGAAATTCATCATGGTTTCCCTGGAAGACGGCATCAAAGTCCAAACGTTTTTTAGTTATAATTCATTAACGCGTTGTCCGATTCCATTTATTCTTTTTTTGTTAGAAAGGAGGTTCTTTAAAACTTATTCCATACAAATCTTATCATCATCACTTTTGTAGTTCAGAAATTACAGACATCAGAACCTTTAAGTTCAAGTAGGTAGGTGACTTGAAACTCGGAATGCACAAAGAACCTAGGGCTAGGACGTAGGGCTCAAGTAAGACTGGAGTACCCTTACAGCTGTAAATAAATAGGCTTAGCAGGAGATTTTGTATAGTTTAAAATTTTTCACTTTTAGGGTGAACAAAAATCATGTAACTGGCATTATCGCTACGTTATACCGTATAGCGCCATCTCTACAATTTATGTGGAACTTGAATGTTAAACTCTGAGATAGGTACTACCGAATTTTTTTAAATAAAAATTAACTGTCTGTTTTCTGACTTTATATTAAGATGGCACTGTTAAGACATGAACAGATTTAAACTTTATCATCCGCAATATGGAAAGGGTAAGATAATGGTTCACAAATATTTTTAACTCTTAGGTCTTATCGATCCTAACCGACTGACTGTCATCTAAGGTCTTTCTATATGTAAGGAAATATATAGCCATTGCCCATTCTGATGTTTTGGATTGTATTGAGATAAAGCAAAGATTTTTTAAAAGACTCTTATATTATGTTGGGCTGGGGAATATTGTTAGTAGTTAGTAATTTATCCCAGTGGTACCTACCCGACCGAACTTTGAAAGAAGAGTTCTACCACCAGTACAACTTTTCACATGGTTTAATAATTTTTGACATATTTCGTGGTTTCAGAATAAAAATCACAATGAAAAGGACGATTTTAACTGTCGATATTTCGATACATTGGTACAAGTCGTGGTCACGTAGTGACCACGACCTGTGCCACTGGGTCGAAATATCGACTGTTAAAATCGTCCTTTTGATCTTTCAACTACGTATTAATGAAACTTTAAATTATTATTAAGAAAAAGGAGTTTTCAAAATTACCACAAGATAACCCGTGCAAAGTAAGAACAGGTTTCTGGACAACATCACACCAGAATCCCGCGAAAAATCAAGGAATTCCAGTAGGAAGGTATGTTATGTAAAAAAATCGTAATTCACGCGGGCGGAGCCGCGGGCAACAGCTAGTATTACAATAATATTGCTTTAAGTCACGGTGGTAGGACCCCAGGTTTTTGTACGAATTTCGAGTCGACTCGCATCGCACAAACGCATCGAATATCTCCATACATTTACAGCCAATGCCATCCACGGTAAGTCAAAGTCACTGACATGCAGCTGTCAATAGATGGCGCTGGCTGTAAATGTATGGAGGCATTCGATGCGTTTGTGCGATGCGAGTCGACTCGAAATTCCTACAAAAACCTGTACTATCCCCTCCAGTGCCAGTAATCAGTATAAGTACGAAATCGTCTTCGGCTGCATCGTCCGTCCTCCCATTAATTAATGAGATTATCAAGTAGTTGTAGTGAGTAAAAAGATACATAGGTTAAGTGTAAGTGTTTTAATGGTTTCTTCTTGTCAATTCACAGCACATCTGATATAAGTCGAAAGACTGATCGCAGATACAAGAGTAAGAAAATAAAATACTAGATCAATATTTTTACAGTCTCTCTTGAGTCAGAGGTGCTTGAGAGCCTGGGATTCAAATCCCCGGAGATCTGAACTAATTAACTAACAGGCTACTGCTAAAAACGATTATTTTTATGATTTTTAATTAATAGGTATTTTGGGGTTTTGTGTAGGTCAGTGAACCGTTAAACTTTAAAAATAATTAATATCCAAAATTATTAAAATAGTCGCGTTCACTTCGGAAAATCCGAAATTAGTAAAAGCATAGGTACGAGTAACACAGAATGAATTTTAGCAACATCTGGCGTGAACGTAAATTTCTAAATACAAGACGCGGAATATCTTTAATGAAAACGAACAATGGTATTTTGGTAAGTACCTACTCGGAAAATTTCTGTGATACTTCGAAATTTGAAACAAAGGCAAATATATTTATAGCACTATTTTAAATGACTTCAATAAAATTTTGTACAAATTAGATCTGTAGCTCTAGAAAATTAGATTAAAGGAGAATTGGGCCAGGTCTTGTACGTTATCTTAAAAAAATAAGCAAAATCTGTTGTTCACGGGAAAAATAAAATTATTTAATTTAATACGGTCACCATGGTCTCTCCTGTTCCAAAAGTGCCGGTCGCTTTCACCGCCATAGTGCCCTTAACGACATCATCCGGAGGTCTCTTGCTACCGCCCATGTGCCAGCTGTATTAGAACTAACTGGTCTGGCGCGTGGTGATGGCAAGAGAACCGATGGGATGACGCTTGTTTGGGACGAAACTTGTGCTGACACCATGGCTGCGTCCCACATTGAGGCGCCCACCTCTATGGCGGGGGCTGCGGCTACTAGTGCCGAACGGGCCAAGGGACGCAAATATGAATCTCTTTACAAGATTTTCATATTTGCGCCTTTTGGTGTGGAAACTCTGGGGCAAAGACTTCTATGTAGGTACTACATAGAAGTCTTTGCTCTGGGGCCGTGGGGCCCGGGGGCTCGAGCTCTTTTTGAAGAAATTTCAAAGAGAGTTATCGAGTCTACCGGGGATCCAAGAGCTGGCAGCTACCTTGGCCAACGTATTAGTTTGGCCATCCAAAGAGGCAATGCTGCCAGTATCTTGGCTACCATGCCTCGTTGCGATGGAATCGATGAGGTTTTAAATTTATAACCTAGTTTATAGTCTGTTATTTTTATTTTAAATTTTAATTGTAATTTTAATTGTAAATTATATTATTATGTATAAATAAATAAATAATTTAATTTAATCAAAATGAAAGACATATTAACGCCATGATGAATCTTTGTTTTTTGATTTGTTTGCAATTATAAACAGAAATACTTATTTTGTACACCCTATTTTTGAAGAAAATATCTAGGTAAAAACTGTTTATTGTGATCTGGGCTATACCCAAGTATACCGTACATAGACCTGGCCCGCAGGGCTCATACATTGATGAAACGTCTCCTTTTGGAACTGCACAATATTCAATAGACATATACCCTGGACAGGGAGGACGGCGCAAAACAATGACGCCAGTTTATCGGTGCCAAAAATGCTTGTTTTGCCACCAACAGTAGGGCCACTCTGTAGGTCGCTCAGCAGCCACCTTTAGAATTTTGACAGATAGCTATTGTTTGCTTCACAAGTTTGCTTGTACGAAAAAGGGTTACGTAAGTCCTTCGGAGTTCGGATGCCCCTATACCCATTTTTACCGGTGCAATATTCGTAAAATATGCTTATTCAGTAAGACTAAAAGTGTTGATTTTTTTTAAGGTTCCGTAATCTAAATGAGAACATCCCCACAATATTAAAAATACGAGCAATATTTAATATTCCTTCCGCAGAGGGTAGGGCGTTCATTTGTAACATGCCATGTATTTAAGATTATAATCAATAAATCATTTGAAATCATTTGAAATCATTTGAATTTGAAATATTCCAGAAAATTGTTTCTGTCTTCTTTTTATTTATTTTTGTACTTAATTAAGATTAATGACCTATGTATAGATTTGAGCCAGCAAGCC
This sequence comes from Coenonympha glycerion, assembly GCA_963855885.1. NCBI lineage: Eukaryota > Metazoa > Arthropoda > Insecta > Lepidoptera > Nymphalidae > Coenonympha > Coenonympha glycerion. Next base: position 10,053,572 of record OY979639.1, read on the forward strand.
AGTAAAGTACAGTGCTCTACAGTACAGTGTGACACATGTCCATTTCATTGCATGCCTGTCCGCTGGAGGCATGTTCCATTAGGGCCCGCGATGCGCCGGTATACGGTAGGGTTAGTACAGTTTTTGTACAAAATTCGAGTCAACTCGCTTCGAATAAACGGGACGGATTTCTCTATACCTACCGTTGTCTAGTACCCATAACCACAATACCCATTTACAATGTTTCTGTTTGGGACGCTGGCGGTAGATGTCCGACAAGGCACTCTTAACACTTAAAAGACATTGTCAGGAGTGCGCTGTTACACTTAATATGACAAAGGCAGCCAGAAAATAAAATCTCGTCAATTTTGCTTCAATTTTAGTTAGTTAATATTAAGCAAAAATAACGCAACACACTATAGCGATAAACCTACAGAGCGAACTATCAAACAGTATAACGAGATGGCGGCGTTAGTTCCGATTTTGGTCACGTGCCAAGACAGCCATGTCGCACATCTAGCGCCAGTGTCCCAAGCGGAAACATTGTGAACTGTCCTTTCGGCAGTTGTCCGCTTGGAACGCTGGCTATAGATGTATGGAGAAACACGTTCCGTTGATTCGAAGCCGATTCCAATCGACTCGAAAGTCGAACATAAACCTGTACTAACCCTACGTTAGACTATACGATAACGGGTAAACCCGTAGTTCAATTTAAAAGAGCAAACTAGTTACGTGAGAATGTGGACAAGGGATGTTGAAAAGTTCGACATTTTGTATTGCATGCTAAAAGCTAAAATATTTTATTGATTAGAAAAGTACCTAGAAAGCAAGTTAAGTAGTTATAACTTTAAATAGGTACCTGTATAGGTACTGTTTGTATTATAAAACCATGATCATTCCATAAATAATAATATAAAACTACATACCTACCCACCCGCGTGAATTTCGGTTTTTCTAATCCCCGGAACCATGGATTCTCCGGGATAAATAATAGCCTATGTTAATCAAGGGCACAAATAGAAAGAAATTAAAAAAATAAGGTGTTTATCAAATTATCTGCCCTCATTCCGAGAGGTGAATATGTCACACATATACACTTCAATAGTGAAGAAATCTCAGTCCCCGGGCTCAATAAAATAATTTATTTTCTTATTAAAAATTATTAACACATCGCATAATGTTGCATAAGCACGTCCATCAGAGCATCATAATTAGAATGACAGTTGTCTTCTATAAGTCACGTGATCAATTTGTCGATCTGATGTCAATTCCATAGGTACTACATTTCAAAATGACATTCCATTTTGAATGAGCGATTGACAGGTTTCCACTTTCTAATTTCTATCGTCATATTTTACTAAGGTTGACGGCTGAAAGTTATAAACTGTTCGCGTCCTCCGCTAAAAATCGTCTTAGTTAGGCTTCAAAGCAATACTTCACTTAAGTTTTTCGCGGAAGGAGCAGAGATAATAATTAACAGTTGCGAGCGTCGAGTAAATTAAAAGTAATGGAACAGTTAATTTCTCATGAGGCTGAAAGTTTGAATTACCTCTAAACTATAATTATCTATGATTTTTGTACAAACTCCAATTCTACAAGCAACTTTATTCTACTTCTATTTTAAAAACGAACCTGTATTTTTTTGAAATTCGCAGGTTAACACTTGAATCTAACGTCATTTAACTATAATTTAGAGGCAGTACCGTCCAAGATGTATTCACTAACTTTAGTTGGGGATCTTCTTGCTACTCAGCGTCGCACCGGAACGTCAAATTGCCTTTGCATCAGAACGCAGCCGAAAACGTAACGCTAATGTTTTTAGGGTTCATGTATGTATGTATGTACGTATGTATGTGGGTTTCTTTATTCCACCATAACTTCTGAACGGCTGAACAGATTTGGACATATGTGGTATCGTTAGAATCCTTACATCATATCGAGTAACATAGGCTATTTTTTTTTAGTAAAAGTCGTTTTACCACAGGGCAGTCGTGTTTTTTAATTTTTAAATTATTTACTTGTTTGTAGCCCTAATGGCAAAACATCGATTCCCCGGTCTGGAGCATCTCTCATCTCTACAATATATAAAATTCTCATGCCAATTTCTGTTACCAAACTCCTCCGACAAACGGCTAGACCGATTTTTATGAAATTTTCTGTGTATGTTCGTTACGTCTGAGAGTAGGTCATATGGTAATTTTTATATAACCCTGATGGCAATACAACGTTGGCCGGGTCAGCTGGTACATTATATTTTCCGAGTCCACCGCAATGGCTGTAAAACACAACGTTCCGCGAAGCAAACTGAATTATAGTCATTTTTCTCCATCTATAGCGCGCTCCCTAAGGGGCTGCAAAGTGTTGAGTTATAGTACTAACTTTATTTTATTTTGTAAAACGATTTCCCGTGAAGTGGATTTCTCCTGATTTTTCCAGCAAACGCTTCTCGATTTTTTCTTTACACTGCCAACATTAAGATTGATTTGAACAAGTTTTAAAAGCTAGAATGTCTATTATGACTATAATACCTACTAAATCGTGCAATCACTTGATACAAGTTCGAAGGAATTTTTTTGGTCCTGCAGCTTCACCTATTTCTATTATACCACACGTGACACGATAGCTACAGATTAAGATCCTGGCTGAGGTCGCGGGTTCGATTCCCGCCACGGGCCACTTTAGAATTATATTATAATTTCTTAATTGGCTCAGGTCTGGTCTAGTGGGAGACTTCGCCCGTGGCTAGTTACCACCCTACCAGCAAAGACGCACCGCCAAGCGATTTAGCGTTCCGGCGCGATGCTATGTAGGTAGAGACTGTTAAGGGTGCGTTTACTTACCCCTTCCAAGTTAGTACGTTAACATCTTCGGCTGCATCATCACTTTACCATCAGGTGAGATCGCAGTCAAGTATAGTGTAAAAAAAAATTATAAGACGAAAACGAATCGAACGAAATATCCCAAATAAAATAAAATATCTGGGTGACCGAGCTTCGCTCGGTGGCCAATAGATGGCAGCAGTAGTCATATTTTTTTTTTTGGTAAATTCTACATTTTCTAAAAATAAATCCTAGCTAGATCGATTTATCGCCCCCAAAACCCCCTGTATACTAAATTTCATGAAAATCGTTTCAGCCGTTTCCGAGATCCAGATTATATAGAAATATATATACAAGAATTGCTCGTTTAAAGGTATAGGATTAAGAGGATTTTTTTTAATAATGTTACAATAAAACTTATCATTATTACTAATAAAACTTATAATTATTACTACTTAGTGTTGTTATGGATATCCATATCCGTAACCGAAACTATCGGATATCCGAAATAATTTAATATCCATAACCGTAACCGAAACCGATATTATTTTATACCAATATCCATATCCATATCCGGATCCGTGTTTAATAGTATATAACACTTCAAAATGAGTAGCTGTAACAATGAATTAATTGTATGACAGATTGCGAAACCTACAAGGTACAATCAAAGTCGAATATAATCTAATATCCATAACCGTAACCGAAACCGATATTATTTTTAACCAATATCCATATCCGGATCCGAAATTATATATCCATAACATCCCTAATTATTACTATACAAGTCTTGCCCGCGTGGAATGGGAAATTGTAATACAATACATACCATACCTCAACACTTCTTAATTAATTCTTTATTTAATTGTTGCCATACCTACTTACATTATAATATTATCAGAAAACATTTCAACTTTCAATCCACTTCAATAGAACCATTTTCCAAAGAAGTTTTTGTATATTTTGTTTGTCATAAAAAAAGACTGTGTACCTATAAATAAGAGTATTCCGGGGCGTTCGCGGCCGAAGCTTTTGTAGCGGGTAATTTGCGGATGTTTCCTTTTCATTAAGTTGCTACGCACAGATTGCTGATCAATCTCAAGTTACGCAGCAGCACCCAAACTTCCTGCCCAACAAATAGGCGAAATTACGAAGTAATGAACTAACAGTTCATTTATTTAGAAAAATAATCTCTTATATTGTCTTCTAATATACCTACCTATTGTATAATTTAAAAATGAACACCCCTCCACTACATTATGCTTCAACGTGTAAGCGTGCGTTCGTGAAGGGGCGTTCATTTTAGATTAGACTATCTTTACCACTTCTGAAAAACCCAATAGGTACCCTTTTACAATTATTAGGTATAAGTAAGTAGTTTCAATAGCTCAAGGATTGGTCATTGAATTGAGACCAAAAGATCGCAAGTTCGATCCCATCCTTTCCGGTCTGACGTTCCTACAGACTCCTGCGCTTATTCTAATTTTATTTCAAGAGTAAAGAAGAGTAAATATTGGTTATATTCACCGCAATCTCAGAGAGAACTTCGCCGCGGGTGATAGAAGCGTAAGCTCATTTTTTGCGCAACGAATCAGCCTAGCTGCTGTACAGTAAGGAAATTGGAAATACTCTTGGCACCATTCCACGCGGGCAAGATTTGTACAACAATTAATTAGAAGTTAGCGAGAAGTTTCATTGTAACATTATTCATTGACTTAAATTATTTCAAGTATCAACGTTATAAAAAAATAATAACGACACTTTTGCACGTAATCTTTAGGCGTGAGAGTTTTTCTTTTCAAAAATAGAAGCGACCTTTTCATTTTGATGCGACTTGTCTGTCGTTGGAGGCCCCGGCTCTATTAGCCGTCGCCGCCGGTAGTTCAATTTAAACAGCGCTACCGACCAAGTGCATCGAAATAGGTATACAGTCTAGACTCTAGGTAAAGACGTGTTAGCTAGGATACTTTTTTAAGGTTCCGTGCCCAAAGGGTAAAAAAGGAACCCTATTACTCAGACTTCGCTGTCCATCCGTCCGTCTGTCACTGACAGATATTGATAACGGTAACAGCTAGGCGGTTCAAATTTTCACAGAATATTTAGTATAGGTACTTCCTTACAGTAGTCTATCTACTATTCTTCTATCTACTTCTATCTACTTCTACTATAGTTATAAAAATAAGTCGGGTTTTCCTTCCTGACGCTATAACTCCAGAATGCACGAACCGATTTCCACGGTTTTGCATTCGTTGGAAAGGTCTCGGGCTCCGTGAGGTTTATAGCAAAGAAAATTCAGGAAAATTTCAACAGAAAAGCGGAAAAATCTTTTTTCACATACAGCGCCATCTCTGATAGATAGCATGTACTACAAACCAATATTTTAATTGCGTCGCGTTCAGGCGCTGTGGGGGAAGGGACTGTGGGTAACACGGGACGAACGGGCCGGGACAAAAATATTTCTAACGCGGAACGGAACCGCGGGCACTGCTAGTCACAAATAAATAGTTAAAAAATTAAGGGGGGCTCCCATATAACCGACGTGATTTTTTGCTCGGTATGAATTTGGTGGGCAAAGTTGTTTTGGTTGGAATTGGTCTGATGGACCCTCAATGCGCGAGCCCGACTCGCACTTGACCAAATAGTATCCTTTGGGTACGGAACCCTTAAAACATTAGCTATGCATAAATGACATGCTCGCAAAACTCATTTATAGCCTATGTATGATGTGTAATAATTATTTGCCCACTATTAGCGAAAAAACTAAAAAAAACGTGTGGCACTCGGAGACTGCCGCTGTAGGTAAAGCTATTGCACAGCATTTTAAGCTTTTTAGGTACACGACTGCCCAAAAAAGGAGTGTAATGTTTTTAGGGTTCATGTATGTATGTATGTATGTGATGTTTTTTTTATTCCTCCATAACTTCTGAACGGCTGAACAGATTTCGACATATGGGGTATCGTTAGAATCCTTGGATCCTCCCGAGTAACATAGGCTATATTTTTTTGGAAAAAATCAATATAGCTGATGTGAGGCGCCATTTTCAAAAGTGGAAAACAAAATTTTTTCTTCAAATATCACAATATGGTTATCAAAATGGCAGTCAGGGGGCTGTTCTGAGGAACAACTTCTATTCTAAGAGGTCCCCCGACTGCCATATGAATTTATCTGTTCAACCAGGCCCGTGACACTCAGTACAAATGACATGACTTAACTACCTACACTACTACTAAAATGCCGGCCCTATAAGCATTCCATTTCTATGTGTGAGTAAACGTCATCGCAGCCCATAGGGCTGGCAAAACTCAACGTGAATGTGCTGACGACGCGACCGATACACAATGCCACGGTGACAACTTGCAGCCCACGTACAACGTTTAAATTGCAGTACAAATTCAATGCTTTGTTTAGTTATTTCATAAAAACTAATTATATTGCATTGTGTTTATCTATAATTTTATTAATTTCGAATGTTAAAATTAATAAAAACAGAGATAAAATTTTCATAAGTACATAGTATTTCTTCCGCGGCTTCACCCGCTTGAATTTTGGAGTGTCACAAATTTCGTAGGAACTATGGATTTTTCGGGATAAAAAGTAGCTTTCATATTAATCATATTCATTAGATAATATGATATAATGGGATACTTATAAAATTACTACAAAAATAATTAATTACAGTTCCTTGTCCATATGATTTTTTCATAATATGTCAAGCACAGTCTGAGATTTAATTCGGTTTTTTCATAAATTTCACTAATAAAAAAAATTGTCATCTAAAAAGGTTTGCTTTTATTTATAAACAGTAGCCCTATGATGATAAAGTTATGAATTTGTGGCAAACCTATTGAAATAACGCACTCGCGAGACAGCGCCCACGAGTACCACCCGACGCGTCGCGCTCGGCGCTCTGGGGTAATACATTGACGGGAGGGTGTGAATGTCCCTTCTTTACGTTAGTAATATTATATATTCGTTGGTTCAACTAAAATAACTTGTTTCTTACTTTTTAGTTCGTTTTATAACAGGGCAGTGTGTTTTAATTTTTGAATTACTTATTTTTTTTTAGATTTTAGTTTTGCCATCTAGCTATCATTGTGCATAAGCTACTTACTAATGGATCGGAGCAATGTAGGTATGTGATGTTGTTGTCCACTATTTATTTATTATTTATTTATTTATTTTATAGTATCGGCGTTACGCAGCCAATACAACCAATGCCACCTAGAGGCGATTTGCAAAACTAAAGAGACAAGCGTGATATTTCAAAACTCGGAGCATTTTAGTTTTGCCATCTAGCTATCATTGTGCATAAGCTACTTACTAATGGATCGGAGCAATGTATGTGATGTTGTTGTCCACTATTTATTTATTATTTATTTATTTATTTTATAGTATCGGCGTTACGCAGCCAATACAACCAATGCCACCTAGAGGCGATTTGCAAAACTAAAGAGACAAGCGTGATATTTCAAAACTCGGAGCAATTGTTAATTGCTCCGAGTTTCAAAAAGTCATTAAAAGTCAAAAAATTCAAAAAGTCAATAAAAGTGTTATTCATCGATAGATGGCAAAACTAAAAACTAAAAAGTTTGTGAAGGTGCGCTCTCCTGCATTCATGGTACCCTGGTAGTTGGTACCAAAAGCTCTACTTTAGGGGTGTTAGGTTATTTTCGTTACGGAATTTCTGGATTCGGTCTCCACGCTCAAAGCCCGCGATAAAAGCTATGCAATAGCTTAAAATTGAATTTTCGCGCCCAGATGGTACCCCTCCTCCTTATATAAAGGACAATCTGGGTGACAGAGCTTCGGTGGCCAATCGATGGCCAATAGATGGCAGCTGCAGTAGTCATATTTTTATTTTTTTGGTAAATTCGACATTTTCTAAAAATGAATCATAGCTAGATCGATTTATCGCCCCCAAAACCCCCTGTACAGTGTATACTAAATTTCATGAAAAACGTTCGAGCCGTTTCCAAGATCCAGATTATATGGAAGTATATTATACAAGAATTGCTCGTTTAAAGTTAAAGGTAGGTATAAGATATTTAATTTACTGGGAATGGAACACAGAACATTATTACTGAATGGAATGTCAACTAAAGAAAGATAAAAAATTATCTTAGATTATAGATTATCTCACTGATCTCCATAGAGTAGGTACCTATATAGAATCTGTGACTGGATCTGACAAGTGCGGAAGTGTCAAGTTTCAAATGTCAACTGTCATCAAATGTCATTCTTTTCAAGTTGCTGTTCGGACTTCGGGCCTCGGTGTTCCTGAAGTTTAATTTTGGGATTTCCTTGTTTTTCGATTACAGCCTTTAATAATTAATGTGGTTTGTGATATTAGACATTAGTGGCTTGTGAAAACCCCATTAAATTAAGAACATACTTACTGCTTCCAGAATCTTTATTTTTAAGGTGAGTTATTTTGGTTCTATCTTATATATCATGTTTGGCCCTCAATAAACTTGTTTTGATTTTGTTGTATTTAAATAAAAATTGCACTACGTTATCGTTTGATGGATAAAGTATAAATATAAAATGCTTAGCTACTAAAAAGGTAGATTTATTTTTGATTCTCCAAAGCAAATTAATTATTAGTATATTGGAGTTGTAAAGTTAGGTGGATATCTTATGACCTTAACAAGTAAACATGACGCATAATTGGACTATTTTTTCCTACAAAGCTTCCTCGATAATGTAATTGTAGTTACTACGAACTACACTCTTAAAGTCATAACCGTAACATCCTAAAGGCTTCATTTTTCTTCGCAATTGCTTTTGTTTTCTTATTATTTCTTCTTAGTTATGGAAATTAGTGCCACTGTGTACATTCAAAAATAAAGGGTATTTTGTAAAAATATAAGTGAGCTAGCAATAAATGTGATAGGCGCAATGTTTCTGGATTACAGCCTCCCTGAATTACTAGGGAACTACTTGTTCAACCAATCCAAAAATCTTTAAAAAACAAAAGGTACTTATTTATTGCTATTTACTACGGTCTATATTACCTATAAATAACAATCCTCCAATTGTAGATCACTCTGGGGACTATTATTGGTAACTGTGGCACCTTTTAAATGAAGAATAGATAATTTTTTTTACCTGTACCTGATGGTAAGTGACAACTGATAATCCTACTGAGTAGGAGGACATTGTACTAACTTTTGAAGGGGAGTTGCTATGACAGTATTGCAAGTCGCAGTGAAGGAGTGATCTCGGTCACTTCTTTTCTTAGGATAATCACTGATTCATGTTGTTTACCCAAATGAATATCGCGGGGTTTAAGCCACAAGGGAGTATAAACTTAACTTTCAACACATAAAGAAAAAGAAAATCTTTATTTTTCACATAGGCTTAGAATTTAGATATAAGCTTTTATGAAAAGTAAAAACTCTACAACCAGATTCCGAAAGCAGGTTTGCACCGAGAAGAACTGGCAAGAAACTCAGTACTTGCTCTTTTCAAAAATGTCATAATTTACCAGTTTATTATTTAGTATGAAACAATATTTATAAGATATCTCGTGAGGAGATGGAAGCATATCATTATCATTCCAAGAATCCTTGTCATTTAAAAATTCTTCAATGGTATAGTAACCCTGATTTATTAGATGTTTTTTGTCCGTTTCTTTAAACGGGTGCCAAACTGCCAAGGTAAGTCCAAGGCAGAATTCGAGATCATAATATTGTAGAAGAGTACACTCAACCCCACAAAGGACTTCTGTACCTTACACAAATACTGTGGCACTACAATTAACTTACGTGCTCCACTTTTAATTGGACCATAACTTATATCTATCTGTTGCTTGTAATCTATATTATATTATATAAAAACGAATTGCTATTTGTTAGTCTCGCTAAAACTCGAGAACGGCTAACGGCTATTGGTTTTGAAATGTTCGTGGATGTATAGGGAAAGTTTAAAAGTTGAGAAAAATTAATTCCACGGGAAACATTTTTGTAAAAAAAATGAACAGCACGCGTGCGGATCCGCTGACAACAACCAGTCTATATATATTAAAATGAATTGCTGTTCGTTAGTCTGTCTAAAACTAGAGAACGCCTGAACAGATTTATCTTATCTTGGTTTTGAAATGTTTGTGGAGGTCTAGGAAAGGTTTAAAAGTTGAGAAAAATTCGAATACATTCGAAAACCCTCAAAAAAATTAAACGCCTGATAGAGTGAAACATAGGTTCAGCGCTAGCGAAGCCGCAGGCGTTTGCTAGTTATTAATATTTTGATGTACAAACAGTAAGCAATTATAAATGTGTTGACATGCCACTGTAAGAATACCCACTTTTTTCTTTTTAATTTTTGGTGATGAGATTTGCATGGCTTCATTTTGTATATGGATCTAATTGCTCTCTTTTGCAATACAAATATAGTTTGAATATCAGCCGCTTCGCCCCATAATAGAATACCATAACACATAACACTGTGCCCTGGACACCTTGACAGGACACCCTGTGGCACACCCATAATGGGGGAACAACCCTGTGATTCTGTGTCATCTATGCATACCCATTGTGTTCGATCACTTAAATAAGAGGCAACGAAATTAAGAGCTCTGTCTTTGATACCGTAATGGCTTAGTTTGAATAGTAGTAATATTATCCAAGAGTGCTCAACTAAAGTGGAGTAATCCTATTTGTTAAAAGTTCTGAGTTTCTTGGCTTGGCTGCTACTCTAAGCTCCAGTGGATGGGCAGCCTTATCTTTAAATGACAAGTGTAATGGGTGTTTTTAATTTATTGGTTTGGTCTAGTCACATGAGTGCTTCATAAACATGTGATGGGTATTACAGATTCTCTTCTCAAAACATGACAACCTTGAAAAAAACCTTGGTAATATGATATTACCATTACCTACCCAGAAAAAATATCTTTGAGTTTGTCAAAATTACTAGAGGCAATTTTCTGCACTATTCTTTTTTACCTATGAAAGGATTTTAGTAAAAGAAGAAGGATACTTGCATATAAAATTTACCCATTATGCCACACATTAAAAATGAAAATACACTACTTTACGTAATATTATAATGATAAACGTATTCATCGTTATCGTTAGCAAATTTTTCCCTCCGATTGGCTGATGTAAATCGGGGAACCAATCAGCGGGCAGAATTCATAAGCGATCTGTCTCAATTTCACAGAATACGGCAGGTCCTTTCATTGTTATGAAAACAATGCAGAATGCATGTTTCTCGCCAAAATATAAACGTTCTCGTAGCATTTTACAGGATACCGTACAACATAACAACATACATCGTAGTATACAGGGACGGCGTATTACCGGTCATAAAAACGTCTAGCTCTGTGAGGGAATACTTCCTTTCGGCTGTAGTTAAAGCCCAGTCCCCGATACAATTATGGCACCAGGCCAACAGCAGCTTGCTAATATCGCCCCAGACGTGGAGTCAAATGGATATATGTCACGTACCGCCAAAATGTTCAAAATACTCCACAAGTCTACATAGTTGAACGAGATTACGGTTATCTGAGGCAATGCGGATGTAACGATACTTTTATGGCGCAGTCTTATTAATGAATCGACAAAAAATTGCTAATTTTAGTTGGTAGTAGATACCAAGTTCTACCAACCATCCGAGCTTTTACGAGGATACAGTTATGCTAGTTGTAGTTTACATAGAAGTAACTTTCATCGAATCGTGTATGTAATAAATACACAGAAATTATGATCAAAAAATGAAAAAAGCTATAGTAACACAAAAAGTTCTTAGCGGGCTATGCGATTTTTAGTGACCTGAAAGTTATAAAGTAACCTTAAAGGTTAATATCTGGGTGACCGAGTTTCACTCGGTGGCCAATAGATGGCAGCAGTAGTCATATTTTTATTTTTTTTGGTAAATTCGACATTTTGTAAAAATGAATCCTAGCTAGATCGATTTATCGCCCCCAAAACCCCTTGTATTCTAAATTTCATGAAAATCGTTAAAGCCGTTCCCGAGATCCAGATTATATAGAAATATATATACAAGAATTGCTCGTTTAAAGGTATAAGATAAGATATTATGTAGATACCTACAACTATTTTCAAACTCAAACATAGTATAGAGATAGATACACGATTGGAAACAAAAATGGAAAGTTAACGGTATATAGGGTTAAATGAAAAATACCATATACTCTCCGCTTTGTAGTTTCTATCATTAAAACTAACAACTTTTGTTCTACGACTTTTCAAAATTCCATATTATAAAAAAAATCCTATGCGAACCTTCGTGTTTCTAAATAAATGTCCGAGTCAGTCAGTCATTCAGACAGTCGTAGCTAGGTATAGAGACTAGTAGAGATTAGAGTAAATAGTGAGTTACTTAGTTACCAGTGCACAATTTACAAAACTGTAGCAAAGTTTCATAATTTAAAAATCTATTTTTAAAAATTGTGAGTATTTCAGTAGGATATCTTCGCCGTACAACGAATAAGTAAAAACTTCTCTCCTGCAATAAATTTGCGGTAAAAAATTGATGAAAAAGTTAAACCGGAAACTGCTGTTATATAGTGTTGCCAACGTATCTCGCTTCCCTCATATTTTATTCAAAATCCAATAGAAACAGTAGATAAACCGTATAATTTTTCTGTCTGAATCTCTTCCACGCCGTTTTGTCAAGCTGTCTCAACGTCTGCAATAAACTGAGCGTCTATTTATCCGGTTTACTCTACGTGTGCGATGTTTCCTTCGGGACTCTTTTAGTTTAACTGGGACACTCCGCACTATAGCTACCTACCACATTACTGAAGTATAAAGTAGTATCTAGGTTAAAGTATTAAAAATTAAACTGAAAACCGAACCACATAGGTACCTAGGTACACTATAAAAATATCATACTTATCAGGAACGATCAATGATTTGGACCAACACCGTTGGTAGTTCATATCCAGGAATCTCTATCTTACACAAATCAAATATAGATTCATGTTAAAAAATCTATGTTATCTGTGTAAAAGAACCATCTTTTTTAAATGCTAAGCTTATATTTTCATAAAATCATAGAGGTCCATGGTGCGTGGATGCTAGTGTGCTTTGCCTCAATTGGCAAAGCACACTAGCATCCACGCACCATACTTTCAAACTGACACACACTACAAAAAAAGTTACCGCACTCACGGAGCTGTCGTTATTAGGTAGGGCAGGGCTCTAGCCTCTATCTAGTCGAAGCGCGAGCGACGACCTATTATCAATCTTAAAAGTACGTATCACCGACCAAGTTTTTCAAAACCACCGTTCAGAATAAACGTCGTTGAAACAATGTTATTGATGCTTGATTGCTTGACCTCTATCTTTTGTTTTTGAAAGTCGGTAAAAGCCACGCCTACTTTTGCTCCCTGTAATCCACTATTTGTTGCATTTCTAATTTTTATAACTCCTATACAAATAAAATAACTCGACGAACATTTAAAATCATTGTCGTGTACTGTAGGTACATACATATACCTACTACCTACGTACAAAAATAGGCAAACAAACCAAAATAAGATGAACAGATTTGATACAATTCTCGTCAATAGAAGACCATTGTCAAGGATCTTTACGTCAGCATTCAGCAGAATGACTCTAACCAGTTTTGCGTGTTGTTTTTATAATTGCGATAAAATTATACGCGCCTACCTACGCATAGTAGGATACATATTTTATGACATCGGGTGTCAATGGAAGTTATATACTTTAAGTTTTCCTATTGTTCCTACATGAACATGCTAGTAAGCATATTATCTGTTAATGTTTAATTTCTGGAAAATTTCGATACCAATTAAAAGCCTACTTAATTACACCCTTAATTACACTAACAGCAATTGGAAAGGTCCGTACCCGTAGTATTACCGATGGACTTATTTAGAAAATATTATTAGAGGTAATATCACAATACCCATGTTACGACAGCATATTACTTACAAGAGTGTATTTGAAAGTAATGAAATCAGCTACATCGTACAGTGAATACATAAATATTATCATTCATTGTAATTTAAATTACTTAATGGAAATACCTAATATGATTGAGCGAATCTCAAAGTGCGTAATGAACTCGTGTATGATCTCATTGGCAAATTAATCTATATACATATAAGAGCTTATCAATAAAGTCTTTGTAAACATTACAAGTTTCGCGGTAGTCGTTTTCCATAGTTATCAAAAATAAATAGGTCCTGATATCTACTGCGGCTTTATGTTATTTATTAGTGGTCAGTCTTGGACTAAGCGTCCTTCACATTGAACGTAGTGAATAGTGATTAGTTTTAGGTCCATTTCTTTTATTTTGGATTAAAAGTGTGAAAGGTGAAAACAAAGTGGATGTAAGATCAGTGCTCAATTAAAACCTCTAAAAAGATTGTTATTGTAAGTAAATAATAGACAAGAAACCTACATTTTTAATAGCTCCTAATGACTAATTATATTATAGTAGTATTTGTAAGATTTATAGTGTATCTCAGCCTAGTAAATTGTGATTTACGAATCTTATAGACTACTAGAACATACATACTCGTAACTTAATAATTATCTGCTATAATAATGTGCGTCAGTACTCAGAATATTTCGAAAACTACAATTTATTGAGCCGGAGCTCCAGTAGGCCCCAATTTAATAGCTTTATGTTTCTAATATCACGTTTTCTATACCAATCCAATCTACTTTTTTTATATAGTTCTAATCCGCGATTCCAGTAAATTATATTTGGTATGACCCTCGGGCCCCTCAGCTAAAGACAAATCTATATTTGGCCCAACATCACATGTGTATTAAATCCAGTGAGCTATTTTTGTTTGAACAGTTGTAGCTTTATTGCCGTAGCTACTGTAGTCCCCATTCATTGTATTTTATACAGACGTAAAAATTCAGGTGATAAATCTGCAAACAATACGTGGTAAATACAGGACATTGACGCGTCAAGAGGCGCACTGGATGCGAAACACAAGGGTGACAGACGGCCCGTTAACAGGCCGTTACTGCTTCAAGTGATATATGAGCTGCGAAGTGGCTTCGTCCCTCTGCCACTTCAGCTCTGCCACACCGACCCTGCAAAAAGATAAAAAGGACGCCGAAATACGTTTCACAAGGGGTCTGTAGGAAATGGATAGAAATCCGGCATAGCTTTTTATGTCGGGCAATATATCCCTCGTATCGATATCCAATTTCTGTTCTATGACGTGTAATGTCCTTCGGTTTAATTTTTGCCTGGGACCGATTTGTTGAGCTCCCCGAAATATTCGTTCATGCTTCTGTAATTTACGAAATTACGTTTCACGTTTCCTTTCAAAAGGATCAATCGAGCACAATTATAAAGGTCATTTGACTCACCTACTAGGGTAGTTATAGATTTGGGCTCATGCCAAAGAGTAAATTGATATTTTCTTAATTACATATTGAAGGTTCTTTTTCGGTGTTGAAGTATTTAGCGATACATTCTGAGAAGCAGGCGAATTCTTAATCAAATCCTGCAGTGCTACCGCTTTGTAGAAACTACAAACTTAACAGTATCAAGACAGAACGACCTGTCTTGTTTAGACAAATTTAAACAGAGCGTTCTGTGCTAATTAGTGGTGTTCTTCGTTAATGAGTCTCACTTGGCTCTACTTACCTTCAGCACCTTTTCGGTTCTGTATAAAATAATTCTTATTCGGTAAATATTCACAGCATACCCAGCATAGTTTCAGAGGAAAAATAAACTATAATTTGTCTTCTTAAGCATCACGTTATAAATGACGTCGCGGCGTGTAGTGGCTTAAGTTGCCAAGATTTTCGCTTGGCTGACGTTAACTTAATAGTTTCAGACTTTCCTGATATAATGATGTTCTCTGGGCACCCGACCCCATCGTAATCGGTATGTCCTACGATATATTATTTAACGACAACTAAATTAAAAAATAAAGCGATGTAGGGGACATGAATAAAGATTTCAAGAATTTAATAAACTCGGATACCAGAAGCTATTTTCAAGCGGCGTTGTTTGACGACCTCCGTAGTTGAGTGGTTAGCGTGCCGGTTTTCAAGGCGCCGCCATCTCCGAGGTTCCGAGTTCGATCCCCGGTCGGGGCAATGTAGAAAAATTATTTTTCTACATTGTCTCGGGTCTGGGTGTTGTGGTACCTTCATTGTTTCTGATTTCCTTAACACAAGTGCTTATGCTACTTACTAAGGGATCGGAGCAATGTATATGTGATGTTGTCCACTATATATTTATATTTATTTATTTATATTTATAAAAGGCAAGTCTGCTATTCTATTCTATATCTAGGCTATATTCTTTTTACCAACATTGCCTTCTTGTTTTCCTATTGAGTGTCTCAATTATGCCTTAGGAACATCAGGAAGCACGATCGTCTCTTTTCTGTTGTTCTCTTCACCTAGTTTGATTTTAAATGTTCCGCGCAATTAATATAAAATTGAAAGGAAAAGAAATATAAGCCAATTATTCTTTTAACTTTTGACTGCAGCAATTAGATAATCCGAGCAATTGCTGTCAATGTAATTATTATTGTTGCTTATTTAATTTTCTAACTTCTTTTCGAACATGTTGGTGGGAAATTTATGCAAAAATCTTGTCACGGGAAAATTAAATCGGCTCCCCCTAAATGGATTCATGGCATGGAAAGATAATTTACTCGCGTGACCGTTGACCACTCCTCGACCTTGTGACCTCTGGCATTACCTCACCCTCGCTGAACCCAGCCCTGCCCTCCGACACTCTTGCGACTTGGAGCCTTTTTTATTAAGGAGCCGGGTGTATTATTTTACTGAATTAGTGAGTTCACCACGACTTTATTACGCTTGCTCACGGAGATTTATTGGCTAGGATTAGCTACCGTGAATTAAGAGTTTACGAACGAACGAAATTAAATTCAGTCTCAATGTTACGAGTAATTTTTGTCTAACACAATGTTTTTGTAGATAAACTTTTATAGCCGTAAATATAAAACTTAGGTACTTTACCTGACCCAATGTTATCACAAGTAGTTAGAAAGAAGAGTCCGATATTTTCATAGTCAAATTCTAGGAAAGAAATTAAAAGTCGTAGTCTGAATGTTGAAGAACTGTTCAAAAATGACAAAAAAAATTGTAACTTAGATAATTCAAAATAACGAAGTAGGTACTATTTGTAACTGTAGTAACTAAGTTTCTTTCTAGTTCTTTTCAGTACTTTTGCTTAAATCAGTTTGCAAACGCAAATTATGATGAAAATGCTGCTTGTTATGACACAAAAGAAAAACTACCTAGTTTATGAAGGTGAATCTAGAATTCTAGAATACCTAGGACGTAGCTACCTCAGAACTCGTGCATGCGTACAAATTGCATTCTGCAAGCAGTTGTGCAGTCTTTTGTATTCCGTATAACTTTGTTTGACATCAAGTCCTCCATTGTTACCGTTCGCAGCTTCTAAGCATTCATCACGTGATAAAGGCAGTGCTTCTCTGAGACAGCTGTTACGGGCACTATTTATTGTGTCACATCTTAGAAAGCTATAGTTATAGCTACTGTTGGTGATACAAGAGATAAGTTCAAGTGAAGTTGGTTCAAAATTATCACCCGATCACAAAGGCAAGCCGCTATTGAATTGATTTACTAACCTGATATAGGTCAGTAAATATTAATGTATATTGGTGTTTCCAAATTATCCTTTCCTATCCTATCCTTCCTACTTCCTACCATGTATACTTAAACGCGAAAGTTTGTAAGTATGGATGTATGGATCTTTGTTACTCTTTCACGCCGCAACTACTGAACCCATTGGGCTGAAATTTGAAACATAGATAGCTTTTAACCCGGATTGACACATAGGCTACTTCTTACTCCGGAAAAATCCGTCGTTCCCACGAGATCAGCGAAATACCAAAATTCACGCGAGCGGCGCCGCGGGCAACAGCTATCTATAGATATATAATAATGTACGTAACCTATACATATTTGTAGCTATAAACCATGTAAAGTTTATCTTTTTATCAATTCATGTACAACTAACTTAGTGCTTGCCATTTGTTTCACCAACGACCGCGGCTTTCTTTTTTGGGTCTTGATTAGATGAACAACTGCTGAGAGATTTTTAGGTATAAATATCTTAATATATATAAATCTCGTGTCACAATGTTTGTCCTCAATGGACTCCTAAACCACTTAACCGATTATAATAAAATTCGCACACCATGTGCAGTTCGATCCAACTTGAGAGATAGGATAGTTTAAATCTCAATTTATCTATTTTTTATTACCCCCTAAGGGCAAAACAACGTTTGCCAGGTCAGCTAGTAGTTTAATAAGTGGAAGCCAAACATTAAGTTTAATATTAATTTTTTGGTTAATTTGTAATTATTACAGTACATTTATTTGCGTGCTCGAATCGTATAATCATTTGATATCTATATATATATAAAAGAATGAGGCATTTTGGTTTGTTCCACGGATTCCGCCTAAACTATAGGTCGTAGAGATCTGAAATTTGGTGCCTAGGTAGATATTAGGTCATGAATTCGTACTAAGACGGGGATTCCAGAAATTCAAATTGTAAGGGGTAAAAATCGTACATTAAAGGCATTTTCCCATACAAAAGTGATTTTTTTTCGTTGTTCCAGGAATTCCCGAAAAGCTAAAAGTCGTAGAGCTCTGAAATTTGGTGCCTAGTTAGATATTAGGTCATGAATTCGTACTAAGACGGGGATTCCAGAAATTCAAATTGTAAGGGGTAAAAATCGTACATTAAAGGGATTTTCCCATACAAAAGTGATTTTTTTTCGTTGTTCCAGGAATTCCCGAAAAACTAAAAGTCGTAGAGCTCTGTAATTTCGTGCCTAGGTAGATATTAGGTCATGAATTCGTACTAAGACGGGGATTCCAGAAATTCAAATTGTAAGGGGTAAAAATCGTACATTAAAGGGATTTTCCCATACAAAAGTTATTTTTTTTTGGTTGTTCCAGGAATTCCCGAAAAACTAAAAGTCGTAGAGATCTGAAATTTGGTACCTATAGGTCGATATTAGGTCATGAATTCGTACTAAGACGGGAAATTCAGAAATTCAAATTTTAAGGGGTAAAAATCGTACATTTAAGGGATTTTCCCATACAAAAGTTATTATTTTTTTCGATGTTCCAGGAATTCCCGAAGAACTAAAAGTAGTTCAGATCTGAAAATTGGTACCTAAGTTTTTATCAGGTTATAAAATCAATTCGTACTCAGTTTTTTCGGGGATTCTTGAATTCCAAATTTTGAAGTGGCCGCCATTTTGAACTTTTTTGTTACTGGGCCGATTGCTTTGAAAATCGGTATTTGAGTATCGCAGCAAACATAGAGAACGAATTTATGGTCAGAATTAAAAAAGTGGCCGCCATTTTGAACTTTTTTGTTACTGGGCCGATTGCTCTGAAAATCGATATTTGAGTATCGCAACAAGCATGGAAAAGGAATTTGTGGTCGAAATTGTAAAAAAGTGGCCGCCATTTTGAACTTTTTTGTTACAGGGCCGATTGCTTTGAAAATCGATATATGAGTATCGCAGCAAGCATAGAGAACGAATATATGGTCAGAATTAAATAAAGTGGCCGCCATTTTGAACTTTTTTGTTACTGGGCCGATTGCTCTGAAAATCGGTATTTGAGTACCGCAATAAGCATGGAGAAGGAATTTGTGGTCAAAATTTAAAAAAGTGGCCGCCATTTTGAACTTTTTTTGTTACTGGGCCAATTGCTTTGAAAATCGATATTTGAGTATCGCAGCAAGAATAGAGAACGAATTTATGGTCAGAATTAAAAAAAAGTGGCCGCCATTTATTATGGACAGACGGGCAGACAGTGTAGTCTCAGTAGTCAGTAATAGGGTTCCCGCCTTTTTCCCTATAGGTACGGTACCTTAATTGAACTACGAGTATATTAAACTTTTTGTAACAACCTCATATTTTCAAAACCGATAAGTGACTATAGCAGCAAGCACAAAGGAAGAATTTGTCGTCTTAATATTATTAAAATAAATGGCAGTTAAGACAGGAATTTTAGTAATTAAATGCCTGAGGATGTAAAGCAGAGGTTAAACGCGAGCGAAGCCGCGGGCGTCCGCTAGTAATGTATATAATCAGTTGAATATTATAGCGTACGTGTTCTAGAACTAGGTGTACAAGTTAGAAGTTAAAGCCCTAACCAATGCATAAAGTATATATTTAGCTTGGTACCAAGTTAGTATATTCGTGGTTACATTTCTCCCAGGACATGGGAACAAGTATCAAGCTTTTAGCTGAGGGATCGATGGACGTGTAAAGTTGAAATTCCCGAATGCCATTAGCTATTCAGTCTCGTGGACTGTTCACTAACTTTGTCTGACATCATTGTCGTTACTGTAACAATACCTACAGCTCCTAACATTTATCATGTACTCACCTAACAAGATCATTACTATACTGCACCTGTAGACAAAGTGACAATCTATTAGCGAAGTTGCGAATAGAGAAGTCCAAAATGTATGGGATTGACGTTTGCTTACGCTACGGCATAGCGTAAGCTAACTTAAATTCCGTACATTTTTGACATTCTACGAGTACATCGCTGAATATAGCGATATCTCTAATAGAATGTCACTTTGTCTAGGCCCTAAGCGCATGTAGACAAAGTGACAATCGATTAGCGAAGTTGCGAATAGAAAAGTCCAAAATGTATAAGATTGACATTAGCTAACGCATCTTCGCTAATATAGGTAGAATGTCACTTTGTTTTGTTTGTGTTGAAGTGACATTCTATTCGCGATATCGCTATAATCAGATAGATTATCAGCGATATAGAATGCCAAAAATGTACGGGATTGACGGGCTTACGCTATGCCTAGCGTTAGCTAATGTCAATACAATACATTTTGGACTCTTCTATTCGCAACATCGCTAATAGAATTCCACTTTGTCTACAGGCACTGATCACTGTTCGATTACTATATAGTATACTGAGGATTTGGGTTATTTTACTCAAAACCCATAAACATTTAGTAATCTTCTGTATATCAATACACAAAGATAAACCTGAGTGCATTAGGTTAGGTATGCGCATCCATAAAAAAATGAGTGTGAATTTTGGCTTTTAATTTATACTGAGAAGGAGTTCAGAAAGCTAAAATTCAATGGGTATTGACTCTTGACTCTTGAATCTTACTTGCTCACGAATACGTAACTAAAACTTAAAAGCTATTTCATACAATCAAAACAAGCAGGACCTAAGTTGATATTATGGTTTGAAAAATATGTCCGATCACTGATCAGCCCCCAGATTGTCTAAAAAACGTACCTAAATATCGTTATCGTGATCGTTTACTAATTCTGCCCGCTGATTGGGTTCCTGATTTGCGTCAGCCAATCGCGGCGCAGAATTCGCTAGCGTTTACGATAACGATGAATAATACGTTTTTCTTACGCAATCAGACTCCAGAGGTATTTCTTAGACAATCTGGGGGCTGTGGCGGAATCCGGATATGCACTAAACCGAAGCAAACATGGCGCACTCCGCGCAGTTCTGAAATCAGAGTAATTTAGCACGATTAGTTGTACGGGATCAATAGAGAAAACAACAGCCATATATCCGCAAAACATTTACTTACTCGACAAGTTAGTAACAAGGTTATAGGGAGTAGTTTCAAGCGCTAATACTCGGGGAATGTTGCTGGGTATAAAGTTTCTACACAGAAGCTGGTTCGAGCACCGATGATGGTACACCTTCAGCCAGTAGACCTGTTGTTATTGATTAGTTGAGTAGGTACTTGTGTACTGTGCACACTGCTCTGATGAAACTTTGCTTCATTCTTCAATGTTACTTGTTACACTTTGAGGAACGAGTAAGGGGATCTTAGCCAAGATGCAAAACAACATTTGTTTGAACTACGGCAAACGGCTTCCTTTGAAGAGACTAAGGCCCGGTTTCTACCAAAGCGGAGCGGAGCGGCGTTTTCGTAATTTCGACATCTCCTCTCCCCTCAGTTTCGGAGATGTCAAAATGACGAGATCTGATTTGTTACTCAAACACAGCTCCGCTCCGCTCCGCTTTGGTGGAAACCGGGCCTAAACGGTACCTACCCGCCAAACCAAATAAAAATTATATGTTTTTTTTCGTACAAAATCAAATACACTGCTTACAGTTACCTATAACTTATAAAATATTATAATAGTTTCGTTTTTTTTATTAATTTAGTTACGTTTTATATTATTGATTGCATAGATTATTTATTGTTCATATTGTTTTTATTACTTAATTGGTGCTAAGAATTTAATCAAAGAATAATAAAGGCTTTTTATTTATTTATTTAATAATGTTTTTGCAATTTAAAACACATAATTAGGCAAGTATTACACGCAGAAACTCTTAGCTATATTTTATGCAAAAAAAAAATATCTCGCTAAATATCTAATATTGAAGTGATACTAATACCTATATAGAAATCATTATAACCCTTTCACAGAAGCTTTTTTAGTTATTTACTTCTTTCATTTCAGAGAACGGCGTCCCGCGCTCGTTTGACTCGTCGCACAGGTCAGACGAGCGTGGGACGCTGTCTTCTGAAGTAGGAACGGTCAGTTAGCCTACTACCTATATAAATATTATCTTTCTGGATCATTATAACCCTTTCACAGAAGCTTTGTCAGTGATTTACCTCTCTCACTTCAGGCAACCGCGTCTCGCGCTCGTTTGACTCGTCGCACAGGTCAGACGAGCGTGGGACGCTGTCTTCTGAAGTAGGAACGGTCAGTTAGTCTACTAGGTACCTATATAAATATTATCTTTCTGGATCATTATAACCCTTTCACAGAAGCTTTGTCAGTGGTTTACCTCTCTCACTTCAGGCAACCGCGTCTCGCGCTCGTTTGACTCGTCGCACAGGTCAGACGAGCGTGGGACG
Source organism: Coenonympha glycerion (assembly GCA_963855885.1). Lineage (NCBI taxonomy): Eukaryota > Metazoa > Arthropoda > Insecta > Lepidoptera > Nymphalidae > Coenonympha > Coenonympha glycerion. The sequence goes on from OY979639.1 coordinate 10,076,246, forward strand.
CTGTCTTCTGAAGTAGGAACGGTCAGTTAGTCTACTACCTATATAAATATTATCTTTCTGGATCATTATAACCCTTTCACAGAAGCTTTGTCAGTGATTTACCTGTCTCACTTCAGACAACTGCTTCTCGCGCTCGTTTGACTCGTCACACTAGCCAGACGAGCGCAGGACGCGGTCTTCTGAAGTAGGAACGGACAGTTTATCTACAAGATACCCATATAAATATTATCTTTCCGTATGAACTGTTTATTATCAACAACCTAAAGCCTTTTTTAAGCTCAAAAGTCGTCCTGTAGAAAATATTCCAAAGTTGACACAGTCGTAAAGTGCACTTTATTTTCAGATTAAGTATGGACTGGAGTACTGCCTTAGTGGTGCTTTCGGTGCTGTTTTACGCAGACGGGTTCTCAAGTAAGTTTATTTATACACTAAACATCCGAGGTACCTAAAGCTCATCTTGGACACACAACTAGATCCTTAATCAGAAGTTTTTAATAGCATTGGGCTTACAAAGTGCTCTTTTAAAAAATCTAGTTTTGTTGAGCGACTTCTTGCTAAGTATTAAGAGAATGTCATCAGCATGTTGATATCAACACTTTGAACTTTATCTTGATTTCTTGATTGATCTATTTTCTTGAGAGCTGTATTTGACGTCATATAAAGGATATAACCATATTTTTACCTTTAGAATTAGTTAGGTAAGTAGTTGTCGAGTGTTAGATCTTTAGTAGGACAGATTAATTTGTTTTGCTATAATCCGCTACTTGAAAAGATAGAGTCCTCTCTACGATTTCCCATTGTGACGTCAACACCTCCTGAAAATGTCCGGTGTCGGGACGAAACGGGCGTCGAAGAAAGTGTTGGAAAATTGTGTGTTGTGTTTTATGTGGTCAGTGTTCCTGCGTATTGGACCATACAGAAATTTTTCAAGTAGCGGATTATAGCAAAACAAATTAATCTGTCCTACTTATTATGGATTTCCGCAAAATAACGCCTGCTTCCTGCATTCAATTTAGATCCTTCTCTAATAGGTATATATCGTGCCAATTTTTGTTACCAAACTCCTCCAAAACGGCTCGACCAATTGCTATGAAATTTTCGGTGGGGCTATGTGTACTTAAGAGGCCTGTGAACTACGATGTCTCCGTTATTGCAAAATACCAAATCATTTGTAATTCGTGAATATTTCGATCATGTTGTGGTGTTATTCGGATTCATATAGTAATAATCTATGCTCTTGGCCATATTTGGTTCGGAAATATTTCTTTAAAATAAAATAATAATCAATTTTGATCAAAATTTTTATAACTTTGGTCGAGTTCCGTAATACCAAAAATTATTAATGAAAACTTGTAACTTTCTTTATTAACTGGTGTTTTTCTTTAGCTGGACAATAAAAACTGTGCTCCTGAACTAATGCGACGTGTGTGCTGAACTAATGTGGCGAGATAGTGTTGTTTTTATTACAAAACGAATAAGCGGAAAACATGTCCTCTTTGACATAAAAATAAGCAAAACTAAATTCGTTTACAATTTCGTTTAACAAAAGTATTTCGAAATCAGATATGGCCAGGAGCATAGATTATTACTATACGAACCCGAATAACACCACAACATGATCGAAATATACACGAATTACAAATGATTTTGGTATTACTCGTACGTTTGTATGGGAGACATGGTAGTTCACAGGACTCTTAAGTCGTAAGCTATTTTTTATATCCCTAAACGGCGAAACAACGTTTGCTGGGTCACCTAGTATACCTATATATAAATGTTGCAGGATCGTCATATAATAAACTCTTATGAGGATGTAGCACGAGAAGAATATTATGCAGTGTGCAGATTGGCTTGAATGTTTCCTGTTATTAGGTGCGTCGGTCTGCGACGTAGAATATTGAGAATCGCGAACGACCTCTGACTTTGACCTTCGCGTTTATAGATTACTGCTCCAGTAATCAATAAGCGCCTTCTATTTGCTGACTATAATAATAGTAGTTTTCAGATCAGCGGCGGTGTGGTGAACTTCAGAACTTTTTAGGCTGTAATTGAATATAAGTTTTATTTAGGTACAATTTTTCTGCATTATTGGTTATCTTACACGTCTCTCACACGTCGTTGCTGAGCATTTCTGCCGACTTGGGGCAACCTTTATTATAAACATTACGTCTTGTATTTTTTTAGTGAAAAAATCGACACTTGGGTATAGATTAGTATTTCTCCAGCTACCTAAAAATTGGCAGAACACGTACCCACATATAATAGATATAATAGACATGCCCTGGACGGGGCGGATGGCGCGAAAAAATGTCACCAGTTTATTGGTGCCAAAAATGCTTGTTTTGCCACCAACAGTACAGCCACGATGTGGTGAGCTCAGCGGCCACTTATAAGCTGTAGAATTTTGAGAGAAAGCGCTACTGTTTGCTTGTACGTAAAAGATTTATGTAAATCGTTCGGATGCCCATATTTTGAGTTTCCTTATCAGTGACCTACACAGTCTTAGTTATTCTAGTTTCTAAGAATTTTTTTTGAAGATATAACGGTACAAAAGAAATAATAATAATAATCTACCCAATGTAATGAAATCGTTAATATTTAAAGTTAATATTGTATTAAGGTATAAAGATACCTTTTTGGAACAAAGGATGAAAGGTTGAAGTTCGCATAGTTATCATAACAGTCTTATCAAGTTGTAGATCCTCCGTATATAACCACTCGCCGAATAAACCATCGTTCGATTAGGATCCATTACATAAGTTATCATCACGTACAATCTCCCGAAGATCTCCCCAAAATATCTCACCCTGCAAATCCATTACGAAATGTGTTCATAAACCCACCATCATGCCCCTCCCGTACAACAAAACAATGAGTTATGATTCGACCTTATAGCGGTTTTTATATCCTTTTATTGCCTCTAAACTCGCGCATGCCGAGTCGCAAATTCCGTCCGTACCCACATTTCCTACTTACCGAGTACGCTTCCTGCACTCTCTTAAAACATTTTCATGAGCGAGGCTTCTTATTTTATTGATACAAATTTTATTGCCCGTAATAATTCTTTACGCTGTCTATATAAACCATACACAGTCATACTTACGTTCTCTCTGCTTATATCTACGAAGTAAAAATACTTCCATATGCAAATATGTACTTAAGCCTCAATCAGTTTCTATTAACGGCTATGAATTGATTAGTTCATCCCTAGAAGACATCTGTAACTACGTATTCAACACCTGCCTTTGAGCTTATGGTTCCGCAAAATTTTATACTATACTGTGTCCTTCATTTCCTTGTCATTAAAAAATAATCGCATTTTCTCTTTTTTACAGAATACGGTCGAACATGCAAAGACATCGGGTGCCTGAGTAGTCAAGTATGCGTGTTAGCTGAAGATCAATGCTCATATGGGCAAACTTCCAACTGTGGGACCTACCCTACATGCAAGAAGAAGTCACAAGTTGAAGGTACCTGTTATCTTTTATATAATTTTTCTTCTTTCATTTTACAGATATTATACCGTGTTATACGTTATCTTACATGTTTAATATGCGTTAACTTTCTAACGACTGCATAAGATAAAATATGTCGAAAATCTCCCACTCATCTAACTGAGAAAGGCGGAAAAAGTACTTTAAATTTTTTGGAAGAAGAGTCATGACTTATCAAATTATCAATTTTCAGGTTCACACTCGGAACCAGCGCAACCGTCCGTGCCTAAACCTAACCCTCCTCCAAACAGAAACTTCGATTCCCCACCGAACTATCCCGCACCTGCTCCTCCGTCAAATCCTTATGGTGGATCTTCTCACGGCGGAAATTCTCCGTACGACAACTCGCCCTATGGCGGCAGCTCGTCGCATGGTGGTTCACCTTACGGGGGCAGTTCATCGCACGGTGGATCACCTTACGGGGGCAGTTCATCGCACGGTGGATCACCCTACGGTGGTGGTAACCCCCCGTATAGTAATAACCCTTACGGTGGATCCTCTCCTTACGGAAGCAACGGCGGCAATTCCCCGTACGGCGGTAGCAATCCCGGTTCACCATACGGTGGAAACTCCCCTTACGGAGGAACCCCAAGCAGGGGCTCGAACCCTTACAATCCAAGCCCTTACAACCCGAGCATCGGCAGCAGCGGCGGTAAAAGCCCTCTGGACAGCATACTCAGCAGTTTGGGCAACTTCGCTGGAGGCCACGGCTCAAACACTGGAGGCTCCAACCCCTACGGATCAAGCTCGAACACCGCTGGAAAAAGCCCTCTGGACAGCATACTAGGGACGTTAAACAGCTTCGGTGGCCAAGCAGGCAGCGGTCAGCAGGGCGGCGCGGGGTTGTCAAACATCTTGGGAAACATACTCGGTAATTTGTCCAAAAGCGGTGGCGGTCTGAGCGGAATGTTTAACACTAGGCCTATAATGGAGAATCCGAATTACAACTCGTACAGCTCTAATTCTAGGTCTTATCGCTAAATTTTTCCATCAGGGAATCAGCCTGCGAACCAACAGCCAAGCCAGAATAGGAATGTAAGGCCGAATTACGCGCCACACAATCTAGCCACTGCAAGGTTCCCGTCGTATGGATGGAGCGTTAGGTAAATTTTCACCTTATAGCCCAATTTTGATAACTGTTTTTTTGTTAAAGTTCTGACGACCTCGCAACCACTCAACTTCCCTTGTCTTTTTATATCTCTACCTGTGGAAGAAAACATCTTTTGTTATGGCAATATTGATATTGTCAGAATTTGGAAAAAATGGTACCAGCTGAGCATTTAATGCTGCAGGCTGATAAAGCTTAAGCTATACCATCATAATAATTGTTTTTTAACGTCGTTTAGAAAAGTTAAGAAAATTGGGTTATAAAAACACTAATTCGCGGTGTGGCTTCTATTGTAAATTTCTTTCCATGCATATCAGCACTGCTGTTTTAAACGGCACTTTCCTTTTTGGTTTTATTATTGTATATAAAAATTCTATTCAAATTTAACAGATTTATAATTTATTTGCATTAAGGTAGAGGTTTATAAGGGCTTGATTCATATTATAATAGAGCTTAGACAAGGGACAATATTACTAACAATTTTTAATGGACATTATGTAAGCAAATAATTGTAAATAAATATCATGCACCTAGGTGCTAATATTTGAAGTAGGCTATCTACTTTTAGGCTCTATAATTTTGTGAATCGCTTCTAAAAAATTTATTATTTGACGCTGCTTTTGTTAAAAATATTTATAATAAAAACACTAATTTTTGTGATTTACCAGAATTATACTACCAAGCGAATAACAATTGGACAAAACTTTGACACGGCCTGACCAGGGGAATGCCTCGCTTTCAGTAAACTAATAAAACTAAATTCTACTTCTAATGTTCTCTTCACTAATTTTTAACTTACAACTGTCTAACTTTACCGGTTTGGTATCATAACCATAGAGAATAGTATCTTATATTTTTCACTGGTCAGGCCTACTTTGCACAAAAGTCCTTGTATATTTTTATGTTATTATTTGAAAAGTTCCAGATTTTTATTGCATGCATATTATGTTCGTACCTAGTAATTTAACTGTTAGTGTCTAAGAATCTCGAATTAATATCAGGTTGGTGGTATCTGTTTTTATCAGTACTAGTATCACAATTTTGTATTGCTGACTCTTTGTTTTTAATATTATTCCGGAAATCAATTTATTACAAATAATGCTTTCAAGCAAGGAACATTATAATAATATATACAAATTTTGCTTGCAGTTCACTTAAAAATTGCACAAAAATATTTGTGTGTTATATTTTTATTGCATGCATATTATGTTCGTACCTAGTAATTTAACTGTTAGTGTCTAAGAATCTCGAATTAATATCAGGTTGGTGGTATCTGTTTTTATCAGTACTAGTATCACAATTTTGTATTGCTGACTCTTTGTTTTTAATATTATTCCGGAAATCAATTTATTACAAATAATGCTTTCAAGCAAGGAACATTATAATATATACAAATTTTGCTTGCAGTTCACTTAAAAATTGCACAAAAATATTTGTGTGTTATAAGACAGCCAAAGTGATCATGTTGTGGTGTTATTCGGGCTCATATAGTAATAATCTATGCTCCTTGTCATATCTGGTTACGAAATACTTTTGTTAAACGAAATTGTAAACGAATTTAGTTTTGCTTATATTTTTATGTCAAAGAGGACATGTGTTCTGCTTATTTGTTTTATAATAAAAACAACACTATCTCACGTCGCATTAGTTCAGGTGCACAGTTTTTATTGTCCAGCTAAATAAAAACACCAGTTAATAAAGAAAGTTACAAGTTATCATTCATAATTTTTGGTATTACGGAACTCTACCTAAGTTATACAAATTTTGGTCAAAATTGATTATTATTTCGTTTCAAAGAATTATTATATTTAGATTATTATTTCCGAACCGAATATGGCCAGGAGCATAGATTATTACTATATGAACCCGAATAACACCACAACATGATCGAAATTTGCACGAATTACAAATTATGTGGTATTTTGAATGAATGGAGACATCGTAGTTCACATTACTACACCTTTTATAACGGTTGGTTTGGAAAGAGATATACCTATTGCTAAAGACTAGAGCTCTCCCTTTTCACAAGTACCGTTGTGAAAGGGAGTAGTAAATTATATGTTTAACTAAAAAAATAAACAATTCCCTAATTAACATTAAGATCAATCAAAGATATAACAAGCCATATTAAACTGTCATGGGACATTTTCAGCCATGCAACTGTTGTGATACTTAAATTGCCAATTGAATGCTATTTGTAAATTAAGTAAATTAATTATTTTATATCTCCTTGGTCATTTGATTTATTGTTATGTTAACGAAGATGATAAACAATATTCAGAAATTCCTGTATATATATACAGGGATACTTGGTTGATTTTAAGTTTAACTCAGTGTTTTATACTCAACTAAATAAGTGCTTTGATAGAAAAGAGAGTTCCTATTTAACTACCAATCTACTCGCATAAGAATACTCTCAAAGATATTTAATATTTTAATTATAATACAAGAATAATGAAAATATATTTTTTATAAAATTTTTGAAGATAAATGAGTAACCACCAGAATGTACTGGTGAATATTTTAAAGTAATGTATAGGTACTTTATAAAAAAATTGCAGACGTACCTATTCTGTAGCATATTTTTATTTCTTAGTAAATCTTTAATGGATAAAAAATATATGTCAGTTGCTATTATTATAATGATTATTGGTAGGCACAGAGTTACAGAATACGTGTCGCTCTAGACTCCAGTTCCGTAGTGCCATTTTTTATAGTCTATTCGCTTAGAATTTGTGTTCACAAGTACATGCGCACGTTTGGCGTCGTTTGATGTCCTTTAAAGCGAACTAACTATACAATAAGTTTTAAGGTAATTGTTTCTCATTTCAGCGTCACAGTGATTTTGTCGTACCTGACTCACCTATACATCAAGAACGTGATAAACTCGTAACGAGATTAATCCTACTATAATATAAAGTTGTATTTATTAAAATAAGATGCTTTAAAAGAAACCAGTTTTACTAATAATGTTTGTTAATACGGATATTCATTCAAATAAAAATATGTATTTTATAGTTAAATTTTGTTTAATTGCATGTTTCCTTTTTCACGTACATATACCGTCCAACTTACTGCAACAAGTAACATTTACTAAGCGCCCGTATAATTAATTCGACGCTTGTATTGGGTAGGTCAATTAAATAGGTAGAGACTAGAGAGGAATGCAAAAACGTACTGCCCGTAAAAACATTTATTCAGATCATACAAATCGAGTACAATTGTCTAAGTTTTAAACGTTACAAACATCGATAGATTGGTCGGACATCACTTCACGCGCTGAACTTTCAAAACTGAAGTCTATAATAGTAGGTTCCACTACTACTTGATGATACTAAGGTTAATGTAAGTATTAATTGTTCCTCTCGTGATGTAATGTACGATTTACAATCACACCTACTTTAGTACCTATCGTCAACGCAATATGTCGCTGCACGCTGGGTCATAAAAAGCGGAAAAAGTCCGTAAGTGCGACAGAAACCCGTGTGCAGCGACATATTGCATTTACTATTTAAACTACTAATATAATGGTACAAACTGGAAAGGAATTATGACATAGTAACTACAGACAACAAATATAGAGATTACAGCTATCTCCTTTGGAAGTGTGCGTTCCCCCAGCGGAATTTTGTCTAATTTCTTAGTTTTAAGTATGCAGATATTTAGTCCTTTAAGCCCTGTAAATGTCCCCGAAATTTTAAATTTGTCCTCCTAGTAGTTTTCGAGATATCCTCCAAAAACGTTTTCCGCTGGGGGAACGTTCCCCCAGCGGAATTTTTTCTTGCTAGCGTTGTCACAGCCAAACGATATCGAATTTATTGATATAAGTTCTGTAGATATTTAGTACAAATTGTCGTGTAATTGTCCCCAGAGTTTCAAATTTGTACATCCAACCGTTTTTGAGAAATTCACCAAAAACACGAAGACCAAATTAGTATGGCAAAAAATCTATGTTTTAAATATTCACTCCCAGGACTAGATCCTTATCGATAGGTAAATAAAAAGTATTCAAATATTTAGTCCCTTAATCCAACTAATTGTCTAAGAAATTTGAGGTCAATTAATTAAAAGACTAAGGAGATTTCCACGAAAAATTAGCCAGTGATTTAATGCAGTGATAAACCGACTAAGTATGAATGGTCACAAAAAAGCGGACGTACAGTACATGGTGATCACCTTCCGAAACTGACGGTATAGCAATTTATTACATTTAATTGCCTTGGTACATTCGAGCACACACGTCTTTACTTTTAATCAATTTATGTTTTATATTATATTCTTAGATTCTTCGATCCCGATATATGTCCTAAATTAATAGGTACACCTAATATCTATGCACATTGTAGCATTAAGGTTAAACATTATTTTTTAACAGGAATTGTTGCGATTAACATTTGTATCAATGGCTGCGATATAATATCTAAGCTTACATTTTCAGTGATATAAGAAGCAGTATTTAACCTTACTTGCGACTCATCAAAGAAGAAAAGAGAGAGGAACAAAACCTTTACGATGACAGCGGGGGGATAAGAGACAACCATTATTTTAATATGTTCCTTTGTTTCTTCGGACTTCAGCCATGGCTTGCATTGTTTATCTTCTCAACTCTTGTATAGTGTTCTGTGCTTTTCAGTTGCAGATGGTCAGTCGTCTTACCCAGACTTATTATATTATAATTTCCTTGCCGCCATTATTTTAATTTTTTATAAAGTGAAATGTAGTGTGTGAAATGACTTCTTACAAAAAGGGTAAGTTTATTTTTATACATTTAACCTAATTTGATAATGAGCAAGCTGGGTCAGCTGGCTAGGGAGCCAACACTTTACAAAATTAGGTACATATATATATAGGTTGATGATGATTTTTACATGCAGGGGGAACTTTAAACGTTATAATTCCTAATAAGTATTACGAGATTTTGATCTACTCAATTACAGTAATTGTTGTTAAATTTGTTGATTATTATAATTATATTATATATTGATAATATATAGAAAAATATTCACATATTATAAGTTGATAATTATGTGAATATTTTTCTAAGTTTTTTGTGTTTTGATTTTATAATATTTTTAAAAGTGATTCAATGAATCAGTGAGATTTATACGTGCAATTAGGAGAGTTACAGCCGTTTTCACTAAACCTAGGAAACGCTTAAATCGAATGCTTAGCCGATAAGTGACAGATTTCACCTACAACAACTGTCACCTTAGGGCTAAGCATTCGATTTAGGAATTTCTTAGGTTTAGTGAAAACGGCTGTAAGTCCCGCGCGGTGGGAGAAATTGGAACTAACGTCGCGACCGTATCGATAAAAAAGAATTCAAATAGCTCGTAGTGCATCATATTTTGATTGTTATGGGGGAAATTTCATTTATATGCCAGCAACATAATCGTCAATAATGACACTGGCCACGCCGGGGGAGTTAAGTTTGTTGCAATTTGCAGTATAACGTCACACGTAAAAGCATTTTTTTATATACCAAAAGAGTTTATTTTATTTGCATAACAAAAATTATTTAAAGGTGGATTTTAACGTAAGCATAACTTCATACATATCAAATATATATATTTTTCTATTGTTGATATCAAGTAATGAGAGCACTATGTACGAACATAATATACACTATACAGTAATTTTAATGACTAACCCCCTTATTCATAAACGTGAAATACCGGTGGAATAGTTATTCTATGTTTTTTCTCTTTCCTTCGCAAGTCAAAATACTGTTGACAAACAAAGACAAAACAGTATATAACTATTCCACTGCTATTGTACCTTTATGAATAAGGGGGCTAGTATTTAAGTCTTATTGAAAATTAAAGAAATATTATTGTAACTGGTGTTTTATTTGTCACTCATTATTGTGTACGCGAATGTACAATAACAACCAGCGGTACTGTTGTAGTACTATTCTGCCAATTTCAGGACGTTACTGCCATGTACTGAACGGCCGCTTTTTTGCGACCTCCAATACTTGGTAGTTTTATCACTACGATAGGTTTCTGGCCAGTTTTTCGTTGATATCTCTTTGATTTTAATGATGATCGGGCTCAAATTTCTTAGACAATTAGTTGGATTAAGGGACTAAATATTTGAATACTTTTTATTTACCTATCGATAAGGATCTAGTCCTGGGAGCGAATATTTAAAACATAGATTTTTTGCCATACTAATTTGGTCTTCGTGTTTTTGGTGAATTTCTCAAAAACGGTTGGATGTACAAATTTGAAACTTTGAGGACAATTACACGACAATTTGTACTAAATATTTACAGAACCTAAATCAATAAATTCGATATCGTTTGGCTGTGACAACGCTAGCAAGAAAAAATTCCGCTGGGGGAACGTTCCCCCAGCGGAAAACGTTTTTGGAGGATATCTCGAAAACTACTAGGAGGACAAATTTAAAATTTCGGGGACATTTACAGGGCTTAAAGGACTAAATATCTGCATACTTAAAACTAAGAAATTAGACAAAATTCCGCTGGGGGAACGCACACCCTTTGGAATATTATTTGAAATAAGAATAATTGTAATGAATAGGTACGTAACGTCAGTTGACAGTTGACAGTCACCAATAAAATATGAACAATGATACTAAAGGCCTGTTTTACAATCACCAGATAAACTTTATTAAACGAATAAACTTGAAATTTTGACAGATTCGCAATACAAACATTTTCACAACATCAAATAAATATTCGCTAGATACAGCTTATCTGGTTATTGTGAAACAGGCCCTTAATATCACTATTTACATATTGTAAGGAATGCTATTGAATCTTGAATGTCCTAAAGTGGAGGCAGTATCAACATAGGTAAGTAGGTATTGCTCCAGCATGGGCCGGGACAATCTCCGCGGAGCAAAGATAAAATAATTATCTCATACAGTTTTATCCACTATCCGAGCATCGGCATACGTGTAGACATCCCCCGTGGATAAAACGGAAGGACTTCACCTTTTCACTTTTGCCGTGCTTTAACTGGTGAAGAAAATAATTTTATCTCCTATCTAGCATGGGGCAGCACTTTAGATGGACATCTTTAGAGAAGGCGTAAGTTCACAGGTAGGTTTCTTGAATCGGGTGACGAGTTAAGAATAAATTAGTCTAGGACTCTAGGTCGATAGAAAATAGTAAATGCGTAAAAAGAATGCAAATGATTCAGACTTCAACATCTTGAATTTGATACATAAAATAAAATTAAGGACAATCGCTAGGGATGATTGCAAGTATAGTTTAATTTACCTTGACCACCGAATAATTAACTGTAGAAATCTAAACACTATAGTCCAATATATAATTATTTTCTACTGACACCAAAGTACAGACACATATACTATAATTATCATAAGTACCTAATTACATTCAGAAAATTAAAAACCTCACTATTATGAAGATAAATAAAATAAACATATATCTTTCTCTTCTTATCTTAAATTACTCTCTCAAAAATATATTATTAATTTAAAAAGTATAAAGAACGATGTTTAGTAAAAAATTAATTAAAACTCGGATCCATAGACAATAATCTACTTCGTGGTCATACTGGTTGATACAAAGCCATTTGCCTAAAACGAGCACTGTATGATTGTAGGTATATTTTTGAAATTATTTAAGGCTGCGAACTAAAGAACAATGGTGCGGGCCCATACATCGCTTTCGCTCACGTTACGCTCTTGCAACTATTAATAAAAAAATATTTTTTTGATTGGGCCTGCAAGCCTGAACTCAGTGCTAAAAGATTTTTCTTACAAAAAAGTGGAGAAAAATTAATATTTATTTTCAAAATATTGTATCTGAGTATTATAACAACAACGACCTCCGCCATGAAGCATCCGAGAGCATAGACAATACACTAAATACTCTTTGATAAATACTTTTCACTTGTCCAAGAATTTGTCACTGTTGACAGTTGGTAGCCATGTAGCTGACGGACAGTGTTGCGAGATGCCGGAATTAAAAAAATAGACTGAAAGAAAATTCTAATTGAGTTAATAAATCAATATTGAATTACAAGGGTGTTTCGGAAACACTAAACAACCAAGACAAAATAATCTATGCTCAAAATAATCGGTTGTAATAGATTTCAGTATTATTAAAAAGTGTAGTCTTCTGTCAAATAATCTCAAATCTTCAAGCAGTTTACTCCAATGCAGTGGAAAACCCTAAACTAATGTAATATTTTTATGTAAATAATATATTCGAGTAAAATAAAATGCAAAAAAAGAACAATTGAAATCGATACAGTTATTGTCTTATATTCTACATTCTGACCTAAGAATTAACGTAGTACCTGAAAGTAAGTTTTTCTTTAGTATCTGTTACATGTTGTTCTCGTACAAAAGTGGACCGATCGTCAAAAAGATGGAGTATAAAAGTGGAAAAGTTTGTCATCCGGCAACACTAGCTGTCAGGAGTGTGGAAACGGAACCTATCAGTAATCAATTGAATTTCTTTAAATATTTTATTTTTTGACCCGTCCTTTACAATAACTGGTGATACCTTGAAAAAATTCAGTTATTTACTGGAATCGTCTTGTAATAAATGTTACATCTAGACGCTAAACTTTATTTGTGTACATTTCTGCCACTGTTCTTTAATATGTATTTTTTTTAATTTAGATAAAAAATATGGCTAAATTATCTCCATAGTTTTTAATCATACATGAAAATATTATTATGTACCATGTCCTGTACTTTTTCATACTAACTATATTTATTAATGATTTATTTGTTAAAAAATAAAGTTATTTTTCATAGTAATATAAGCCACAGCCCAGTAGCAAATATTGTTCAGATCGGATATAAAGCGCGACCTGAATTAATTACCTATTTTTTCTTTTAAATATTCGTTTTTTTATCGTTAGCAGCCCCATGCACAGTAACGACAATTAATTGAGCACACCAGCCTTTTCTTTACTGTTTTTTTTTCCTTAATTCTAAAACCAATTCATTTTCACAAGTTATTCTTTTAGAATTTACTAACAGAATAATATGCTTGATAAAAACTAAATTGTGAAAATATCTTACACCAAAAATAGTGTTTGCCTTTCTATATTTTGTACAGATTAGATCTATCACCAGTTCCGGGCCCTTTAAATAAATAACCTAAACTCCAAAATAGAATTAAATAAAAAATAATAACTAAAAATAGTCATTGTAAACACCTCTACTCTAAATACATCAATTATTATTATTCAAATAAATTAATATTAGAAATCTAGTCAAAAATATTTGATTAAAAAAAATAAAATTATATAATTTTATTGAGCAATATACAGAATTATAAAACTTTCATGAAACATACTTTATCTATTTTCCAAATACAAATTCTCTGACATGGGACATGACAGTAAGGTTCCGATTTTAAAATTAATGGTGTCAAGTCTATGGTTTTTTTACAGATCAGTCAAGACTGTACAGCCATTTAACCTACTAAAGGCAGGCAATTTTAATCGTATTTAATAAAATGCAATATAGGAATTTTCTCTGAGAGACACGAAAAAAATCCGTTGAGCATGTTGATGAAGTCCAAAAAGACAAAGCGTCGTTCTAATAATAAAATTATAATGTTACACACAGACCAAGGAAATAAGTTTTTATAGTTACAGGTACAAAAGATGTCGTCGTGTCAATAAAGAAAATTTTTAAATGGCGTCCAGTCCATTGTTTTTGATCGTGTGTAACTAAAGACAGCGATTGTTCATTGGTGCATTTAAATCTTTTTCTTCATTGACACAGCTAATAAAAGCTACTTTACACATTTATTTCACTAAACTAAAAAAACTTTCTAAAAAAAGATATACTGGCCAAAGCCAATATCAGGGGTCTATTGCGTAAGAAAAACATGTTCATTGTTATCTTAATCGTTAAAAAATGCAGCTTTCCGATTGGCTGACGTAAGTCAGGGAACCAATCAGCGGTCAAAATTTTGTAAACTATTACAATAACGATGAAATTTCTTCTCTTCAAATTCTGAATTTAAAAAATCACCTGAAAGCCATGTGTAAACCAATTTCAATGTTTCACAATTAACATCAAAAGCTCCATATATTATTTTTATGTATTAATTAATTAATATATTACGTAAGTCATGTTAGACACGACTTATATTCCTCTTTCCCTATATAAGTTTAGTTAGGAGTAAATACAACAAACGGCCAATATCCTGATTGACTAGTTTTGGCTCGTCTTCTTCGACGTCACTTAGAAACCGTGAAAAAACAAGACGTATGTAAAGAGACCAGCTGACTCGGAAAACGTTGTTTTCCTATATAAATTATTTCTCACTTGGGGGTATGAAAATTGTTTACGTGACGTCCTACTCACAGACCTAATGAATATACGCAAAAGCAAAAAAAATCACAACAATTCACTGGTGTCTTGTTACAAACCCCATGACGCGAATAATGTATAATATATTAATTAGTTACACTTGACCGTTGTAGCTTGCTTTTTAGGTAATCTAGGTAAAGTCTATTTTTAATACCAGAGACAAAAATGACGTTTAGTGTGTTGCCAGATGACATTCTTTAATAGTGATGTGAACCGAACGATACTTGCTGATAAATATTTGAAGGTATTCCTCGTCAGATAATAATACTGATACATAGTTATAAATTCACTGTTTTATGTATTACACACTATGTTAAAAATTGATAATCCTTTGAGTATTTCAAATAATAAGTGACGAGTGCAATTTTTTAATGTCATAATTACACATTTATAGTGTGTTTATTTTGCTCTTTATGCAAAAACTATTATTTTATTTTAATCTAAACCAGGGGTCGGGTTGCTTAAGAAAAACGTATCCATCGTTATCGTAATCGCTAGCGAATTCTGCCCCGTTATTGGCTGACGCATATCAGGGTTCCTGATCAGTCGGCAGAATTAGTAAACGATAACGATAACGATGAATACGTTTCTTAGACAATCTAGGGGCGGAACCATAAAAACAACACTATTAATCATAGAGCTGGTATCATTATTTTAAAGTTTGAATTTAGCAGCTGTCATTTTAGTCTCTGGAATTTAAAAAAAAAAAACAAACTTTAGTCTTTCGTTTTAATAGCAGTAGAGTCGTCTTGATTTTACTGGGCAGCAGTTTGGCCTGGTCTTGACGCCCTAGGGTTCAAGGCATTCCTCACCTTGTTGAGTATAACCCCAAGTATCAGGAACGCGAGCCACACTCCATACCAGTAGTGATGCATCGACGAGTAGTAGACCCAGATGCGGTCGAAGGTCAGCAACAGGAAAGCCGCGGCTTGGTACGACTCCGAATGCGAGCGTAGGAACCACATGATGAAGCCTATTATCTTCCTTTTCTGTAAAAAAATGATTTCAATAGTATCAATACAAGGCTTATAAGATTACCGCCATGTGCAATGTAGACTTGACGTTAATTTTTTACAATAGGTAATTGACTTAAATGAAAGAGACTATTTTCTTTACTTTACTTAAATGAAAAGAAGGTAGATATACTCACAATTCCTGTAGCATCCTTGTAGTAGAGTTTGTAGTAGATATCCTCGGCCATCAAGTAGAAGGGGCAGAAGTAGATGCAGAAGAAGTACCCCGCGTGGATCCCGTGCCATATCACAGACACGAACAGGGCCGCGTGGATCCTGCAAGTAAGACAAATCTCTAGAATCTAGTAATAATAATAGTAAAAGTGAATAATAATTTTCTAGGCAAGCGCGCTCTAACCTGAACTTGATTATTTTCCACGTTCCGTACTCAAGTGCAGAACAATGTTAAAAAAAATTATAAAAATTTCTTTCTGTTACATTCATTTACTATTGTGTGATTAAAAATTTACAACTAAAACTAATTATATTTCTTAAGTGATACTAAGACTAACTAAATAAAGCAATTGATTACTTAAAAATATATTTTTTTAATTCGGAGGGATGCCTACCCAGCCTAATAGGCAATAGTAATTAGTTATCTGGTACTGAGGCCAATAGTATTAAGTCCGCCGGATAGACCGGATAATGGCTGGATAGCCGTTTCATCTCTGTGACATTTAACAATTTTAGTGGAACTGTCTTGGAGTTTTGTTGGCTTCCTCTTTGTTGAGTCACCTGATGTTTCAATACAGTAATAGTAAAGCGAGTACTAACTTCAAAGCTGTGTACGGGAACCTCTTGTACACCACCATCGCAACCCAGTACTGCACGTTCTTGTTCCACACCTTCATGGAGTCGCGCAGCGTGACCACCGTCTCGCAGCCCCACACGTCCATCGACTCCACTGTCTTAAAGTCGTACTCAGCTTTCTTGGCTTCCTCTTCAGATCTGAAAGTGAAATATGAATAGAATAAAATCTATGGGATTAACTAAGGTTTGAGTAGAAATGACAAGATCGCATGTAGATTGTAGAATCAATTTTGCGTGTCATTAGACCATCATATTGAACGAACATGATTGGATATTTTAATGTCTAGTCTCAAAAATCATGTAGAAAGGCGCAGTTCACAGTACATGAATATGTACTACCTCTCGGGCACCATGGAGGGCGCTCGGATTCGAGTAGGAATACGCGGGTTCAATTCCCGACACGAGGCCCACTTTAGAATTTCATCTTTTCTAAATTGGCTCAGATGACCGTGGCCAGTTCTTAAGACCACTTTAACGGCAAAATTGCACTAAAATTACAAAGCGATGCGTTCCAGCGCAATGCTGTGTAAAAACCATTAGGGGTGAGTCTACGTATCCCTCCCAAGTTAGTACGATTACATCTTCAGCTGCATCACCCTCAGGCGAGCCGCGATATCGCAGTCAAGTAGTAAGTATTTAGTGTATGAATACGTACATTTGTTTCAACTTCAAGTAGCCAACAGTGGGGCCGTGCCCGGCCCTGTTGCGGCCCTGCACCGGGTAGGCGCCAAGGCCAGCCGCCGTGCACACGCTCTCCGCGAGAGTCATGCCCGAGTAGATGCGCTGTCGGAACGCGGCGAACAGCGCCCACGGGTACATCATTCTGTATACGAAGTGACGGTTGTTGTGCTCTTCTGTTAGGATGTACTGAAATGAGTAAAAATTTGTCATGACTTAAGATGTTGTATGTTGTGACTCGTGGCTTTTCTCAGTGCCAGGCCGGTAGAACATTCGTAACCTTAGTTACAATTATATTTTACTTTTAGCTTTTGACCGCAGCTCTGCCAGCTGGTATGTAGTTGTATTCTCGGAATTCTTCGGAATAAAAAGGTTTATTATACTTTTTAATAATTGGCTCAGGCCTGGACTGGTGAGCGGTTTTGGCAATTGCTAGTTACCACCCTACCAGCCAAGACGCACAGCCAAGCGATTCAGTGTACCAGTGCTGTAAGTGAACTTGTAGATTGTATAAGAAGATAGTATTTTTCCTAGATACATAAGTCATAGATAACTCAAATAATATGGTGGTAAAACTTACATCAAGAGGCCAAATGTTAGAAAGTGCCAAATATAATGAAATATACAATGGTACAGTCTTCAAAGTGTTGACTGTGAAGCCAAAGCAGTCCACATATTTGCTGTATGGCAGCCTGAAGTAGTCGTCAAATGTGCGGTATCTGTAATAAGGGCCTGGAAGAGAATAAAAAAACTTGCTATAGAAGAAAAGTATACTAGAACACTATAGCAGAATAGTAGTAGTCTATAACTGTATTTAGTTAATTAGTAATTATTTGGGTCTTTACTCAAAGGTAAACCTTTTTTTAACAAACCACAGTGATGTTAAAATTTCATTGTTTTCTTTTATTTGTATACGAAATTAAAGGTTGTGTTGGTGAGATCTCTGCTTAGGCTGAGTTAATAAGGCTGCCTCTTGTACATAATTACTTCTACTAAAATCAAATGTCTGTTTCTTGTGTGGTGTAAGCCAAAAATAAATAATTACCTGTTAACAATCCAATGTAATTAAAACAATAATGAAAAAGGTCAATGAATTCTGGGTTAATTAATTCCACAAAATCATCATCTTTGGTTTTAGGTTCAGATTCTTTCTCCGTAGATTCCTGTTCCTTTTTCTTAGCCTTGGCCATAGCTAGCCATGAGCCGTTCATTTCAAATGCTACACCAACAACTCTCAGAACTATGATCATCTCGATGAGGTTAGTCTGCCCGGATGAGCCTTTCAAGCCAAACTTATTGGACAGCCGGAAGAAGATTAGATAGCCAAACATGAAGAAAAATGTGAAGACATGGCATTGCCTACAAGAAAAAAAAAAGAAATTTCTTGAAGAGAATCAATGGACTGTGGGACCAACTGTGTAATAGAAATGACTAAAATATCAAAATACTTTGCACTCCTGCATACACTCAATATGCGTGCATATTTTGCACAGTTAGTTTACATGAAGAATGTAGAAAACTAAAATTAATGCATTAAAACGCTTGAATATCGAGCTTCGAGTATGATTGAATAAGTAGTATAAGCCAATGATATAATCACTACGTTGTTTAATCCACATATAACCTGTTCGCAGAAGCTTTGCCGGTGACTTCCCCTATCACTTCATTCAACCGCAACTCGCGCTCGTCTGATTACAGATCCGAAATTCAGCACGGGTGGCGGTCGTATGAAGTAGGAGGAATTGGGAAGTCACCGGCAAAGCTATACTTAACTAACGGGTAATAACAATACACTTACTTTATTGAAGTCGATTTAATAGCAACTATTCCACAAAGAGCCGAAACTATGGGATGCGCAGCGTTGTATCCTGAGACGATAATTATAAGAGCAATACCCAATATTGAGCCAGCCCATTTCTTCGAATCTACTGTGCTCAGTCTTCTATAGTAGGGCCCGATAAACACACTGAATAACAGCAAAGATAAGTATATTATGTCGGTCTTATTCTTAGCAATAAACGACCACATTTTAACACTTTTTGAATAGAAAATTCGCAAGAAAATCGAATGAAAATTGTTTGCACAGATTGTTTGTAAATAATAAAAGATTCCTTGACTTTAGTGTTACCAACTCTCAAAAATGTATCCCCCTAAAGCTAAGTCAAAAACCCCTAAAATCACAACAATTACTTAAAAATCCCTTTAGGGGGATTTTTAAGTAATTGTTGTGATTTTAGGGTGTTGTTTTAATCAATAAAATTACAGTAATAAATAAAAAAACAAAATTTTGTGATATTTTTTATTTTTTATATGAGAACCAGATGAAAATGAACTTATATTTGAAGCACACGTCAAATAAGTATAAGCTTATTTTCATCTGGTTCTGACTTTTTAAAATCATACACAGTGATTTTTCCATTATGCATAGACAACGTAACCACCAGTGGACGCTGGACTTTAAGTCTATGGTGCCATTTGTTACTTCAACTCCTTAGCGAAGAATCATTCTGGTCAACAATTAAAATACATGCCACTAGATTGAAAAAAAATCCCTAAAAAACCCCTGAAAATATAATGCCCCTAAAAAAATCCCATCTGCCTTATTTACCCCCTAAATTTAGGGGGAAAACCTCTAAGTTGGGAACCGCGCAGTTGACTTGACAGACCAGGAACTTGCACAGATTCCTTGATAGACCATAGACAACTAATACCATAGATATTTTTTTTATAATACTAACCCCTGAAACACCCAATGGTTATGATCAAAGAGTATAATATTGAATATCACATTGATCTATAGGGTATAATATTGAATATCACAATATTTATTTATTGTATAATGTTCGGTGGAATGTGGAAAAATCTAGGAAAAATAATCCATAATATTCAATATACTCTATGGTAATAATGTTCTGTGATTTGTTATTACTGATCTACGAGGAAGGCACAGACCAGGAACCGAAAGAAGGAATCTACCTACAAGTGGAGCAGATGTAGTTTTCTACCCACACATATGCGTTTATTTGTTGCGTGAAATCGACATAGCTATAACAAACATTACATTGTCTCTTTCTAACTACTTAATTCAAAATTGTTTACGTTAAACGAGATAGCAACATATTTGTTTTTTCTGATTTCGGCAACACTGTAGTTGTGACATCACGAAAAAATAGCCGGGTGGCCAATTTCTCCATAATTTGTCACATTTTGTAGATTCGAACATGTCGAAACATGTATACAAAGTTTATGCGTATCATGTTTTTTGAAATATTAGACAATCATATTATTATTCAAAACGTGCGGATTAAAATTAGTATTCAGTTGTTAAAATGCCTACTCAGTGTTGTGTTGTGCAGTGCAGATCGCGGAAAGACAAAAATAGGCCACATTTAACATTTCATAGGTCAGTATTCGATTTCATTAATTATTTCGTTAAATCGTTAAAAATTATGTGTTATTATGTGTTATGATCATATTACATGCACTTATTATGTATAATGTGTAAAAGAAGAAATATTTCTTTAGGATTAAAATAAATTCGATTTAATTTTTGTTGTTATGTTAACAAAACAAAAACAAAGTACTAATGATGCGACCGCTGTTATACCGATATCGATAAAATTCATATACCTATGTAAAGGTAAATGTTGATAGATGAGTAGGGCTCCTAATATCACTACCTTCTTTTTGGACCTCTAGGTTTTACACCTCTGACTTCTCGTAGTCATTTCCGTTTTTTCAAAAAACGGGGCCGCGGATGCGAACATTTACTATAGGTACAATAACTCGTATCAAATGAAGTTTGGTCTAGCGGAATAAGTTAAAATCCTAATCCGGAAACATAATATGCACCGCTAGCAAAACCTAGTTTTACTATAAATTAATTTTTAATAGTAATAATTCATTCATTTTGCTCTTAAATATTTAATTACTAACCACAAACTACATCGATAATATTTCCATATCGATAGATAGCTAGAGCAGCCCTTCTGATCAGCTGACTGGTGCGTATCTGTGATTGGCTGATAGCTGTGATTGGCTATTTTTGATGCGACAGAAGATGGCGGAAATACCCAGCTGAAAAGACTCACTACTTTGATTCCATTACTTCCATAAAAATGAAATTACTTCTTTAGTCATAGTTACTGATATTGTATCTTTGTAAAACGTAGTGATTATATACTCTTTGTCTTTGTGGTACCTATCTTCATGTCACATGTGTCATTTTTATTTAAAGTCGCTGACGTTTACTGTGTTGTCAGCTTTTGATGAAATAAAAATAGTGTTGTGACAAAGTGAATGATTGAAAAAACTCCTGAATGAATGAAATTGCCTCGATTGTCTAGTGAATAGTTTTTGTGCCGAACTGCAGATATCGGGTACGGTGTTCGAATTTTAGTCGTGCTTTGTACATACCAATGCTTTCCATAAAACCAACTTCAAATACCACTAAAAGGAGTGAAATATTTTTTTAATGTAGGTACACCAATTCGAAGTCGGGCGATTGTGTATAACTTCGTCGTTTCTTCGTACACCAAGTAAGTAAGAAGGACTATTTTAGTGATTGTATGAAACATTGCCCGACTTCAATTTGGTGTACCTACATTAAAAAATATTTCACTCTTTGTAGTGGCATTTGAAGCTGGTTTTTTGGAAAACATTTCCCATTTTTATTTTTTGCTTTTTAGTGGAAAGCAACAAAATGCACAAGGCGTTGTAAAAATACCCAAATCGCTTAAGGTGTGTTTATAAAATCTGAAGAGTTCCCTCAATTTCACCAAGATCCCATCATCAGATCCTGTCAGTGATCAGTATCTGCTAGCAAATGCACCAGTAACTATAAAAATTCCCAACTCGCTTCAAGTATACTAGCAAAATTTGAAAGTTCCCTCGATTTCTCCAGGATTCCATCTTCAGATCCTGACCTGATTAAAATGGGATCATCTGGGAACTATACCGTTTAATAAAAAAAAAAGAATTTTTCAAATCGGTCCACGCGTCTTCGAGTAATCGGTGAACATACATAGATAAAATAAAAAAAAATTAACATTCCGACGAATTGAGAACCTCCTCCTTTTATTGAAGTCGGTTAAAAATAGAAATAATATTCTTTAATAGATTGAAATGATTCACTATTCACACTCATTGTTCATTCATCTGATTGAACGAGAACTGAACGCATCAATATATTACTTTAAGTATGGCAACATTATTTTACAAAGTGACATTAGCTTCTGTCAGTTGACTTCGTCTTATTAAAAATCCGACTGTAAGTAGGTAGGTAAAAAAGGTACCTAATTATTAAAACGTAGTGATTATATACTCTTTGCTAATTATTGAACAATTATTGAAGTTTTTTGGAGTTTTTTGAAGAAAGTGTAGGAAATGAAGATAGAATTTAGAAATTAGAATAGTTTTAAAATGAAGGTTGAAGAGGACCACTAGAAATTGGACTTAACATAAACGTGAATAGTTTTAAAAACAAGATGCATATACTACACCCGTCGAAACTTGAAGAAGAAATCAAGAAAGAAGTTATACAAAATCTTAACACTAGAATTGGTAGTGATGTATCAAACTTAACTGCTGCTTATAATATACACAATGAATTGGAACATAAGAAGAAGGAGCTGCTCAGTGTCGTAAGTTTATAGCCCGCGGCTCCGCCCGCGTGCAGTTCGTTCTTTACAAAAATGTTTCCCGTGGAATTTCTTGATTTCTTCCACGATAAATGAGTTCCTGCTCTGGCCCTGGGTTCGATAGGCCCGAGTCTTTCTCTCCGAAAAGAGTCTTCTTTCATACAATCCACCTATCTCTTCTTTGGTCTTTTCTTAATAATAACAATATCATGAATACATACGATCAAAAGGACGATTTAAACTGTCGATATTTCGACCCAATGGTACACGACTCTACTTTAATCGTCCTTTTGATTGTGATATGTAGATAAGTAGCTGTTGGTTTTTTTAACTATCCCACGGGAACTCTTTAATTTTTCAGGTTGAAAGGTATCTTAAATGTTGGCCGGGCATATAAAGTCCGACCATAAAATTTCATTTAAATTCGTTGAAAAATGCCTGCTAAACATTGTTTTTGTAATGTTTTACTTTCCCGCAGGAACTTGATGGGATTATTAAGTTTTACTATATTATATTTCGTTTTAACGGCAACATAAGGAATCAGCATAACAAATTTTACTAAATTAAGTTCATATAAGTTGTTGTATACAAAGCTATTAAATTAATTACAGTTTTTTACCTATCCCACGGGAACTCTTTGATTTACTGGGATCAAAAGTATCTTATATGTTGACCAGGGACATAAGCTACCACCACACAAAATTTCATTTGAATCGGTCCAGCCGTTTCAAAGATTAGCCCGTACAAACAGAAAGACAAACAGATAAACAGAGAAACAACAAAAAATAAAAAAAAATCTAAATTGGTTCTTCTTTACTTCTTACATCCCCCTGACTCGGTTTTTAGCATTTTTTTCCATTGTACAGAAATTCGACCTCTACAGATTTATTATATGTATTGATGATTTGTAATTTTGCGCTCTTTAAAGTATAAACAACTAGCATTAAGTACCGATTAGTAAGTTGTCATACTATGAGGTAGTATGAGGTGGGAGGGGAAGTCATCGGCAAAGCTTCTGTGAATGCGTTACAACTTACATCTGTTCTTTTTAGTAGCAGTCTGCTCTAACTTATCTAACCTATACATTTGTATAAAAAACTACAGATTTGTAGTGTGAGTTTTAATACCAAAATTACCTTTTTGTTTCAGTTACATGCACCTAGTGATGATGCTCCAACAAAATTATCCTCGACAATTCAAAAAGCTGAATTAAACTCTAAACAGATTGACCATATTAAAGAGAAAAAAACTGTGTTAGCGAAGAAAGTAAAGAGCTTTCTAGCTAAAACTGAACCTTTGATAAAAGAGCTTGATAAAAGGTTTAAAGCTATTAGTCGACTAGAAGAAGTTATTGCATATTTAAAAGTATACACAAGAATTGAGGAATTAAGGTTCGTACATTCTGCTTTACTGTCCAATTCACAGGATGAAAACATTAAAATATTATTGCTACAATTGGTTAAAAAAAAAGTAAACTTGGATAAAAAGAAATAAATGTGTGCAGTAAGAAGCTAAACTTTACCTTGCCAACCAGGATACAAGTCATGTCATCCAGTCAGGTCTTTTATGTACAAAACGACTGCTTCTAAACTGTTTTGTTCATATTAGATTTTCTTTTGTCATGACATTTTACACATCATAATCTAGCCCCAAAGTGAGCAATATTACTATATATATAGCTACTCGTGCTGATTCACTCACTCACTCACTCACTGATTGATCACCTCTCCTGAACAATTTTGTATAAGAATTTTTTTTTTCAATAACCATTTCGTATAGAAGAGAAAAATTCATTCGGAGGAAAAATACGGAGAGAGCTGATGATTGAGGATTTCGAAGACGGCTGAAGAGCACAGCCAAGAGTATTGCAGATAGGTGGGGGGTGTTCGACCAAATGTCATTCGAAATGTCATGCAATTGGCAGTGAGCTGAAAAAAAAATCTAAATGGCGGATTCAAAATGGCCGCCATTCGAATTTCGTCGATATCTCGGAAAGTATAAAAGATGGAAGAGTGGTTTCTTAACAAGGAGTGATCAGGACCCGAAGGTCTATTCGATGGATAGAAAAAAAAATCAAAATGGCGGAATTTATTTTTCCATAGAAAATGTATGGGGAATGTTGAAGAGACTAACAGTTGGTAATTATGCAAGGTTGTGATGCGGTTTTTCGGAGAGTTACTAGAGAAAAATATGGAGAGAGCTGATGATTGAGGATTTCGGAGACGAGTGAAGAGTACAGCCAGGGTATCGAAGATAGGTGGGGGGGTGCTCGACCAAATGTAACTCGAAACGTTATCCAATTGGCAGTTAGCTGAAAAAAAATTCAAAATGGCGGATTCAAGATGGCCGCCATACAAATTTCGTGTTGTTCTATCTCGGAAAGTATAAAAGTTAAGAGAGTGGTTTCTTTGCAAGACGTGATTAGAATCTCAAGGTCTACGGGATGAATGAAAAAAAATTCAAAGTGGTTGAATTTATTTTTCCATGGAAAATGTGAATGCTATGAAAAGTATGAGAAGAGATGATGGTCTACGATATGCATGATGATTAAGGAGCACGGTCATGGATTTAAAGATAGTTAAGGGCTGTTTGTATAAAATATACACTGAACCTCATCCGATGAGGTTCAGTGTATTTTTTATTCAACCAGCCCTTAACTATCTTTAAATCCATGACATGCTCCGAGGTAATTCTTTTAGCTCACTGCCAATCGGATTCCAATTCCAATTGGCGATGGAGATGACGGTGATTCTTTTATAGGTGAGAAGACAGCCCGCGGGCCACATGTGGCCCGCGCTCCCACGCGCCCTACTAGTTACAATATATATAGCTGCTTGTGCTGACTGACTCACTGATTGATCACCTCTCCTGAACAATTTTGTATGAAAAAATTTTTTTTCAATAACCATTTCGTATACAAGGAAAAAATTCATTAAGAACAAAAATATGGAGAGAGCTGATGATTGAGGATTTCGAAGACGGGTGAAGAGCACAGCCAGGGTATTGGAGATAGGTGGGGGGTGCTCGACCAAATGTCATTCGAAACGTCATCCAATTGGCAGTGAGCTGAAAAAAAATTCAAAATGGCGGATTCAAAATGGCCGCCATTCGAATTTCGTCGATATCTCGGAAAGTATAAAAGATGGAAGAATAGTTTCTTGACAAGAGCTGATCAGGACTCGAAGATCTACGTGATGAATAGAAAAAAAAATCCAATATGGCGGAAAAAAATTTTTCCATAGAAAATGTATGGGGAATATTGAAGAGACTACGAGTTGTAAAACATGAAGTGCTTTGATGCGGATTTTGGATGACTACCAGAGAAAAATATGGAATGAGGTGATGATTGAGGATTTTAAAGACAGTCAAGCAGCATGGACAAGGTATTATAGTTAGGTGGGGACTGCTGAAACAAAAAATACTCGGAACTTCAGGCAATTGGCAGTGAGCTGAAAAAAAAAAACAAAATGGCCGCCATACAAATTTCGTGTTGTTCTATCTCGGAAAGTATAAAAGATAAGAGAGTGGTTTCTTAGCAAGAGGTGATCAGGATCTCAAGTTCTACGGGATGCATGGAAAATAATTCACTGTGGCGGAATTTATCTTTCCATGGAAAATGTACATACTGTGAGAAGAGACAATGATCTAGGATTTGGATGATGATTGAGGAGCACTGTCATGGTTTTAAAGATAGTTAAGGGCTGTTCGAACAAAAAATACGCTGAACCTCATCCGATGAGGTTCAGCGTATTTTTTTCTTCGAGCTGCCCGTAACTATCTTTAAAACCATGACAGTGCTCCTTGGTAATTTATTCAGCTCACTGCCAATCGGATTCCAATGGGCGATGGAGATGACGGCGATACCTTTATAAGAGGGAAGACTGCACGCGGGCCACATGTGGCCCGCGCACACACGCGACCTACTAGTTTGTGTTATATGGGTACTAGATAAGTACCCTAAATAAAAAATGAAGAAAACGCCCAGACCAAATTCATGCTTAACAAACAAACATTTTACAGTTGTGGAAATTGAACCCACAACCTCAAACCTAGAATGCAGGACGGTTCATCAGAAATTAAAAAAAATCTATTGAATTTTCAGCAAGGAAATGAAACAATGCAAGGATAATGAACAACTAGTGAAATTATACGGAGAGATGAAGGAAATGTGCAGCCAGCACCAGAGACCCCACCAGGGTGCGTACGTGAGAGACAGCACACACTACTGGCACAATATTTTAAAGGACCACCTTACCAAGTGAGTACATTTTCTTTAACTTCATTTGGTTCCATACCCAAAGGGTAAAAACGGACCCTTTAACTAAGCTAACAACGTACTAACTAAAAAATATAATAAAATAAATATTAAAGGGGGGCTCCCATACAACAGACGTGATTTTTTTTGCTTGACAATGATATCACCTAACGGGTAGACACTTCAAATATTCACAGAATGTATAGTTATATTATACTCAATTTTAGAATAAAACACATTCAAGGGGGTCTCCCAGACCCACATGTTATTTTACTCATGATTAAAAAATTTAGTGAAAATGTGTATTGTTGACAATTTAAAGCAGAATTTTCTATAGAATTGTGTACCTAAACTCTGCAGTCTACAGTTATACAGCAATCAAAGGATATAAGTGAGATATTTTCTCAAATAATTTCAGACACTATGAAGATGTTCTTAAACTATTGAAATGGCCATTTACATCACCTAGTGAAAACTCTTCACCCCTGCCAAAAGAAGTGCTTGCTAAATTTTATGACCTCACAAGCTATTTGCTCCAAATACAAGAGCCTAAAGACATAACATCTACTTCTATGACTGGAGACTACCTTCAGGGTAAGTTAATTAACTATGTATCAGCACCCTTAGGTTCAGAGTTCACACAGACCAACTTGTTCAGACACACCAACTGGCGTGGATCATCACGGGCTATATTCTATTAGCTATAGAATGCCAAAAATGATAGATTTTGGACTTTTCTATTTGCAACATCGTTAATAGAATGTCACTTTGTCTACAGGCTCTGTTTTCATCTCCGACTGGTACTTCTAGCCATAAACCACTTCTTTGGGAAACGGCGAGAAAGTTCGTTGAGAAGTTTGCTGAGACTTTTCGAAAAAACAAATAAATTGTCTAGAATTTTTAAATTTTTTCTTGCTTATGATTAGAAGAAATCCTTTGAATTGTCTCGTGCCAAAATACCGACGCCGATCGGAGAACAGGCGGACGCGAGAACGAGACGGCGAGAAACTCCTCACATTCACGCTTCTCGCGGGTGTTCACGGGTGTACCTCTCGGCGAGAGTCTGTAGGCGGCATAAAAATGTATGGAAATTTCACATCAAATGATCTTTTCGTTTTATTTTCAGGACACGACCCATGCCTTCCAGTAAGGATTCTTTTGCGGCCACTGAAGAAGAGATTCGCCTTTCACTTTACTGGCAACCGTCAAACTGCAAGAATCGACCGCCCGGAGTGGTTCCTCACACAAACTTTGACTTGGATAAAAGATCACCGGGAATTCATCAAGAACAATGTGCAACCTATCGCGCTTGAGAAGAAAGATATCAATGCCGTAGTTAGTACTTTCTTTTATCTGTTCTTCACTTCTATGTTTTTCATATTGAACTCCACAAATTATAATATTTTAGTAATAATTTAATGAAATTAATGTTCTTCAAAATTGTGCCAATTAAACTAATTTGACGTGTCTAAAAATTGTACTATGCTTGTCAAAATGCTCCACATGGAAAATACTTTTGCACTAATTTAAGATGCTTCAAATTTGGTTTAGGGATTTTGCACAACAGATTTGGCACTGTTATGATTTTCTTTTATATTATGAAAAAACAAATGTGCGTTTTTATCCTTCTGGAAGTCGAAAATAAATGGACCGATTTTTTAAAATTTCTTGGGTGTGCTGGAGGGTCTCCAAATTGTTTAGATTTGTAATTGACAGGTGAACACAATGTCTGTAGACTGTAGAGCCATGCCATAACATTATTATTTGTTCATTTATTGTATTCTAGTTTGAAGCAGATTTCCAATTTGATTAAAACATTCTTACAATTTTTTTTTTTATTCTGGCAAGATTTATATTTTTAGGATGAATTCAATGCGGGGTTGGTCGCCCTAGCAGCAGAAAGGCTCCATACAGTGCTAGCAATGTACCACGCGCAAGGCGCGAAGGGTGACGTGGGAGACGTGGACGCGGCGTTTGCCCACGCGGTGGACGAAACTCTGGGATTCCATAGAGAACTCGTCGCGATCACGGGCATGGAGAGCAACAGCGTGATATCAGTGCTCACTAAAGCAGAGACGTTTGTACGCTGGCTGAAAGTGGAAAAGAAATGTTAGTAATCATACACTTTGACTCTTGTTCTGATACTCTTCTCATTAATAAATTCGGAATTTTTAAATAATAAAGCTTCAATTTTATTGATAACCTTCATTTCATCGTTTATGTTTAGATGCTCTATCAAAAATGGACGAGACGCTGGGCAGCGAGCAGTGGATCGAGGCGGTCGCGGCGGGCGTGGGCGCGGCCGTGGGCGCCGTGGTGTGGGTGCCGCGCGGCGCTGATTGGTTCATAGCGCTGCTGAAGACCATCGAGGACAGATATGCCATGCTGCCGCAGCCTGGACATCGGTGAGCTACTATGATGATCTGCTCATTTAAATGCTCTATCTACGATGGACGAGACACTGGGCAGCGAGCAGTGGATCGAGGCGGTCGCGGCGGGCGTGGGCGCGGCCGTGCAGGGCGCCGTGGTTTGGATATCGCTCGGACCGATATACAATGCTTTTGCTTGGGGTGCTGGGTGTAGAGCTACAACGCAACGTAAGCCACAAATAGTGTGACGTTTACCAAAGACATTGGGTTACAGTCATCTATAATCCTGTTCTTCTGTTTACTCGCAGACTGCAGTTCCTGGAGCTGCAACTGGAGCTCATTGAGGAGTGGCGCGTCCGTCTCACTCAGCTGCTGAACGCGGCCACGTCCGCGCTGACGCCCGAGTCGTTCCTCGTGCCGGGCGCGCACCCGCTCATCGCGATCATCAACGCGAGCCACCACACGCGGACTGTGCTGTTGCAGTGGGCACACTCACTGGTGAGTGCTCATGCAGACAAGAAGCTGCTGCTGTTCCAGAAACAAGCAATAGCTGGGAAATGTAGATGGCGGCGTCACAATAGATCGGGAATGGTCAATGTAACACCAGGGACCATGGGAACCCGTACCCGTGATGATGATAAGAAGAAGAAGTGCTTGAGTTACGCTGAAGCGGCACGAAATATGTTGCGCCTTCGGTTTGTCTCAACAAATCGGGACTCGTGAAGGAATTATACACTTTCCGCACCTATATCGAAATGTTCCATTTCAGCACTACCTCCAACTGCACTACTACCGCCGCCAGTTCCGACACTTCACGCACCAGCAGCACAGGGAAGACGAGAAGCGTGAAGACGACACACAGTCTACCTCTTCCTCAGGCAGTGAGGACGCTACCGACGATACCACCAGGCATGGATATAGAGAAGGTATTACAGTAATCTTTCTCATGTTCTTCGTAATGACACTGGTTCCGTTCTATCATTTCTTAAAGCAGTTATGTTGCAGTACTATTTTGACATTTTCATACTATGTTTGTATGAAAACATTAAAACAGTACTGCGGCATTACTGCTATAAAACATCCACCATCTTTTATAGCAGTAATGCCACTCTTATTTTAATAGTTAACACAAATATAGTATGAAAATGTCAAAACAATACTGCATCAGCCGCTGCTTTAAGAGATGGTGGTACGACCCCAGATTACCCCCATGTTTACCATAATTATACCTTACGTTAAAAACGTTTAATCTGCAATAGTTATTTTGTTATGCAAGGGCGCAAAGTGGATTTTTGGGCCGAGTGTCAAATTTGAATGCTGAGCGGCGAAGGATTCTAGGGTTGAACCCTGAGCGCAGCGAGGGGTTCAAAGAATAGAATCCTGAGCATAGCGAGGCATTCGAAGACACGAGACCCAAAAAAATTTGCGTCCGTACGTAACACAAAATTTTTCATCTCACCACAGCGAGGAAAATCACCAGAAGAACACGTTAGATCGACATTGCGAGTTATGGTAAATGTTGTTTTTAGTAACTCTGAATAATTTCACTTGCTGAAACCACCTTCAATCATCATCATTATTTTAAAGTTAAAACAAAAAAATAATGAATAAAGCAAAAAAAGTATTAGGTATTATCATTTAATCTTAATCACGGTTGGAAACATAGATAACTAACACTAGATCAGAAAAAAATTGAGAAACTTTTTTCCTGTACCTACTTTTATTTGAATGCGTTCTGAAATAACAATTTCTAAGAACCGTAGATAATATAAAATTTTATAAATATATTAACAATAAATACATAAACAATGAGGAAAAATCAAGGATTTAATTAGATTTCTTTTATAATTAATAAAACTAAATAAGAGTTATTATTTTAATTGAAATTATAAGAAAAAGTAAAATTAAAAAACTAATTTACCTATACAAACTTTAACGAACGAACTTCGTTATTGATCGTATGTGTTATTAAATAAAAATGGGAAATGCTTTCCAAAAAACCAACTTCAAATGCCACTACAAAGAGTGAAATAATTTTTATTTAAATTTTAGGTACCTACACCAATTCGAAGTCGGGCAATGTTTCATACAATCCCGAAGAAATGACGAAGTCATAGACAATCGCCCGACTTCAAATTGGTGTAGGTACCTAAAATTTAAATAAAAATTATTTCACTCTTTGTAGTGGCATTTGAAGTTGTTTTTTTGGAAAGCATTTCCCATTTGTATTTTATACTTTTTAGTGGAAAACAATAAAATGCACAAGGCGTTGTAAAAATATCCAAATGAGATGTGTTCATAAAATCTGAAGAGATACCTCAAATTCACCAAGATCCCATCATCAGACCCTGACTTGATGACTTTAGTCATCAAATCAGTATCTGCTAGCAAATGCACCAGTAACTATAAAAAATACCCAACTCGCTTCAAGTATACTAGCAAAATTTGAAGAGTTCCCTCGATTTCACCAAGATCCCATCATCAGACCCTGACTTGATGACTTTAGTCATCAAATCCGTATCTGCTAGCATATGCACCAGTAACTATAAAAAATACCTAACTCGCTTTAAGTATCCTAGAAAAATTTGAAGAGTTCCCTCGATTTCACCAAGATCCCATGACCTGACCTGACCTGATCCTGACCTGATGACCATAGAAAACTTGGAAAATATTACTCTTTCTAATAATACTAAAATAGTTTCATGTGTCCATATAAAATTTGAAGAGTTCCCTCGATTTCTCCAGGATCCCATCATCAGATCCTGACCTGATTAAAATGGGACCATCTGGAAACAAAACCCTCTTAAACAAAAAAATAATTTTTCAAATCGGTCCACGCGTCTTCGAGTAATCGGTGAACATACATAGATGAAAAAAAAAAAAAAAAAAAGATTCCGACGAATTGAGAACCTCCTCCTTTTTTTGAAGTCGGTTAAAAAAAGAAGTCTTCAGCTTTGACATTTGACATTGACATGACACGTTATACGAGTTTGACCACAGATAACTCAAACAAATTTGACTTTGGAAATGCTTTCGAGCCTAGGGCCGGAAGGGATTTTCATACTACTTTGTCTCCCTTGGGAAAAATGAAAATGCTTTGGCAGCCTAGGGAATATAATAGCATTTCCCGCCTGCATTTCGGGCATTAAAGATCGCTTTTCCGAGCGGGTGAGATGAAAAATGATTTAAATGAAATAGCGACTCTAGTACTGACACAATATAGTGCAATTCAGTTGACAGTTCGCAACAGCGTTATATACCTGCGACTTTAATAACCTTATGCGTTGTGCTCTCTTTTATTGCTTTACTTTACCTCCCCTCTGTCTCTTGCCGGATCGCTACAGCGGTCCTGATTTAACCGCTGGGCGGTTGGTAATATGTACGTGTAGTTTTAATACCTATAGTGCCAGTGAAACCCCGCTAGTAATAGCAGCACTTCAGTGTTAGTTAACATATAATTTATACACTTGTCTTTTTTACAAATAGTACCTGAGTATTTTGATTGATGTTTGGTTTTTGGAAAATCACGTTTTAACAAGAAATACAATACGTAGTTCAACCTAAAAAGCGAATTGTTATGTAAATGTGAAACATCAAAATAGTAAGAGCCGTTTTGAGTTACGCTTTAAAAAAATGTGAACCTCGAATTAAACCAACCTGGGGCAGAATTTAATCTCTGGAGCTCTGTAAAAGTAAAAAAAGCTAAAAAACTATAATAATATTATTATGATCTGTTTTTCAGCCGAGGAAGGCGTTGGTGAAAATATATCGTTAAATGAGGTGGAAGAAATCGCCAAGAAGCTCGCTCTTAACGAATTGACACGAAGAAGTTCCAATTTGTCGGATTTCAGCGATCTAGTGCTAGTAAGTTAATTGGAATGAATCAAATAACGTGTCCAAAAATTGGTCAAGCTCGAGTCGGGCTGGCGTATTGAGGGTTTCGTACTCTCAAGACCAATTCCAACCAAAACACCTCGACCCACTAAATTCAAAAAGGAGCAAATAATCACGTTGGTTGCATGGGAACCCCTTAAATATTTATTTTATTGTAGTTTTTAGTATTTGATGTTATACAGTGGCATATATTGTTATACGGCAAACAGAAATGTGTGAAAATTTTAAGTGTGTAACTGTCATGGTTCATGGGATACAGCCTGGTGATAGACGGACGGAGGGACAGCGAAGTCTTAGTAATAAAGTAATAAACAAATTGGAGTCAACTTCCCAATTGAAATGTTTCCTAATAGATAACACAGTTCTGCCTACGCACTGAGTGTAATACGTATCGAAAAAAAAACCAAAAAGAATTGGGAGACTGGGGGTTATAAAGATTGTGTGTTTGCAATAGATAAAAATAGTCAAGATAGGCCCGGCCCATCCGAACATTTTACGTAAACGTTCTTCATACAAGAAAATGTAGCGCCATCTGTCGAAACTCCTGCGAAATACATGTTTATTTTTTTATCTATGTGCCTGTGTGCAATATTATTATTAATTCAAAAAAAAGAAGGTCTTTACCTATCTACCTATATGGCAAAATAGTCATTCTTGCTCCCTTAAACTGGCAACGTTTTTTCGCGCTGTTCGCCCTGTCCTTAGTATACAAGTCTGTGGTGTTTGCAATCTCTCGTAGCTTATAAAGTAAGCTTCCAATTCCCATTGTCTCCTTTCAGCTAGCCCCGATAACGAATCTTGAAGTGGCAGAGCCCCTGGCGGAGGAGTCCCCGGATGAGGGCGGCGTGTTCGGCGAAGCGCCGGCCCTGCAGGCACACCTCAGGGACTCCGGTATCACCGCGCTCGTGGACCACATCATGTTGGAGTTTAAAGCCACCATACGCGACTATAAGAAGCAGAAGTGAGTGCTTTATCTCACTTTACGTTGGATTTTAAAGCCTACGGGCTCAGATCACTCAAACACAGGAGATATCGTACATGCTATATTTTGTTCGGGACCAACTGTCTCCTTGTCCCTTCCACTAATTTCACTACGCCATTGACAAAAACAATTAGTAAATGTGAAAAAATGTGTATGTGTGCTACACATACACATTTTTTCACGCCTACTAGAATAAAGTTTTCAAACACCAATGCAATAAAAATAGCACACATTTAAAAAAAGAGGCGTGGTTTCATCCTGTATCTACAAGGGCATAGTACACACACATTGACAACTAGAGATGAAAAATGGAGTTGTCGATAAATAAATCGATTCGAAATTAGATTGCGTAAAATGGTTGTTCAAATAAGAAACACACATAAATAATATTATTTTCTCATATTTATTTTTTTGACAGATACGAGTGTATAAATAATAGTATTAAACACTGATGGTATTTTAGATAGTTTTTAATAATATTATCTAACCAAGGCATCTGGAATTTCCCCGAAATTCCAATTGCCTTGGTACAATATAATACTGGTGTGAATATACTCAATATTCACACCAGTATTATATTGTGCTGTAGAAGTTGAAGTCTATGTATATTCCTGTCAACAAAATGTATACAGGACAAATTAATTTGTTTTGCTATAATCCGCTACTTGAAAAGACACAATTCGTCCAACTCTTGCTTCGACGTACGTTTCGATTTTCGTTTAAAATACGGGTCGGTAAGATACCTTCATTCATACATAATCACTGGTTTTAAGAAAAAATTATAAGCTTACCGTTAACACACAACTAAACATTCGAAAAGCCGATGAACATTCTTGTACGGTTGAAAACACTTTGGCTCAAAGTGAGATGAACAGATTGTGCTATTTTTTGTCGGAAACCAGTCTGGACCTCTTCCAGTAGCATTTATCCATTTCTCTTTAGTTGTAGGATACTTTGGATATCTGAATTTCATTAAGTTTATTATAACAGATAAGTTTATAAACAATTTACTGTGTAAATATACTTAAGAAGCCAGCGACAGCGCTAGCACAATTTAGCACAGACAAGAAATAAGTCGTTGAGCCATAACAACTTATATTTTAAAAAAAACCTTAACGAACTTAGATGGGAATCACATTGTTTCATAATGGAAACTAAGGCTACTAATAAACTAATTTGAAAATAGTCACAATTCGAAAAACTAGTTCCTATTAATAAAAATAAATGTTGTATTCCAGTTGTATCATAAGATTATTAAGTTATAATAATTAAATTTAATATCTTAATCTTCAATTGGCGTACAAGAGCATTACCATTTTATGTCGCGTCGGATAGTCGACTATCGACAATATACAAGGCGAAACCATGTCAGGTCGCATCTCTACTTCAAGGATGCATGCAGCGGCTGCACCGTTATGCGACAGTATCGAAAATAACTAGTAACCATTGCTCGTTTTCGCAGCTAATTCGTTGATTTATTTGTACTAAGCGCGCAATGGTTTTTGTTTGTATTAAAAATGTTGACTTAGCGTTGACAAAATTGTCAAGCAAATAGATTTGCTGATTTTTAATAAAAACCTCACAAAAATAATAATATTCTGGTACTAACGTATGAAATGATATACCATCTCTGGAGTAATTCACTTTGGTGCTCTTATTTTTACATACAACTACCGAACAATGAGGCATTTTCCCAAAATCGATGAATCTTTGGATTTACCTAATACAACCTAAGGGGACTCGCGACTGACGGCTAAATGTCATAACAAGCTCCTTTGTAGCATGATGCGTTCGCACCGGCCACGCCTCCTTTCGATATCTCCTGTGTTTGAGTGATCTGAGCCTACGGGATACTACTTTTTACGGGATTATACAAGGTGTGGGTTAATTCCACTGATATGTATCTCTGGAGTCTGGATTCATGATTCCATACGTTTGACAGTTCATTTTTTGTGCCCATTTAAAGCGCCTCCCCCGAGCGTCCACGGTACTAAATTGACATTTGTTGGAAGTGGACCGTCGTTTTGAATGTCATTTGATTTTAGTTCCATAGACGCTCACGCCAGGTTACGCAACAATCAGCGCCAAAATGGCGAAAATCAAGTGTCTTCATTTTTAAGTTGACAGTCAGTTATCCAGAGTATATTCTATATACACTATGGAGATCAGTGGTTAATTCGCATAGTGTGCCCGCAGCTAACCCGCTAACTCGATTCGAGAAACACATTAACGTGACAAGAAGTTACAATTATTTTATTTTCTATACGAAGAATATTATTTCATTTAGAATAATAAAATTTTGCAGTTAGGGTGGCTACCTGTGAAATCAACAAACCTCATATAATTTTCATTATTCCTAGTTCTTAGGGATGTCACTTAAAATTTATGGTACACTTTTGAACTACCTATAGTTACTCGTACCTCAGGATATGAGCTACATTTCTTGTGATATTTTTTCATGCATCTCTACATCGTTCCCTACTTTAGGCTTTCGGCTAATTAGGGTAATTAATCTACACGATGTATATTATAAGAAAATTTTTATTTATTTAATTTTTATAGCACACAATAATTAAAACTACGGTACAAAGCTTAATCCTAAAATTGTTTGATAAACTTAGTCGACGAAAAACGACGTATATTCTCCCCCTTACCGTATTCCTGCCGTATCGAAAAGGATTGTATGTACAATGTACATACTCGTACTTTGTTTTTTCGTCTTTTGCAGTGATTAAACATAATATAAAGGATCAGCACTTAGTGACGTCATATGTATTTTTAGGCTCCTCCCAAAAACATCATTTTTAATTTGTCAAAACTGTAAAATTGCGCTAGGTACGCGACTGACAGCGGTACGCCATATTTGAGAAATTTTGGCTGCAACATACGTCACATCTTTCCCGTCCTCTTAGCGTAGCGTATTTCGCCACTGGGCTTTCGCCTTATTACATACAAGCCCTCTTTTCAGGTGGCACTCGATGCCAATTCTGGAGCAAGTGGCGCTGAGCGTATCCACGCCGCTGTGTGGCCCTCTGTCGGCGCTGTGCGCGAGGATGTCCTGCGCTTCGGC
The DNA here is from genome assembly GCA_963855885.1 of Coenonympha glycerion. Taxonomy (NCBI): domain Eukaryota; kingdom Metazoa; phylum Arthropoda; class Insecta; order Lepidoptera; family Nymphalidae; genus Coenonympha; species Coenonympha glycerion. The sequence goes on from OY979639.1 coordinate 10,113,896, forward strand.
CACCCTGGCGCCGAGGCTCGCCGTCAACTTACGAGCCAGGCTCGCTGCACACGTCGATAACTACATTTTTGAGGTAACTCGTTTGATTTAGGTCCTTTGATTAAACCTATATAAAGGAAGGTACATGAGTATTTATATAAAAAAAAACTAAAACATTGTAATTTATGTTTTAAACCATTACTATACAGCCCAATTTTCAAACACGAGACTGAAGTGCGATTGTATGTCTTTTCGCGTTTTGTATGTCATTCGGTTCCGACACTTTTTAGCGCTGACCCACAATCCATAGTTTATAAATCAATGCCTGATATATATTTATTTATGATAAAAAATTGTCACAGGAGGTAGTGCTGGAGAGCTGGTTCAACGCGGGCGGCACTATTCAGTTCACTCACGACGTTAAGAGGAACCTCGTGCCCGCGTTCGCGCCGCCTGCCAAGTCGACCCTCAATCACCTACCCAAGTATGTATTTTTACTAGTTATGTTATAAAACAAGTAATAGTAGATTGTTACACAAGGGACGTAAGTAAGCTATTACAGAACAAGATCCAATTTGGCGCCAGTGCGAGCGCAGCTCGCATAGGGCGCTAATGGATGTAGGGTGTAATAGCTACTTGCAACCGAGGTAAGCATTCTACTTTATATCATACTTGCGAGGTAAATAAAACATTGGTAATGCAAAATGAAATTTTAATTAGAATAATTAGCATTTAGAGAAAAAATTTAAAAAAAGAAAAAAAATTAAAAAGAAGAAAAAAAAAATAAAAAAAATAAGAAAAAAAAAATAAAAAAAAAGAAAAAAATAATAAAAAAATAAATAAATAAATAAAAATTCAAGCAAAGTGCGACGTAATATTGTCCTTGAACTGTAATGTGAACATTACAATACAAGCATGTTGCCTTGAATTGCAAATACCAACTTACAAGGAGACTTTTCACCATAGTAAGCCATACTTACTGAGCAAGTATGATATAAATAATGATTAAAATACTAAGAAACTGCCGCCCTGTGTTGAAACGACTTTTTCCAAAAAAATATAGCCTACTCGGAATGATGTAAGGATTCTAACGATACCCCATATTGTGTCCAAATCTATTCAGCCCTAATGGATTTAGGTGTGATGTGAACTTTGAACTTCTCTTAATATAACGGTATATATTTGTCACCAGGCTCATCCAGGCCTGTAAACTCCTGAACATGGATTACGAAGACGCGCGTCGCCTCCGCTCCTCACTCAGTGCGACCATACAGAAGAATCCTAAAGACGCGGAGTCCACCCTGCGCTCCATCGGTGTAACCCACGTGGACAGTGCACAAGCGCTGCGCGTCCTGAACCAGCGGACCGACCTGAGCGACGCGGCGTCCCCGACCTCGGTGATGGAGCTGTTCTGAACGAGGAGCCGTCTAAAGGATAGATCTAAGCGTTGTGAAATAAGAACTACTCTAAATATAGCGGTATATATTCGCAGCCAGGCTTGTCCAGGCCTGTAAACGCCTCAACACTCAGTATGGCGCTGCAAAAAAATCCTAAAGGCGTGGAGTCCACTTTACGCTCCATCGGTGTAAGCCACGTGGACAGTGCACAAGCGCTGCGCGTCCTGAACCAGCGGACCGACCTGAGCGACGCGGCGTCCCCGACCTCGGTGATGGAGCTGTTCTGAACGAGAGAGCCGACTAAAGGATAGATCTAAGCGTTGTGAAATGAGAATTACTCTTAGTATAGCGGTATATATTCGCCGCCAGGCTCGTCCAGGCCTGTAAACTCCTCAACACTCAGTATGACGCTGAAAAAAAATCTTAAAGGCGTGTAGTCCACTTTGCGCTCCATCGGTGTAACGCACGTGGACAGTGCACAAGCGCTGCGCGTCCTGAACCAGCGGACCGACCTGAGCGACGCGGCGTCCCCGACCTCGGTGATGGAGCTGTTCTGAACGAGGGAGCCGTCTAAAGGATAGATCTAAGCGTTGTGAAATGAGAACTACTCTTAGTATAGCGGTATATATTCGCCGCCAGGCTCGTCCAGGCCTGTAAACTCCTCAACACTCAGTATGACGCTGATAAAAAATCTTAAAGGCGTGGAGTCCACTTTGCGCTCCATCGGTGTAACGCACGTGGACAGTGCACAAGCGCTGCGCGTCCTGAACCAGCGGACCGACCTGAGCGACGCGGCGTCCCCGACCTCGGTGATGGAGCTGTTCTGAACGAGGGAGCCGTCTAAAGGATAGATATAAGCGTTGTGAAATGAGAACTACTCTTAGTATAGCGGTATATATTCGCCGCCAGGCTCGTCCAGGCCTGTAAACTCCTCAACACTCAGTATGACGCTGAAAAAAAATCTTAAAGGCGTGGAGTCCACTTTGCGCTCCATCGGTGTAACGCACGTGGACAGTGCACAAGCGCTGCGCGTCCTGAACCAGCGGACCGACCTGAGCGACGCGGCGTTCCCGACCTCGGTGATGGAGCTGTTCTGAACGAGGGAGCCGTCTAAAGGATAGATCTAAGCGTTGTGAAATGAGAACTACTCTTAGTATAGCGGTATATATTCGCCGCCAGGCTCGTCCAGGCCTGTAAACTCCTCAACACTCAGTATGACGCTGAAAAAAAATCTTAAAGGCGTGGAGTCCACTTTGCGCTCCATCGGTGTAACGCACGTGGACAGTGCACAAGCGCTGCGCGTCTGAACCAGCGGACCGACCTGAGCGACGCGGCGTCCCCGACCTCGGTGATGGAGCTGTTCTGAACGAGGGAGGCGTCTAAAGGATAGATTTAAGTGTTGTGAAATGTGAACTTCTCGTGTGTGTGTACTCTACTATTTTAAACATAAAATATGACTAAAAATATAGTATGAATTCGCTCGGAATAATTGTTACTGTTATTATTTAATACTATCTCTTGTTACAATGTGATAATTCACACATTCCTTTATGATGAAGTAGAAAAAGTATACATATAACCATTTTATTTTAGAGTTTAGACAACATTTTGATGGTGCCAATTGTAATGTGGGAAGAAATCTCAACCATTTCTTAGAATTACCACAATCTTTGCGTTTCTAAAAATGAAAAACAATTAACATTGCTAGGTAAATAAAAGCTTGTTAGATTTACGTGTAATACAAGGAATAGACATTACGAAATACTTTTCTAATGTAGCTACCTAACTACTTTGTTCACACAATATTCCTGACATTAAAAAATGATTTTTTTTATATTTCCTAAAAATATTAGAATCAATGTTTGTAATTTGATGAAAATGTAAAAGTCAATGAATTTTTCCTTTGTCGTATTGTATAGTGTGATTATAGTTTCATTTATTTGTTAATTTTTACTGTATGTAAATTAAATTGCACATATATGTTATATGTATCAATATTTTGTTACTGTTTTCTATTTATTGTTAAGAATTCTAACATAACATATGCTCACAGATAACCTTCTTCCACAGATTTCTTTTGGGGTAAAAAGTAGCTTTTGTATAAACCACTAGCAAACCCGGCGAAGTCCGTTTCGCCACCAGATGACTTCGTTTTATGTAACATTTTTTAATTTTTTTTTAATTCTTCCTAAATTTTCTTTGCTATAAACCTCATGGAGCCCGAGACCTTTCCAACGAATGCAAAACCGTGGAAATCGGTTCGTGCGTTCTGGAGTTATAGAGTCAGGAAGGAAAACCTTTTCAAATTGTAGCAAAATCGGTTGAGTAAATATGACGAAAAGGAGGAGCAAACGTATGTATTGTAAAAACATTCGTCTTTATTACCAAATGTCATTTTAAATGTCATGCAATTGGCAGTGAGCTAAAAAAAAATCAAAATGGCGGATTCAAAATGGCCGCCATTCGAATTTCGTCGATATCTCGGAAAGTATAAAAGATAGAAGAACGGTTTCTTGACAAGAGCTGATCAGGACAAAAAGCTTATGTATGGCAATTTATGGCGATTTTATGGCTAGAAAAAAAATGAAAAATCATATGGCGGAATTTTTTTTTCATAGAAAATGTAGGGGGATTATAATGTCGGCCTATATAGGTGGGAAGACAGCACGCGGGCCACATGTGGCCCGCGCACACACGCGCCCTACTAGTAATATTATATAATAGTATATATTTATACACGGTGACTTCTAGTTTAATGAAAATATGTGATGCCTACCATCCATCATGCAACCCTTCGCTGGTTTTTTAAACTTTTTTGGCCTGTAACAGAGTTTACTTCGCGTGCCATTTTGTATTACAGGATATTTCATATTTTTTTCAATAAATTTCATTTTTTTCGCTTATGTGTGTATAGACTTAAAGTCATTTTTAATATTGCTCAAAGATTTCTTACACCGCACTCATACTTAATATGCTCGTTTTCGCCAAAATTTTATTTTTTTTATCTACGCTCATTGTCATGATTCACCATAGACAACAACAACAATGTCTATTGTCTATGGTTCTTACAACTGAATTTTGGCGCCATACCTAACTTTTAACATTTTAATGTGTTATTTTTGTTACTCAAAACTTTGAAAACTGTCACCTATCGGCTTAGGCGTTTCTTGTTGTTGTGTTGGTGAAAACGAGCATTAGGACCACTTTGGTAAGACAATAAAAAGGTCACCGTGTATAAAGGACTTGTTGGTATTTTGGTTGAGTAGGTATCTTCCACCCACTTTGCAACGTCCTGTGAGCATTGTCCAATGATTCTTTTTTAAATTATTTTCTATGTACATTTTTTGTTAAAAATTGTGTTATTAAAATAAAATAAACACGTAATCTATTTTATTTACATTTTTATTTAACAATAATTAATACCAGTAATGTTAATGTACAAAATTAACCTAATATCTCAGTTGTTATACTCATAAATAGCTTACAGTTCAGATTCATAACCATTTAGAAATAACAATTTTCTAAACTTAACATTAATGCACAAAATATATATACACAAAGATTTTATAGTCCAAGAGACGTACTTTTTTAAGTTAATAAGATAAAAGGGAAGGTAAAAACCCTTTAAGTATACTTAACCGACTTCATTAATGAAAACATTTTTGATAATCTTGCTATATACTTAGTCACATGGCCCGAAATATTTGAAGCTGTAATACTTTACCTACCTATTTGTATAAATCCAAATTTTTGTTTCGTCTCTGGGACTATACACTTTAATCACACACAGATCTACCGAATGGCACAAACGCGCTTTGTGAAAATCCAAAATAACACTTAAGTACAATTTGTTCACAGCCTTTCATTAATTTTTCACAATAAAATTCAATGTGAACAAAATATTTCCGTTTCGTTTACGTGCCTTAATAAAAAAACTTCATAAATAATCCATACATTTTAAATGTGGTTTTTTGAGTAACTATTACAAGATTCGTTTAAAAAACTCATTTTGACATATAGACCGAGTGACTGTGGGACATTTTGAGCGGGCAAGTACTTTATAAAAGCCAAAATTGTATTGACTCTTTTTCGTTTCTTGCGTAAGGTATATTAGACCTGCTATCTAATTCATAATTTCTCACACATAGATATTTCAATCCACGAAGACGCGCCCCACTCTGACAAAATGGCTTGTGTTTCATTCGATTCGTACGCAGTTTGACAGAGTGGGGCGCGTCTTCGTGGATTGAAATATTAAAATAAATTACGTGTATGGATAACGATTTTTAAAACAATCTTCTCTAGTCTAAGTTTGACAATTAAGTATTTATATTGAAAAGGTTTTAATTGCAAAATTAGACGTCATTACATTTACCCGTCTATGGATGAAAAAGGATTTTTGTTTGTTTGTTTCTAAAGTATTTGTATAAGAAAGAAGTAACTCCTCAAAACTTACTTCAGCCACTATAATTTTGATCGCAAAAGGATCATTTATAAAAATACATGTGCAGGGATATGATACATGCCCTTGATTTTTACATTAGTAACATTGTTCTATAACGTTTTATTTAGTTTACGCATGGTTTTCGGTCATAGTCGCAGTCTCATCTTGAAAAACATCAGCTGTGTGAACAGCTTTCTTTCTATTAGATTTTTCTGTTTGCTCCGACTCATTTGACTTAATACCCTTTATTATTTTAAGGGCATTTTGTACTGCTTGATAAATATCTTAGACTTAGTATAACTATCAAATAGTCGTCAGAGTATCAGCGATGCTATTAAGCTGTCCTTTGTGCACGTCTTTTCTTTGTATAATTTTTAAGTTAATTTTCTGGTACATAAATAAATAAATAAATAAGTAAAAACTTCCAGCAAATTCAAATTGAGTACTTTCAGTAGCCAAACTATACTTGCTTTAAACTACAACACATTGTATACCATATTCTTCTTTGTCTTCTATAGGTACGTCTATCACGTTGGAATAATATGCTATTAAACTATTATTTATCACATAGCACTGGCTGAGGATTCAACGAATTGCCAATATCAGATACACTTCAGACTTAAGTATACCTATGACTTAAAGTTTATAAATTCAGATTTTGTACTTTCTACATTGTCTTAACTACACAGTGTCAGATGCGAAATCTCATTTAAATCGCTAGATGAGCCCTAAGTCTACATTGCGCACATCGAAAACGTCCACAAACATTCTGAGTGCACGCAGCATGCTGTAGTGTGCGATTGTGTGAGAACGCCAGTGAAAATTTCGTTTATGTCGCTGTGTGTGTAAGATGACAACGTGTCGCACACAATACAAAAACGTGGTCGTTTTTGGAAGTTTAGGTCTCATCTAGCGATTTAAATCTTTGCGAAATCTTATATATTGAGTCGCTGCTGTTTGACATCGATAACTTTCAGTTTCAATGATGGTTTACATAACTCCATTGGCATGAAACTCGATTGCATATCGAGAATACGTCCTACATCGATCGTCTCACGATCTTTGTTCAACGTCAATGTTAGTCAACCATGTTTACCTAACAGCGGCTGGCGCTCGTTTGGTCGACGTAAAGTCTTTTCTCTCTACAATTTAACTTCACTTTGCACTGTTTGGTTTCTTGTCGCCTCGACCCTCGCAGCTTCGACCTCTTGCATCTTCGGGTCTTGGGATGAGGAGTTCCACCACTGTTCGTCACCGGAAGCCCACGCGACAAACACTAAGTTTGTCACTATGAAAACAGCCAGTGTGATCCAGAACACCAATCTCCATTGTGTCAGCGTGCTCTGCGTAAAAAAATAATAATTATGCTTCTGTTAAGTGAAACAAAACTTCTTTTTTGATATAGGGAGTTCTTCCAACAATTTCAATACCCTACCAGCAAAATGACTCCACACAGCATCAATCCAAATAAGTGCGGTTCGATCTTTTACTAAATCGTCACATTTTGCTAAAGGTCTCAAAGCTTCAATTATAAATGAGGATCATTACTGCCAGTTTATTACGCCAGATGGCGCATCGTCGTCGGCCGGGACAGCGTTTGAAAACTACTGTCAGTATCATACATTTTGATTTTATGAGGTTTGCGTCAGGATGCCCTTTGCATGAAAATACTTACATCAGGAGTCAGCAGTCCAACAATATAAGGTGCGATGATGCCAGTAATTGCGCCAATACCGTTCACAATTGCCATGATTGTGCCAGCGTAGTTGCTGGTCAGATCCAGGGCATTCACTTTCATGCCAGGATAGAAGGCCCCCATGAGCCCCATAGATGCCGTGAAGAGGATAACAACAGTCTGTGTGTCGCATCCAGAGTATGAGGCCAGAATCATGCAGATTCCCGGTCCAACGGATGCTGGAAATAAAGTTCAAAATTATTATTATTTCCGTTTGTAGAATTGCTCTTCAACAAATACCTAGTAATGAGTATACACTCTAACGTAATGAGTCTATTTCTATAATACACAGTCCAAATACTTCGCTTCACAAATTGACTGTCGCTTAACCTCATAAGCCTATGGGTCTGCAGATTAATGCAGATTTACTTTTGGCTGTGTTTAGGAGTTGTAGTACTTTTTAATAACCAACAAGGCTGTTTATTAGTCAAATATAAAATATATACAATGATCCAAATAGAAGTGCATAACCGCGTCATGAACCGAATTGTTATGAATATTTCCCGTGCGAAGTATCCGGCAATACTTTTTAACGCCTAAAGAATGCGGCTAGCTACAAGCATAAACCAGTCGCTATATCAGTTCGTGTTTCAAATCTCTTAAAGGTCTCTTAAGAGCGATTCGATCTTGCAAAACCAAACGACATTAATTCACTTTTGCAAGCAACGGACGTGCATTCTAATTATCGACCTTGCAATGTCAATTAACTCTGTCTGCCGGAACACATCACAATCCCTGACTTAAGCATTATGACACGCTTTCTCGCACGGATCATGATTAGTATTCTTTGAGCCCTCGCGGATCTTAATCATATGCTGCAACGCTTAAGCGAAACTTAATTGAATTGCTCAAGAAATATATTCGGACTATGATATCGAATGCATCTGAGAATGGCCTCATCGAGCTTTACTGATTTCATTGTTCTACTTGCGACTTAGCACCGTCGGAGAAACGTTCTCAAACATTCTGATGGAACTTATTGATTTTATACAGTTTACACAAGCCTCATTAATTAAGTAACTCTATTTCCTTCCTGTTATTTGAGCAGGGGCTCGTAAGTCTGCTGAGAGGCTGAGAGTTTTTGTATCTACCTTTAAAATCTTCTTCTTTCTTCTTTTATCTGTTTGTCTTTTACATGGGATTTTACTTTCATATCACTGGCATATGGTCGGTAAATTGTTAATCTAAGTATAGCTGTTTTAATTTTTAGAATTTAATTTGAACCTTAATTTGAACTCACGATCATATTGACTTTTTAGAAGCTACACATCATTTCCACATACGTTTAAGTGTCAATATTTATTCAAATGCTTCTGTGTGCTTTTATTTGAACATTGCATACAGAAGAAATTACGCATCGATTAAATAAATACAAAAGAATGCAGAGACTAAGTATTTCAGCATTCAACAATAGGACGTCTCATTACAGTTATGACTTCTGCACCACAAACGACACCGGTCACATTCCAGAGTTATAAATTTGAAATACGAGCACCTAATACAACATCTTGCGGCCGCATAAATTCTGTTATGGTGGAGAAAATCTTTCACGACCATTGCTTGGGTTTGAATTCTGCATAGATACTTAAGTAAATACGACTTTCAGGAGGTCAATGTTTTCTAAGAATGTACACCAAAGATATCTCCGTACGGCGTACACGCGTTATTTATTTTCTGTATTGTAGTTTTGTTATGATGAAGTGTCTATCTTTCAAAATATCACCCAAAATTCTATCAAAACACTTGTTTCACTTGCTTAATTACGTACTTGGCAAGCGACAAATAGGTAACAAAGACAGCTCCCAAATTACTCTTAACATTTCTTTGGTAGAAGCTGAATAATGGTATACTATTGATCCTTACCAATGGTGGTGAACGTTTTCCTGGAATTGGTGACGGTCATCCACTTTCTCTTCACAATCTTGTCGCACATCCAGCCGAAGATGATCGAGCTGATCCACATAACAGCATAAGGTAGCGCAGCGAGGGTCCCCGTCCTGTGTATGTCGAACTTCAGCACTCCAGTCATGTACTTCGGCAAATCTGTCACCATTGTGAAGTATCCGTAATCATGTCCAATCTGCGACAAACAAAATACAAGTTGTGGGTTAATGTTAATGTGCATAGTGTGCCCGCAGCTTACCTTTAAACTTGACCCTAGAAACACATTAACGTGATAAGAAGTCCCAACCATTTCATTTTATTTTCAATACAAAAAATATTATTTCATTTAGAAAAATAAAATTTGGCAACCCTACTTAAGTAACTGGGATATCAAGTATCAACAAACCTCAGATCATTTTCATTATTCCCAGTTCATTGATATTGAACCAGCTGTTTTTAGGGATATCATTACATTTATGGTACATTTCTGCATTCCTTATAGTTCCCTCAGGATATGAGCTGGACTTCTTGTAATATTTTTTCATGCATCTATACATCGTTCCCTACTTTAGGCTTTCGGCTAATTAGGGCAATTAATCTACACATTGTATTTATCTCTAAATTACTCGTAAGTCGGAAATTTTAAAATATTCGCTTACTTAGCGTTACCTGTATTCAAGGAAATTGCCACTAACTAAATATAGCCGTAACATTGATTTAGGCTTTCGGCTAATTAGGGCAATTAATCTACACATTGTATTTATCTCTATATTACTCGTAAGTCGGAAATTTTAAAATATTCGCTTACTTAGCGTTACCTGTATTCAAGGAAATTGCCACTAACTAAATATAGCCGTAACATTGATTTCTGCGAGTTTCGCAATCCAAGAAGCGTAATTTAATGACAGTTCATGGTTGAGCAGCTACAATTGGAATTGTAGTTGAAATTCGTTTTTCCTCATAGTCATAATGGTTAGCGTCTGCCAGTGTATTGGTAAATGGAGTCTAATTGAATAAATTCAAAGGGTTTTCATGAATTGTTCAGGGTAACTTGGTACCTACAGGATCTAAGTTTAGAATTTGAATAGACCGTATAAGTTATTTAATCGATTGCTTCTGACGATGTTTCACTTGTTGCAGTTACTAAGCTAATTATGACTACTACCATACTTTAATGTTGTTTTTTATAGTTTTACAGGTATTAAGTTTTTAAAAAACCTTGCAAGAACTATCCCCGATGGAAGATTTGGGCACAGAATTTGTGCCTATACAAAATTTCGTTTAAAAATCGGTTATTAAGTAAGGTAACTGTACCATATTACGGTATATTAAGGCATTTTCAACTTTGAGGGTGATTTTAAGAAAAAGTACGAATGTGCTAGAACTGAAAACTGTTTTATTTTGTAGACAAGTTTTATCAGATGAATGTGGAATATTATTTTGCGCCGTAGCCTTTAAATTATATAAATAATCGTTATTTTGCGGAACCTCGTGTTTGTCTATAATTCCGTACTAAAAATTTGCCTCATGACATAATTCCGGTAATCTTTGTCCATAATTCCGTGATATTTTTATTTTATTTTTATAACGCACTACAAGTAAGTACTTGATTGCCATCTCACCTGATGGTAAGTGTGAATACAGTCGTGAATCCAAACGTACTAACTTGGAAGTGATAAGTAACCCCCAACGGTTCCTACACGGCATCGTACCGGAAAGCTAAATTGCTTGGGCTTACGTCTATGCTGGTAGTGTGGTTACCACTGGCCTTTTGTTAATTTGTGTCAATTTAATAACCCCCTTTATTTTTTTTATTTTTTTTTTTATTTTACTAAGTATTACTTTCTACAGTAAATAAAAAATTATGTATTCTGTGATTTTTTTTAACCTGTTACCGTTATCAATATCGAGCAAAAACAAGCAAAAAAATTAAGTACGTTAATTGCATGGGAGCCCCCTTAATTTTCTTTTGTATTTGTTGTTATAGCGGCAACAGAAAAAATACATCTGTAAAAAATTTTAAGTGTCATTATTATCATATTATCATTAAACGCCATATCTATCATGGTTCAAGAGATACAGCCTGGTGACAGACGGACGGACGGTCGGACAGACGTATGGACGGACGGAAGGACGGACGGACGGACAGCGAAGTCTTAGCAATAGGGTCCCGTTTTTACCTTTTGGGTACGAACCCTAAAAAGATATTGCATGGCCCCCTCCTAAACTTAGTTTTATTACTTATTAGTCAAAGATAAGTCAGAAAACGTTTCATTTTCTCTCCGAATGCTATATTGCGGGTATACCAGAATAAGGGACATAAGTAGAAAATACGTGCACCTTATTGCGGTAGTCCAAAAAATGGTCTCTATTTCATATTTTTAATAAAAAAATTAAGTGAACTACAAGTTAATGTAGTTTTTATATGCTACGTATGGATATAATTGGTTATTATATGATTTAGAAAATAATATTCAAGTAATTATGTTGACGTACTAGTCTATTAATTCGAAAGTATGGCATAAAGTGTAATCATTTCAGACTCGATTATAGCAGATAACATATATAAACTCATATACCGCAATTAGGTCACTGTAATCTGCAGTCATTACTAAACTTATTTACATTAAATATATACATGAATTTAACCCAAGTGAGAAAAAAAAGACGGAAGCATTTCGAAAGGATTTTTCTTTATTGCGTGATACGCACGCAATTAGATTCACGGGCTCAGAACTGGGAACATAATTACGGTAGTGAGAAAATTCACAAATTCTTTAAAAATATACTTTATAACAACTCGAATTTAATATAAAACATACTATTGATAACTGCTAAGCAATAATTTCATAAATTTCGATAAATTTAACTTACCGGCATCACATCATATCCTTATGAAAATTCCACTGTTGCCTTACGCTCACTAAGAACAGAAACGTATGAAACTACTAAGATACCGACTTGATGCGTTCAGAAGCTCGGTAAGGTTTTTAGAACTATTTTTGTCTAAGTAAATCATGTTTTTTTGGTTGAACACAAACTGTAGTTTATGTAGCATTTTATAAAATTACGATCTTACTGATTGTTTTCTTATTTTCCGGCGAAAATCAAAATGTCACGGCATAATGTACTATACCGGAATAGTGTACAGTTACCTTAGCTGAGTCGTTAAAAGTAGGTTACAAACAAACACTCCAAGTACGAGAAGGCGGGTATGGATTGTGTAATTAGGGTTAATCAACTTTCTATGCGAGTGAGGGAATTATGTCCTCGATATGAATAATATGATTTAACCTTCCCGAGAAACGAGCGAAAATGGAATATTCTTAACCTTTCTTTTTTTAAATCTATTAAATATTGTGGAGGTCTTTTCCTTGTCGGAAATGTAGGGATGTGATTCGGGTTCAGTAGGCACAATCAGTTTCAAGACAATTATTTCGATAGGTACGCATTCTATTCAGTGCTTAGGCAGACTTTAGTGTCATCTATTGGGAAACATTGCAGTTTCAATCCAATTTCAAAGGCCCATTATTCCAAATGGACCTATAGCTGTAAACGCGAGAAGACACCTTCCCGTTTCTTATAGTGTTTTGTGTTGTGCGTGTTGAGCTTTGGTAATTTTGATACGCATTAATAATTTTTTATATTTTTTATGATTGTCATGACTAATGACAAGATTAGTATGGGAAAATATTGGAAATCAGCGGGAATCCATAGTTTCCCCGCTAATTTACCAATAGGTCTTTAGCACTTAGGTAGCTATACTTAGGTAGGTCTCATAGCTATACTTAGGTAGTTAATATAATTTACATACCTGTGCGCAAACCAGAGCCCATAACGGGACGGACATGAAAATTGCCTTCCAAGGAATAGACGAAGGCTGACTGTTGTGATGCGTTCCCAGAGCTTCCTCTAGATATTTCTTTTCCTTGTCGGAGATGTAGGGGTGTGATTCGGGGTCATTGTAACACAGCAACGCCTGAAAAAATGGTTTATTACTTGATGATATTTTTAAAGAAATATTGAAATCCTGAAACCTGACGAAGAGGCTCGTATCAATATGAACAAGATACCTTGAGAGTTTTGGTTGTTTTTCCTTTGAAATTCTTAAAGTTTGAGAAATGACATGGATTTCTTGTTTACTGACCCTCTCACTACCCTACATGACCTTTCGCTCTGTATTCGACGCATCATGCAGGTACAATGTATACTCTCCGGTATCAGAGTAAAACGTTACGTAGAGAAACATTTGGAAAATTCATAATACATCAGATCCATCTGCGGTATTGTGGTGAATAGCAATAGTAGATTGTTACACAAGGGACGTAAGTAAGCTATTACAGAACAAGATCCAATTTGGCGCCAGTGCGAGCGCAGCTCGCATAGGGCGCTAATGGATCGCGTGCACCCGAGATATTTAGTCACATGAGCGAGCGCAGCGAGCGAGGGTGAATATAGTTCGAGGGTGTAATAGCTACTTGCAACTGAGGTAAGCATTCTACTTTATATCATAGGTACTTGCGAGGTAAATAAAACATTGGTAATGCAAAATGAAATTTTAATTAGAATAATTAGCAAATTTAGAGAAAAAATAGAAAAAAATGGTTACTTATTATAATTAATTATAGTAATAATATTGATAAGATAAGAGATTGTTTACCAAGGAGTTTTGCATAGCTTGAACTGTAATGTGAACATTACAATCCAAGCATAGTGCGACGTAATGTTGCCTTGAATTGCAAACACCAACTTACAAGGAGACTTTCCACCATAGCAATCCATAGTTAGTACTGAGAAAGTATGATATAAAATAATATTGTGGGTATTCTTTTAGTACATAGGTATATTAACAGATTTCCGCAAATTACCTTGCACATAATATTATTCAACATTGAAAGACACGTTTCTTATTTTGGATGCTTGATCAATCAATTATCTGTTTAGGGACCTTATCATCTGCGACATTTTTTGAGGTTATAAGTAGATAAACAAACACTCACCCATAAAATAAACCATAAGATACCGATGCTGCCAAACAGGTAGAACACCGATTGCCATTCGCCGGTTTCCTTGATCACGAGTCCCGAGAAATACGTTCCGGCAATGTTCCCGATTTGAGCACCTCCGAACACCAAGGATCCCATACGTCCTCGCTCGGACACGGGTGCCCATCGAGCCAGCATGGCGTTCAATGCGGGGAATGTTGTACCCTGGAATAAAACACGGATAAAGCATGAAGTGGCAATGGGCACAAAGCTCGTAGAACCGACGGACGTTGGGGACCCGAAGTGCTGGAATGGCGACCCCGCACGGGGTCTGCATTGTTGGCGCAGTGTTGGCAGACCTCCGACCAGAGGGACTGACGACATTAAGAGAATCGCGAGAGAGAAGGTTCTGGATACAAGTGGCGCAGGACCGTGTGTGCTGGAAATTATAACAGTAGGCATTTGTCCAGCAGTGGACGTCCGTCGGCTGAACCGAACGAACGCACGACTACAAACATGGCTTGACAAATTGACCCTGGCAGAGATGGAATATCCCTAATTCTATCAGTACCTACGTATAAAATGGTTACATCCAAAACCAGTTATAAGAACGCCACCTCTTGACAAATAGTGCAGATTTAAGATTTAATAGACTCAAATAATAAGTAGATACTCAAGGCAATATGGTAGGCATCGCATAAGTAGGACTGCCGGATTTATGCTAAACCTCTTGATGTTCTAAAGTCTAAAGAGGACCTTTACTTAGGTACATATTATATGAATTATCGATATCGCAAACGGATAAAGGTACATGCCTAGGCTAGTAGGAAAAAGTTTGAATTTATTTCTGTGCGGTCTTTGCAATCTCTATTTACCAATAGGTGCGTAAAAAGTTATAAGGAATTCAATTTACCTCTCCCAAACCTTCCAGCACTCGTAGTATGATAAGTCCAGTTGCACCTCCCTTGTTCACCGCCCATGGGGTGAAGAGTGTGAACACGGCTGTGCTCAGGACTCCGAACCCGAGGGAGTACTTCCCCCCGAATCGCTCAGCCAGCATTCCACCAGGCAAGTGGGTCACTATGTAACCATAGTAGAAGGCGCTCAGGATGATGCCTTGCGTTTCTTCGTCCCAATTGTAACCGGTTATTTCCTGTAAACACAATTGCTTGTGTATTAGATAGAACTTGAATTTAACTGAAGAAAAACATTCAAAATATCTATTTTTCATAGAGGAGAATTTGATATCCTCAAGTTCAGAGGCTGCTCCAGTAATTGACTGTGGAGTGTGGAATACGAATCATTAGAAATTTAGACGTACAAGGGATCAAGATTTTTCGATTCTGTCGCTAGGTCGAGTTTTTATAGTGAGAACTAGTACAACGTAATTTGGGATTAGCCCTCAGGACTCTTAAAGGGTCCTAAGGCAAAATACTCTTTCTACGAAACTATAGTAAAGTACTTAGCGCTTAGTTCTCAGTCAGTCGAAGCGCCTCAGCTGACGTTCGACTTAAACTAGCGCTAGGGAAGTCTTTAAAAAGGGTCACTAATGGCAACTAACATGTTTAAAGTTCGAATTAATTTGATTGATGGTGTATTGTCGTATGCGTTTGGTGAGGAATCTGCTTTGTGAGCACGTGTGACTAAACTTTGTGATCAATTTATGAGACCTGTTATGGAATTGTTTTACTAGTTACCGGCCCAATGGATTGGTGTGTACATGATGGGTATCACATATTACGTTAGTCGCTAAAAATAACTATTCATTTTTGACTGAACCGTTGTATGGTTTATGAGAAGCATAAGTTATTAAATTAAGACTGACCGCTCCAATTTTAGGAAAGGTTCCATGAGGGGTAGATAGTAGATACCTAGATATTATTCAAACGGTTTACTTAATTTTTAGGTACTTATACCAGAAATATTTTTGTAAATTGATCATGATTTAATCAGCTAATTAACGTCCCATTTATATTTTGACGACCTGCCTGGCGGTAGTTCGATTCCCCGCCAATTTCATAATTTCTAAATTAGCTCAGGTCTGGTCTGATTGGTCTGGCTTTGGCAGTGGGTAATTTCTCCCTACCAGCAAAGACGCACCGCCAAACGATTCAGTTCCGGCGCAATACTATGTTAAACCGTCATCACTTACCATCGGGTGAGATCGCAGTTAGAGAGTACAAAAAGAGACAACTCCATACCCATGAGAGAGAAATGAGTCGAAGCTCACAAAGATGTAAAAACTGTAGTGAGACGTGGTAGGTGCGATTAAGAATTAGGATGTCAAACTAAAGGAGATTGAAGTATCTTCTTTTGCATTGAGTTTTTATTCAGTAGGTAAGTAGGTATACACCATTATAAGAAATCTTGTTAATAGGTTTCCGTTCAAAATTAATTAAGACGCTTAACGCCATTAATGCATTTTCATTAAAAATGCAATCAGCACCGTGTAAAATCCTACAATTGAACAGGTTAAAATTCGCGTTAACTAAAGCGATTGATGATCGAGATTGCGATACTTCGTTCCGTTTTATCCACGCTCAAGGATTAGTCACGAGCTTTTGCGTTCAGGGTCAAGTTGTGGCTTCCACTTTCAAATCAAATTGTTATTGGGCCGTTGCAGTTTTTTGCGATTTATGACCAAAGAACTAAACGGATTTTTTTTTCATAAAAGTACCTACCTACACATCACATATTGACTTTAAGGATGCCCTAACCTACGATGTCACCCATACATTCGTAATACCAACATCATTTGTAATTCGTACAAATTTCGATCATGTTGTGGTGTTATTCGGATTCATATAGTAATTCTATGCTCCACAACATGATCGAAAAATGCGCGAATTACAAATGATTTGGTATTTAGAATGTATGGAGACATTGTACTTAGTTCATGGGACTCGTCATACCTAAGATACTCGTAGATGTGTATGATGTGTAATTTTGTTTAAATTTCCCCGTATAATGGGCGTATAGGCGGGAATTTTGACAGATGGCGCTATTTTTTTCTTGTGTGAAGAAAGTTTACGTAAATTGTTCAGATGGACTCATCTCATTTTGCGTTGATCTGAATACCAACCGTGGTATCGGCTGCAACTTCATCCACGTCTCCAGGACACGAGCCGTCCTCGTAGGCCGCTGTGGGCGCGTGCTTCCTGACCATCTGCGTGATCGCGATGTTGAGGCACACCCGCATCGTGTACGCGTTCGCCACGGCCAGGAAGCCCATGATCGCCATCACCCATCGCTGCGGTATCACGAATACTGTTGACAAATAGGTATATTATAAGAAACAGAGTTACTATTAAATATTTTATCTTACGCAGATATCAATAGGTTGGTCATGAAGTTTGATAAAAAAACTTAGGTTTGCAAAAAGAATTTCCGGGTCAAAAGGGTGTAACATATCAAGGTCGCCCAAATGGAAAGAAATGTGATCAATGAAGCCAGCGAGTATCATTCTCATATTTTATTTTGCAGCTTCTATCACTTTCATCCGATTGATCGGTTCTTGCGATGATCGCAAATGTGTAATAATATGGCTACGACTGCTGGTTCAAATAATTTTATTTCAGTTGTGATTATACAGGGTTACCTATAATATAAAAATACCAAATCGCTCTACGCTTTTTTAAACTCGTTTAGTTACTTTGAGAAATATCAAATGTTCAATATTTTATACAATTTACAGAGATACTCTACTTGTTCCTACTCTGTAATGTAACATCGGCAAGTGAAATGGCGCGGCGCGCGGCAAGGGAACTCGCGACGCGAAACCGCAACAGTGTAATGTCACATACGAACACCTCCACGGGATCGCACCACATCAAGATCGACCACCAAAGAGGCGTCCGCTACCTCGCGAGTTCCTGCGGTCTCCGGAGCGCTTGCGCGCGGGCGATGACGGAGACGAAGACGGCGACGCGGGATTTACACAGTCGGGCCCCATCATCCCCGCGCTGGGCGGTGACACGATGTTCACTGACCGCGCGGGGCCACCAGACCCACCATACCATCAGGCCACAAGCCAAGAAGGCGAGGCCTTAGCCCCTTACCAGGGCTAAAAGAACAACACCGAGGGAGCGCAGCTCCCCTGCGACACAACGCCCGGGTAAGGAGGCAAGCCTCGAGGCCCGTACCCTCGTGGGGACTTGTTCCCCATGGAGACGACCACAACACCACAACACACAGAAATAATGAAATAAAAATTTTGAAAATTCGTAATGTAAACAACTACAGGCCGAGAGCGATTTGGTATTTTTCATATAATCTTGTATACCTAATTATTAAATTTTAGTGTCAGGTCAGCGATACGCCTTGCGTCAGACTTGCACTTAGCCTGTTTTGTTGTAGGAAATGCAGCAATAAATTGAATAGTTAAATAAAAAATAATTACAATTCGCGCATATAATCATTACATTTTGTAGTTTTATAATATCTATTATTATTAATTTTATTCTATTTCGCAAAAGTACCTGTAGCGTAAAGTAATTTGAATTTAATTAAATAAAATAATTTAGCTGATATTAAAATACAAAGATACCTCCTATTACATGACATAGCTACTTACGAGTACCTACTTTTTATTTAAGTATGGGAAACTTAGGTAGGTACTCGACCGTCGTTTAGTTTTGTTGTGTGGACTAGGTATTTCTTAGTGCATGAGAGTAAATATTTAAATACTAGCTGTTGCCCGCGGCTCCGCCCGCGTGAATTACGATTTTTTTACATATACCGTGGAATTCCTTGATTTTTCGCGGGATTCTGGTGTGATGTTATACAGAAACCTGTTCTTACTTCGCACGGGTTATCTTGTGGTGATTTTGAAAACTACTTTTTCTTAATCATAATATAAAGCCTCATTAATACGTAGTTGAAAGATCAAAAGGACGATTTTAACTGTCGATATTTCGACCCAGTGGCACAGGTCGTGGTCACTCCGTGACCACGACTTGTACCAATGTATCGAAATATCGACAGTTAAAATCGTCCTTTTCAATGTGATTTTTTTTCTGAAACCACGAAAAATGTCAAAAATCATTAAATCATGTGAAAATGTGTACTGGTGGTAGAGCTCTTCTTTCAGGGTTCGGCCGGGTAGGTACCACTGGGATAAAATACTCTACTAACAATATTCCCCGGCCCAACATAAGAGTCATTTAAAAATCTTTGCTTCATCTCAATACAATCCAAAATATCCGAATGGACAATGGCGCATATATTTCTTTACGTATACTCGTAAAAAGACCTATGACATTGAGTCAGTTAGGATTTGTGAACCATTATTTCACCCTTTCCATATTGCGGATGATAAAAAAAGACGCGGCACTCCGGGAATGTCGACAGAAGTGAAAACTTTAATCTTCATTTCATGTAATGGTTCATGTCTTAACAGTGCCATCTTAATATAAAGTCATGAAACCGTAAATGACATGACAGTTAAATATTATTTAAAAAAAAATCGGTAGTACGTATCTGTCTCAGAGTTTTACATTCAAGTTCCACATAAATTGTAGAGATGGCGCTATACGGTATAACGTAGCGAGTTTCATGAATTTTGTTCACCCTAAAAGTGAAAAATCTTAAACCATACAAAATCTTCTGATAACACTATTTATTTACGGCTGTAAGCATAGTCCAGTCTCACTTTAGCTCTACGTCTTAGCCCTAGGTTCTTTATCCATTCCGAGTTTCAAGTCACCTACTTGAACTTATCGCTAAAGGTTCTGATGCCTGTAATTTCTGACCTACAAAAGTGATGATGATAAAATTTGTAAGGAATAAACTTTAAAGAACATCCTTTCTACCAAAGAAAGAATGAATGAAATCGGACAACGCGTTAATGAATTATAAGTTAATACACATTTTGACTTTGATGCCGTCTTCCAGGGAAACCATGATGAATTTCGGGACAAAAAGTATCCTATGTCCTACCTCGGGGTATGAACTATAATCAAGTCAAGTTTCATTTAAATCCAACCAGCGGATTAGCTGTGATGCGCGGTCGTGAAACAGACAGACAGACAGACAGACAGACAGACAGACAGACAGACAGACAAAAATTAAAAAAATTACAGTTTTGGCTTCAGTATCGACTAAATAGTGTCCTCCAACAAAAATTTTCAAAATATCTTCAATGTACAGAATTCGACCCTTTACAGTTTTATTATAAGTATATAGATTTTCAAAATATCTTCAATGTACAGAATTCGACCCTTTACAGTTTTATTATAAGTATATAGATTTAAAACAAATTCCGTATGTATTTAGTTGGTAGAATTTGAAAGCTTTAGTAAACGAAACGCTTTTACATAGTTACCTGACTATGTGATACATATGTACCTATATACTTACTAGTACATTATTATTGTGCAGGGTAAGTACATTCTTTAAAGGCAAGATATACTTACTTACTTTAGATATTATAATGGTTCCTTCGTGAAATCAAGCATCATGAATGATAAATCTGCTTTGTTCGCCTGTTTGTTTGACGACTTCAAAGTTGAAACTGCTCATTGCTCAACCCATTTCGATGAAACTTTCATAGTGATGTATAAAGAAAAATATAAGCTCTACCACACAGCTCTACCCATTCAAAATAGTAATCATAGGGCTTTGAAGGTTGAAGGACTTAATTAACCATTTCTTTTATTATTTGATAGTTTAGTGCATTAAATAAAACAAGCAATGTTTATGCAGGTTCAAGTAAGTATACCTACTTAATTAATTATTTTTAAATATGAATTCCTCACAAACAGATAAATGACCTAGGTATAAGTAGCTGCTTAGGCTTAATTAGCCACTGATATTTTCCACAATATAATACGTAATATTAACTTTTATCTAGCATTCAATAAACTACCGGCATAAAGCATACAACACACGTCCGCACCATTTGTGTAAAGATCAATCGCTTGCGTGCATATTTTGTTTAAATAAACATTATTTATTTAATGCCGTAATGTGTGTAGATGACTAACAAGTTCCTCCTTCCTCCTTAAATAAATTCTAGACAAAAATTACCAACTTCCTTTGGCAATTCCATTCAGAAGTCCTATTGAAAATTCACTCACATTTTTGATTAGCATTTAATAGACAAACGTGTGAAAACAAACGCTTCCTTATAAGTAGCCTATCTACTTAAATTGTTAATCAATGATTCATAATGATAGATGGTGATGATTGCTGACAATGTTTATTTAAGTTAGGTATAATACTCATTACATAGCTTATTATTAATAAAGTAAGCAGGTTGGTATTTAAGAATGTAAGGAGTAGGTTAAGTCAGGCATAACTATTAACTTTATAAGAAAGTTAAGACAGTATCAACTTTAATAGGTACACATACCTATTATCAATTTTAAGAAGAAAGTTCGAGTTTGACCTGAGCAGTTATCTGCTCAGGTCAAACTCGAACTTTCTTCTATCATTCCGATCATTTATATTTATTGTTAGTTAATAACCGATCATTTATATTTTTTGAGTTATCTCAAAAATATAAATGATCGGTTATTAACTAACAATTAATAATGAAAAACTGAAATAAAATCTGGCGTTCAGGCTCTTGCATATTTTGTTTCCAGGAAAATAGGTTGGTATCTTGTAATTTACCTGCCTTATTTCACTCAATTTTTTTCTATCTTCAATTTCTGTTATTTTAGATAAATCATCTCAAGATCTATAAGTCTGCAATCTTACGTTAACAATAGTTAGGTAGGAAGGTATCTGTGGAAGGTATATATCTGCTCAAGTAGGTCGATGGCTCTTCATCACAATAAACCCGTTAAATGTTATTAACTTCCGTTACTCACATACTAACAATAAAAGTTTACCATCAATTCGTAAGAGCATTGGCCGTAAAGGTTGCAAATTAACGTGATCGGATGCATTAGAAGGCCTAAGGGTAGCTACACACTATCGGTATCGGCTTCTCAGCAAAAACAACACATCAAGTTTAGAACAATAAGGCACCTTGTTACGTAAAATGTAAACCTCGTCGTGTCAAAAATATAATTACTGAGGTTTACATGATGGACAATATGAACGGCGAATAAGGCGATGAAACCATTTTCAAGGTAGGTACAGTATGTTACCACAAATGAATAAAGGTTGCTCTGGTCCATAAAATTTTCTACAAAAACAATACAACTATTATATTATTAGATCTTCGAAAAGTGGACAAAAATTCAATGCAAGAAAGCTTTAGTACCTACCTTTAAACTTAAGGGAATAATATCTGCCGCAGAGTCAATGTCCTAATGTCATGTGTGGAATTTATAGTGATTTAGTTAAGTTACATCTCCGACTGGCATCTTCATCAGAAGGTTGCGTGTTAGAATTACGTCGGCGTCACCAATATTTGGATGGAATTTGCTCCACTAAAAAAATAAAACTTCAAACACTACAGACCCTGGATCACTGGAGTTCCAAGCCAGGGGTCTGATTGCGTAAGAAAAAAAACATATTCATGGTTATCGTAATCGTTTACAAATTCTGTCCCCTGATTGGTTCCCTCATTTACGTCAGCCAATCGGGGGCAGAATTTGCTGAAGACTACGAGAACGATGATACGTTTTCTTACACAATCTGGAGGCAGGGCTAGGAGGCAAAAACGTGTTCAGTGTCCCTAGGACATCCTGTAGATCTATTTTATTGTGACATAAGAATAGGTGTACCTACCAATGACGTAGGTTGTACGTGTGCACTGAACCGTGGCTAGCCTGGGAGCGTTGCAGCCGTATTGTCAAATTAAATGCATTGATCACACAGACTTGTATACTAAAGACAGGGCGAACAGCGCGAAAAAATGTCGCCAGTTTAAGGGCAAGAATGACTATTTTGCACCCTCCTCGGCAGTAGTCAGTATAGGTAGATAGGTAAAGACCTGTTTCTTTTTTTTTTTTTAATTAATAATAATATTGCAGGCAAGGTGACCACAGACACATAGATAAAAAAAAATATAAAAAATAAACATGTATTTCGCAGGAGTTTAGACAGATGTCGCTACATTTTTTTGTATGAAGAACGTTTACTTAAAATGTTCGGATGGGCCTATCTTGACTATTTTTATCTATTATTGATCGGCGTCTCCAGCCGAACGGACTGACAAAGTTTTTATACCACTAATTGTAGTACTAACTTGTTGAAATACAATGTGATTGACCGGTAATTACCGTGTAGACTGTCGAGGTTACCCATAACAAGGTTGTTCGCAGACTACTAGTAAATCCGCAAGAAAGACGCTGGTGCGGCAAGAAGTACCTCATCTTATACCAGGCACAGGTTCGCTCAGGTATGGAGGGCTGTAGCCACTTATGGGATGGCTCTGAAAATATCAACTAGATGCTTTGGATTCGGAAGATCGCTGTGCTAAAAGACTTATCGGCTACCAGATACTGGTCAACAAAAAACTCCAAAGCAAACATCTTCGTAAGGTTGCCTGTCTGTCGGTATTCTATAGAATATATTTCGGAGAGTGTGCTCACTGCTCAGGAACTAATTAATTTGGTTTCCCCGTCACCTTTTTATCTTAGAACAGCAAGACATCGAAAGCGCTTTCACCCCTACATAGTTCACGTACCAATGACACGAACGATGCGGTTTGATTCCTCGTTTCTGATACGCACTTCAAAGGTCTAGAATTCCTTCCCAGGTATTGTCTCTTCTTACTCTTACAACTTGGGCGCCTTCAAATCAAGAGTGAATAGGATTTCCTTGGCAAGCTTCTTCCATCCTTAGACAGCTTAAAGGTAAATTAACACTTAAAAAACAGTTTAATATATTTCATTATATAAACGTTTGAATATTTTTCTGCACCTCTGGCTCTCCCTTTGTGTAAGCTAAGTGTAACTTCAAGAGGGATATTTTGTGTAGAATATCGATATATTTTTTACAAAAAAAAAAAAAAAAACTGCTTTCTGTTCCTCTCTGCTTTGATGTAGCCCGAGCAGTAGCCAGCCTTATGCAAAAAAGCTCCTGCGAATCTTGCCGCATGGTGCAATCAACTTTATTGTTTCAGCTATGAAGATAATTGATACGAAGAATTCGCGTAGATACTCGTACAATACCGCACCATGGAGCTATTGTGTGTTTTAATGGTGTTTTACTAATGATACATTCTAATCTAGCATTTGAAATTGTCTATTGAATAATTGATTGACTTTTTTGTATCGATGACAGTTTTGCTCTTGACCCGTTCGCGTTTGTAAATTCGCGTCCACTTACTTGCCTATCGAACCGCTAAATCGCTCGGAGTTTTATTAAATAAGACTCTGTAAAGGTGACTGGCCGCGACCGCAGTAATGAGGCAGAATAATATTCTAAATAAACATAGGCGTTTTTGGACGGCCCACTTGTCTACCCATTTCTTACAAGCGAAGAGCTACAGATGGTTTGTAAGAAACCCATTTCTTACAAAAGCTATAGTTACGAAAATAGTGTTTTAGTACCTTTTTAAAAGGACGTTCGTATAAATTATTGAATGCGTATGAAAAATAATGCACTCGGCAGGATTTGAACCCACGTTCTAAACGCCTTCCAAATTCCAATTGAGTGCTCTACCAATTGAGCCTCCAGCGCATATCTGCCGAACCCCGAGACGATAATTTTAATACGTATCAGTGATCAGTCGTACCTATAGCGTATCCTTAGGCAGAACTTTTAAATGCCTAAAATCTAATTTCCTTGGGATTCAGGTGAAAATGGTTGTCCAAACCATTTAAAAGCACTTTACTTGGGAAAACAGCGGGATTTCTAAGAACACAATGGTTCCTCAGCTTAATGACAAGCCTTTAGCCAAATCAGGCATAAACTCATCATCTCTTTTGTCACACAACAGGGGTGTCAAACTGAATTTTCTAAAGATGGGCCCTACTTACAGTTAAGGGTGCGTTAGCGGACCAGAGTCAAAAAATATCTCTATTAGTAAGCCGGCCGTCTAAAATCCTCAGATTCAGATGGCGCGGGCTGCATTGAAATAGCCTGCCTAGATCCTGCCTGATCTAGATCATAGCATAAATTGCAAACTGGTTCAGTTTCTATTTAGATGGAATTTGTAACAATAGCATGTACTAGCTGTTGCCCGCGGCTCCGCCCGCGTGAATTACGATTTTTTTACATAATATACCTTCCTACTGGAATTCCTTGATTTTGCGCGGGATTCTGGTGTGATGTTGTACAGAAACCTGTTCTTACTTTGCACGGGTTATCTTGTGGTGATTTTGAAAACTCCTTTTTTTTAATAATAATATAAATTTTCATTAATACGTAGTTGAAAGATCAAAAGGACGATTTTAACTGTCGATATTTCGACCCAGTGGCACAGGTCGTGGTCACTACGTGACCACGACTTGTACCAATGTATCGAAATATCGACAGTTAAAATCGTCCTTTTCATTGTGATTTTTATTCTGAAACCACGAAATATGTCAAAAATGATTAAACCATGTGAAAAGTTGTACTGGTGGTAGAACTCTTCTTTCAGAGTTCGACCGGGTAGGTACCACTGGGATAAATTACCCTACTAACAATATTCCCCAGCCCAACATAATATAAGAGTCTTTTAAAAATCTTTGCTTCATCTCAATACAATCCAAAACATCAGAATGGACAATGGCTATATATTTCCTTACGTATAAAAAGACCTTAGATGACAGTCAGTCGGTTGGGATCGATAAGACCTAAGAGTTAAAAATATTTGTGAACCATTATCTTACCCTTTCCATATTGCGGATGATAAAGTTTAAATCTGTTCATGACTTAACAGTGCCATCTTAATATAAAGTCAGGAAACAGTAAATAACATGACAGTTAATTTTTATTTAAAAAAATTCGGTAGTACCCATCTCAGAGTTTTACATTCAAGTTCCACGTAAATTGTAGAGATGGCGCTATACGGTATAACGTAGCGATAACGCCAGTTACATGATTTTTGTTCACCCTAAAAGTGAAAAATTTTAAACCATACAAAATCTCCTGCTAAGCCTATTTATTTACGGCTGTAAGGGTACTCCAGTCTTACTTGAACCCTACGTCCTAGCCCTAGGTTCTTTGTGCATTCCGAGTTTCAAGTCACCTACCTACTTGAACTTAAAGGTTCTGATGTCTGTAATTTCTGAACTACAAAAGTGATGATGATAAGATTTGTATGGAATAATCTTTAAAGAACCTCCTTTCTAACAAAAAAAGAATGAATGGAATCGGACAACGCGTTAATGAATAATAACTAAAAAACGTTTGGACTTTGATGCCGTCTTCCAGGGAAACCATGATGAATTTCGGGATAAAAAGTATCCTATGTCCTACCTCGGGGTATGAACTATAATCATGTCAAGTTTCATTTAAATCCATCCAGCGGATTAGCCGTGATGCCCGGTCGTGAAACAGACAGACAGACAGACAGACAGACAGACAGACAGACAGACAGACAAAAATTAAACAAATTACAGTTTTGGCTTCAGTATCGACTAAATAGTGTCCTCCAACCAAAATTTTTAAAATATCTTCAATGTACAGAATTCGACCCTTTACAGTTTTATTATAAGTATAGATTATGGCCGACGTCATTGATGACACTGGTGACGCAGCCGGTATAAACCACAGAGGTCAGAAATGGACTTTATATTTCCGTTCCATTAGGTTCGGTAGTGTACCTACTGTACTGCTTCGGAATATTAAAGAGAGACGAGCCCGTTAAAATTCCCGTTGAGGTGTATCAAATTGAAGCTAAGGTGTCTTCGCGTTAGAACAAAAATTCAGGAAGTATGTAGGTTCGTAATTAAGAAATAATTTCTGAATTTTTTTTCGTTGTTCCAGGAATTCCCGAAGAACTAAAAGTCGTAGAGATCTGAAATTTGGTACCAAGGTGGATATTAGGTCATGAATTCGTACTAAGACGGGGATTCCAGAAATTCAAATTTAATGGGGTAAAAATCGTACATTTAAGGGATTTTCCCATACCAAAGTGATTTTTTTCGTTGTTCCAGGAATTCCCGAAAAACTAAAAGTCGCAGAGATTTGAGATTCGGTACCTAGGTTGATATGAGGTCATAACTTCGTACTAAGACGGGGATTTCAGAAATTCTAATTTTAAGGGGTAAAACATTTAAGGGATTTTCCCATACAAAAATTACGAACTTTTTTGTTACTTTGCCGATTGCTCTAAAAATCGATATTTGAGTATCGCAACAAGCATGGAGAAGGAATTCATGGTCAAAATTTAAAAAAGTGGCCGTCATTTTGAACTTTTTTGTAACTGGGCCGATTGCTTTGAAAATCGATATTTGAGTATCGCAGCGAGCATAGAGAAGGAATTTGTGGTCAAAATTTTAAAAAGTGTCCGCCATTTTGAACTATTTTGTTACTGGGCCGATTGCTCTGAAAACCGATATTTGAGTATCGCAACAAGCTTGGAGAAGGAATTTGTGGTCAAAATTTAAAAAAGTGGCCGCCATTTTGAACTTTTTTGTTACTGGGCCGATTGCTTTGAAGATCGATATTTGAGTATCGTAGCGAGCATAGAGAACGAATTTATGGTCAGAATTAAAAAAAAGTGGCCGCCATTTTGAACTTTTTTGTTACTGAGCCGATTGCTCTGAAAATCGATATTTGAGTATCGCAACAAGCTTGGAGAAGGAATTGGTGGTCAAAATTTAAAAAAGTGGCCGCCATTTTGAACTTTTTGGTTACTGGGCCGATTGCTCTGAAAATCGATATTTGAGTATCGCAACAAGCTTGGAGAAGGAATTTGTGGTCAAAATTTAAAAAAGTGGCCGCCATTTTGAACTTTTTTGTAACTGGCCCGATTGCTCTGAAAATCGATATTTGAGTAACGCAACAAGCATGGAGAAGGAATTTGTGGTCAAATTTTAAAAAGTGGCCGCCATTTTGAACTTTTTTGTTACTGGACTGATTGCTCTGAAAATCGATATTTGAGTATCGCAACAAGCTTGGAGAAGGAATTTGTGGTCAAAATTTAAAAAAGTGGCCGCCATTTTGAACTTTTTTGTAACTGGCCCGATTGCTCTGAAAATCGATATTTGAGTAACGCAACAAGCATGGAGAAGGAATTTGTGGTCAAATTTAAAAAAGTGGCCGCCATTTTGAATTTTTTGGTTACTGGGCTGATTGCTCTGAAAATCGATATTTGAGTATCGCAATAAGCTTGGAGAAGGATTTTGTGGTCAAAATTTAAAAAAGAGGCCGCCATTTTGAACTTTTTTGTAACTGGCCCGATTGCTCTGAAAATCGATATTTGAGTAACGCAACAAGCATGGAGAAGGAATTTGTGGTCAAATTTTAAAAAGTGGCCGCCATTTTGAACTTTTTTGTTACTGGGCTGATTGCTCTGAAAATCGATATTTGAGTATCGCAACAAGCTTGGAGAAGGAATTTGTAGTCAAAATTTAAAAAAGTGGCCGCCATTTTGAACTTTTTTGTTACTGGGCCGATTGCTTTGAAAATCGATATCTTACTATGACAGCAACCATAGAGAAAGAATTTAAAGAAAGGAAGAAAAAAGTGGTTGCCATTTTTTACTTTTTTGTTAATGGGCCGAATGCTTTCAAAACCGATATCGGACCATAGAAGCAAGCAAGCACGGACGGACTGGCGTACGGGCAGACAGCGTAGTCTTAATAATAGGGTTCCCGTGTTTTACCCTTTAGGTACGGAACCCTAACTGAACTATGTATATTAAGCTTTTTGTACGACCTCATATTTTCAAAATCGATAAGTGACTATAGCAGCAAGAACAAAGAAAGAATTTGTCGTAAAAATTAAAATAAATAGCAGTTACGATAGGAATTTTGGAAATTAATCGCCTGAGGTTGTAAAGCAGAGGTTCAACGTGAGCGAAGCCGCGGGCGTCCGCTAGTATTTAATAAGATTAAGATTATTGTATTCCGTGATACTGTTTCAGTATGTCGCTTCTTTGCGTATCCTAGAATTTCAAGAGCGTTGGTCACACACAGTACACTGCGCTGTTTGCCCTCTTGATTCGTTACATTTCTTTCCTTTTGAGTCGGCATCGGCTGTGCCACAGCTCTGCAATTACATTGATTTGCCATTGGAATGTCGCTCCTCAAAGAAGTGCTCATTCCTGCATTCCAAGACGGCTGGTAGCCCGCCCGAATCATCAGTGTCGTTCCCTCAGTTCCCTCGTTCAGATACGATGCGGCCATTGATTTATAAACTAAGGATTTCGCGTCAGCGCTAAAAAGTGTCCGAACCAAATGAAATCCAAAAGCGAAAAGAGTTCCAATCGCACTTAAGCAAAATAAGGCTGTATAATAAGGCTGTATAATAAGGCTGTATAATAAGGCTGTATAATAAGGGGTTAAGACATAAATTTCAATGTTTTAGTTTGTTTATAAAAATACACGTGTACCCTCGTTTGTACTATGTTTTCTCGGAACACTTTATTCGTGAATCAAGACACGCGGCAGCGTGTCAAGCCAAGTTCAAGCAAAGGAACTGGCTAGCCCGCGCCAAGAGTAAGTTTACACGAACCACTTGGTGCCACTTTTGACCCTTCTATAACTCAAAACCTATTTAACGTAAACACATAAAACTACGTGTGTTTAATTATATCCATAAGATCATATAGAAGCCCAATTTTCATGAAGCTAGCTCAAACGGTTATAAAGATAATATGAAAGTCAAAAAGTCGTAAAAATTCATACTGACTGACATATAGTACAAAAACCTAACCTACTTCCAGATGACCTAGAAGGATGAAATTTGGAATCCAGCTCGGTAACTGTGTGTAAGCGTAGGAAAAATCAAAAAAATAAAGAAAAGTCAAAAAATAAGGGGTGTTCCCATACAAACTGACATATAGTACCTAAATCTAACCTATACTTCCAGATGACCTAGAAAGATGAAATTTGAAATCCAGCTTGGTAAGTGTGTGTAAGCGTAGGAAAAAATTAGAAAATAAAAAAAAGTCAAAAAATAAGGGGTGTCCCCATACAAGCTAACATATAGTACAAAAACCTAACCTACTTCCAGATGACCTGGAAGGATGAAATTTGAAATCCAGCTCGGTAACTATGTGTAAGCGCAGGAAAAAATCAAAAAATAAAGAAAAGTCAAAAAATAAGGGGTGTTCCCATACAAACTGACATATAGTACCTAAATCTAACCTACTTCCAGATGACCTAGAAAGATGAAATTTGAAATCCAGCTTGGTAATTGTGTGCTAGCGTAGGAAAAAATCAGAAAATAAAAAAAAGTCAAAAAATAAGGGGTGTCCCCATACAAACTAACATATAGTACAAAAACCTAACCTACTTCCAGATGACCTGGAAGGATGAAATTTGGAATCCAGCTCGGTAACTGTGTGTAAGCGTAGGAAAAAATCAAAAAATAAAGAAAAGTCAAAAAATAAGGGGTGTCCCCATACAAACTGACATATAGTACCTAAATCTAACCTACTTCCAGATGACCTAGAAAGATGAAATTTGAAATCCAGCTTGGTAATTGTGTGCTAGCGTAGGAAAAAATCAGAAAATAAAAAAAAGTCAAAAAATAAGGGGTTTCCCCATACAAACTAACATAAAGTACAAAAACCTAACCTACTTCTAGATGACCTAGAAGGACGAAATTTGGAATCCAGCTCGGTAATTGTGTGTAAGCCTAGGAAAAAATCAAAAAATAAAGAAAAGTCAAAAAATAAGAGGTGTCCTCATACAAACTGTCATATAGTACCTAAACCTAACCTACTTCCAGATGACCTAGAAAGATGAAATTTGAAATCCAGCACGGTAATTGTGTGTAAGCGTAGGAAAAAATCAAAAAATAAAGAAAAGTCAAAAAGTAAGGGGTGTCCCCATACAAACTAACATATAGTACAAAAACCTAACCTACTTCCAGATGACCTGGAAGGATGAAATTTGGAATCCAGCTCGGTAACTGTGTGTAAGCGTAGGAAAAAATCAAAAAATAAAGAAAAGTCAAAAAATAAGGGGTGTTCCCATACAAACTGAAATATAGTACCTAAATCTAACCTATACTTCCAGATGACCTAGAAAGATGAAATTTGAAATCCAGCTTGGTAATTGTGTGTAAGCGTAGGAAAAAATCAGAAAATAAAAAAAAGTCAAAAAATAAGGGGTGTCCCCATACAAACTAACATATAGTACAAAAACCTAACCTACTTCCAGATGACCTGGAAGGATGAAATTTGGAATCCAGCTCGGTAACTGTGTGTAAGCGTAGGAAAAAATCAAAAAATAAAGAAAAGTCAAAAAATAAGGGGTGTCCCCATACAAACTGACATATAGTACCTAAATCTAACCTACTTCCAGATGACCTAGAAAGATGAAATTTGAAATCCAGCTCGGTAATTGTGTGTAAACGTAGGAAAAAATCAAAAAATAAAGAAAAGTCAAAAAATAAGTTGTGTTCCCATACAAACTGAAATATAGTACCTAAATCTAACCTACTTCCAGATGACCTAGAAGAATGAAATTTGGAATCCAGCTCGGTAACTATGTGTAAGCGTAGGAAAAAATAAACAAATAAAGAAAAGTTAAATAATAAGGGGTGTTCCCATACAAACTGACATATAGTACCTAAATCTAACATACTTCCAGATGACCTAGAAAGATGAAATTTGAAATCCAGCTTGGTAATTGTGTGCTAGCGTAGGAAAAAATCAGAAAATAAAAAAAAGTCAAAAAATAAGGGGTTTCCCCATACAAACTAACATAAAGTACAAAAACCTAACCTACTTCTAGATGACCTAGAAGGACGAAATTTGGAATCCAGCTCGGTAATTGTGTGTAAGCCTAGGAAAAAATCAAAAAATAAAGAAAAGTCAAAAAATAAGAGGTGTCCTCATACAAACTGTCATATAGTACCTAAACCTAACCTACTTCCAGATGACCTAGAAAGATGAAATTTGAAATCCAGCACGGTAATTGTGTGTAAGCGTAGGAAAAAATCAAAAAATAAAGAAAAGTCAAAAAATAAGTTGTGTTCCCATACAAACTGAAATATAGTACCTAAATCTAACCTACTTCCAGATGACCTAGAAGAATGAAATTTGGAATCCAGCTCGGTAACTATGTGTAAGCGTAGGAAAAAATAAACAAATAAAGAAAAGTTAAATAATAAGGGGTGTTCCCATACAAACTGACATATAGTACCTAAATCTAACATACTTGCAGATGACCTAGAAAGATGAAATTTGAAATCCAGCTTGGTAATTATGTGTAAACGTAGGAAAAAAATCAGAAGATAAAAAAAGTCAAAAAATAAGGGGTGTCCCCATACAAACTGACATATAGTACCTAAATCTAACCTACTTCCAGATGACCTAGAAAGATGAAATTTGAAATCTAGCTTGGTAAGTGTGTGTAAGCGTAGGAAAAAATTATTAAATAAAAAAAAGTCAAAAAATAAGGGGTGTCCCCATACAAACTGACATATAGTACCTAAACCTTACCTACTTCCAGATGACCTAGAAAGATTAAATTTGAAATCCAGTTTGGTTATTGTCTGTAAGAGAAGGAAAAAATCAGAAAATAAAAAAAAGTAAAAAAATAAGGGTTGTCCCCATACAAACTGACATATAGTACCTAAACCTAACCTACTTCCAGATGACCTAGAAAGATAAAATTTGAAATCCAGCTCGATAATGGTGTAAGCGTAGTAAAAAATCAGAAAATAAAAAAAAGTCAAAAAATAAGGGGTGTCCCCATACAAACTGACACATAGTACCTAAACCTAACTTACTTCCAGATGACCTAGAAAGATGAAATTTGGAATCCAGCACGGTAATTGTGTGTTAACGTAGGAAAAAATCAGAAAATAAAAAAAGTAAAAAAATAAGGGGTGTCCCCATACAAACTGACATATAGTACCTAAACCTAACCCACATCCAGATGACCTAGAAAGATGAAATTTGAAATCCAGCACGGTAATTGTGAATAAATGTAGGAAAAAATCAGAAAATAAAAAAAAGTCAAAAAAAAAGGGGTGTCCCCATACAAACTGACATATAGTACCTAAACCTAACCTACTTCCAGATGACCTAGAAAAATGAAATTTGAAATCCAGCTTCGTCATTGTGTGTAAGCGTAGGAAAAAATCAGAAAATAAAAAAAAGTCAAAAAATAAGGGGTGTCCCCATACAAACTGACAAATAGTACAAAAACTTAACCTACTTCCAGATGACCTGGAAGGATGAAATTTGGAATCCAGCTCGGTAACTGTGTGTAAGCGTAGGAAAAAATCAGAAAATAAAAAAAAGTCAAAAAATAAGGGGTGTCCCCATACAAACTGACACATAGTACCTAAACCTAACTTACTTCCAGATGACCTAGAAAGATGAAATTTGGAATCCAGCACGGTAATTGTGTCTTTACGTAGGAAAAAATCAGAAAATAAAAAAAGTAAAAAAATAAGGGGTTTCCCCATACAAACTGACATATAGTACCTAAACCTAACCCACATCCAGATGACCTAGAAAGATGAAATTTGAAATCCAGCACGGTAATTGTGTGTAAATGTAGGAAAAAATCAGAAAATAAAAAAAAAGTCAAAAAAAGGGGTGTCCCCATACAAACTGACATATAGTACCTAAGCCTAACCTACTTCCAGATGACCTAGAAAAATGAAATTTGAAATCCAGCTTCGTCATTGTGTGTAAGCGTAGGAAAAAATCAGAAAATAAAAAAAAGTCAAAAAATAAGGGGTGTCCCCATACAAACTGACATATAGTACAAAAACCTAACCTACTTCCAGATGACCTGGAAGGATGAAATTTGGAATCCAGCTCGGTAACTGTGTGTAAGCGTAGGAAAAAATCAAAAAACAAAGAAAAGTAAAAAAATAAGGGGTGTTCCCATTCAAACTGAAATATAGTACCTAAATCTAACCTACTTCCAGATGACCTAGAAAGACGAAATTTGAAATCCAGCTCGGTAATTGTGTGTAAGCGTAGTAAAAAATCAGAAAATAAAAAAAAAGTCAAAAAATAAGGGGTGTCCCCATACAAACTGACACATAGTACCTAAACCTAACCTACTTCCAGATGACCTAGAAAGATGAAATTTGAAATCCAGCACGGTAATTGTGTGTAAATGTAGGAAAAAATCAGAAAATAAAAAAGTAAAAAAATAAGGGTGTCCCCATACAAACTGACATATGAAATGAAATGAAATTCTTTATTTCACATAGGCTTAGATATAAGCTCTCATGAAATGTCGAGAATATAGTACCTAAACCTAACCTACTTCCAGATGACCTAGAAAGATGAAATTTGAAATCCAGCACGGTAATTGTGTGTAAGCGTAGTAAAAAATCAGAAAATAAAAAAAAGTCAAAAAATAAGGGGTGTCCCCATACAAACTGACATATAGTACCTAAACTTAACCTACTTCCAGATGACCTAGAAGGATGAAATTTGGAATCCAGCTCGTTAATTGTGTGTAAACGTAGGAAAAAATAAAAAAATAAAAAAGTCAAAAAAAAAAAATAAGCGGTGTCCTCATACAAAAAACTTGTAATACGCGCTAAAAAACCAGGTTCTTCGTGCCTTAACCAATAATAGTATAAAAGTGAAGTACATATATATGAGATTTGAATGAATAAATAAATACTTTATACAACTCGTTCGCTATAAGTTTGCCGCTGTCAACTGTCACGCGTTTAGCGTTGTCTCAGCCACTCATTTCTAGTTCCAGTAAGAAAACGCTATACTGACATCATTTGACAGCAGCAAACTTATGTTGTACTAGCTGACCCGGCGAACTTCGTTCCGTCTAACAGTTGATTCTTTAATTTGGACATTGCAACATTAGGTACTTTATTTTTCTATTTTATTTATTATCACTATTATCTCTAACATTCAAGACAGTGTAGAAAATAGTATAAAAAAGAAAACCACGCAGCGGAAACGCAAGAAAAAGCTTTAAACTCAATACCTGCCTAGTTTTCTTTACAAAAAGTAATGATATCTCACCAAAAACATAAATGTAAAAAAGGAGAGCCAAGTTCGAGAGCCGCAAAAAGAATGGAGATCAAAATGAGTGCCAAGTTCTATGTAAAATCGAAATTTGTATTTATAGGAACAAAAAAACAATATGAACAATTATTAAACTCTATTTCTTTGCTTTATTGGATACCTATAACAATTGCTGTTATTCAAAAATGTGTGATCTTAAAATAGGTTAGATTTGACTTGGCGAGTTTTTATCTGAATTAAAATGTTGTATAACTTTATAAAATGACCGATGTAATGAAAACTGGCCAAGTCAAATCTTACCTATTTTAAGATCTCACATTTTTGAATAACAACAATTGTTATAGGTATCCAATAAAGCAAAGAAATAGAGTTTAATAATTGTTCATATTGTTTTTTTGTTCCTATAAATACAAATTTCGATTTTACATAGAACTTGGCACTCATTTTGATCTCCATTCTTTTTGCGGCTCTCGAACTTGGCTCTCCTTTTTTACATTTATGTTTTTGGTGGGATTCGGTATTACACCCGCAGTCCATAGATTTACAAGCCAATGGACGCGGCGCAAAAAAGTCGCAATGTGGAGAAACCGGGCAGCGGGCACGCTCCCGCAAGGCTCGATTACCTAAATTGGCGTATTGAGAAACTCGTTAGAAGAGGTAGTTTTTGTGGCCGCCACGCAGATTTCTATTGAACTGCGGTTGCATTCCTGCGTCGTACGATCCCTTCTGCCAATGGCGGCGCGGCGATGGCATTCTCATCGGCAGACATACTGGCGGTGTCAGTTTGCAACTTAGAGCCAACTTAGGCTAAAAAGTAGTTGGTTATATTTCAGCTGTCCACACGATGGCTTGATAAAAGCCATCAGTGTGGACAGCTGAAATATAACTACTTTATTCATATAAAGGCCTAACATACAATAAATATGTATCTCTTTAGGACGGAGAAAAATATTTTAAATCCCCGATCTTTTCAAGTGGCTACAAATAATTTATACTAAGTATATATAGATTTCTATAGTATACCTAAATTATTTTTGCCTTGGTCTTTCTCTCAATTTATCATGCGATACAAAAACATATATCTGAAAGTTAGTTTTCGTATCGTTTCTGGCTTAAATGTATTTTTGTCGCATTTTTTATTATTATTTCGAACTGTGATAATGGCGATTCGATGCAACTCATGGCTGTAATTACTTTGAGAAAATACACTTTGAGAAAACAGTAAGCAGAACAGATTATTATGGTTTTTTTTGCTTCAAGGAAACTGCTACTTGAAAAGAATCTGCATGGTCCAATATGCAGGAATACTGCCCACATGACACACCACACACAATTCTTCCAACACTTTCTTCGACGCACGTTTCGTTCCGATACCGGGACATCCTCAGGAGAGGTTGACTCCGACCAGGTGTGAGTCGGACTCGCCCACCAAGGGTATAAAATAAAGTAAAACGTGAAAGGAATCACTCTTGTTCATTGAATTTACGAGTCAACTATTCCAAATTTCATATCGATATCTTTAATAGTTACTGAAATAATGGGTCGTGACAGACAGACGGACAGACGAACAACAAACTGATTTTATAAGGGTTCCGTTTTTTATCGTTTGAGGTACGGAACCCTAAAACTATGGGTGCACACTTAATCTGCGCAGGAGAACCGTCAAGCAGGCTGCAGACCGTTCGTCCCTTTCACCTTGATGCATTAAATCAACTCGCGTCATGTTTATTACTGCGTAGGCGCACAGGTGATAGATTTTGCCACCACCAAGGATTTAATTAACTTTCTTTATTCAGAAGTTAATTTAATTACGGCAAATCGTTTACCCGCTCGTAGTATCATTTCCATACTAAGTCAGACTGGAATTCTATGGGTACAACCGAAACCGTGAGCACAGATTATTTAAAATAGTGTCGTGAATATAGGTGATAGAGTTATTACTGGCTAAATTTTAGCTTAAACTTTAGGTAAATAGAAATTTTCCCGTGGAAACCGTAGCCTCACTAGCCAGTGACCAGTGTACACTTTTTTATGCCTAAAATCCTTACATTTTAGTATTGCATAAATGCATACTTATCACTTTATACTTTAGACTGTAATTTGACAACCCAATGGCGTAGCGGTAGCGACCCTGCCGTCTGCGTCAAAGGTGGGTTCGTGGTTTCGATTCCCACTACTGGAAAATATTTGTGTGATTAGCATGACTTTTTTCAAGTGTCTGGGTATTATTTATGTATATTAAATATTATGTATCTTTATCAGTTAAATAGTACCCAATGTTGAGTTTTTTTGCGTGTCACAGAATTCTTTCCTAACGGTGATGTAAATAAATTACAACAGAATTAATGAAGGCGCCATATCGATAAAATGATAATAAAAAATTCACTACAGTATCCAAATTGAGTAAATGAAATGATTACGCGGTGCAAATCCGGTTTTAAGTCAATATCTTTATATGTAAGGTGTTTAATTAGTTTAAATATCTATATCTATATTATGTATATTGTATTCTTGTAGTGTTTCGCTTTAAAATCATTTTAAATGTAGCTTGTATCTACCTACTACCACTTTTAAGTAAGGTCTATATTAAATCAGTCTTGATGTAGGTGACTAAAATGCCTTCGCCAGCTGAGCGTGAAACTTAGGAGCAATGCGATTCACCTCACCAAATAATGTACCCTACCTACTCAGCTTATGGAATTTACATGATATTATTTAGGATATCAGACCTAAAATCTGTGATCAGACCGTTCATATTTTAAACTCGTACCCATACTTACTTAGGTACATGCATTTTTTTGTGCAAACTAAATATACATATTATATATCAATTGCGTAGCGGTGAAGAAGAATATTTTGAGCACAGATTTTGAGGAAATCTGCGTAGGTACCCGATAGGTCAGCACAATGTTCAAATCATTAGTACAATAACTGGGTGACCGAGCTTCGCTCGGTAGTTTAACTACTGGCCAGGGCAGCAAGAGTCATATTTTATTTTTGGTAAATTCGACATTTTCTAAAAATGAATCCTAGCTCGATCGATTTATCGCCCCGAAAACCCCCGGTACAACAAATGTCATGAAATTCGTTCGAGCTGTTTCCGAGATTCAGATATATACATATTATATACAAGAATTGCTCGTATACCTATGTGCTAAGCCCACTAATCGAAAATTGGGCTGCGTGGTGCTGTGATCAAACCCCTCTCATTCTAAAAGGAGACTCATGGCCATTATTAGGACAAAAAAGAGGTTAAAAGATATTTACATAGAGAATTAATAAATTGATTTAGAATACTATAATACAGTCTCAACTTGACTTGACAACATTGACTCTATACATTTACATGTTGCGTTTCTGTGATTATCAGTCTTCAATATACCAGAAACCTCCGAGAGGTTTCTGGTATTTTTTATTTAATCCTGTATAATGAGTATTATTATTATTATTTTAGATAAATTTTCCCAGTCTCCACCACGACTGACGCTTTTTGCGCGCGTCGCATTGTTTTACCTAAAGTTACCTGAATGTTTTAAATAGTAATTGTAATAGCTTTCAATGACAATGGCTCTTAATTTGCTGTGACGCAGTTCGTTGACCAGCTCATTGAAGAAGAGGAGTAAGGAGGAAGGACCACGAACGGTGTCGAGTCGATTTGATACGGTAAGGCAAAGATTTAAATGATGATCTCCACGATTTCGTCTAGTGTGCGACATATCACTCTGTCTGTCACATACACACAAGACGTTAGTACATAGTATCTCTATGGTTACAAGTTAGTGAAGTAAAAATACAGGTATAAGGAACGACCTCAGACTACATTAAATAATTGGGAACGACGTTTTGGATGTGCGCAATGTAGGCTTAGGGCCCATATTGCGATTTAAATCTTTGCGGTGATATAAGTGTTCTAATATAAGTAAGTATATCAACATAACATCATCAACTTTTGAGGAGTTAGTGTGTCTATCCACCCCTATGCCTAATCACTAGATAGGAATGTTTATTCGCCCTTATGCCTAATAAAACCCTTGACCAAACCTCCCTTATTCTGAGAGGAGACCCAGCGCCCAACAGTCGGATATTAAAGGGGTTGAGGAGTTGAATAATGTCCTATCTGGATATAGGTATATTTTATCTGGAAAATTGTAAGTTTAGTTTTGTAAAAAAATTACGGACGCAAATATAGGTTGGTTTGGTACTATAAATATTTGATATTGAAGATCAATTATTCTGAGATGGCCACGACATACTTTATATGTATATTATAAGAAAAGTATAAAGAGGAGTTTACAGTTAATAGTTTATTCAATGAATTGCGAAAACAATGGCACTATACCATATCACATTTCTTATGCATATTAGATATGAATATAGGCGTGAACCATCTATATACTCATGCGGAAATTATAGAAACAGTGCATTCCGATATATTTCCATTGACTGGTATGCAGTAGTATTGTGCTTTATTAAATACAATCCTTCATAATTCTATTCATTTACAAGCATTCACAAGGATTTAATAGATTCCCACACAATCGCGTGCAAAACGTTTTTTTTTTTAAATAAAGTAATATTTAATGTGGCAGTAAAAATAATTATTACAATCAATTGTACCACTTCCTTATTTATGAAATATAAAGTCGATGCAACATTTTAATCTAAGTCTCACCATAAGCACGCACTTGTATATTTCCGTTTATAAATCCAGCGCAAAACCGTTTTCCATGATTATAGGTCTTAATCTTAATCCATAAAAGCTCAGTCTAAATTTGAAAAGGCATTATTTACCGAAAATCCATAGTTCCATCCACAATGACGCGCCCCGCTCTGTCAAACTCTACATATAAGTACGTAATACGAATCGAATGAAACAGAAGCAATTTTGAAAGAGTAGGGAGAGTCTTCGTGGATTTGTTTTCTATTATACGCTACCTAAAAAGCATAGAGGTCCAAGAGGAGCCGTCGCTACTCGCTACACAATTTTTCACACTAGCATCTGCACACAAATTTCAAATTGATACACTCACACTACAAGAAAAAGTTGCCGCACTCACGGAGCTGTCGTTGTTAGGAAGGGCTCTATCTAGTTGGAGCGCGAGGGACTACCTTATAAATTTATGCTGTAAAGAACCAGTGTCCACATGCAGGAACAAGCCAAGCCTCTACTAGACCTCCCACTCAAGCACGAAAGCAAAGTTCCCCCCACACACACGTCCCGACATCGGGACTTCCTCAGAAATCAACATCCATGCTTTATTTTGATTTGTAAAATAAAATATGAAGATTTCTACCTAATAAGGTATATTCAGCCTATAATAATAATAGGCTCGACATAATAATAGGATTGTTAAATCTACATTGCTCTTGCCTATACCTACCATTTAGATACGTATCTAAACTAATTAGGTGCTTGTAAGAATAATTCTACAGATTGAAAAAACTGAAACCGACAACTTTCGCAACTTGGCCTTCCTACGTTTTTATCTTCATGTTTTATTTTAACTTTATCTAAGTACTCACTTACTTAATGTTGGCAGTTTCAGCATACGGCCTCATTCACGATTCAGTTAGAACCGATTTATTTATTTCTTAAATCTTTTTATAGGTACTTATTTGCATTGATTGATTAAGATAGGTTTGTCAGTCAATTTGCGCAATTCTATAATTGAAAAAAGCAGACAAGTGCGAGTTGGACTCGCCCATGAAGGGTTCCGTTATCCGTAGCAGCAAGTAACATAATAATATAAAAGTTCTTGTAGTAAGTGAGAAAATCCCTTAACGGCGGTTCCCAATATTCAATCTATCCATGGTTTGCCTTACTAGAGGTAGAAATTTGACATAACTTATATGGAGCTTATGTCACATTGATATCTTTAGTAGGGCAAATGGAAGATAGATAGAATATTGGGAACCGGCATAAATGT
Organism: Coenonympha glycerion; assembly: GCA_963855885.1. Lineage (NCBI taxonomy): Eukaryota > Metazoa > Arthropoda > Insecta > Lepidoptera > Nymphalidae > Coenonympha > Coenonympha glycerion. Next base: position 10,155,221 of record OY979639.1, read on the forward strand.
ATGATTTTTACCCTTCAAAATGTGAATTTCGGAAATCCCGTTCTTAGTGCACCTTCATGACGTAATATCAACCTAGGTACCAAATCTCAGATCTCTACAACTTTAAGTTCTAATGATTTAAGACTTATTTCTTTGTGTTATATCGTGGTATGTACCCGTTCTAAACAAACAACTTTAAGTTCTTCCGGAGTAGCTGGAACAACGAAGAAAATTTAACTTTTGTATGGGAAAATCTTTTAAATGTATGATTTTTACCCTTTAAAATGTGAATTTCGGAAATCCCGTTCTTAGTGCACCTTCATGACTTAATATCAACCTTGGTACCAAATTTCAGATCTCTACGACTTTTAGTTTTTCCGGAGTAGCTGGAACAACGAAGAAAATTTTAATTCTGTATGGGAAAATCCCTTAAATGTATGATTTTTAGCCGTTAAAATGTGAATTTCTTAGTGCACCTTCATGACCTTATATAGATCTAGGTACCAAATTTCAGATTTCTTCGACTTTTGGTTTTTCCGGAATAGCTGGAACAATGAAAAAAAAATCACTTTTGTATGGGAAAATAGTTTAAATGACTCCTAAAGAAAAAAATTTTTACTAGATATCGTTCAAACCAATTTTCGGTGGAAGTTTGCATGGTAATGTACATAATGTATTTTTTTTTCAGTTTTATCATTCTCTTATTTTAGAAATTAGAGGGGGGGTCACACATTTTGCCACTTTGGAAGTGTCTCTCGCGCAAACTATTCAGTTTACATACTAAACTATTCAGTTTTTTATGACATTAGAAACCTCAATATAGTTTTTGAAGACCTATCCATAGATACCCCATACTTATAGGTTTGATGAAAAAAAAATTTTGAGTTTCAGTTCTAAGTATGGGAAACCCCAAAAATTTATTGTTTTTATTCTAGTTTTTTGTGAAAATCTTAATGCGGTTCACAAAATACATCTACTTAAGTTCAAGTTTCAAGAGTATAGTCGTTACAGTTTCGAAAAAAAGTGGCTGTGACATACGGACGTACAGACAGACAGACATGACGAATCTATAAGGGTTCCGTTTTTTGCCATTTGACTACGGAACCCTAAAAAGGAAAATGGGATATAGGTACATATAATATTACAATCCACGATGACGCGCCCACTCTGTCAATCTCCATGCGATTCGAAATTAAACACAATTTTGACAGAGTGGGTGAGTCTTCTTGGATTGAAATACCTATAGGTACGGTAGGTACGTCTTTTATAATAAGGAAAGAAACTTTCTTTTTTTCTTAAATATGAATAAAATCACTGGACCGTGAATTAAACCGTGTTAATCTTACTCGTAAAATTGCAAAAATTAGGGGCAGATACAATTATAATATTTAAACAGTTGACAAGGCTGATGTTCAGCTGTGCTATTCTACAAAATGAAATAGCTGCCAGACAGCTGCCAACCCGAATATGGCATGCAAAATTGTACTCTATTACAACTGACAAATTCATCGATGCAGAGATGTACGCTCGTCGCTGTTTTGCAGAATAGCACGGCAGGATAAATATCTATCTTATAAACACTGTATTTTACTTTAATCTCCATTACTTAAATGTTTAATAATTTAAATGATTTTTTTTTATTGAAGTTTTGTGTGCAAGTAAATTTATGTTATGTAAAATTATTTTTGTAAACAATAACGTATTATTTTTAACAAATAGAATAAGCATAAAAAATCAGCCAAGAAAGAGTCGAACTCGCACACGAAGGGCTCCCTACTATTATGTAGGATCGGCAAAAAAATTCAGCACATTTGTTATAATAATTACCTATAGGAGCCCTTAAATATTTATATTTTTACTAGCAGAAACCCGCGGCTTCGCACGCGTAAATTTTAGTTTTAACTTAAAAAAAATAGTTTAAACTTAAAAAAAAAAATTAGTTCTCTACGGGAACCCTTTGTGTTAATTTACATGAAATGTATCTTCATTTCAACTCTAAACCAAAAATTTTCAGTAATTGCGGTGTGAACAAAAAATTCTCTCCCGCATGAATATCTCTTTTTCCCTATTATCACGAAAACAACGAATTTTCCAGAGAAAAAAGTAGTTGATTCTAGGATATAATCTATCTCTATTCCAAATTTCAGCCCAATCGATTCAGTAGTTGCGGCGTGAATAATTTTTTGCGCGTGAATTTCGGTTTTTAACTAATCCCACGGGAACCTTGAATTTTTTCGAGATAAAATGTAGCTTATATGTTAATCCAGGATATAATTTATCTCCATTTCAAATTTGAGCTAAATCGGTTCAGTAGTTGCGGCGTGAACGAATATTTTTCCCCCGTGGATTTCTGTTTTTCACTATGATCATACTCGTAGAAGTCATGAAATTTTCCGAGATGAAAAGTAGCCTACGTATTAATTCTATCTTTTTTCCGAATTTCAGTCATATCAGTAATTACAGCGTGAAGTAGTATTTTTACCGCCTGAATATCAGTGTTTCAGTTTTCCCGCGGACACCATAGATTTTTCCGGGATGAAAAGTAGCTTTTGTATAAATCTAGGATATAATCTATCTCGATTCCAAATTACAGCCAAATCAGTTCAGTAATTACGGCATGAAGGAATATTTTTCACGCGTGGATTTCTGTTTTTCACTTTTATTATAGAAACCACGGAATTTTCCTGTATGAAAAGTAGGCTTTGTAATAATCCGGGATAAAATCTATCTCATTTCCGATTTTCAGTCATATCAATTCTGTAATTACATTGTAAAGTAGTATTTCTCGCGTGTGAACATCAATGTTTCAGGTTTCCCGCGAAACCATGGATTTTTCCGGGATGAAAAGTAGCCTTTATCCAGGATAAAAGTATCCAGGATACAATCTATCTTTATTCCGAATTTAAGCCATATCAGTTCAGTAATTACGGCGTGAAGTAATATTTTTCGCGTATGAATATCTGTTTTTCTTTTTTCCTACAAAAACCATGGATTTTTCCGGGATAAAAAGTAGCCTATTTATTAACCCAAGATATAATCTATCTAAGTTCCAAATTCCAGCCAAATCGGTTGTGCACTTGCGACAGTAAGATTTTTTTTTCGCGTTAATTTCGGTTTTTTACTAATCCCACGGGAACCATGAATTTTTTCGCGATGAAAAGTAGCCTTCGTATTAATCCAATATATAATCTATCTTTATTCATAATTTCAGCCATATCAGTTCAGTAATTACGGCGGGAAGTAGTATTTTTCCCACGTGAATATCTGTTTTTCCCTTCTCCTGCAAAATCCATGGATTCTTCCGGGATAAAAAGTACCTTATTTATTAACCCAGGATATATTCTATCTCCATTCCAAATTTCATCCAAATCGGTTGTGTACGTGCGGCGTGAGATTTTTTTTCCGCGAGAATTTCGGTTTTTAACTTATCCCACGGGAACAATGAATTTTTTCAGGATGAAAAGTAGCCTATGTGGTAATGCAAGATATAATATACCTCCATTCCAAATGTTAGCCAAATCGGTAAAGTAGTTGCGGCGTGAAGACGTATTTTAACTTGATAAAATCCAAACTTCGGACCCCCGTTTCACCCCCTTAGAGGGTGAATTTTGAAAAATCCTTTCTTAGTGCACCCCTAGACCTCACAAGGAACATGTGTGCGAAATTTGGAGTCTCTAGACCCAGCGGTTTGGGCTGTGCGTTGATATGTCAGTCAGTCAGTCAGTCAGTCAGTTTCTTCTTTTATATATTTAGATTTTAAGTAAATATAACTAATACCTACACCTCTTGCCATTATCAATAGATATCGAGTAAAAACCAAGAAATCTGGTTTTATATAGGTGGCCTTTTATACAGGTGTGGTATTATTTTGTTTTTGAGTTTTTTTTTGTTAAAGCGGCAACAGAAATACATCAAAGATCAGCAAAGATCAGTGAAACTTTCAGCTGCCTACTGAATTCCACATATTCCGTCTACTTTTAAATATTTAATACTTTAGCTATACAGTAAGAAACGTAAACTATAAAAAACAATTCACGTAATTTCAAACCCATGATTTTATCACGTTATGGTACTTTTCCATCTGTTAAAATAAATCTCAAATATACTCATCGTTTTTAAGCACTCGGCAGGTGTTTAATATTATATATATTTGTACTTAATCAAGTATCAATCATAACAGGTTTCAGGAATTTGCATTATTGCCTACTTTATCTTAACTACTTATAAATAAAATTCATTGTCGCTTCTCGTGCTCCTAATGTTGTTGTTTATGCTGTGTGTAAGCTGCATAAAACTTAATTTTATTCCCTAGTGAATATTTAAAGTATAATGTGTTAATTATTACTAGGTTCTAGTTATTTTGATTATAGCATAATATTTATATTTGTTGCAATTTATCAATTTGCTTTTTTTCTGGTTTATTTTAATATGTCTTCGTAATTTACGCGCATTTATAAAAGTTATTGGATTGTCTTTACTCGAATAAAATCGTGTCGGTATAGACACGATTTTATTACATTTCGAATAAAAACAATATTATTTTGCCTCTATCTTCATTGTATCTTTGAGTTGACAATCAACCCTCGATTCGGGTTGGAAATGAGCTACACTTATATTTTGTGATATTTTTTCATGCATCTATACAATTATAATATATCGTTCCCTTCTTTAAGCTTTCGGCTAATTAGGGCAATAAATCTACACGTGGGTCATTGTGTATTATGAATTATGATATCCACAAATATATTAACCATCGATTTAAATAATTATTATATTGTGTATGTATACTTACATTTCGACAAAAGTAACTGCCAGCCGGTCAACATATTGTTTGAGAACAAAAATTCACCACCAAATAAAATAAACACTAAAGTCAATGTTTAGGTCTCAGTAAAATACCTAATACTTACAATTAAAGTCTTATATTTATTTGACAAAAACTGTCCATACAGATAACACAAGCTTTCATTTATTTTAACGTTTGTTACGATCACGTAAACGTAAACGATATTTGGTTATAGTTCGTAATTCGCGCACGCGCTACGATTGCGCGCGAGTCTCGTCGGCGCGGCGCGGGCTTCGAGTCAAGCGTGCGCGCGCGCACCCAGCCTCTATATAGCCTGCGCAGTGTACCAATTACAGGGTAAACTTTAGCTTTAGCATCATCTTATCAGCTTGCGGACGTTCCCTAATCCCTATAGGACTTTAGCGGTGCAGAGGGCAATAGGGAAATTTCCCTCCAGGCAGGTGTTGTGCCTGGGGACCGCTTGTGATCCGAGCGTGTGACGTCAGAAGTTGTATTTATAGAACGTTCGTTGAATGCTCTGTCAGCGTGTGCTATTGCGCTAGTTACGCCATCTATCCTCAGCTATCGAAGACCGTTACAGGACGAAGGCCTTCCCCATCGAGGGCTACCATCAATCTATCCTCAGCCTTTCACATCCAGCCGCTTCCCGCCACCATTAAACTAGGATGTCATTGAGTGAAAATCCAACATGTTGAATGTTAGACCATATGAAATTCTTTTCAGATAGCTGATAATAGCAAGACTTTCTTTCTAGCTTCTTTTCTTTAATTTTCGTTAGGTATTTGTAATTCTATTGTTCAATGTTTACTATACAGTTCAAACGGAAACACTGAATCTAGACTCGGTGTTGACGCTCATTTGCATAAGTGTAAAAAACCTCAAATATTTTTCAAAAAAATTCTTTGATCGAGAAAATCAAAGTAAATTCAAAATGTTTCAATAATAGTTTAAGGCCACAAAATCATATCAAATGTTAACCGTTACTTTATTATTTTCTTAGACCTGAACCATCTTCTGTATATGAATTATTCAATCCTATCTGAAAATCCGTCGATTGAATCAATAAAAATAGTGATTGATTTCTCATGTATTTTTTTGATGTAAAATACCATTCACTTGGTCACTGAGTTGGTCACATTGAGCTAGTTTCCTTCTAATTTTATCGTTCGATATTTCTTCTTATTTGATATTTCTTACTTTTAATAATTCTTCTTTTTCTAAAGTTATGAACTCATTACCTCCATTTACCATTATTATGAAAACGTGAAGTAAAATTGAACAAAGTGCCAACTTAGCCACATGTTATGTCACTGACACCGCTCCGGGGCATATATTATTATTTGAAACCAGTTTATACGTAATCCTATACCTTTAAACGAGCAATTCTTGTATATATATTTCTATATAATCTGGGTCTCGGCAACGGCTCCAACGATTTTCATGAAATTTAGTATACAGGGGGTTTTGGGGGCGATAAATCGATCTAGCTAGGATTCATTTTTATAAAATGTCGAATTTACCAATAAAAAGATAATAAAAATATGACTTCTGCTGCCATCTATTAGCCAGTAGTTAAACTACCAGTAGTTAAACTACCGAGCGAAGCACTTCTGCTGCCATCTATTATCCAGTAGTTAAACTACCGAGCGAAGCTCGGTCAACCAGATATTTAATATTAATACAGCGGTCAAGTTTAATATACAGAAATATAACGCTTTGACTTAATTTACTATGTTGGAAGTGCATTCATTAGTATCTGTATCTTATCATTGATCTGGGTCCAGTCAAAAGTCTTTTCCTCGTGAATATACTGGTAATATATATAGGTACTTACTCGTATAAACTATCTGTTTCCCGCATGAATTTCCCGTATGAATTTTGGTTTATACATAATAACATAACCTATTAAAATGAGTCAACCTGTGTGGTACCCCGAACTTTTTTTACACGACTGCCCAAAAAGGAAGTATAATAATGGTTTAAGACATAAATTACAATGTTTTAGTTTGTTTATAAAAATACACAATATATACCCTTTTTTTTTACCGTGGGGAATCCTCATGGATACCCAGTCGCCCGGGGGAGCGGCTGGGTTATGCCGGACTCTTACCGGCTAAACCCCACGGTGTTTCCTCCTCGCACCGTATGACGGGAACACGGGAACGCTTGCGCAAATCTCCGCGAACCCGCCGGTGCCCGGCCGCTTGCGCAGCCCCTCCACGAGGTGAAGCATGGAGCTCCCCTCCAACAGCAAGGCCCGCCAGAAACACCTAAGCCGGCCTTACCTCCTCGGCGCCCATCCGTAAGGCGACGGACTCCCCCGGGACCGCCACCCAGGGGCCGTGGGCACGGGTAAGCCGATACCTGCGAAGCTTGCTCCTGCACTTCGCAGGCATCGACCTCCCATACCCCGCGGCGGATCTGATCTTTGGCTCCGCCGCAAACCACCAAACGGCCGCAGAGGACAGGGAGAACGGCAACGACACACCGACACTCCTCTTCCCCTGCGGCCCCGCCGCCGACGAATCTAACGGTGCGCCACCGTTTGGTCGCGGGAGATAGGGCGAGCGGCAACGACACACCGACACGCCTCTCCTCCCGCGACCCCTCCTGGCTGCAGGAGACAGAAAGCTCTGTCCCCCGCACCCCTCTTGGACGCATCCAGAGCGGGCCCATCTCCAGGCCCACTCCGAGCGTCCCCTCCTGGATTGCTTTTGGCTTCACCGTGGGGCCCAACCCAACCACGGCTACTGAGCCCCCCCATCGCGACAAGATTGGAATCCATCGGGGCGGACACAATATATACCCTCGTTTAAATAGGATTTCTCGGGAAGTTTTTCGTTTTTCTCGATTTATTTACGTCCATAGATTTATATGCCAATGTATCCAACCCAAAAATATTTCCAATTCGCAACAGTATAGTTCCGAATAGTTAGTCAAGCGCGTTCAAACAAACCAACTCTTCAGTTTTTAGTAGTAGCTGTTAGCTATTACTCCAATAACAACAAGCACCTAGTATATTTTATGCTTAGTACTTTTAACTTTTTGACGTTACCTCGTTAGTCGTTACATTTTCTATTACTTAGGTACCTAAACCTATACCTAAAACGTAAATAAAGAAAATTTATAAAAAAACAATTAATGTGTCTTTGTGTTCCGCGATGCATCTTTTTTATAGTTAAGTAGTTTGTTTAGTAGTGTGTACTCAAAACTGTTTAGTTTCCGTCTAAAACAGTTTCCTTACAATACACACATAACACAAGGAAGGATAGTTTTATAATTTAAGCTTGAACTGTAATGACCTTTTTCAAGTGTTGGTTTACTTAGATTTATTTTCTAGATAGATATGTAAAAGAACAGACAGATGTTCTGGTGGATTATGGAAAACATCTTAACTCATGATATAATATTAGTCATTGTAGAATTTAAAGTAGATAATTTTTGCAGGTGCTTGCAAACAGTCTTCTTATTTATTTCAAATCCAAGTAGAAAGGACGTCATTACTTTCATACGAATAATAATCGGAATATAAGGATGATAATTTTAAATAAGTATAATTTTCTACAATTTTAAAGTGTAGAAAAAATTATGTACAAAAATAAGGTAATAATATTTTTAAAAACAAAATATTGTTATGTTGTAGGTATATTTCCATTTTTTTATAATAAATTATTTTCGGCTTTTATTCAGAGTCATTAATTATATCAATATATTCAGAGTATTCTTGGAAAGAGTGTCCACCAATACGCATATTAAACATGTTAATGTGTTTAAGAAGTAAATATACATAAATATTGATATAATCATTGCAAGAAATAGGGTCATCACTTTAATTTTTTTATTAAATTTAGTTACATATATCAATAAACTTAACTTATAATATTTCTAAGATAAATAAGATAATAATGAGTTAAGAAAATAGAAAATGATACTACCAATCCTGCCATGGAGCCTACATTACTCAATCAGCTTGTAACAAATTTTGAAGTTACAAAATAATATTTCAATTTTATAGAGATTCAATTATTTTTAATTAGTTGTCAGTCAATCATCATTCCCTTTATTTATACAGGTTGGTTAAAAATTGTATCAAGTACATTAAATAAATACTCATCTCTACTATATAAAATAAGTCGGGTTTTCCTTCCTGACGCTATAACTCCAGAACGCACGAACCGATTTCCACGGTTTTGCATTCTTTGGAAAGGTCTCGGGCTCCGTGAGGTTTATTGCAAAGAAGATTTCTAGTTAAACATTTTTTAAATGCCCATATGAAGGGGCCAACCCTGTCCTGTGAATACGTACAGACAATATTTATACAAGTTATATTATTGATTTTGGAAGCCGGATTCAAACTAACTTCACAACACAAGGTTCGATGCTATTTGTGTTAGAGCACTCAGGTATCCTAAGCTCTATCACTTCCAAATACGCATTATGTTTTAGGTAGGTACTTATAGGTTAAAAGGTAGGTTAGGTACCTTAAAGGTACATTATAAAAACTATGTGTAGAGGATTGCTGTTGGCGAGATCTAATTATGTATGTCCGAGAGTTGCCGATCATATACCTAGGCAGATTATGGATGATAACCAAGTACTCGTACATATTATATGAAATTGCTAGGAATATAAAAAGAACCTATTGTATTTGCAATACTAAACTTACACATTAGCATAAATAGTACATATAATATAGTCCACTATATTATATGTACTATTTATGCTCTGATGTGAATTGTTAAATAATACCTATGATATGACTTGAGTACAGTGTGATTTGGTTGAATACAGTGTTATAGACATTTCATTCCATGAAGATGCGCCCCAGTCTGTCAAAATCGCTTACATTATTAGTTTCATTCGATTAATATGGAATTTGACAGAGTGGAGCGCGTCATCGTGGATTGAAAAATCTATACTTAGCTATTTCAAAAACATTACACTCCTTTTTTTGGGCAGTCGTGTAATAAGTAATTATCACATAAGCAAGATCACGAATCTCCAGTGCCTCCATCTTATACTTGGCAATATTAAAATATCTTGTATTCTCAGAATTATAATTACGAGTATTAGGCTAAAGTGTGCTAGCATATTTATACAAGAAATTCAAACGATAGTGGTAAATTTTTTCATAAATATTTTCTGGCTATCGTAATCGTAGATCTCATCTTGGCCTTGTTGGTACTGCGAAGTCGTTAGCACCACTTCGTCGTACTGTTAGATATATTTATTTCATTGTGTCTTATGCTTTAGTAACTAGAAAACATTAGTAACTTAACCGTGCAAACAAAGTTAATGCTTATAACGGGTGGCTAGTTCTATTTGCAAGGTAATAATTTATTTTAGTTCCCATTTTTTCCGTACTTTAAAATTGGGGAGGAGATTCTAGGAATTCCAATACCTAACACGACAGATTTATTCAGTCCCACTGTATACATATTGAAATAATAATATACGTCTTCGTGGACTGAAATGTCCATGATTTGAATATTAGATATACTTAGTTACGTTTATAATCATAGCTGCAGCAAAAATACCAAAACTGCATAGGCTTGTCAATTAATGAAAAAAATCAGGTTAAACTCTAAACTCGGTCGCTACTCCTATTACATCCTAGTAGGGGCATTAATAGGTACCTATACTTACTAGGTAATAAATATTCACAGCTTTACGATCGATGAATTTTAAGTACTTATTTAGAATCAATTAGGTACACTTGTCTGTTTCCACAGACCTTTTCCGTTAATAATTCTCTAATTAAAGCGGTTTTTGTAATTTTGAATTAAATTAAATTCTATCGTAAAATAAAAATCCTTGATACATTGTGACCATAATTTCGAATGCCCAATACCTACTCGGAAATCAAATAGAAAATGAGCCATAAGAGCAAAAACATACCGAGAAATTATTCATAATAATTCAACCTCAAAATTATTATTAATGTAACCCAGATATTCGAACTAACCTAGACGGCAATGATAACGTCAAAATTCTCCATTTAATAATACCAGCATATTCAAAGTGATAAATCACTGAAATCCATTCGACGACATCCTTAATGCAGATAGAGTTTTTCAATAAGTACTACTATTATACCTACGTAGTATCTTTTAACACTGTGCTACTACTATCTTTGCTATTAGTAAGTATTATTAACTACAAGTTTTCCAAATTTCATATCGATACCTTTAATAGTTACTGAAATAAAAGGTCGTGACAAACAGACAGAGAGACTCTTGGTATCACTTTTGTATGGAAAAATCGACCGTGGGCAATGACTTTAATAATATTTTTACACGATTTTACGGCTCTTAACTCACAGGTATTTGGTAGAGTTCGACCGAATCCCAAATTCCGGTGAGTTAAGCTGCGTGAACTTGAAAAAAAAACATGACTTATGAATTAATTTTAGAATTTTTAATTTTTTGAACTGTAAAGTTCAATTTACCGTGGCTATTCAAAGCAAAAACAACGAAAAAGAGAACAGAACAAGAGAAGAGAAGACAGAACAATACATAAAGATCATAATTTAACTACATGTAGGTAAAATATTGAATAATACTATACATAAAATATAATTGAATGAAGTAATTAAAACTAAGAATTAAAATACCTATCAAAATTTTTTAGGTTGTAGGTAGGCAGGGTGCCCATTATGCAGGCAGCATTGAATTGAAATAGTAGCAATTGAAATTCGTTGCGCGAGAAAGCTGCCCGCTCTAGGGTCACCTTTTGCCTCCCTAAGAGAACAAAATATTTAATTTCATCCCGGATTTTCATCGGTCCCACGGGGTTAAGGTTGGTGACAAATTCAATTTCAAACGGGCGGAACGCGTGCAAAAATCAGCTGTGCTATTCTACAAAATGAAATAGCTGCCAGACAGCTGCCAATCCGAATATGGCATGCAAAATTAAATAATGGCAGTGTTGACTTTATTACGTTTTACATAAGTAGCTTATGACATTTTAAATTAAATCTTAATCTGATCTTAATATAATCTTATTTTAAACTTATATATATATACTAGCTGTTGCCCGCGGCTCCGCCCGCGTGAATTACGTTTTTTTACATATACCGTAGAATTCCTTGATTTTCGCGGGATTCTGGTGTGATGTTGTACAGAAATCTGTTCTTACTTCGCACGGGTTATCTTGTGGTGATTTTGAAAACTCCTTTTTTTAATAAAAAATATAGTTATATTAATACGTAGTTGAAAGATCAAAAGGACGATTTTAACTGTCGATATTTCGACCCAATGGCACAGGTCGTGGTCACTACGTGACCACGACTTGTACCAATGTATCGAAATATCGACAGTTAAAATCGTCCTTTTCATTGTGATTTTTATTCTGAAACCACGAAATATGTCAAAAATTATTAAATCATGTGAAAAGTTGTACCTACTGGTGGTAGAAATCTTCTTTCAGAGTTCGGCCGGGTAGGTACCACTGGGATAAAATACTCTGCTAACAATATTCCCCAGCCCAACATAAGAGTCTGTTAAAAGTCTTTGCTTCATCTCAATACAATCCCAAGTATCAGAATGGGCAATGGCTATATATTTCTTTACGTATAAAAAGACCTATGACGGTCAATCAGTTAGGACCAGTTAAGACCTAAGAGTTAAAAATATTTGTGAACCATTATTTTACTCTTTCCATGTTGCTTTTGTTGGTTTTGATTTTTCCATGTTGTTTTTGATAAAAAAAGACGTGGCACTCTGGGACTCAGGCCTCCGACCAGATGGACTGACCGCTGACGACATTAAAAGAGTCGCAGGAAGGCGCTGGATACAGTTAGCGCAGGACCGTGCGGGCTGGAAATCATTGCAGGAGGCCTTTGTCCAGCAGTGGACGTCCGTCGGCTGAAACGAACGACGAACGAACGAACTCTGGGAATGTCCACAAAAGTGAAAACTTTGATCTGTTCATCTCTCAACAGTGCCATCTTAATATAAAGTCAAGGAACAGTACATTACATGACAATTAATTATTATTAACAAAAATTCGGTAGTAGGTACCTCTCGCCAAGTTTTACATTCAAGTTCCACATAATTTGTAGAGATGGCGCGATACGGTATAACGTGGTGATAAATTCATGATTTTTGTTCACCCTAAAAGTGAAAAATCTTAAACCATACAAAATCTTCTGCTAAGCATATTTATTTACGGCTGTAAGGGTACTCCAGTCTGACTTGAGCCCTTACGTGCTTGTCCATTCCGAGTTTCAAGTCACCTACTTGAACTCATCGATAAAGGTTCTGATGTCTATAATTTCTGAACTACAAAAGTGATGATGATAAAATTTATACGGAATAATCTTTAAAGAACCTCCTTTCTAACAAAAAAAGAATGAATGAAATCGGACAACGGGTTAATGAATTATAACTAAATACACATTTTGACTTTGATGCCGTCTTCCAGGGAAACCATGATGAATTCCGGGACAAAAAGTATCCTATGTCCTACCTCGGGGTATGAACTATAATCATGTCAAGTTTCATTTAAATCCATCCAGCGGATTAGCCGTGATGCGCGGTCGTGAAACAGACAGACAGACAGACAGACAGACAGACAAAAATTAAACAAATTACAGTTTTGGCTTCAGTATCGACTAAATAGTGTCCTCCAACAAAAATTTTCAAAATATCTTCAATGTACAGAATTCGACCCTTTACAGTTTTATTATAAGTATAGATGACATTTATATTAACACAGCTATTTAATTTAAATTTTATTTTTATTTGAAAATTAGATATTTTATTATTATTATTTTTGTAATGTATAGACAATAACGTTTTGAAATAAATGTATAAAATTGTGATGGCAGGGGATCAAAATTTGTATTGCTATGCCCTGACAGGGTTCTATGTGCACTGTATTGCATGTACTAGTACACATGATGCAATGTAAAATAAATAAATAAATAAATATACTCTATTACAACTGACAAATTCATAGATGCATAGATGTACGCTCGTCGCTGTTTTGCAGAATAGCACGGCTGTACATAATATAGAGTTATAGCACAAGTTGTACGTGGACAAATTGCAAGGAACTGGCAGTGAGTAGAAACACCTATAAATTATGCTGCTATGCCACTAATCCAGCCTTTTCTGATACGCAGGTTGGCAATTAATGGTTCTCCCAGTTAGCTCCATAATCAGCGGCTAGGCGCGGCAAACTGTCTGGCTGCTTTACCGCCGCCTGTGGAACTGGTTTACACTCGATTGTAATTTTCCGAGATGTGATCCAATCAAGTCGTTGCGATCACAACTAGAAAATTATACCGGTATTTAGATGTGCTTTTAATTTTATGCAAATATATCCTTTACGTAATTATACCTAATCAATGACACTTGTCGCTTCACACTCGTGAATTTCGGGTTTTCGCAAATCCCGTGGGAACCATTGATTTTCCGGGATAAATGTACTTAAGTATGTGTTAATTCTGCATATAATCTATCTTTTATTAGAACTAGCTGTTGCCCGCGGCTCCGCCCGCGTGAATTACGATTTTTTTACATAATATACCTTCCTACTGGAATTCCTTGATTTTTCGCGGGATTCTGGTGTGATGTTGTACAGAAACCTGTTCTTACTTTGCACGGGTTATCTTGTGGTGATTTTGAAAACTCCTTTTTCTTAATAATAATATAAAGTTTCATTAATACGTAGTTGAAAGATCAAAAGGACGATTTTAACTGTCGATATTTCGACCCAGTGGCACAGGTCGTGGTCACTACGTGACCACGACTTGTACCAATGTATCGAAATATCGACAGTTAAAATCGTCCTTTTAATTGTGATTTTTATTCTGAAATCACGAAATATGTCAAAAATTATTAAACCATGTGAAAAGTTGTACTGGTGGTAGAACTCTTCTTTCAGAGTTCGGCCGGGTAGGTACCACTGGGATAAATTACTCTACTAACAATATTCCCCAGCCCAACATAATATAAGAGTCTTTTAAAAATCTTTGCTTCATCTCAATACAATCCAAAACATCAGAATGGGCAAGGGCTATATATTTCTTTACGTATTAAAAGACCTTAGATGACAGTCAGTCGGTTAGGATCGATAAAACCTAAGAGTTAAAAATATTTGTGAACCATTATCTTACCCTTTCCATATTGCGGATGATAAAGTTTAAATCTGTTCATGTGTTAACAGTGCCATCTTAATATAAAGTCAGGAAACAGTAAATAGCATGACAGTTAATTTTTATTTAAAAAAATTCGTTAGTACCTAGCTCAGAGTTTTACATTCAAGTTCCACATAAATTGTAGAGATGGCGCTATACGGTATAACGTAGCGATAACGCCAGTTACATGATTTTTGTTCACCCTAAAAGTGAAAAATTTTAAACCGTACAAAATCTCCTTCTAAGCCTATTTATTTACGGCTGTAAGGGTACTCCAGCCTTACTTGAGCCCTACGTCCTAGCCCTAGGTTCTTTGTGCATTCCGAGTTTCAAGTCACCTACCTACTTGAACTTAAAGGTTCTGATGTCTGTAATTTCTGAACTACAAAAGTGATGATGATACGATTTGTATGGAATGATTTGTAAAGAACCACCTTTCAAACAAAAAAAGAATGAATGGAATCGGACAACGCGTTAATGAATTATAACTAAAAAACGTTTGGACTTTGATGCCGTCTTCCAGGGAAACCATGATGAATTTCGGGACAAAAAGTATCCTATGTCCTACCTCGGGGTATGAACTATAATCATGTCAAGTTTCATTTAAATCCATCCAGCGGATTAGCCGTGATGCCCGGTCGTGAAACAGACAGACAGACAGACAGACAGACAGACAGACAGACAGACAGACAGACAGACAGACAGACAGACAGACAGACAGACAAAAATGAAACAAATTACAGTTTTGGCTTCAGTATTGACTAAATAGTGTCCTCCAACAAAAATTTTTAAAATATCTTCAATGTACAGAATTCGACCCTTTACAGTTTTATTATAAGTATAGATACAGTTTTATTATAAGTATAGATTTCAGCCAAATTCCTCAAGTAGTTTCGATAATCAAGAGTAAAAACATACACAGACAACTGAGGGACGAATTTTAAAATCGTTTTTACCGGAGAATAATATTTTCATATATTTTCCTTGCCGGAAGCCTATTTCTACTAATAATTTAGGACTTGATTGCTATTCGCTTGCTTGCCATGTGACCGTTTGTGGCAGATTTTTTCTACTATTTGGGTAGATTTGGCTCCTAAATATCTCTGGCACAATAAGCTGACGATGGTAAAACGTGGTATAGTACCTTCTGCTTGAACAGTACTTATACAGTTCAGCAATTGAGTCGGCAGATATTTTTGCCGGTGTTGGGCAGATTCGCCATTTTTTAAATGGTCACACTGCTTGCTTACTTGCATAATATAGGTACCTACCATAAGGGATAAGTATAAATTTACAATAGGATCATTATAGGAACGCGAATATAAAATCATAGTTGACCTTCTTTTTGCAATTTGTCTATGCAGCGTGGCCAAGGACGGCGATTTTCTTATTTATTTTAATTTAATAACACGGAAATATACTTTTTTAAACATGAACGTGAACTACAGACAATAAATATACTTACCAAGAAAAAAGTAATTGTGTTTTTGATTCCGTTTCTTTTTGTGTTGCGGTACAGTACCTGGACGACCGTTGTTTATTTTTTTTAATTTACCTTTTTATGAGTTATTTACCTAGTTATTTAGAAAAACTTACACTTAAAGTGAAACCTTCCCCTAGATTGTGTAAGGAAAACATATTCATTGTTATCGTAATCTCTTACAAGTTTTGCACGCTGATTGATTCCCTGATTTACGTCAGCCAATCAAAGGGCAGAATTTACTAACGATTACGATAACGACGAATACGTTTTTCTTACGCAGTCAGACTTTTGATCTGAATTCTGAATTAAGAATTTTATCAAAGTCATAAGACCGTTTCCGACCGAGACAACTCATAACTATGCTGACCTGGTATTTTGTACCATACCCACCTACCTAATGCATAAAAATTAAAAATCTATATTGATTCAATATTATCAACGGTAAATAATAATAAATAACAATTAATTCAAAACATTCTATCAATTTTACTAGCATTAATAAAATGATCAACCTATTAAATTATTACATTTACGATGATGATGATGATGATATATCTCGAGTCACTGGAGCCATTATGAAAGTGCATTATCAGGGGGCACGGCAGTGCCCCCGCCAAAGTCAAAGCGCGAAGCAAAACTGCCGTACCATCTTTACAGGAACCATTTCGCCGCATTTTCGGGCTCCTATTTGAGAACCTCTGGATAAGACCAGAACGCTGAAATTTTCGCTATCCAGTAAGCTATAATCACATACTTAAAACCCAAAATTTCAAGTCTGTAGGTCATATAGTTCCGAAGTTATGCGAAAGCAAAGTTTCGCATTTTCGACACTGACTGACTGACTGACTCACTCATGATCATCAAAATAGAACTAGTACTTCCCATAAACTCAGAGAGCTGAAATTTGGTACAGAGTTAGGGTTTAATGGCCACATAAAGGGAAAACTATAAAAACTAGGATAATCGAAGATCTGGAGTACCTGGTGATCACTGCATTAATAACTTTGTAATTCCATATAAATTATATGAGATTACAAAGTTATTTATGCAGTTAATGTATCTAGAAAAACGGACAGAAATATTTTGTAATATTTTGAAGTTTCTACAAAAAGAAGTGAAATCCCACCAAAAACATTCTGTAAAAAACTAGCCAAAGTCAAAATGGAGCTGCTTGTTTATCTCTAAAAAGTACTGAAATCTAGACAAAGTCGTGCCAAGTCTAAGGTTCCTTACTGCGATTTCTTTATTATTATAGTTAATGATGTGTGACTTGGCCGTTGAAGACCAAGAACCGCTACTCATTGACGATGAATTCTGGCGACAGATTGGTGAAATGGTGTCATGGAGCACCTGGTTTGAACCCTTGTGTACCCTTCAACGGCCAAGTCACGCAACATTAACTATAATAATAAAGAAATCGCAGTAAGGAACCTTAGACTTGGCACGACTTTGTCTAGATTTCAGTACTTTTTAGAGATAAACAAGCAGCTCCATTTTGACTTTGGCTAGTTTTTTACAGAATGTTTTTGGTGGGATTAACATTGACTTGCTCATACTTTATCGCTTTACTAGTTTTATCTACAACTTAAGGTCAAGTTCATTGCTATTTGCTATCAGCCCAGTGAATATAAAAGCCCAGTCAAATTAATTAATTAATTTTTTTTGGATGTATTTGATGTTTTGGATGTTTGTTCTGTTGAACCGATTTGAATGTACATCACTGGTGCCCTGGATTTTACTTGTGTATTGCCGACTTTTAAGTTCGGAAAATTCACGATTTCTGCTGCGAGAATCCAAGCAAGCAAAGCCGTTGAAAAAAATTATTAATTTGAATTCACACAAACATAAGTTCATCACATTTTTTTAATTTACTGACAATATAAAATTCTTAGAAATTCGCAATAAGTAGTGTTTCAATACGTAGATAGAGCTAAGTACTGCGCAGTATTTAAATTACGCAATTCGCAAAAAAGAACGTATTTCGGTATTATTTTTATGTCCTACCAATAGTCTATTATTAAAAGCTATCCTCAATCATTTGTTTTATTGTCTACGAAATCTTCAAAATCGTAATTATAAATTAAAACTTGACAAGGAATTTAAGTAGAATACTTAATTAATATAAGCTTTAAAAGCGTAATTGTTTGGCACAAAGCTTCGCTTTAAAAGCAAGTGAAATACCTAATTGTTAGCTGCGCTTACTTCGTACTGCACAGTGGAAAATTTCCCTGGTCTTACCCGTTCCATGTTATAATGCTGTGAAGATTTTATGAGTTCAATTTTGTATATGATAAGAATTTCATTTTTTTGCTGTTTTATGATAAGAATTTCAGATACCTTTCTGTTTAGGTACGTAGGTATGTATTAAGTCTAAAGAAAAACTATCCAATGGTTTGAAGATAATTTAATGATGGATGTCTTTACTTTCTCACAGAGAAATCACTGAATACTTAATATTACCACCGAATAGGTCATTAAACTGTAAAATAATAGGAAATATTTTTCTTGAACCTGCTGAGAAAAACGTAATAATAAGTAACTACTTAAATAAATATGTGTACAGGATACGTACTAACTACCACAATATAACTTCTTAATATCGTCGTTATTAGTCCAATAAACTTTCGAAAAGTATCCATGCCAGGAGAATTTGCCGATTTTTCACAATTTACCACGATAACAATTATGTAAAAATTACGTACCTAAGTAAACACATAAACACATTTGAACAAAATAATTTATGTTTGTACCTAGTACCTAAATAAATCAGAAGCTTCAAGCTAATATACAACTTATTCTATTTTCTAGGTACTTAGGTATATGCAAATAAAAAACATAATTGTATTGCTATGAGCAAAACTCGAGAAATCTGGACTGATTTGACTTTTTAAAATCGAAAATTTTGAAAATTACACAAAATATATCGTATTTTATTATTTCCAAATTGGCTCAGGTCTGGTCTGGTGGAAGGCTTCGGTCGTAGCTACGACCCTTCCAAGTTAGATACTACTGAATTATCACTTACGAGTACCATCAGATGAGATAAACAGTGACTTGTACAGTATAGAAAAGTAAAGCCCGATCATCCACCAACAACTAGGCTAGGTTTTAGCACACTCCATAGTGGAAATTTTGCTCGGCCCACTTTTCCCCGTAGATACTTCATACCGGTGTACCTGGTTACGTAGTAAGTAGTTTGACATTATCATATGCGTATGACGTAGAAAATGTTGCCTTGTTTACGTGTATTCCTTGGAACACATACCTAATTCGTAATTAGTAACATTCTTTACTGCTTGTTTACCTACTACATAGTAATATTACTATCTCTAGAATTCCTAAAAATTTTAATGGGTTTGAATTCACGTTAAATCAGCAACCAATATATATATATATATATTAGATATCCTATAGGGAATGGGTTACTTACCTACCCCTTGAGTTACTACGATAACATCTTCGATTGCGAAGATGTTATCGTGAAGATTTAGACGGTGCGAATTTTTCGTTAAAAAATGACCCAGTTTAATAAATGTACCTATGTAATGTTAGGTATACCCAATCGATTTTGGAAGTTAGGTACTAATACGACTAAAATATTGGATAAAAAACTCGCACAGCGGCCTTATTATCTGCACACAATATCATTCGTTGAGTACAGATTCGAAATCCAATAGACTCATGGAAACAAAACATTGGACGCCTTCATATAAATGAGATCGAAGCGAATTCGCCGCTCAAAAAGTGTGAGGCAATTACAATTTTGCATAAGTTTTATATTATAAAATCCAATTGCTCTTTTATTTACTTCATTAAGCAAGGTGTTAAGTACTTACTTTGGATACGCGAAATATTATTATCGTTAATTTTATGCAACGATTATTTTATAGTCGTTGTAAAATTTAAAGTTGAAATCTTCTGGCACCGTCTACTAGTTTAACACTGTACTGATTTAATATCGTGTATTTCTTTGAGAATACGTCTATATAACAAATTGATTTGATAAAATTTAAGCATATTCTCGAAAGTACTCTAAGTTTGGATACAATATTTAGGGCATTCGTACAGTAGGTCTAATATTTAGTTCATTCGTAAATGGGTTTCAAAACAAGGGCTACGGCTTGCTTAGCGGGCAATACGGGAATAATGCTCGTTTTCACAGAAAATTTAAGAGTCACCTAAGCACGTGACAGTTGTTGTAAATGAAAACCGTCACCTATGGCCTTTGGTTTAGGTGTTTCTCAAACATAAAAATTCTAGAAATAAGTACCTATTTCTACTCTTAACAATGTACTTGATAGTATCAGGAAGGAGAAGATTCGTAGATGAACTAGAATAAACGACCTAAGTCCTAGACAAGGTGCCGCGGAGCTGCTGTTAGATTCTGTAAAAATACTTAGGTACCATCGATGAAGTTACTTACACCTTGGATAAAATATAATAATGATTGCATCGGTCGAGCCGCTTTTGGCACTGATTGGTTAATGTCTTTGCATCGTACACCGTAGGCACCGGTCATCATCGTACATCGTACACCGTACACATTGGCTGTCATGTTTGCTTTACTATGATGTTTGGGTAATGTATTTTATTAAAGCGAACTAAGTGAAAATGGCCGATGGCCGGGACACAGCTCGTAGGAGCATATATGGGACGCATGGAGCTGGTATTGCGTCTCCACACTGGAAAAATAATTCTGGATTCCCACAAGATGAACTTCAGCCATTGCAGCCGAAACGACATAACCGACATATAAAAATTGATCACATGACTTCCGCCCAGAAAACTGTCATTGTCCTTCCTATACATTTGTAAGTACAGCTTTATTATGTTCCATTTGACCGATTTACTAGTTTTTGCGACAATCGCAAATGTCATATTGACAACGGCAGCTGAATTGAATCTTGCGAATCTACACTCGACATCTGCAGCAAATCGTCCATAGCAGTGGATATTCGTCGATAGATAAACAACAAAAGAAGTAAGGTAGCGGTTTGTGTTGTAACTTACCTTCATTACATAGAAAAACATAAAATATGAAATTAATAACTTGTCACATTTATAATTATTTTATCGCCAACTTTGCAAGATGGTGATATTTCACTAAACAATTACCAGTAGATAAAGGAAGAATATAACATTATGGAAAACAACAAGCCATTGCAAATTGTTCCGGTTTCGATATTTATACTCGTAACATGCTTTTCATAAATGTTTGTAAACAAAAACATATTTCATCTCCACTCTTTAGGGATGTGGAAAATTAATGCGGAAAACTCCTTCGACTTTCCTTGTTACGAAAACTCAATTAACCATCATTTATAAATAAAATAATTTACATACCGTGAACTTGAGAAGCACTTTAATAGTAAAATAACAGGATAATGAGTATTAAGACTTACATAAAAACAAGGCTTATGCAATTTTTATAACTACTTACACGACTCTGGGTTGACAGGTTTGTTCTTGGGACTCTTCAGTAAAGGTGTCAATTCCGAAGTTGATGGGCCACTTCTTCTGCTATATGAACTTTCAATAGAACTACTTGTCAATAATTGTTTTTCAATACAATTCATTGCAATGTTAATTTTGTTTATTGATAACACTCGCTTCTATATTTAAAAAAGTTAACAAGTCATAAAAATCGCGCAAAATTAATTAAGTAGAAGTTTTTAAGTAATGTTTAATGTATGAAAAATAATAATTAAATGAAGATCCGACATTAACAGGTCACACTATCGCCTGGTGGTAAACCGAACTGGACAATCTCAGGGACATTATATAATTTAGTAATTTAATTATGTACACACCTACTTACTGATAAAACTAAAGGAATCATTGTTACTAGCAACATAATATTGTTTACTCTAACTTTAACTTCACGGAAAAATACCTTTGTTTGTATACAAAGTACTATCTATTGACACGGTTATGAAACAGTATTTTTAATCATTAGTGACAAAAACTAATTGCTTACGTCGAAGAAATTTACTTGAGGAAAGTTGTTTGCTCCTTAATGATATACTTTTTGTAATATAGGTTTAAAACAAATGTGATTAAGTATAATTTACCATGGTCTTTCCTTTTCAAGCTAAAAGTTGTATTCAACCAAATTAAATTGAATAATCGATATCTTGGAAAATACCAAACTAATTTTGATGAAACTTGCACTTACTGCAGGCGACACCATAAATTAAAAAAAAATCTCCGCCCAACGGAATTTGGCTTGTAGTTTCTGAAAAATACGCGGACAAATATACATATGGGGACATACACAGACAGTTTTAAACCGACTGGATTGGTCTAGTATCATTATTATTGTGCAATCCCAACAATATTACCAAGAGATTCATAAACGTTGTGGTAGTAAAAATTCAGCTATAGGAAGGCAAATGTCGGAGCGCTAGACGTTTGCCTTCCTATAGCTGAATTTTTCCAAAACCTAACGAATATTGGTGTTTCGTGATAACTCCGTGTTTACTTATTTACAAAACACATTACCACACTTCTAGTTGTATCAAACAGATTACACAGATGGTACTTAAGATATTAGATAACGATTGTTGCCAGTTGCTACAGTAACGTCGCCTATTGCATCCTTGCACACCCGATCGATGAAGGCACGGTTCAAGATTTCATGAAATAAAATTACTAAAGAATTATTCAACATGTGTAAAAAACTTTGAGAAAATTGCAAATCGGATCCAGCGAGTGATCGAACTCGATGAATAATAAAGTAGGTAACTACTGTGGGGTTAGTATAGGTTTTGTACGAATTTCGAGTCGACTCGCATCGCACGAACGAATTGAACTCCTCCATACATTTACAGCTAACGCCATCTATGGACAGTCACTGACATGCAGCTGTCAATAGATGGCGCTGGCTGTAAATGTATGGAGCCATGCGATTCGTTTGTGCGATGCAAGTCGACTCGAAATTCGTACAAAACCTGTACTAACCCTTCAGGTCACAGAAATCTTTAATGGAACAGCTGCCGAAAATTGGCCAATTTGTTGTTCAAACTTATTTTCGCGAATAAAGGATGTTGTATGGGCGCGTTCCTTTGGCAATTTTGAAATTCATTTTGTCGTCAATCTTCCGGTTTGCGAGATGGGGAAAGCAAGTTTTGCTGTTGTTTTTTTCTTGTATTTTCGTCTGAGTTTTTCGGAGACTTTCGTGGAAGTAGACTTGGTGTCTGATATTTTAATTTCTTTACAAAAACCATCATTAGTGGTCACCGCAACTTGCTGGTCATCATGTAAGAACGAACGAATGTCGAAAGCGATAAATTTGAAATCTAAAAAAAAACTGATTACCTTCTATCGTAACTTTCTGAAGTATTTTTTCTTAACAGACAAAAAATTGCGGCTGTATTCGACCTTGATAGAAAAAAATGTAATGGTTGAATTTTCGGAGCCGCATGAATTGCCTAAAAATTTAGGAAATAAACAAAAACAACACGCTATATTTTTGGTTGATTTGCGTTGTTCGGATGCTCTTAATTCTTTGAAAATGGTATTGGTTTTATTTTTCATATTCTTGGCAAGTACAAGTAATGACAATTAAATAACGATAAAACATTGAATTACAGTACAGTGAAGAAAAAATGTTTGCAGCGCCTTTTCGTTGGATACTTATCGGTCTAAATGTAGATGAATCAGACAAAAAGAATATTTTTCCGACCCATTTCGAAAATATCGATATTTTAGTGGACTCTGAAGTTCTTATTGTACGCCAGATAAAAAACTTAACCTACATAATAGATTACAGTAAGAATCATTTTTCTAGCGTAGCTAAATAAAATCATAATTATGTGTAGATTATTTTATTCAAAGTTACATCATTTATTACAGTTTACAAAATAGGACAAGAAATGCCATGGAAAATAGAGCCATACGGCGTCTGGGATGACACTAATGGATTTCAAAGTAATAAAGAATTTAATAAAATTAAATCTTCACGAAGACTCAATTTGAATAACTATGAAATTCGTATCTGTTACGTGTTAACTGATCCAGATAGCATCAACCATCTGACTGATGAAGTGTAAGCCAATAAGTATACGAGTAAAATAAGCATTCAGAATGGAGATAAAGGAATTAAGTTTCCCAGATTTTGCTCGATTATTTGCTGGGATGTTTATCTGCCACGTTCACATTGACTCTTTGACGAAGGTTCATGTGGGGGTTCATTACAAATTAGTCGTTGATGTAACATTGTGGCAAAGAAAATCCTAAAAACGCAGCAAATTCTGATTAAAACTGATCAATTTTTAGTAATTTATTGTATTATTGTATTGTATTTATAAATCTATGGTTAATGATTAACTTGATTATAATTTAATTTTAACTAGGAATGACCATATTGACACTATAACAAAGGTAAACTTCCCAACAACAAATCAGCTATTGGATTTTCTGAATGCTGGAAGAGAGTACCTTTACACGGAGACCTGGGGTTATCGACGCAATAACTCCTGGAATGGAATGACAGGCTACTTGGTAAGAGAAGAAGTGGAAATAGGAGGTAAGAAACTAAAAATACGTTTTATAAAGTATGCACGAGCAAGGTACACAGAAAGTTTTACACAAAGATGTATTTTCTAAATAGTGCCAAAGGCTTCTTTTTTATACGAGTATACAACATATGTACATAAGTATTTGAAACTAAAACCAAATTGCTGTTTTTTTAGCAAATACGTAAGCTAGATCTTGTCTGAGCTTCTAGGCTGTATCATCATCTGATAGAAAGTGATGATGCCTAGAAGATTGATTCAATAATACTTAAAATACTTTAGGAAAAACAGTCATCGGAAGGGTAATCCGGGCCTTAGCAGTATCATGAACGAGGAATCAAAACGCTTTTCACGTGTCGTTGTTACGTCATCAAGTATGAATGAGTGTGACCTTTGCGATGTCTTCAGGTTCTATGGAAAAGGGGTGACGAGACCTAATAGCCTTCTTTATTTACTGAGATGGGTCAACATTTCAAAAAGCCTTGCAATAATTTTGTAAGGAGAATTTCTCTAAAATCTTTTCAGGATCACCAATGTTCCTGACATCTGAACGCCTGTCGGTTGTGGAATATATCTCAAGTCCGACGCCCACCCGTTCGAAATTTGTATTTCAACAACCAAAACTATCGTACGAAAACAATTTGTTTCTGCTATCGTTTGAGTATTACTTGTGGGTTGGCTCCGGTGCTCTGCTAGTATTGATCTATTTGGTGCTTTTTATTGTTGCTTTTTGGGAGTGGAGACGCAGAAAGCATTCAGTAAGTTTTCAATTTGTTTACTTATATCCTTTGCAGGCTTTACTGCTTTGAGTCATAAGCATTTGGAACAGATGTTGCATGTCGTAATTTTTGTTGCATTATATTCCATTCCATTCCGAATTGTATATACCTAATGAAATTTTGAAAAGAGCAATTTTCTTTGGGTGCAAATTTTTTCGAAATCAATTGTAACGTTTTGACTTTTCAGCCTATGTAGAAAAATATATATTTTTCATTTTCGTGAAACCAATGGTAGGCCAATTTTATTATTTTGCTGTTATTTTTCGCTTTGACACTTTTTTCGATTCAATACCTTCGATGATAATCTAGTATCTGCGCGAACGTATGTGGAAAAGAAAGGTTTTGGATGAGATTAGGTGCTGTGAACCAATTTCATCCTATATTGTGGAATAGTATCGCATAATAATTTTGGTCGTTACGATATTAGGCATAAAATTCATATAATTACAATTAATTAGTAGCTTAAATCGATCTTCCAATTATTTTTTTGTTAGTCTTGTAGGTATTTCTTTAAATAGAGTCTGTTTGTAATAGATCATTTAATTCTATTGAACTGGCTGAACTTAGCGTTTAATTACTCACAAGTGGATGCGTATAGTTTGCCATATTTTATTAGAAATATAACGTAGTTGAATATTTTATTGTAGCGAATAGAAGATGCAGGCGTTTTGAGACCAAATATAATTGATGTGGGCTTGTTTGTGTTTGGAACAACATGTCAACAAGGAAGTACTGTTGAACTTAAAGGTAATCCTGCAAAAAGTAGTGGAAATTTAATGACGTATGCCTGTAAACCAACCATCATCACTTTCAAAGCTACATCTACTGAAATTAACATATTTCACTGACGCCGTGGGGTGTGGATGTCAGACTCAGAACTTTTAAACCGACATTAAATTGTTCAACAAATATACGATACCACGGAATACAAAAATAGTACCTACCTAACGGTACGGAAGATTCACTCTACAAGATGATTTATAGAAATAGCGGCCCTAGCACTGACACAAAAAAATGCAATTCAGTTCGCAATAGCGCCTGGCACCGCCTCCGTTATATGCCCCTTAAAGTGGTGCTCTCTTTCTATCTCGTAACTTTATCTCTTTCGATCAACACAGCGCATGAAATAGACCGTAGGTACAAGAACTAATGCGTGCTACCTAGCCGGCGCGCGGCAGCCGTCTGAAATCTGTGATTACTAACTTCTACATGTAAGTACCTAGCAGTCTTGATCACGTGACAAGTGAACATGCCCTGACCGATAGCCAACCCAAATACCTTCTAGCATATTAATCATGGCTCTACATTTAGGTAATCTTCGACATAGGTACTATAATGTATTGTGGGTATAAATTGCCTTATTTTCTCTAGTATTGTAAATATTAACTAACGAGTTTAAAAATAATATTTTCACACCCAGGTTCCCTAGGGCGCATAGTGCTGATCTTTCTGTTCGTGACAGTAACGTTTCTGTATACATCGTTCGCCGCAAACATAGTAGCTCTTCTACAGTCGAGCTCGTCGCAGATACGGACCTTGGACGATTTGTTACACTCGAGGATCAAGTTCGGAGTGCACGATACTGTGTTCAATAGATATTACTTTTCGGTGAGAATTAAGAAATATAATTGACGCAGTAAATATTTGCCATAGTTACAAGAAGATTCTTCTCTAACCTAGGATCAGGCGCAGGCTGACCTAAGCGCATTTTCAGAGTTGCATATCCAAAAGGTAAAAATGGGATCCTATATTATTTAGGTTTCGCTGTCCGTCCGTCCGTCTGTCACCAAGCTGTATCTCTTGAACCGTGATAGCAAGACACTTGAAAATTTTCAGTCACTTTTGCCGTCTACAAGCAGACACGGCAAATTTTGTTTTGTTACATTATTTACCACAATAGTAAGTACATAATAGGTGCAAAAGTACATACCTACTTTTAGACTTAGTGAATATATACAAAATAAATCGTAAAAATCGGTCAAGCCGTTTCTTAGTAGTGGATGTAAAACTTAGTAGTAGAAACAACTTGTGCCTAGTTAATATCAATGGCATTGTCTATGAAATTTTTAGCTCATAAATCGATTGGTTCCAGACAGAAACAGAACCTATACGAAAGGCTATTTACGAAACCAAGGTGGCCCCTCCCGGCACCACGCCTCGTTTCATGAGCATGGATGCTGGAGTCAAAGAAATTCAGAAGGTATAAATAAGTTATAGATTCCTTACTATAAGTCGCTTCTATTATTACGACCCAGAATATTTTCATAAACGAGCTTTCGGTTCTTACACTCGTAGATTCAACTACTGATTATTTCTATAATGCTTTCAAATTAAAGCTTATAAATTTATAAAATTTTGAAGATTTAAGTTTTTTTTTAAATCCAAAAATATAATCAAAATACGCATCTTTTAGGTGTTAGGCGTGCGTAAAGTGTTGTAATATAGCTAACGATATTTCTGCGTTTGCAATTTATCATTTTCCTGTTGTAAATAACTATCTAAGCTGTGGTAAATAAACTGCAACTTGGCCATTCCCAAAAACGTGTTGGTTAACTAGTTACTTGTTATTATATTTGAGAGCGGTCTTGTGGCACTAGTTTTCCTCAAGAATAACCTACTTTTTTACATCAGCTAAAGCAGGTACCTTCAATAATAAACTATATCGTAGTTAAATTTCTCAATCTTATTAAAAGCTATTTATCCGGATTGTTTATTATTTTCCTCTTGCCTAACCTTAGTATGAATGGATAAAAAATACTTGTAGATGAATGCAATAAACTATCAAGGAATGATCCTTTGCTCCATCCAATTAGGACAATCCATCAAACACTATTGTGCTAGATTTGTTTTGTTTTGTTCCGTACGTTTGTTTTGTTTTGTACGAGATTTGTTTGTCTACCACAATATAAGGATGCCATCGGCTTTCGACGTCTTGCCGTTCCGGTAGAAAGATGAAGGAGGCAAAAGATTATGGAGTTCCTCAGCACACTCACCAAAGTAGGTATTACCTATACTATCAAAAGCAATTTTGCCCATGTTAGAGATTCCTTTATGTTTATTCTGCGATCAACCAAGTCCAATGTATCGAGCTGATACGAGTACTTCTATAAAATCAGTTTTAATAATTGCTTCAGGGACTTTTCGCGTTTCACATGGAAACTGGCGTTGGATACAAGTTCGTGGGAAAATATTTTGAGGAAGGCGAAAAGTGTGGTCTTAAGGAGATACAATACTTGCGTGTCATCGATCCATGGTTGGCTGTGAGGAAACATACACCGTTTATGGAAATGTTCAAAATTGGGTAAGGACTAAGGGCTGCATTTAGCCAAGGCCGAAAATTGGGTGACTTTCTTGATTCTTATTGGTATATACTTTAGGGCCTCTTAGGTAAAATTAAGCCGTTTTTGGCGAACAAAATTAACAAGTTCATTTTAAGAATGGACCGTTGTCGCAGCAAGACCTAAATGCCTTTGCTTAAACTAACTAAAGTAAAGTAAAGTATCATTTATTTGCATAAAAACACGTAAATACAGGTGGAATACAAACAACAAAGGAATCAATGTGTTTTTGCCCACAGACGGACGTGCAAATATTAATTGTGCTTATAAATAAACCTAGATTCAACAATAATAATAATGTTACTATCAAAATTCAATTAATTTTCTAACCACGTCTTTTAATCACGTAGGTAATAAATATATAATCCTGAGTCCTCGTTAAAAACTACTATTCTTAACTATTTATTCTCATTAGGTATATTTTTAGTATTTCATATGATTTCAACTTCCATATTTAATCTCCAGCTATCATAAATATGCAGCTAAAATAATTTTATTTTCACATAGTTGTTGAATTTCTACAGCGGAATTTATCTTGCAGAAAAAATTGATTACTTCAATTCGTCATGATTTACCTACGCAAAATAACTGTTTTTTTCTGTTTAATACATATAATTCTTTTCACACAAGAATATGAAATGAAGCTGAATCTACTACCTTCGTACCTAAAGTGGAATCAATAATTCAATGGAGTAAATTGACGTTTCCAGTGTTGAAATAGTGTCTCGTCTAAATTATCGACATCAATGACGCACTCATTCATACACCATGATATAGCTAGACCTCTATAAACTTGGCCCTCCCATGGCCTGCGGGACGCGGGGCGGGAGCTACTCAACCACTGATCTCTATTCTATGGATTAAACATTCTATACAATTCAATTTCAAGCTACGTTCACTGTGGATCCATAGAATAGGGATCAGTGCGCTCAACTAATCAGCTGTAAGTGACTGACGAAAATTACGCTACACACAATAGACACACAATAATATTAATCTTGCGACGAGGATAATGATACATGCTCAAGAAAATACCATAGGCGAATTCTCAAGATACGAGTCATTACATCGTACCTATCGTGTATAGCCAATCACATACCCGCCCCGCGTCCCGCAGACCATGGGAGGGCCAAGTTTATAGCGGTCAAGCTATAATAAACACATATTAATTAAATACTAAGAAATTAATATTGTAATCGATATAAAAATATTGAAATGACAGATTCCGGCAGTTCACAGATGCGTGTATTTTGGCGTCGCGCTTCTGAAGTTGGGTTGACAGATAAGTTGGTAATTGCAATGATAATTGTACATTTACGTCGGTGGATAATTGCATAAAATTGCATAAAATCACTGATCTCCAGAGTATGTAATGAGTTTTTGATATTTATTACCTGTTGACACATACATATTATATTTACATTACCTACCAATAATATCTTTAAGGAATTATTAGAAGTTTATGATATTTTTCTATAGCGTTTGCGTACTAGTAGGAATAAATATGGCCACATTGTTTTACAAAGTGACATTAGCAAGTGTCAGTAAGTATACTTACTCCACTGAATTATTGATTAGACTTTATAGGAAGCTGTAAATCACCGCTAGTTGCTACAAAGTATTGCCTGTACCTGAACGATATATTAATTGCAGTTAGTAGTTAGTACCGCTTTTGCTGCCGCTTTGCTGATTGAAGAAAATAATAAGAAAAAAATAATTTTTTTAGGACCAAACGTCTGCAAGAACATGGTCTGCAGCAACGGGAAAATCATTTGCTATACGAGAAACGACCGAAATGTTCGGGAAGACAGGCGAAATTCGTTTCCGTCAGCATGGTCGATTGCTACCCAGCGCTGCTGGTGCTGTCTTATGGGGCCTTGATCTCAGTGATTGTAGCGTTGTTAGAAATGGTGTACCACAGACGACGCCAAATCGTAGATTCGCTTGAACATGGAGTGATTCGACGTCACAGGGTTTAATAGTTCACTTGGGGGAATTTCAGAATGTAGTCTGAGTCAGAAACCTTTCACAAGTTATTTGGAAATATGCTATATTCGTTGCATATAGACTATAGTATAAAAATAGGTATATTTTGAAGGGTTTTCAATGGAAAAGGTATCTGTTATTGACAATGGCGGATTAACCTAAAGGCAAACTAGGCACGTGCCTAGGGGCGCGAGGTTACAAAGGGGCGCGCGCGGCGCGGCTCTTAGGTACATCACGATCTTGTGTATTCTAAAACCGATTTTTATTTATTTTTATGCCTGATAGTTTTTGATTAATTGGTCAAACTGTCGAAAAAAATACCGTCCCCCCCCTTATGTCCGAAGTTTACCAATCGAAAAATCTGAAATAATTATGATCATTAAGAGATAACGTATATTTTACAGGAAAAATAAAATCAACTCCGTAAATTTTATACTTTTTTGATAATAACAATAAACCGCCAAAAACAAAGTTTGGTTTACGGTTCGCCAACTAAAGTACCTGCATGTAAATTATACTCGAAAATTCATGAACTAAAGTGATTCTTTCAATGTTTTACTTTTTTATAGTATGGAACCCTCGGTGCGCGAGTCCAACTCGCACTTGGCCGGTTTTTTATATAAGTTACACTTAAACTTAATAAGTTAGATAATATTTAGTTTTGTGATCAGATTCAAGTAATTGGCAAATAAACTTTTTTTTTATTTTTATATTATCATGTTATTATTATTATTATATTATCTGTGGTTTTCAGTTTTATGCAGTGTTGCCAGAACCTTGCAGAGGTCCTTTTTTACCTTTTATGTGATTTTTCGTATCTTAAAGAATTCATTCTTAATTTTTTTATACAACCAAGTTAAAATGGAACCCAGAGTCCGAAACCGATAAACAATTTGTCATTTTATAAATGAAAAGTGTATCAAAATTAACGCTACCAACGGGATTCGAACCCGTGACCACCACCTAGGTAGGTGGTGGTCACTAGGTGACGTAGGTGGTGGTCACGGGTTCGAATCCCGTTGGTAGCGTTAATTTTGATACACTTTTCATTTATAAAATTATACCTAGTGTGTGAAGCACTATAAAAATAAAGTAATTTGTCATTTTACTGCAATTCATAAATCACATCAAGTACCAGCCTGGTAGTTGATGTGATGTTACCTGGTAGTACCAGGTAACAGTCCACCGGGCTTAATAAGCCCGAATGTTCCTCTTCTTTAATATAGAAAAGTGTCAAATGATGTTCTTCACTCGGTCGAGATAGTATAATCCCCAACTATAGTAAACACTAACTTGTAGCTACCAGCTATGCAATGAGACGTTTCCTCGTGCTTTCGAAGTTAATAAACTTTTTGATATGGCTCATGGCTGCTAGGGGGGCGCGCATGAGGTGCTTGCCTAGGGCGCTCTCTACATTTAATCCGCCTCTGGTTATTGATCACTATAACTCACAGAGCAATAGGTACCCAAATATAATAGAAATATTTTTTATGTTGGGTACCTATACAAAATATTACTTGCAAGTAGATTAGAGATTTAAGTAGACAAGGATTTAAGTATAATTCTATGATAAAATTGTGAAAATTATGATCTTTTGTGCTACCTATAATGGCAGATATACCTATAGAGTAGGTATACAAAGGTACTCGTAGACTGGTAATCCAGTTAGTGTACCTAGTGTTTACTTAGTTGCTTTTCATGATGGATCTTTGTAAAGGCAATTAATGAATTAACTGTTCCAAAATTAAACCATCGCTAAGTTTTGGTTTCGTTTTAATTAGCTACCCATAATCGATTTATATATATTATTTCTGAAGTGCACTTCAGAAAATTCCTATTGCGGTTTGACAGTGGGGTGACCTCCAGGCCGATGGGTTCCAAAAGGAACCCATCGGCATACATACATATCTGTACCTACCCGCCTTTGTACACGCGCGTTGCCCCGTCTCACAATAAAATGGTAAGCAATAATTACGTAAAGACAAACACCGCCTTTGTGATAAGCAAACTGATATAGGTTTTACTCGCACCTAGCAATTACCATGTAAAAGGTATCTATTAGTCAAATGAATAGTTAACAGAGATGCGGGCTTTATAAGCCTCGCACTACCAAACATATCACAATGACAAAGTTACAAAATACGTTTTATCTTACCCTTCTTTTTAATAGGTAATTGAGGCTGTTATCGAACCCACTTAAACAAAGTTCGGAAATTAGATCTAGCAGCAAAAAAATTACCAGTGAGGGTAGTTGATGTAAATTTAAAAAATGATTAAAGTTTGTATAATTTTAGCAGCTGTAATGTTTGTGTACGGTCGTACTCGTAATTCTGATAATGAAGTCGAAATGGTAGCAGATGTTATAAATTCATATGAAAAACCGACCAACGTTCTTGTCTTCAAATGCTGGAGTACACGTAAGATTGCATCTTGATTTACTTTTGAATTCATTATTTTTAATTATTATGCTACATATACCTACTTACATAATGTACTTGAAACCTTACATAAATAATGAAACTTCCTAGGTAAAGCTTGTAGGGACAAGCTTTTAAAATAGACACATCAGGGTCTGTGCTTTCCTTTGACAGTCCAAGAAAATAATGAAGATTTAAAATTTTATAATTTCCTTCACAGTCTAGGGTCCCGCTATACAACGACCTTCACCGAGCTGTTTATGTGATGAAAACTATTTTATATCCAATTAAATATGTCAACAAATATATCGCAAGTGGGTTGCCTAAAAAATTTCAGTCCAGGGTATGATTAATTAAGAATAAAAAAAAATCCATTGTAACATGGACTCCTATTAGTTAGAGGTCCGTTGACATCTTAGTTCAAATTAGATTGGATGAGCAATTCAGGTCGCAAATTGCAATTGTGCTTATTTGCCTACGATTTTATTATCCGTTAACTTGACACTTAAAAGACCTTTAATTTGATGTCTTATTTATTACTAGCTGTTACCCGCGGCTCCGCACGCGTAAAGTACGGTTTTTTGTAAATCCCGTGGGATTCCTTTATTTTTCGCGGGATATTTGAAAAAAGGGATGTAGCGTTCTGGTGCGCTGCTGTGTAGCAACCCGTTACTGCTTTGCACGGGTTATCTTGTGGTGATTTTGCAAACTCCTATTTCTTAACAATAATAATGCACCTTCAGTTTCATGAATACATAGTCGCACCATCAAAAGGATGATTTTAACTGTCGATATTTCGACCCAGTGGCACAGGTCGTGGTCACTACGTGACCACGACTTGTACCAATGGATCCAAATATCTACAGTTAAAATCATCCTTTTGATTGTGTAGGTAAGTAACCGTGGAATGTTTTATCCATTATTCGTCATTTCCTGAAACCACGAAATATGTCAAAAATCATTAAATCATGTGAAAAGTTGTACTGGTGGTAACTGGTAGGACTCTTCTTGGCGAGTTCGGCTGGGTATAGGTACCACTGCGATAAAATACTCTACTAACAATATTCCCCAGCCCAACATAAGGCTTAAAAGTCTTTACTTCATCAGCTTAATACTATCCAAAATATCAGAATGGCCATATATTATTTCCTTACGTAAAGACGAAACAACTTAAAATGAGCCATACGTTTAATAGTTTTTTTGTCAATTCTGAGTTCCAAGTTACTTGGACTCACGCTAAATGTTCATGTCTATAATCCGTCATCTTCGGTGGTCACCTGCCATCAGCGAGGTTGCAATTAAGTTTTAATTAGTGGTAAAAATAATCTGGTCTATGGTACACGTCGGTCGAGGCTGGTGAAAAACGACGTGGCTCTCCAGTCTCCAGGAATGTCGACAAAAGTGAACACTATATCTCTTAATGTCAAAAGAAACTAACAGTGCCATCTCAGAACACAGTGAGGCAACTGTCAGTAGATTACTCCATGACAATTAACTATAAAAAAAATCCCGTAGACAGACTTTGACTTCAAGTACCACGTAAATTGTAGAGATGGCGCTATACGGTATGAGGCGAAAGTCTCAGGCGAAGGCGAAGGCGTCTGTAATTTCGGAACAGCAGAACTGATGACTCTTGAATATTTCTAGAATAATCTTTGGAGTACCTTCTTTCTAACAAAAAAAGAATGAAAGAAATCGGACAGCGCGTTTATGAATTATAACTAAATACACATTTTGACTTTGAAGCCGTCTTCCAAGGAAACCATGCTGAATTATGGAATAAAAAGTATCCTATGTCCTACCTCGGAATATGAACTAAAATCATGCCAAGTTTCATTTAAATCCATCCAGCGGATAAGCCGTGATGCGCGGTCTTGAAACAGACAGACAGACAGACAGACAGACAAAAATGAAACAAATTACAGTTTTGGCTTCAGTATCGACTAAGGAGTGCCCTCCAATAAAAATTTTCAAAATATCTTCAGTGTACAGAATTCGACCCGTTACAGTTTTATTATAAGTATAGATTATTTTCTATTCTTGAAGCAAGAAGTACGAGGTTCATTTTTAAATTAGCTGACATGATATCGCCGAGAGCGGTTCAACTCATCCAAAATGCTGAAGACTTGGAGACTACAGCTGAATCAAAAGATCTGATCATCGTTGCTGACTTGAATTGTCTGACTACCATAAACTTTTTGAAACAGGTACTTAGATACTTAATCACGCACCGTTATATTAAGTAGGTAGTTACTATCTACTCTCAAAAGCACTACTTATCTATTTACTGTGTCTATTAAAAAATAAAAAATAGCATTCTTTGGATTTAAACGAAATTTGTAATACAAAATTGGTAGTTTATTTTAGGAAAAATACACCCTTTCGGTGAATTCCCCAGAGACTCACAAGGTAATTCTCGTTCAGATCTAGATGAGAATCTGGAATCTAGTTACACCTACTTAATTTTTTAGGATATTACCAACAGCTACGCTCTAACATAATAATAAAATAAATAAATAATAAATATATATCAGGACATTATGTACACATCGCAATCTAGCCCCAAAGTAAGCGAGAGCTTGTGTTATGGGTACTAGATAACTGATAAATATACATAAATATAAGATATTGAAAAACACCCAGACACTGGACAACATTCAGTAGTGGGAATCGAACCCACGACCTACGACGTAGAAGCAGGTTCGCTACCATAAATCGGTAATAATATTAACAATATTCTTTTTTCAGGCAAGTGTTACAAAGAAACTTCGAAACCCATACCGTTGGTTGTTAATAGATAAAAATGGCGAAACAAATAAAATACCAAATGATTTGGACGGTCTCAACATATTACTAGATTCAGAAGTTATATTATCTCGGAAGGATGGTAACCAATTTACTTTGAATTTGAGTAAGTTATTACCTTTCGTTTTTTCAATAAGTGACGCGCTATCAACTTCAATAAAGCTTACGAGTACTTCATAGCAGCCTATGAAGTACTCTTATAGCTTTATTGAATCTATTTAGCACACAGGAATGAGCAATGTAGCAGAATAAACAATGTTGGTAGAGCTATGTAGCAAACAGGAATGAGCGATGTAGTAGAATGAGCAATGTTGGAAGAGATATGTAGCAAACAGGAATAAGCGATGTAGCAAAATGAGCAATGTTGGTAGAGATATGTAGTAAACAGGAATGAGCAACAAATTGACGGCTGTCGAAGCAGACATGATTTGAATGGAAACTGCGCCTGATAGCAAACTGAAGTGGAGATCCTAGCTTTCCTGTAAAGGATTGTCGATAGTAATAGGTAGATAAGGTCAAAGAAGATGGAGGGTCTAGTTTAAGGCCCAGTTGATTCAACAAATTTTATTGAAAGTTGCGATTCAAACCCTTAACTGTACATGAGGTTTAGCGGGCTATAGACGTCTGTTAAAGTTAATTGAAACATTGGGTCTGAGTATGTCGAGTATTGGAATATTGCCTATAGGATGTCTAAAGGTTGGTTACTACAGCTTGGTTAGCACAGATTATGCGATCCTACCTACTTATTTAGCAGCTCTTAAACACCTTTTCAAAGGTACTAGAGAAGACTAATTAATTTTAATTTAGATTTATGTTGACCTTGATCATAATAAGTTTAAGCTAGACACCATCTAAGTCTTTTACTTTTTTGTAGTTTATAAATTAAAAACAAATTCGAATGATTGGAAGACAGAACCCTTTGGTGTATGGACTGCACGTGGTTTTAATAAATCAAAAAGTCAGGAGTCATCAGCAACTTCAAGGAGGAAAAATCTAGAAGGAATGCCCATAGCCGTAACCGTGGTAGTTAGCACCGAAGAGACTAAAACTGATTTGTTAACGTTTAATCTCAAGTGAGTTTATACATACCCATTAAAAAATCAAACCCATAATAATGAGCTGCAGGTATTTATCTTACTATTTTGATATTTGTGTCGTAACTTGCTATAGCTCGACTGAACTACATAGCTGCCTAAGTACCTCTATGATTGAACAAATGTATCACTTATCTTTGATCACGGCTGACTAAAATCTGCTGTAAAACTCTTTCAAATAAAAGAATACGATTTCCTCTTGAGCTTCGCCTTAATTATTGAAAATTATACTTGATTAATATAACGCTCGGTTACACTAACTCGACTATTAGGGTTTTAAATACTTAATTACGTTTGTCTTTATACACAATAATTACCATCGTAGATTATATCTTAATATTGCTAGATAAGTATTGCTGTTTGAGTGATTTCATCGTCGTGAGAACGGAAGTATTGACGATTATTATTTGTGATGTAAAATACAATCCGATAATAGCCATTTACTCAATTATTATTGTGCGCACAATACCCTTTGCAGTGCAGTGGCAACAACTCAACAATATCAGATGAATTTATTTAAATGACACCTCACAAATCACAATATAACACAAGTCTTGGAAGAACATAAATCTTGGAAGAATCTAAAGAAGATGTAGCTCGACAACCAGAGACTTTGTTTTTCTGTGGTGTTCCTGTATAAAGAATAGCCACCTAAATAATAAAGCCAACTATTCTAGGCATCGGTTAAATTTTTTTATAGCAAAGAATGGCATGATGTAGATACAATTGAATGTGTGAATGCAGGCCATGTCAGATACAGTACATCCTAGGACCTATGATAGCATAGCAATGTCACACTATCATAGAGTCTATTGAGAATTGAACAGTAATGTCCCCCGGTAGGTCCCATACCTACAGTGCTCTTCAAACCGAAACAGTAAGTAAGGTAGGATAGTTGTATGTTTCATGCCAAAACATCTGACACCTTAGTGGTTATTACTTTTCCGGGCGGACTCTGAAAAAAATCCACTCAAAAAATAAAAATAAATTTAATATTGAATATGCACCGCCCACAAGAAACACTAGTACCTACAAAATTCTTCCAACACGTTTTGTTCCGACACCGGAACATTCGCAGGAGATGTTAACTTTACAATGCGAAATCGTAGAAATCTTGCCTTTTCGACAGGTTGAACGAGCTCCATATAGACTTTGTGTCAAAAGCCAGCGTCCGGCAGGTGGCGCCGCTGTTCAGCTT
Organism: Coenonympha glycerion; assembly: GCA_963855885.1. Classification (NCBI taxonomy): domain Eukaryota; kingdom Metazoa; phylum Arthropoda; class Insecta; order Lepidoptera; family Nymphalidae; genus Coenonympha; species Coenonympha glycerion. Next base: position 10,193,767 of record OY979639.1, read on the forward strand.
CATGAATGCCACGAGAGTCACTCTTTTCACCGACACGTGGGGCTATGGTGCCAATGGCTCCTACAATGGGATGATTGGAGATATAGTCGGAGGGGCTGCTGAATTAACTGGTAAATATACTAGCAGCTGTAGCCATTGCATAATGCATATCCTTTACATTATTCTAATTCCATAGGTGCTATAAAATAGAGCGGAATTCAAAATATGTGGGTAAGGCCGTGGTTTTTTCCTTATGTGACATAAAAGTGACATAAATTTTTTAAGTCACAATAACATAAATGTTACGTAAAAATGTTACATAAAATTCTAAAGCCTAGATCTCATTTGTGCGCAATATTTCAATCAATCATATCTTTTGTAACACAATTCGTTTAATGAGGTATGAATTATTAGACCCTAATAGGTGAACAAAATATTGTTTAATACTGAACCAAAACAGTTATACAGGAGACCGCTTTCGAAAACTTTATATTTTTCGGGATTTTGGATTTTAAGTTTTTCTCTATAAAGTTTTTGCCTTTCGGCAGGAGTTTTTCGAGGCGGCATCTAAAAAACAAATACAATGGAAAAATATCTAATACACAAAGTAAAATATCAAAACAATATGATGATAACTTTGTTCGACATAATTAAATGATTTTTTTCAGGAAAGTATTACACATTAAGTATCTACTGCAGAAAATTAAACGATTAACAACACTAAAATCTATATCTAATATTTTTATTCCGATTTGTTCCTTCACATGACTAGACAATTTAATCTGTCGGCAGTCAATATGTTTTTAATAAATTGAATGTGATCCCCTTAGCCTGAATTAATGTAGACTAGGCTTTATATCTGTTTTACATAACGTGACGTAATTTTACGTAAAGTGTTATGTAAGTGTGACGTAAGTGTTATGTAAATTTGCAGTAAATCATCGATAACTTACTAAATCTGTAATATTTTCTAAGGACACTTGGTACTATTCTATTACGCTTGTTTAAATGTATATTCCATTTGAGTTCGCAATCAAAATTATTAAAACTTACCTTTAAAATCAATTAAAAACCACTCCGGAAAAAAAAGACGACACCACCTCGTAAACATAAACATGCCGACTGACGAAACAATATGGCGGTCTATGATTTGACAATGACATGACAGTCGTAAACTGTGTTGCCATAATGAGATTATGAATTCCCAACAAATGTATTTTTAAAAATAAGACAGTGAACTGGTTACGTAAAAAGTGTTACGTAAAACCTAAAAATTTGTTCAAGAAAGGAAATCTCCAAAATTTCGTAGTTAGAATATGAACAAAATAATAAAACCAGGTGATTTAGAAAGATAACTTCATATATATCTTCAAAAAATAATCATACAAATTTTAAACTGTAGTAGTATTTCTTAATGACTTCTAATTCCAAGTAAGTCGTAAAAAAGGCAATACCATTTTATGTAAAATGCAACATTTTTTGAGATATAATTATATGTTTATAGTAGAATTTTCATTTGTATGATTAATTAATGTCGTGGCCTAAAAAGTATACTTAACATTACACAGGATTAAACTGATGAAGATCTTACCAAATGTCATACAGATCGAATAAGCTTAAGAGACAAGAAACAGACAAAAAAAGTGGAAAAAAACACGGCCTTACCCATGTGCGAAAATTAACACATCCGTAGCGCTATGGTGCGCGCTCGGATTTGAGTGGGAGGTCGCAGGTTCGATTCCCGCACGCTTTAGAATTTTATAATTTCTGAATTGGCTCCTGGTCTGGTCTGGTGGAAGACTTTGGCCGTGGCTAGTTACCACCCTAGACCCTACCAGCAAAGACGCACCGCCAAGCGATTTAGGGTTCCGGCGCGATGCTGTGTGGAAACCGTTGGAGTGAGTTTACTTACTCCTTCCAAGTTAGTACGATAACATCTTATTGACTGCATCATCACTTAGCATCAAGTGAGATCTCAGTCAAGTACTAACTTGTATAGTGTAAAAAAACCGAAATTGATACATCACGTGATCAATTTGTCGTTAGTACTCATACACTTTACATAGTTTGTCAATGTCATATGGCTTTACTCATTAATTTGCCTCAAGACTCACAAAATTGTTCCCTTCCTTCCTTTTCCCAAAATGAAAGGATTTCATGCCCGGAGTAGCACATACATTTTGAGATATTTTGGAAAACCCTCCAATGAACACCTTGTAGGTATTCTCTCAGACTACTTACATTAAATAAAGGGGTATTTTGTTTCTCTATAGGTGCGTATGTTTGTTAGCGTATAGAAGATTCATGTACAAGTTTTCATTAATATTTTGCGTCACCGTGAAGTATTTAATATGTATAATTTTTGGAAAGAAAACTATTTTCGAGTACTGTCTTTTTATGAAATTTGAAAATGGAAGGGTAGTTTAGTTCTGTCTGTAATTGAAAAAGATATGTCGAAAAAAATGTTACTAATGAATTATTGGTTTATGAAAAAATACAAAAAGATAAATAAGTGGAAAGAATCTTTTATTCACAATCCTGGACCTGTAAACGAATAGGAATTTCAATAATTTGGCGCAGATGAAAGAGACCAAATCAGAGACCACCACACGTAGGCCACAGATTAGATACCTAAAAGTTTGTTAACTAAGTACTACAATTCTTCTTACTCATGATAGCTTTACTTAATATGAAAACCGTGTCTAATAAAACCAATTGAAACTTTAATATCTTAGTTATCTACGAGTATTTACGTAGTCTACGAGTCTAGGAAGCGAATTAAATACTAAGGTATTGATTGCGTAGTGTACCTATTATACTTATGGGTGAAATATAGTACCAATTATACAGCCAATTATTTTTTCAGGTACCGTATTGTTCATGACAAAACCTCGGCTGGCGATTTTGGAATACCTATCTTACCCATCGACGGCAACAGTGATGTTTGTGTTTCGACAACCGTCTCTATCCTATCAGAACAATTTGTTCGTCCTGCCGTTCAAGCCACAAGTTTGGTTGTGCATACTTGGAGTGATGGTTCTAATGATGTTCATCTTATCTATGAACGCTCAATGGGAGAGTATCGAGTTGGGCAATAATGACGATAGAGTAAGTAAATACCCGACCTAGATGTCTCGTCACTAAGTACTTAGGTCTGAATATTTTATCTAGCACATATTTGAGTAAATAGGTACTTAGATAAAACTTTTAACAAACCCGATCCTTCAGGAAAGTTCTGAAAGAATTCGGTTCTCTTGATTCATAAATGAAAATAACGCATGGAAGTAATATTGAATTGCTCCAATTTTTTGTAGGTAGCTCCTTAGATAACGAAAAACAATACCTGACTAAGTTTGTTGTGGGCTTCTTCTCAGTTCAGGGCGCGTTAAAATCTGATGAAGTAGCAGCAGCAGCAGTAGTTTTTAAGAGGCCTGTGAACTACGATGTCTCATATGCAAAATACTTAATCATTTATAATTCGTGTATATATTTCGATCATGTTGTGGTGTTATTCGGATTCATATAGTAATAATCTATGCTCGTGGCCATATTTGGTTCGGAAATAATCAATTTTGATCCAAATTTTTATAACTTTGGTCGAGTTCCGTAATACCAAAAATTATGAATGAAAATTGAAAACTTGTAACTTTCTTTAGTAACTGGTGTTTTTCTTTAGCTGGACAATTAAAACTGTGCTCCTGAACTAATGCGACGTGAGATAGTGTTGTTTTTATTACAAAACAAATAAGCAGAAAACATGTCCTCTTTGAAATAAAAATAAGCAAAACTAAATCGTGAAATACACGGCTCATCCGAAGAGAGATTGCCGCTAGATGGCGCTGTTACGATAGTTACAGTTTTTAATAATTTACGCCAATCGTAATGAACTTTTTTTAAAAATATTTGTTTTGCGAAAGTTAAACATTGTCTTTTATTTTATCACATCATTACTTCAAACTAAAACGTAGCCATTTTGTTATTTAGTTCAAGTATTAATATGTGTCATCTCGGTGAGCGTAAGGACACAACGCGCACGCATACATTGATGCTATGGTTCCAATCCAAGGTTCTGTGGTTCTTACGTGTACTATCAATTACTAGCGTGAAAAAGACATAGATGCAACATAGATGGCGTTAAAATTAAAATACTCAGAGATATCATTTTATAGTCCACAATATCAAATTTTTGGAGAGAAATCTAGGGAAAGACACTAAATTCAAAACTCCGAGCTGGTACTAAAATTTTCTTGATAAATAAAAACAAAAAAAAAACTAGTTATTGCCCGACCCAGGTATCGAACCCAGGAGCTCGTGATTACATCCACCTACTTATTTTACTTGTAGGTATCTAACAAGTAATTACCTATAGATATTTCAATCCACGGAGACACGCCCCATTCTGTGAAAATCGCTAATGTTTCATTCGATTCATATGAACTTTGTCAGAGTGGGTGCATCGTCGTGGATTGAAATGTTTATACCTATAACTATACCTAATATTGATATCTATTATCTATTATTTTGACGACAGAATCGCGTAGTGGTAGTGAACCTGCCGTTGCGTCGTCGGTCGGTCGTGGATTCGGTTCCCACTACTGGTAAACATTTGTGTGATATAAGCAGGAATGTTTTCCAGTGTCTGGGTGTTTTTCAGTATTTTATATATTATTCTATAATATATAAACTTCTCTCGCCTATCTTTGTTACTAAACTCCTCCGAAACGGCTCGACCGATTGTTATGAAATTTTCAGTGTTTGATCGGTAAGTCTGAGAGCAGGAGGTTATCTATTGTTTATATCCCTAATGGCAAGACAAACGTTTGCCGGGTCAGCTAGTTTATGTATATACATAAATAATAATAAATATTATACTTGCTTATAACCACAGCCACGAACCACCTAATAGTATGCCATAGCCCACAGCGCTGGGCGCGAGCGATCATTCGTAAAGATACTGCGGACTGCCTCCTATCGCCACGCAACGGCCGAGGCGGCGCGTTTTTATTTTGCTAATATCTTTGAAGATATTTGTTTAAACTGTATAGCGTAAAAGGCACAAATATTTTACATAAAATTTCCGTTCTGAGCAACATATTTACAAAGATATGAATTAATACCATATGGGCTAAATACGCTTCACAAAAATTATTTATTTTTTAACCACAACTTTAACACTAAAAGCCGTTATTGTGAGTTACCCGTAGGAGATAGGCATATGCCATCGCGGACTTTTTTTGCAGATTTTGATACGTTCTTGAATATTGTAGAACATTGTTTTGTTCTATCCTCAATAGTTTCCGCGGCGTACGTGATGAAAGCAATTTTTTTTACGACTTGGATTACATTATTCAAGTTTAAGTAAAGATGCGTTTTTTAATTTTGGAATTTATTATAGCCTATGACACTCCACAATAACGTTGCTTTCTATTGGTGAAAGAATTTTGAAAATCGGTTCAGTAGATCCAGAGATTACCCCTTACAACGTCACAAACATCGTTACGCTTCCTCTTTATAATATTAGTATAGATGTACACTTACCAGAACCAAAGATACATATTTTTATTACTCTATGCCAGAACTACTGAATGTACTTCAATATAGGAAATACGATGTGTCAATCTTATTGTGCAAAGTAAATATAATTACACGAGTATCGACCATGTTGCGTTTTCAACGACAATCAATTTTACACTCTATGTCAATAAGAGTAAAATTTGTTTTTCAGTGTTCCCAAAAAATGTTTTAATTTCAATATCGTGTGCTTATTTACGTAAATGTAATAATCCTTTGTAAAAAACCGGCCAAGTGCGAGTCGGACTCGCGCACCGAGGGTTCCATACCATAAAAGAAGTAAAACATTGAGAGAATCACTTTTGTTCATGAATTTACTAAAAGTTATATTTTACATATAGGTAGGTACTTTTGTTGGCGAACCGCAAACCTAACTTTGTTTTTGGCGGTTTATTGTTATTATCAAAAAAAATTATGATAGAGAGTTGATTTTCTCTAGTAGTCCTCAGGGACGTCCTCCTATTTAGTACGGGACGTGGCGTCCGCGTACCATCCTGAAATGCTTAGGTATAGTCCGACAAGGCTTTCTTGGCACTTGAATAACATTGACAGGAGGGCGCTGATATAGAATAAAGGCTTCCAGAAAATTAAATCTCCTCAATTTTATTTCTATTTTAGTTTGAAATAGTTAATAGTAAGAAAAAACAATTCAACATACAATAGTAATATACCGACAGAGCGAACTATCAAACAGTATCACAAGATAGCAGGGTTAGTACCAATTTTGGCCGTGCGCAAAGATAGCCTTGTCGCACTGCACTAGAGTACTTTTATAATTTACTAGCCCCGATTCGCATATTTATCTTCGCGCGGCGCGGAGCGCGACGTTGCCAGTTCGGCACTGCGCGCGGAGTATATAAAATCAAAAACATAAATATGAAATGAGAGCCAAGTTCAATATTATAATATTATATGCCTTGGTTGTTGACTTCAACGACAAAATAAGTGAGATCTTAATGGGTGACAAGTTAAATGGTATTTCCTGAAATTTATTTAAAACAACGTTAAATATCATATCTTCTTGTAACTTAGGATAATATATTGAAGCCTAAGGTCTGACTTGGCTACTTCTTATATAAGAATGTCCGATCGCTAGTTTCTACCAGCAGGCCAAATTTTCGGAATAATAAAAAATAAAAACCGACAAGTAACATTTAGAACAACTAACAACAACTAACAATTGCGAAGGTTAAAATAAAATTCGTATATGAAAACTAGCCAAGACAGACCTTAGGCTTCAAGATCTATACTAATATTATAAAGAGGTAGCGTAACGATGTTTGTGACGTTGTAAGGGGTAATCTCTGGATCTACTAAACCGATTTTCAAAATTCTTTCACCAATGGAAAGCTACGTTATTGTGGAGTGTCATAGGCTATAATAATTTCCAAAATTAATTACTTAAATTTGAATAATGTAATCCAAGTCGTAAAAAAAATTGCTTTCATCGCGTGCGCTGCGGAAACTATTGAGGATAGAACAAAACGATGTTCTACAATATTAAAGAACGTATCAAAATCTGTAAAAATGTCCGCGATAGCATATGCCTATCTCCTACGAGTAACTCACAATAACTGCTTTTAGTGTTAAAATTGTGGTTAAAAAATAAATGATTTTTGTGAAGCTTATTTAGCCCATATGGTATTAATTTATATCTTTGTAAATATGTTTTTTCCTAACGGAAATTTAATCCTAATCCTAATAATATTATAAAGGCGAAAGTTTGTGTGTGTGTATGTTTGTTACTCCTTCACGGCTCAACTACTGAACCGATTTAGCTGAAATTTGGAACATAGGTAGCTTATAACCCGGATTAAAACATAGGCTACTTTTTATCCCGGAAAAATCCGTAGTTCCCGTGGGATACTCAAAATACCAACTTTTCTAGAGCAATCTATAGCTACATCTATAGATAAATTGTTCAAGCGAACTTGCTTGAAAGCATCTTTAAAGGTTGGAATAGGGAACGATAACGGGAAAATGACGTTTCCCTTAGGATTCATGAAAAAGCGAATTTGACGCGGGCGGGGCCGCGGGCAAAAGCTGAATCTTTTATCACTATAAATGTGAAAATGGCCATTATGTAGGTTCTGAACATAGCACTGTACGCATTTAACAAGTGTGTTTTAGTTGAACAAGAGGATATGGGATAGTAATGCTATAAATAATAATGCTATAATGCTATAAATAATGCATAATGTTATAAATGTGAAAATGGGTACCCGTATTATAGGTTCCGACATTACAACTGTTTCGCTATTAGCATTGTGTTTTAGTTGAGCAATGAGATACAGGTTAATAATATTATAACTATGAAAACGGGTACCTTTATGATATAGGTTCTGAACTAACATCTGTTTCGTTACTGACAATGTATGTTTTAGTTGAGCTGTGGGATATGGTATAATAATTAGTAATGCTATAAATGTGGAAATGGGTACCTACCCATAAAGGTTCTGAAAGTACAATTGTTTCGCTATTTATAATGTGTGTTTTGGTTAAGCAATGAGATACAGCCTACAGGTTAATAATGCTAAAAAGGTGTTCCTGTATAGTTTCTGATATTAAAACTGTTTCGCTATTAAAAATATGTGTTTTAGTTGAGCAATAGAATATGTGATAGTAATTATGCAATAAATGCGAAAATGGATACCTATAAGGTAAAGGTTCTGAAATTATTTAACTCTTAAGCGGATACGTTGATTTTATTTTCGTCCTTCTCACTCTTATGAATACGTTGGTGGGTTAGGTTAGGTTAGGTTAGTATGCAGCGTTGCGGAAGAATATAACAGAAAAAGGTTGTTTTACCTAATTACTTCAAAAACTAAGCCAGTTATGTAAATGTCGTTCTGAGCGTTTTTGGGAATTATTTACCGATACATTAAAACAAAAATTACAATTATGACCATCGTAGTTTTCGATGGAAATTAGAAAAATTGTGATTTTGGAGCAATTTTTGGGAAAACTTTTTGACGAGAAATTTTTATCCAATCGTGTTTCTGAAGTTAGGTTAACACATATGCTGTTTTTTTCCCAGAAAATCCAGGACTCCCACGGGATTTGTAAAACCCCGAAATTCACGCGGGCGAAGCCGCGGGCAAAAGCTAGTGTAGATTAATTGTGGCCTTTACTCTATTCAGTTTAAACAAATATCTTCAAAGATATTAGCGAAATAAAAAGGTGCGATCGCGTTATTAAGTATCTCAATGGGTCGCGCTGCTCCGGCGCGGCCGTTGCGTGGCAATAGGTATGAACACAGGGTAGGTAAGTATAAGTATAGGCAGTAGGTATCTATATGATTGCGTCGCATTCAACGCTGTGAGGGAAGGGACTGGAGTGTGGGTATTACGCGGGACAATCAGGCCGGGACAAAAATATTTCTAACGCGGAACGGAGTCCGCGGGCACTGCTAGTATTATCCTAAGTTATAAGAAGATATGATACTTTACGTTGTTTTAAATAAATTTCAGGATTGACCGTTTAACTTGTCAGTTGGCACCCATTAAGATCTCACTTCTTTTTTCGTTGAAGTCAACAACCAAGGCATATTACACTAATATCACACTTAATATTATAAATGCGAAAGTTTGTGTGTATGTTTGTTACTCCTTCACGCCGCAACTACTGAACCGATTTGGCTGAAATCTGGAACATAGATAGCTTATAGTCTGGATTAAAACATAGGCTACTTTTTATCCCGGAAAAATCCTCAGTTCCCGAGGGATATTGAAAAACCCCAAAATTTCTACAGAAATCTATACCTACTCGTACATCTATAGGTAAATTGCTTTAGAAGACTTCCGTGAAAATAGGTAGGTAGGCAGGTAGGTAGGTTATGGGAATGGGAACGAGAATATCACGTTTCCCTCAGGATTTGTCTAAAGTCGAATTTAACGCGAGCGGGGCCGCGGGCGTAAGCTAATGATTGTTAACATAAATGTGAAAATGGGCATTTTGTTGGTTCTGAAATTATCACTGTTTGTGTTTTAGTTGAGAAATGGGATATGGATTACTAATCACACTAATACATGGAAAAGTAGAGATAGACGATATTCGGGAATTACCAGATTACCGCATTGGTATGCCCAACTGCTAAAACGATTTAGCTGAAATTGGAATAAAGATAGACGATATCCTGGAATTACTAAATAGGCTACTTTCTAGTGAAAAATCGAATTCAACGCGGGCGGAGCCGCGGGCAAAAGCTAGTATGCTATGAATGCGAAAATGGATACCTATAAATAAGGTAAAGGTTTTGAAATTATTTCGCTCTTAAGCGGATACGTTGATTTCATTTTCGTCCTTCTCACTCTTATGAATACGTTGGTGGGTTAGGTTAGATTAGGTTAGTATGCAGCGTTGCGGAAGAATATAACAGAAAAACGTTAAAACAAAAACGAAAAATGTCGTTCTGAGCGTTTTTGGATATTATTTTTACCGATACATTAAAGGAAAAATTACAAATATGTCCATCGTAGTTTTCTATGAAAATTAGAAAAATGGAGATTTCGGAGCAATTTTTGGGAGAACTTTTTGGCGAGAATTTTTTATCCAATCGTGTTTCTGAATTTAGGTTAACACATATGCTGTTTTTTATCCCAGAAAATCCATGACTCCCACGGGATTTGTAAAGCCTCGAAATTCACGCGGGTGAAGCCGCGGGCAAAAGCTAGTATCTAAATAACCGTTTGAGATGTGTTTATAAAATTTGGAGCATATATGTATCTTGCAAGTCTCAATATATGAACCAAATTTGACACGTTTATGTCAAACAGTTTTTGAGATATGAAGGTGTCAAAAGTGGCACCAAATGGTTCGTGTAATATTACACATGTTGCGCTTGCCAGTTTTGTTTTTGAACTTGGCTTGACACGCTACCGTGTGTCTAGACCTAATCAATGGCAAACAGCGGTCTTTTGAATCACGCGTGTTAGTGTGACCGTTACAAAATTGGCGAAACTGCCAGACACTGAAAAAAGATATATACCTATGTGATCTGCCACCTTGATTCCTGAACTGCATAATTACTTAAAATGCTTTCTTTTAAACGGCAAACGGGAAATGCCTTTAACGTAAACGAAAGGTTTAGGTAGTACCTATATAAATATGTTAAAGGTAGGTATTATACCTATTCATGTTGATGGTACCTAAATCACGAGAGTTAGACATTTTCCGTTCTTTTCGCCAAGTTCTTTTAAAGTATGCAGTTCAGAATCAGAATCAAGGTGGCAGATCACATAGTTATATATTATATTATAATATGTAAGTAATACATGTAATATAAATTATAGATTCACATATTAAAATATATTATAGGCATATAAGATATATATTTAAAGACTAGGGAGTACAAAGTAGACTGTAACTTTTTTAGGAGTACTATTTAATGAAATCATACAAGAAAAATAGACATAAAATCATGCGATTTTTCATTTTATATCAAAGATTATAAGGACTTCCTTGTAATCTGTCACATTTTGCCACTTTTTTAAATCGTCAGCTTATTCTACCAGACTTAAAATTTATGATCCAAATCTGCCTAATTGGCAGAAATCTGCCACAAACGGTCACACTGGGCCGCGTGGGCGCGGTAAATACCTACCAACTTCAGTTTCTAAGTAAAGTTATTATTCTTAGAGGAACCCTAAAAATGATAAAAATGGCAGCATTCACGGTACCTACCGTGATTATGATTAATTTATGGCAATTGGCAATAATTACTCCATTTTTATTACTCTACTAGCAAACCCGGCGAACTCCGTTTTGCCACCAGATGGCTTTCCCGCTAAAAATATTTTCCCGCTTTTCTGTTGAAATTTTTCCTGAATTTTCTTTGCTATAAACCTCACGGAGCCCGAGACCTTTCCAACGAATGCAAAACCGTGGAAATCGGTTCGTCCGTTCTGGAGTTATAGCGTCAGGAAGGAAAACCCGACTTGTTTTTATATAGTAGAATAAAATAAGATACGTCATCACTCATCATACTAAGATATGAACCTATCGAATTTCGAACAGCGTCCATATTAGCGACGTATTTTTATCATCTAATCATAGATGGCGTGGCGTTGTTCAAAATGAAGTTGTTTTAGGTAGTTATAATAGATGTCGCTTGTAAACATCACGTAAACATAGCTATAGGTAGGTATGTATTTTCTCACCCACACATCTTTAAATTTGGTGTTTTTTAATTGCTGTATTATTATTTAACTAAAGTAAATATTTGCCTGATATTGAAATTGCGTGTATAAAAAGTCCTAAGTAAATCGTGAATATCAATAGATTTAACAACAAATGTATATTTTTCGAGATTAACTCAAGTAAAAAATGTATGAGAGCATCTCCTATGCTGTAGACCTTGTATTTCGGAACCAGATATGGCCAGGAGCATAGATTATTACTATACGAACCCGAATAACACCACAACATGATCGAAATATACACGAATTACAAATGATTTAGGTATTACGTTTGTATGGGATACATGGTAGTTCACAGGACTCTTAAAATAGTTATTTAGTGATAACTATTATAAGAGTATAGGTAGGTAATCAAATATTACTGACTACTCATAAGATCCTGTAATGTTTGGCGTATTTGAAATAAATGATTTGATTCTTAATTTTCATATCATGGAGAACACACCACATTAGACAAGCGTGATCGCACCTGACGTGAAATCACTTCGAATTCTTCTGTGAAACTAGAGTGTGGCTTCAATGAATAGCTCTGCTATGGCGAATAGCTTGCTAGTTTGAGTTGCATTTGTAGATAAGCCTTGTTCTTAGAAGATAGAAGAGCCCTCAAAATCTCAGTCAAGTATTTATTTTGATAAGTACCTACTTAGATATACATGTTTTTAATTTTTTTGTAGGAAAACAATACGTCGATACGACCTAATACGGGCGAAATAGCAATGATGATCATCGGAGCGGTCACTCAACAAGGAACTTATACTGAATTGAAAGGTAATCTTATTAGTGATTATCACGTCACTGATTGTGTAATAAAAACGTATTCATCGTTATCGTAATCGCTAGCGAATTCTGCCCCGCGATAGGCTGACGCAAATCCTACAATTAAACGATTAAGATAACGATGATTACTTTTTTTTAGACAATCTAGGGTTAGGTCACCACATATTTAATTATTGGGGTGACATAACTTGCCCCTTCCAAGTTAGTACGCTAACATCTTCGGTGAGATCGCAGTCAAGTACTAACTTGTATTTAGAGTAAAAAAAAAATAAAAAAAAAATCACTTATCATCAAGTGAAATCGCAGTCAAGTTCTAACTTGTATGCCTATTGTAAAAAAAAACTCATCAGCTAAGACAATATTATGTAACATAAGCGTTAAACGTTGACGACTGTAGAAAAACCTATGACTAAAGAGGTAATGGACACAAACTAGTGAGTCTTTTCGGCTGGGTATTTTCGCCATCTTCTGTAGCATCAAAAATAGCCAATCACAGCTATCAGCCAATCACAGCTATCAGCCAATCACAGATAGGCACCAGTCAGCTGATCAAAAGGGCTGCTCTAGCTATCTATCGATATGGAAATATTATCGATGTAGTTTGTGGTTAGTAATTAAATATTTAAGAGCAAAAATGAATGAATTATTACTATTAAAAATTAATTATTATAGTAAAACTAGGTTTTGCCAGCGGTGCATGCGTTTCCGGATTAGGATTTTTAGCTTATCCCGCGAGACCAAACTTCATTTGATAGCTATAGAAAAGCTCACAGCTTAGTTCCACAGGATTAAATCCTGGGAATACGGATAAAAAGTAGCCTTAAATGTGGTAGATGGAGTATTTTATTGAAAGAAGACTAATTCATTTTAGTTACAAAAACAATTTAAACTGCATAAAATTTTAACATTTTGATTTCATGAATTTTAAGTTATCGCCTGATTGAACCGGAATTCTAACCCGTTCAGAGAAAAATACCAGTACAATAGTTTTATCATACCGATCGGCTTATTCACTAGGGTAATTTTTATGAAGTCTTCTTTCAGTAAAATGCTCTAACTACATTATTTAAGATAAAATTATATACCTTACCAGCAAAGACGCATCGCCAAGCGATTTAGCGTTCCGGTGCGATACTGTGCAGAAACCATTAGGGATGAGTTTACTTACCCCTTCCAAGTTAGTACGATAAAACATTCGGCTGCATCATCGCTTACTATCAGGTGAGATCGCAGTCAAGTACTAACTTGTATTGTGTAAAATAAAAAATCCTCTCCACCTGCAACTATTGAAAATCCTTTCAATAGTTGCAGCGTGATTGAGTGACTTTTATGTTAAAAGGATTAGAAAATATAAAATATTATACAAGTAAAATATAAGCCATGACGGTGTATTTACAAATATATTTAAAAAGAAAATGGTTTGGTTTAATTTACGTGTTTTTTTTTTTCAGGACATCATCAGGAAATTTTGACTTCAAAACGAGTGCTTGTATAGTAAATGTTCGCATCCGCGGCCCGTTTTCTTAAAGCGGAAATAACTACGAGAAGTCAGAGGTGTAAAACCTCGAGGTCCAAATACCACTAGTATTAGGAGCCCTACTCATCTATTAACATTGAACTTTACATATATGAATTTTATCGATATCGGTATAGCAGCGGTCGCATCATTAGTACTTTGTTTTTGTTTTGTTAACATAACAACAAAAATTAAATCGAATTTATTTCAATCCTGAAGAAATATTTCTTCTTTTACACATTATATAAGTGCATGTAATATGATCATAACACATAATAACACATAATTTTTAACGATTTAACGATATAATTAATGAAATCGAATACTAACCTATGAAATGTTAAATGTGGCCTATTTTTGTCTTTCCGCGATCTGCACTGCACAACACAACACTGAGTAGGCATTTTCACACCTGAATACTAATTATAATTCGCACGCAAATTAGAATAATAATATGATTGTCTGATATTTCAAAAAACATGATACGCATATACTTTGTATACATGTTTCGACATGTTCGAATCTACAAAATGCTACAATTTATGGAGGAATTGGCCACCCGGCTATTTTTTCGTGACGTCACATCTTCAGTGTTGCCGAAATCAGAAAAAACAAATATGTTGCTATCTCGTATAACGTAAACAATTTTGAATTAGTTAGAAAGAGACAATGTGATGTTTGTTATAGCTATGTCGATTTCACGCAACATATAAACGCATATGTGTGTATAGAAAACTACAGCTGCTCCACTTGTAGTTTCCTTTCTCGTAGAGAAAAACCAAGTTACCTGTGACCACCAGTACAAAACATATGAAAGTAGAATGTAGGTACTCTATGCGTAGCGCTGTTCACTGGCGGCTGCTGCTACTGCTGTCGCTTGTCACGCGAAGTACGCTAAAGTTATCTACAAGTCTGCGAGGACGCCAGGGAGCGTTCAAATTGTCGTACTCGATTTTCAAAATCAGCGTGTTTCCCTCTATTCGGTCACGTGGTTTTTTTACAATGACGTGGTTTGTCCATACATTTTTATCTACCTACTGTCGTGAACGCTAAACGACTGTTACTTTGTCTAGCCTGGCTGAATCTGATCCTTTAAAGATGACCTCGTCATTTAATTATGCAGGAACTCTCGGCCGAGTAGTGATGTTCCTCATGTTCCTTCTGTTCTTGTTCCTGTATACGTCGTACTCTGCGAACATCGTCGCGCTGCTGCAGTCGAGCTCCAACGAGATCAAGACCTTGACAGATCTACTTAACTCTAAGATGGAGCTGGGAGTTGAAGATACTCCGTACAATAGACATTTCTTTTCAGTGAGTTTTTTTTTATTCAATAGTACCAAGCAGGTAGGCGATTCACGTAATGCGTCGGCTACATTTAGTGAAGTGAAATGTTTAAAAAGGTCATACAGACGCAGACGACATACACATACATATACAACGTGTAGATTTATTACCCTCATTAGCCGAAAGCCTAAATTAGATCTATAGGGAGTTCAAAAATGTACCATAAATTTTAAGTGACATCCCTAAAACAGCTGTTTCAATATCAATGAACTGGGAATAATGAAAATGATATGAGGTTTGTCGACGTCACAGTAAGGGTTGTTAAATTTTATTTTTCTAAGTGAAATATTTTTTTTGTATTGAAAATAAAATTATTGGGACTTCTTATCACGTAAGTGTGTTTCTAGGATCAAGTAAAAAGGGTAGCTGCAGGCACACTATGTGAATTAACCCACACTTTGTATAATAAGCAGACGATAGGTATTGAAACCAAAACATTTTTTGCGAAATTGATTTTAAGACTATTGACATAAGTAGAGCGTCAAATTGAAATTTGAATGTAATTTAAAAATCACATGGTCGAGAATCGTGAAATTAAATTTATTTTACGCGGTAACTGTAACCAGTAATTGCTTCGTTTTCAGACAGCTACTGAACCAGTTAGGAAAGCTATTTACGAGAAGAAAATAGCACCGCGCGGCTACAAACCGAAATTTATGAGTTTGGAAGACGGAGTCAGGACATTGCAAAAGGCAGGTATCGCTTTCTTTGATCCACAAAATTTCTTACAAGGAAATCATGTACCTACCTATCTAGTATATTCTATGCTTACGTCCACAGAAACCTTTTGCATTCAACATGTTTATAGGCGGTGGGTATAGATTGGTGGAACGGTTCTTCCTAGAGCATGAGAAGTGTGGTCTCCAAGAGATACAATACTTACAGGAGAACAAACCGTGGCTGACTTGTAGGAAGCATTCGCCGTTCACAGAAATATACAAAGTCGGGTAATACTGCTGTTTACACTAATTCTAGAAACTAGGAGCATAGTCACACAATATTACAGTATATTTGACTCGGTCAAAATAACTGACGTATTAATTTTCGTTGCGCTCATGATACTCCAGGAAATATTACATTTCTATCATCTTGGACCTGGATCTACTCATCAACTTGTATCTTTAACAGCTATAGACTGATCCATTCTGGGATCACCTACTTAGTTTAATTACAGGTTAACAAGAAACCAGGAGCACGGTCTGAACTGCTCTACGCGTCAATGGGTAGACATTTATGACAGTAGGTATATTAAGCTAAGTCAGAATGACCGGCTTTATCTCGCGCTTCTGATTCCGTTCTACGGTATAATTTTTGCTGTCCTTCTGATGTACCAGAAAATATTACATTGCTATCGATGTATCTAAATGCAGATATTCCTGAAGGGATTTTTTAGTTTTGAGAGTCAGAGTTATATTTCTGGCTTACTAACCGCTCTGGTTACAGGTTAACAAGAAACCAGGAGCATGGTCTTAATGACCGCGTCAATCGGCAGATATACTCCAAGAAGCCGCCGTGTATCGCGCACGGCGGTATTTTCGACTCGGTCAACATGACCGACTTCCACCCCGCGCTGCTGATGCTTGTCTACGGGATGATACTTGCAGTCGTCTTGATGTTCCTTGAAATATTACATTTCCATAGATACAGGATGTGCAGGGCCCAAACATATTATGTTGAATAGCTGTGTTGCTGATTTAGTAACTAGGATCTCAGTCACAAAATATTACAGTAAATTAGGCTCTGTCAAATTGACCGACTTCTCCCCGGGGCTTCCTAGTTATTTAATGCATTACATCACGCGGGATATCAATTACTGGAGAAATCTGTATCCAATACCTATACCTACCTGGTTAAGTAGATAATATTTATAAGTAGCTCTGTGACGTGTGAACTGTGAATGTTGTGTGTAACTTAATAAATAAGTGCTTACATACCTAATACTCCTATCATTAATAATCTTTGCTCCTAACTTTAATTAATTTAAATAGGTAGGTAGGTAAGTTACCTACTGGATGTAGATACTTACTAAAATCTGTGCTTACGTAGTCCTGCCAAAGCTGTGCTTAATCAAAGTCATAGAGTAGTATGGTCAAAGTTGCTGTGTGGTCTCAACTCTCGACTCACGATTTAAGGACTTGATGTAGCCAAGCAGTTTGTAATTACGAAGGAATACACACATAAACTGGAAATTCAAGTAATCTCTACTTTACAAGTTCATGCTTGACTGTGCTGTCACGAATATAATCTATACAATATGCTCTATACTTACTCGTGTTAGCAACCTTAATCTGTTATCTGATCCTGTGTTTGTTCCGAGGAGTATGTTAAGAACAATCATCATAGTGGCATAAAGCATCATAGTGGCACTAGGCATCATAGTGTACCTAAGCGGTAACCAGTCGTCCTTACTTACTGTATGTAGTATACAAGTACTTACTAAATTTGTTTGAAGGTTTGCTTAGGAGCAAAGATATCCATCAAATGCGAAATCGCCTTATATTTTCCGTTAGCAAGACAAGGTATTTGACAATCGACTTACGTCGTACGCACACTGCAGTGTAAAGCTATTCTGTAATGAGTAATGACGCTTCGTGAACGTCAGTTTCGAATTGTCTCCGTGTCTCTGTCACACACGTCACTATAGACAGAGAAGGGTTAGAAACTCAACTCGTCAGGCTGTCGAGTTACAAAAGCATCTTTACAGGATAGCAGCTCTAGTGGTGAAATGGCAATTAAGATAACTGCAGGACACTGCCCCTGATTGGAATATTACCTGCGGACCACCTACTACAGTACAGTCACATTAACTGCCTATTTAACAATTTAGTGGCTCTTCATAAGTGCTCATATAAGAATACCTATGTTTAAACTGTGGTGACGGGTGTTAATGTAATATGTTTCCCAGGACTTTATATTGCAATGTCCATACCAAGCACTGTTTCAAAACAACTATATATGCACCTTATGTGTATAATTGTGTGTATAATATAGTTAAGTACTGATGCTTATAAAGGCTTCGAATTTGAGCCATTTCGTTAGTCATTATTTTAAACCTAGTTAGTCGTTATTTACAGATCTGAATAAAATTATTAACAGGCTACGACTAAATCTAAATGGGCAATTCGGTGTTTAGGAAAACGCGACTGTGATTCATTAAACCTATTAGCGACCAATAATTTTGATAAGATATACATTTCTGCGACAAGAACTAAGATAAGCGGGGCGTAATGAACAAAAAGACAATCAGGCATTAGTAGATAGTGACTCTAAAGTATTTATTTACCCGTGTGTTAAGTGCAATGTAAAGAAAATGTATACAAAAATATTGTTGGTTCTATTAGCATGTGTTATTGGAAAGTCTGCAGGTAGGGGTTTCCTTTGCTTCTTCGTCAGAACTGAAAAAGAGAGAAATTCATCTGGACCCGACCCATTGATTAAGTATAATATGTCTCGAAGAGACTCGCAAGCTTCTGCTATTCTTTATTGTCTGGTGTTGAGTGGTCTTTAACCGCGTAACTATAATAATGGCGTGAAAGTGAAGCGGTCAAATGCCGTGTAGCAACAAAGTTATATCTTCCATTTTTGACTGCATCGTTACATTTCAAAGGTGCTTGCCAAATTAAATCCAAAATCGTACGGTAGCACAGAATATCTGGTGGTAAGTATCTTAGGTACCAAGTTAAACAAATGTCACTTAATTTTTGTGCACTTGGCTGGAGCTTTATTACAGTAGTCCAGTTTTATACGCAGCCATAGCATTTGACATATTTCGATTCGCTAGATGGAAACAATGCGGAACTAAATCCAAAATAAAAATGTAGCAAAATGACAATAATATTGTAACGGTCGCTGAATTGATCACGTGACTTACGCGCAGACAACTGACATTCTTATTTCTCATACATTCTTCACCTTGGGAAACCAAGGATAGATACTTAGGATATTGGGAACGGCCGTAAGGCTGCAGATTGCTGCAGATACAATCCGACAAGGCTCTCTTGGCACTTGAATGACATTGTCACGAGGGCATTGTTATAGAACAAAGGCAGCCAGAAAATAAAATATCCTCAATTTTAATGCAATTTTAGTTTTATTTTAGCTAATATAAAGCAAAAACAACACAACATACAATAGCGATATACCGACAGAGCGAACTATCAAACAGTCTCAAGATAGGGACATTAGTTCCGATTTTGGCCACGTTCCAATATAGCCTTGTCGGACTGTATCCCAATGACGAAATACGCTACGCTAAGGCCTAAGAGGACGGGAAAGATGTGACGTATGTTGAAGCCAAAAATTTCTCAAATATGGCGTCGCGCTTCATTTAATTCGGTACCGCTGTCAGCGCATACCGCTGTCGGTCGCATAGGTACATTATTAGCGCCATTTTACTGTTTTGACAAAATATAATAAGAGGTTTCAGGGCGGAGCCTAAAAATATATGCGTGACGTCACTAAGTGCTCATCCTTTATGTTACGTCCATGCTGTATCCCAGGTTTCCTGTAGAAAAAGTTTCACAGATAGGCATACTTCTCCGCTACAGGGCAGTTCCGGTGCTATGCATGCGGGTTTTCAGCGGTCGACACAGACACTTCGTGCTTGGTGATTACAAACACAACGAGAAGGGTGGAGTGCAGGTTTAAATACTGCACCATCATGCGACAGGAGTTTGTTGTAAGTTGTCTCAATAGGTATAGTATAGATACTATTTCAATCCACGAAGACACGCCCCACTCTGTTAAAATCGCTAATGTTTCATTCTACTCGAATGATAGATTAATTTCAATGCAAAAAGACGCGCCCCACTTTGTTAAAATCGCTTGTGTTTCAGTCATGTTTCATTCGATTCGTATGGAGTTTGACAGAGTGGAGCGCGTCTTCGTGGATTGAATTAGTAGACCGTACGTCGGTAAATTAACGTCCCTCCACAGTCCACGTCATTATCCTTTTAACGTGTAAGCGTTAACACTTGGAGGGATATTTATTTTAAGACTTGACGATCTATACTTAACCACAATTACCTAAAATCTGCAATTACCGTGCAATGATAAAGTGACCGGTGATAAGTAACCATCTAACGGTAGTTACACAGCATCGCACCAGAATACTAAAAAGCTTGGTGGTGGAACTTGGAAGGTGGCAAGGTAGTAACCATCCGAAGCCTCCCATCAGACTAGACCTGAGCCAATTTAGAATATAAACATAAAATAGAAATTATAAATTTTCAAAGGAGCCGGTGCAAGGAAAATAGCAGGTCTTGCGCCGGAAGTCAAAACCGAACCGCTAAAATGCTATCGCGCCAAAGATTTTCTTTCGACGATTGGTTATCCGTTACTTACACATTACTCATTTGGTGGGGTACAAAATACAAATATTGAATAATATTCTTTATTCAATTGAATTTTAGCTTACGAGAGATTTTTGTGTTCATGAAATTATAATATAAATAAAATGCTTTTTTTATTTAAATTATGATTTTATATCCAACGACCAACCACATCCCACTTCTGAAGTATTTAATTATCAAAACAGGTATATTATTTATTTCTCTATGATCAAAACTATAGATAGGTACGTACATAAAAACCTATTATTAACATCCAGGCAATTTCAATTTACATTATTTCATAGAAGTAAGTATGTAGGTGCTACGTAATAAATACTTTGGTATGCGTGGCAGTTTTTGCCTCATTAAAGGTAGTAAATAGGTAGGTATACCTACTGCCTAACATTCCTTGCGAGTGAAAGAAAGCATTTGCGCATTTGCTACTCGTACACAAGTACTAACGTCTAACTCGTAGAAATGTGTAACTCTTTCTCATTAAGCTGACAGCCATCTAATTTATTACCCGTGTACCGCGAATTCAACAGGGAAGTCGATGCCGTTTTTGTAACGACGTACAGTGCGACAAGGCTATCTTGGCGCGTGGCCAAACGCTGACTACGCTACGGAACTAACGCTGTTATCTTGTGATACTGTTTGATAGTTCGCTCTGTCGGTATATCGCTATTGTATGTTGTGTTGTTTTTGCTTAATATTAACTAAAATAAAATTAAAATTGAAGTAAAATTGAGATTTTATTATTTTGGCTGCCTTTGTTCTATAACAACGACCTCCTGACAATATCATTCAAGTGCTAAGAGAAACTTGTCGGACTGCCACTTTAGACGGATCATTTGACGTCTGTTTTCTCGGACCGTCTAAAGAGGAAATGTAACATTGAGTTTATGAAACTAATATTTTCGCAAAATTTATTGCCATAAGCTTATTATTTGTATTATTCGCAAAAAAAAAAGGGCTAATTTGGCCGAACCACGTCCTGGGCGGCTATTCCGTATCTCAGTGATAATAACTCAGTGACCACCGGCCAAATTGTTTATGAAATTACAATGAAACAGATTTTTCATTTTGCATTCCGTGACGTCACAGTGGCTTTTATTTGTCATAGCCACCAACTGCATAGCATCCCAGCATGTACAGACTTACCTACATAACTATAATAATATTCGATTTAAATAATTATTATGAATAAGAAGGGATATGAAGGGAACCCACGTATTTTTTCAGGACCCCGCAGGCGTCGTGGCTAGTTTCATTCGTGGATGTGAGGATGACCCGGCATATCTAAATCATGAGGTTACCGACCCTACGTTTAGAACTTTTTTCCGTGCTTGCACCAACGACCTCTGTAATATTGGTAAGGACTGTCATAAAAATAAGTATTTTAAATCTTTGAGAGTAGGTACTTCTTCTGTATTATTTTTCCTTTCGGTTGTTAGACGTTTTTTGTGGTACGAGTAGGTAGGTATGGTCGCTCTAGGTAGGTATACCTACAACATATAGGTAATATTATTTTTAATTTTAATGTTTATGTGTTTCTGTTTATTTGCTTGCCATCAGGTAACGGGATCGAATCAGTCGTAGGAGGTCAGTTATCGCCGAATCCACCATTCGATGGAGAAAACCTACTTGTACCAGGCACTGGAAACGCATCTACAAGGCAGATTAATTTACTTTTATTATGTGTGGCGATTTTTACGATATACGAATTAATATAATTATTAATAATATAATTTTTTTATACTAGTACAATAAAAAATTCCCCAGTCAAGTCAATTCATTATAATACCTACATTTACAAAATCACAACAAGACGTCACCATGGCAACTTATTTGATACAAACAATGCACGATAATTTTTAACAATATTTTAATTATATTATGCTGGAGTGAATGAGTCTTTTTTATATTTTTGGCTTTTGGGAATAAAAAAGATCTAGTTTATAGATCCCATTATTGAACGTATCCCTTCGTAGTCGTAGACTTCATTTTGATTTTGGCAGTTTCGAAAATGACACAAAGAATGAAAGAACTGTTTTTATAGGTTATGTTGTCTATATTTAGTAAAAATGTAATTAGTAACTTAAATTAGTGTATAAAGTGGTTTTAAACCAAACATGACCACGTCACCCACCAGAGCCAAGCAAAAATTATCCCTACGGAAACGATTGTTCGTGAAAAAATCCCCTAAAGTTGGCTGTTATGTCGATGCAGACTCCAATGAAGAGTTGGGGCAATCCCACTCACGCCCTATGTCCCCAGCTGATCCGTTTATAGCACAAAGTGCACACTACACTGAGGACAGTAACCACCAACGTCAGAATGCGAATAGCGGGAATATCAGTGACAGTTCCAATCGGAGCCAAAGCAGAAATTGTAATGCCACCGATGAAGAGAGCGACCCTAAGTGCTGTAAAACATTCTTCAGGAGATCGCGACCGAAGAGTTTGATGGAACCTCAATCTTCCAAAGAAGATTCAGTGTCCAGACCAAGCAGCCCAGTGAATAATTCCAGTAACAATAGTCTAAGTGATCACACAGTGTCCCAAACTAAAAGCGAGGAGATACCAAAAGTAACTGTAAATTTTCCTAAAAGTGATGATTCTAAAAAGTATTTTGAGCATTCTGGTTCCTTTGAGGGTATGAAGCCAAAGAGTAAGTTATTTGTTAAGAGGCTATCTGCTGACCACTTGATATCGAATGACACTAAACCGTTGTACCGTTCCTCATCTCCGGAGAGTGATCGAAGCAGTTCTTTAGATCGTAAGAGAAGGTATGTTTTTGTTTTGCTATTCTAATTTGGGAAACTAGCTTTAGGTTGTCGCTTTTTTTTAAATTCTTAAATAATTAAATTATAAACGAATTCTTAATAATATTGACTTAGAAACTGGAACTTTTGATGTATCTACATTTTAAAACAGGTTTAATAGAACAAACAACAGACAGATAAGGAGTTAGGAACATAAGGTTCTGTTTTTTTAACTTTCATGTAAAAATCTCGAAAAAAGATTATGGATTTAGCAGAATATAATTAACACACATACATATACAGCTTTTTTTATAAAATCATGTATTGTTAAATATGCTACTACTTTGTACCCTTCTATCCTGTGAATCACTTGTGAACATTGTAATTGTTTAACTCTGCTGTCTGCATTAATTGTTAACATAATCAGCCAATCGTGTAATGTTAATGTTACATCCATGTCCATGTCATCCAATTAGGAGCAAGTCTACAATCACGCGGTCAGCTTCTCGCGCTGGGAGCACTGACAGCTTGGCTCGCAATTCCCTGCTTGCTGCACAAGTCCTGAGGCTTATACCCACACAGGAGGCGAGACAGAGGTACGGCCACTTCCAGCTTGGTTAACATAATATATTACTATGAAGTCTCACTATAAGGGTATCTGTCTACCATAGATTTTGCAGCTACATTTTTTGTCAAACAGGATGAATGGAAATCTTGATTTTCATTTAATCATGCTTATGGAAATCATGTAATTTTATATGTGCTTTTGTCACTAAATCTAACATAGGAATGTACCACATCTCTGGTGGACAAAACAAGTAACACAAGTCTACTCATAGCAGCTATATGCTGATTTGACACAACATACTACAATATTCTTTGAATAAATCTGCATGTTTGATGAAATCATACTGTTGTGTATGTATAATCTGCTCATTCAATTATAGACACTAGTCTGCTATTATTCAAGCATGTAAAGTTGCTGATGGTGATAGCATGTCACAAGCTGTCATAACTGTACTAAGCTGTCATAATAAGGTACAAATAGCAGACGTGGGAGGAGGGGTCAATTATCATCGGCAAGCTCAAGTACATAATGTGATATCTTTATAATAACATTTAAGCTACATTGTTGAGTTAAATTTCATGACAGGTACCTATTATGGCTTACAAAATATTTAAAACCATTATAATATTCATTCATATTATAGGCCTAAAATTAGTACCATCTTTTTCAAATTACTTGTGGAAAAGGATTCAACAATTTCATCTTTAAATCATTAATTATTTTGTTTAGGGCAAATAGTGAGATGTCATAGTAATATTTAATGGTAACCATGCTAAAAATGATTTGAATTGATGAAACCACAGCCTTGAATGTGATTGTGTACATAATATAAATATGTCTGATTCATATAACTTTTGCTTGGAAGCATTGCTTTTGTTTCATGCAATTGCTAAGATCTCAAAAACCATAACACACCAAATTCTAAGTTTCTGACCAACTAATATTTTTTGTGACAGTATAAAATAAAAGCTGTTTGCAAAAATGAAATACTTTCTCTGTTAGTATGAAGCTTTAAAGAATTCTGCTTAAAACTAAGTATTTAAAATATCTCTTAGCACTACTTTAGTATCCAAACAAAAAATTTCAGTAACTAAAAACTTATTTTTGACACTTAATGTTAGAAAATCATAGAGAGTACTATATAATCTATTTTGTTTAGGAACTATTTGTATGGGAGGCTGGCATCCCATTCACTTTTAGGGGCGGCAGAGTTAGAGCATGTATTTCCTGATAGAGAAGTAAGGATATTTGTTGGTACATGGAACATGAATGGACAGGCACCACCAAGGTAGGAAATTATTACATACAAATATTATTGGTAAAAATATTTCCATAAATTATACTATACGTCATGTATATTACAAAATCAGGGGTTGATTTTTTTTGCTTGTTTACGCTTGACCACAATCTCACCTGATGGAAAGTGTAGTCGAAGATGGAACGCGCTTACTTAGAAGATGCCTATTCATCCTTTTTTTTAAAGGTACCCAGATCGTAAGATGTGGGAATCACAGATTTCGGGAGAGAATTCCAAACCTTTGCCATGAGTACTAAAAACCGGCCAAGTGCGAGTCAGACTCGCGCACCGAAGGTTCCATACTATTAAAGAAGTAAAAAAGGAATCTCTTTTGTTCATGAATTTACGAGTATAATTTACAATATGTAGGTACTTTTGTTGACGAACCGCAAACGTAACTTTGTTTTTGGCGGTTAATTGTTAATATCACAAAAAGTATATAAGTTAGCGAGTTCATTTTATTTTTCCTGTAAAATATACGTTAACTTCTATTGATAATAATTATTACAGATTTTTCGATTGGTAAACTTCGGAGATAAGGGGGGGAACGGTATTTTTTTCGACAGTTTGCCCAATAAATCCAAAACTATCAGGCATAAAAATAAATAAAAATTATATTTAGAATACACAAGTAACGCCCTTTCATATGATACCCAATTCAATATTGTTATCTTATTTTGAAATTTCAACAACCTGGTTTACCCCCCTTTTTAATTAAAAATAAAAATGATTTTCGAAATTTTATGATTGCTATGACGTTGGGTCACTAGTACCTAAAACTATTCTCTCTTTCAAGTCCATAGCTACTGAAATAATTGAGTGTGACAGACGGACGGACGGAGAAAGTCTAACCATAAGGGTTCCATTTTTACCATTTTGGTATGGAACCCTAAAAATGAAGAAGCGAACCGCTTTGCAATGAAAAGTAAAGATGATAGTTACAGATTTATTTGAGCTTTATCATACCCTACATTGTTTGGTGGTGTGTCTTTGTTAGTAGAGTTTGAAACCGTGTATCACATGCTTAATCAGTTGAGGCCAAAGCCTATCAACTGATCAGACCTGCGTCAATTCCGAAGTTATATAGAACCTGTGACTATAAGGGATCAGAAATTCAATTGCCCAGAAAAGTCCAGTTCCAGAAAAATCGTAAATATAATTTTATAATTTTTTATTTTTAGGGAGCTGGCTGATTTTATCTTCCCTAACCAAGTGGAACATGTTCCTGACATTTTCGCAATAGGCACTCAAGAGTCTTATTCTGAACGAACTGAGTGGGAAATCACAATACAGGAGGTCTTAGGGCCGTCTCATTTACTGTTACATTCTTATTACTTAGGTAAGTTTGTTACTGCATTTTTGTGTTGAGATACTTACGGTCTAGTGTATTAGTAGTAGCTAGACTATGAATTTTGGTTCTTTTTATTTTATCTTCTTTTCTTAATATAAATTCACCTACATTTTAATTCTAAAATCTAGGTGACTAGGTATTTTTTGTTAAATAGCGTTTTTACAAGACTACTACTACACTACTACTAATTACAGTAATACTTGTTCTATATTTAATATAAGATTACTACTTAAAAACTACTACTTACTTAACTTGCTTACTTTAGATTACTTAAATTAAAAAACGGCTCGACCGATAATGATGAAATATTTTGTGTGTTTGGGTGGGTCAATTCAGATTCATAACTGTACCTACTCATGAACGGCGGTACGGCTTTGAGATAGAATAAAGTTAGTCGGCTAGTTTTTAAAAAATCAGAAGTAAATTTCGTTATAACAAAAGCCCTGGTTACATAACAATGATATCACGACACCTAATTGGTACGTGGAAGCCATAGAATGAGGGTAACTATTAGTATTATGATGTAATGTTTGTTAGATAAGCTTACATCATTATAAGATTTCCAAGGATACTGGATGGTAGTTCACTACACTACTGTTATTTTATTACGCTATCTTTTTAAGACGGCATCAACTATACTCCAACGTTTAATTCGATGCCTACTTCCGATGCTGTATTATGTCGCGTTGGACTGCCATTTAGTAAATTAAATAATTAAAAATATATATAATCAAGAAGAAGAAATTACATCCTTTCCGCACTTTTATTTAATTTTTTTTTCATATATGTCTATAAATATAGTGTGCGTAAAACACCAAAAAATATTTATTAGTAATATTTTCGTTTCAGGAACTATACACTTAACAATTTTTATACGAAGAGACCTCATCTGGTACTGCTCGTTACCAGAGGATGCCAGTCTGTCCGTCCGACCGGGAACCGCCTTCCGAACTAAAGGGGCCGTGGCGATATCCTTTGCTTTGTTTGGTTCTACGTTCCTGTTTGTTACCGCCCATCTGACTGCTCATCAAGAGAAAGTTAAAGAGAGACTTTCCGATATTAAAAGGATAATACGATCTATTGATTTGCCAAAAAATTTGCCTTGCAGGCATAGAAGTAAAGGTATGTTTCCTTATTTATATACTTTATGTGAGTTTGATTTATACATTATTTGTCTTATTAATTTTCAAAGTTCTGCAAAATTCGTTTGGGAATATTGAAATTATAAATTTCAAAGTGCTATTAGAAATGATTGTAATCGATTCTGGAAAGGCTTCTTTCATGTTTTGTTTCAAAAAAATAAACAAATTTTGTGTTAATCTATAATGACTATGTCAAATGTCAATATGAAACCGCCATATTGAATTTATCATGACGTCATGATATGTTAAGAATGGCAGTGTCTTTGCAATAAAATTTCTCCTTTCAGATGTCACAAGCAATTTCGACTACGTGTTCTGGTGTGGTGACCTTAATTTTAGATTAGGAGAGCCCAGAGCTGCTGTTTTGAGATGGATCGAACAAACAAAAGTATGTTTAACCTATTGAATAATTAAATTATAAAATCTTAAATTGTCCTATGCCGGAAATTTATTAGGAGATGGGCTGTCTGACGTTTTGTTGGGGGTTGTAATCATTTCACCCCCTTTAATAGCCCATTACAAGGTGTGTGTATTCCAGAATGAGAAAAAATTGGCTTTAGCGTAAGCTTTGGCGTAAGCTGTAAAATACTTCCTCCTACTTTGTCCTTTCATACAAAAATGTGGTACAGAAATTGGTTTGATTAAAACATTTAGATATATGCGGAAAGAAAGAAAGAAAAAGTGTGAAAAACAATCACTTTCCCCACACTCAACACACGTGGAAAGTCTACTTTTTCAACAGTAAATATGATTA
The DNA here is from genome assembly GCA_963855885.1 of Coenonympha glycerion. Lineage (NCBI taxonomy): Eukaryota > Metazoa > Arthropoda > Insecta > Lepidoptera > Nymphalidae > Coenonympha > Coenonympha glycerion. Next base: position 10,222,357 of record OY979639.1, read on the forward strand.
ACCTCTCAGTTTACGTTTGTTATTGCTCAAGTATAGGGTTGAAATGATGATTTTTGTTGTCAGTTCCCTTTGCCCCCCCACTTGCCGCACGGGCTACTACACGCAGACCAGCTGACCGTGGTTCTGGAAGACGGAGCGGCCTTCAGGGACTTCCGAGAGGCGCCGATCACTTTCCCTCCTACTTACAAGGTAGAATTAAATAACCCTTTTACTTCATGTGTTTTGTCTGGTGGGAGGCTTCGGCCGTGGCTAGTTACAACCCTACCAGCAAAGAGGTACCGCCAAGCGATCCGGTGCGATGCTGTGTAGAAACCGTTGGGGTGACTTTACTTACCCCTTGCAAGTTAGTACGTTAACATCTTCGGCTGCATCATCACTTACCATCAGGTGCGATCGCAGTCAAGTACTAACTTGTATAGTGTAAAAATAAACTAATGATAATCTACTGATAATAATAATTAATGTTACATATTGTGTATCAGTACGATCCGGGCAGCCAGCAGTTCGACACGTCCAGCAAGCAGCGCGCGCCGGCGTACACTGACCGAATCCTGTACAAGGCGAGGAACATGGCCGCCAACTCGTCCTCCGCATTCGCAGGTAGTCACATAAACTTAAGGTGTTTCGGTCCTACCAGCCCGCGAAATTCAAATTTTATTTCGTTTTTCGCAAATATTAGACTAACTACACATTGTATTTGTAGGTTTATGACAATGAATGACATAATATTTACGCATCTACATGTTTTTAATAGAACCTTTGCTCGAAAATTCCCACTCACCTCATATTCCCGAAAGAATTTTTTTTGCAGTTTCCCAGATTTTGAGCTATCGGGAACCAATATGAAGTAAATGAGTATTGTTGAGCAGAGTTTTTAACAAAAACACGTAGATGCATAAATGTTGTGCCCGCAAAACTCATTGCCATAAGCCTAAGAGGTATAATTAGCCCACTATTAGCGAAAAACTAAATAAAATTTGAATTTTCGAGCCCGGCTGTGCCTATCCCGCTTAACATTAGATCAACAGATCCAACTTCCATGCCTTTTTAAAGTGAAACTTTTATTGTATCGTCCCAAGCACGTCGAATGCCGCATTATGGCCGGGCCGGGACCGGGTGACTTGTCGATTGCGTAGTCATTATATAGCGCCATCTCTAATGTGGTACTTGAATGTTAATTTTACCTTACAAGCTTTTACTGACACAGCTGATAGTAAAAAGTATTAAAAGAACTAATTATCATCAAGTAATAAACTGTTGTGTCAAGAGATGGCGCTGTTATATCTACTTACTTCCATCTAAGTTTCACTTGCATCGCACATCCTGACTTCAAAAAACCACACAATAATTTTTGTACACACACAAATTTTATATCTTTAAAAGTCTTCTTGTTTTACCTTCTGATTACTAGCTATCGATAGATAGCTTTCCATGGTCGAGGCGCTCTGTATACGATTTACGAAGTATGCAGTTATAAATATGTAATTTTCAGGTTTGCGGCGAATAAGCAGCCTGCCCGCCACGCCGTCGGCTCTGAAGTGCATGGCGTACAACTCGGTGCAGTCCGTGGTGACGAGCGACCACAAGCCCGTGTGGGCGCTGTTCTCCGCCGCGCTGCGACCCGGCACCGACATGTGAGTTTATCTTATACCAGGCCAGGCGCAATCAGAATTTGAGCAATGAAGCTTCAAGCACCTACCTGGCGCGACCAGTCAGCAGGTTCCCCAAATATCGGCTGTATGAATCAATGACGAAATACGCTACGCTAAGAGGACGGGAAGACGTCGCGCGTCGTACATTTCTGCATCTCTGACAGCACATACCGCTGTCGGTCGTATACATTAGCGCCATTTTACAGTTTTGACAAATTAAAAATCCGACTTCAGGGCGGAGCTTAAAAATGTATAAGCGACGTCAATAAGTGCATATCCTTTAATATGTTTAATCAATGGTGTGAATACACAAGACCAGGCGGACCGCGTGGCAAATTGTCGCCAGTTTATTAATAAGGGGGTTAGAATCAACATAGTTATAAGTTATAACATATTAAAAATAAAAATCTTTCCAGTTCTTTCTTCTAGAATTGAAATTAGTTTCCTTCACGGCTAGTTGTAACGTATGTTAGTAAGGTTTTGAGAAAAATAAAACCAGCAGTCTCTTGTTTATGTAACTTTTCCATTCCAGAGTCCCTCTGGCGGCCGGTTTGTTCAACAGAGAAGTATATTTGGAGGGAATCAAACGCCGACGCGCGCTTCTAGACCACGCTCCGGGCACTAGCGCAGTGTGTAGCCTCCAGTAACACATTCTATATTATATATAACATCACCTCTAGCCATATGGCATTTTGCGATAAGCTAATAAGAATAAAATGGAACAAAATTCAAACATGTATGACAATTATCGCTAAATTGGTCATGTGACCGCTCATTCTCATACATTTTTTTTTAATTTCGTTCGAAAGCGATGCAATAGCAATTTTAATAAACGCATATACAACAGAGGTATACAGTGTGTCCGGGATTGAACTAGCGATAATTTAAGGGAGTGTAGAGAACAGAGTCATTCCTGCATTTCACTTATTTCATTTATAGGTAAACAATTATTATGTATCAATAAGTATATCATACGCCAAAGAACATAATTATATTTTTGTTTATAATTTATTTACAATTTGAAAATTAAAATTTTATTTTTATAATATATTTTTTAAAATTTAATTATTTTTAACATTAATAATGAAAATCTGTTGTAATATTTTAATATTAGTAATCTTAACTAAACTAATGTAATGAAAGGTGTAACCATCTTATTATAAAGAAAGAAAGCGCTCTTTCTTACTTCTATTGTGTTGTGATTTTAGTTACTTAATTTTTGGTGCATTAATGTTTATTGAGAAAATTATTAATAATAACAATTTCTGATGAAAAAACAATTATTTTGCTTAGTAATTAAAATAAAATGTCCTTGAAAAAAAAAAGAAAATCTAGTCAAAAACTAAAAGTTTTGAAACAAACAGTATTTATGTTGGTTATGAAAAAAACCGTCATTAGATTTTAAGTTATCGCTTAGTATTATTCTATCACAGTGTGTAAACCTATGAAGTTAAGAGTCTACTGACCCACGATGTCTCCGATACAAACGTAATACTAAAATCATTTGTAATTCGTGCAAATTTCGATCATGTGGTGGTGTTATTCGGGTTCATATAGTAACAATCTATGCTCCTGGCCATATCTGGTTCCGAAATACTTTTGTTAAATGAAATTGTAAACGAATTTAGTTTTGCTTGTTTTTATGTCAAAGAGGACATGTTTTCTCCTTATTTGTTTTGTAATAAAAACAACACTATCTCACGTCGCATTAGTTCAGGAGCACAGTTTTTATTGTCCAGATAAAGAAAAACACCAGTTAATAAAGAAAGTTACAAGTTTTCATTCATAATTTTTGGTATTACGGAACTCGACCAAAGTTATAAAGATTTTGATCAAAATTGATTATTATTTCGTTTTGAAGAAATATTTCCAAACAAAATATGGCCAGGAGCATAGATTATTACTAAGTATATGAATCCGAATAACACCACAACATGATCCAAATATGCACGAATTACTAATGATATGGTATTTTGAACAAATGGAGACATTGTAGTTCACAGGCCCCTTAAGTATTTAATTAAAGTAAAGCTTGGCCAGAAAATAAAAAATATAACCTACCCGCGGGCGGCATATTTTTTTGTTTAAGGTTTCTTTAAGTTAACAGAGTAAGCTATCACTAAGCTAAAATATTTGGTACTAGAAAAAAATAATTATATATTTTTTTGCCAACAAGATAAAGCTTCAAAGATAAAGCTTCTTTTTATTTTCCTGGTCAAGCATTCTAATCTGTAATAAAACCCATATTTACAACCCTTTGGGAATAATTTAGGTTTAATATTGGGACCAATGTTTAATCCAACATTGGCTATCCACTTACTTAGGATTATGAAATATCGAAGTTTTGTGCCAACGTTGGTTATTCGCTGAACCTTGACTTGTTACTTGATATTCAATTATTGGGTATTTCTATTACGCACAAATACCTTTTTTTCATGATATTAACACTTTATTAATAATCCATATAAACTTCAAACCAGTTACAATTAGGCTACACAGAAATTTGTGAAGGCATACTGTTTAATATTTATACCATATCATAATTCTCATAGTTTCGATATCTGATAAATAATATATAAGAAATTTTCCCGTTAAAATCATTATTATGTTATATAATATGAAAACGTATGGTCACTGGATCGGTACATTTTCTTAGTTAAGGCGAACTCAACAGGTCTGCCCGCGAAATTCAAAATTTTCGTGGTTTTTTGCAATTTGTACGCTAATTACACATAATAGGCTTATGGCAGTCATTTTGCGAGAATGGCAGTTACTTCTTTACATGTTTATATCAACATTTTTGCATAAAAATGTCTATCCTAGGAAATTAGTCCGAGTAAAGAGTTTTAAGTGAGCAACTCGCAAATCTCGGATTAATTTCTTTAACTCGACACTTTCAAGCAGAGATTTTTATATGAACACGTGAAGATGATCTTGGATTTATCGCAATTTGACTGCTATAAGCCTATTACGTCTTATCAGCTTAAAAATCGCGAAAAACCACAAAAGATTTGAATTTCGCGGGCACACCCATGGTGTGCTCTTTAATCATAAGTAGAGTAGAGAGCCCATACATTATGTTTATGTTTTTACACTGTGTGTGTATTCACTATTCAGTGAGCAAAAAAGGCATAGAAGCCGCCGTTCTTACAAAATGATGTCTTTCGAAAATGGTAAAGTCATTGTAATTATAAACTGTATGTTAAGGCGAAATCAACGACTGCCCGCGAAATTCAAAATTTTCATGGTTTTTTGCAATTTACTAATTACTAATTTGGGTTGTATAATAAAATTAGTGTGAATACTGTTGTGAACTTAGTTAACATTTAACTGTAGGTTAATAGCACAAGTTTAAGTTAAGTATCCACATTGTATGTTATGAATTATAATAATAATATTTTGTGTAATAAAACACGTCCATGTTGAAATAGCTTATCAAATATAAGTTTGTTGTGGTTTTCTGTGTAAAAAATATTATAGATATTTCAATCCACGATGACGCGCCCCAAATTAAAAAAAAACCTTAACGAACTAAAAATAAAACTTAAGCGATTTAGAATGAAACATAAGTGATTTTAACACGCGCACATTTTAGCGCGCCTTCGTGGATCGAAATATCTATATATATTACTTATATAACATTTTGATATACCTAAAATGTTAAATTTTTCACTTTGAAACTGAAAGTTTATTTTTCTGTTTCTTTCTTGTTAATTTTTAATTTCTCTGTTGTTAATTTTTTTTAATGAAACAAGAAAAAAGACATTTTGCTTTTATTATCTTAAGATAATGCAAATTGAGGTATTGACAAAGGGGTCGAATCGTAGAGCTTAAAACTATTCTAATGTAGCTTAATAGGAGTTAAAATTTGATGGCCAGACACCAGACACAACGTCATCTGCAATGACGTATCGCCAAGCGATTTAGCGCTCAAGGAGACTATTCACGTAACGTTTTTACATCACGCAGTAGTGATGTGATACAAGCAAAAAAAATAATTACCACTTAAAAATGAACTGTACGTCTATTAGTTTAGAGTGTAAAATTGAATGTATTTCAATATAGGAAATTCATCCTTCAACATTATCGCGCAAAGAAATTTATTTAATTTTACGATCGTCGACCATGTTGCGTTTTGAACTACCTACATTCGATTTTACGCTCTATGTCAATACTCGTAAAGTTAAATTTTTCAGTTTACGCAAAAAAATGTTTTGGTTTCAATGTCGTCCGCTGATAAGCGTATGGATATACCCTGACATTTTTAAACATTTCACCCCCAGTATAGGTACGATGCCGTGTATCAAGTGAGCAACAGATCAGGGAATCCGTACGACATTATAACAATTACATTAAAATATCCCATGATAGGGATAAAATCCATAGATTTTTGGAGCCAATTGTTCCGTTTTATCTTATCTTATTGTAATCTAAAGTTACATTTTCTGAAAAGAAAATGTAACTTTCGATCCCAATACACTCGACACCAAACTCAGTGCTCTTGCATTTTTGACTTCATCGTTGCTATCTTGTGATGAATTTATAAAAAACTTTTTAGGTTTCTAGAAAAAAGTTGTAGTTTTAGTCTTACATGTGAAACTGCCTTACTACGGTTTACATAAGAAATGTTAACATTTCAATTTTAGGTGCTGTGATCGATGTTTGAACCTAGTCAATGTACTTAAAAATAAAGAAGTAGAATGACATTTAAGTCACTATTTTCAACTAATACAGCTGACGCTCTGACCTCTATAATACTAGTATGCTGGACAAAATTTCTTTACAATTGACTGTTCCTTTTTTGTGCCGACTTGAAGAGCCTCCCTCGAGTGTCCTCGGTACTAAAATTGACATTTACAATTGAAATTTGCAAATAACCATTTTATTTTAGTTCCATGGACGCTCACACCAAATGGCGAAAATAAAGTGTTTTCGTTTTTACGTTGACAGTCTGAAGTCCAGCGTACTTGTATTAGTGGTCAGTACCTAAGCTTGCGAGATATTGCTTTCCTGGCAGTTCGAGAAAAAAATCTATTAAAAGAAAAAAGGTACATACACATTTACTTACGAAAATATTTCTTATTAACAACATGAACCAAAAGTGGTCAAAGTTTTGTATAGGTACTCTTGCTACATACTTGATTTAGCTAATGGGTTGAAACCCATAAAAAAATTGCAAATGGCGTTTTTAGATAAAGAAAGTGTTTGAAATAAGACTGTCATTATAGGCATGGTGATATAAACTGCCTAAAATATCAACTGTTAAAAGCGATTTATCTAGCTAGCCTAAGTTTGACTTTGTGCGCTGTACAGTACATCATTTGTGCATATTATATTCTAGTTAAAAACTTCAACTAACTAAAATTGATAGATCTAAAAATTTAGGAAAAATAGTGATTTCCTGTTGCAAATTGGAGTGAGTAAATCGCTATTCTTAGACCTGTCAAATATTTTGAAAAAAAAAGAAGAATAACATAAATAAAATTAATTGTATATGTATTTAATATTTATGTAGCCATTTACGTAGCTTTGCTAGAGACCTCAAATACACGGAATTGTTTCTTAAAGTATAATGTCAATTGATAAATAACTGTTGTTTAACTAATACCTAACTGTTACTATTACCAATGTAATGCACATACTAGTCAAAATTAATGTGTATGTATAAATAGTCTAAGATAAATAATTCAATACATAAACCAAGATATTCATGGTAGATAATTTCTCATTACTTAAAAGTGGTCAATTTGTAGTTGTACCTAATATTGTAGGTATTCAATACATATTCAAGACATTCTTATTCACGAAGACGCGCCCCACTCTGTCAAAATCGCTTATGTTTCATTCGATTCGTATGGAGTTTGACAGAGTGGGCCGCGTCATCGTGGATGTATCTATAACTTGTCAAAATTCTTCTTGACAAGATTGAAGGCTGAATATATTATTGCTTAAAGTAAGAATAGTTTGGCAATAAAACGTAGAAAAAATGAAGGCGCTACCCTCATAGTTCATTAATATTCAAGTACTTAATCACAAATTAACGCAGAAATATTTAATATGTAAATTGGTTCAATTCCAAAATATATGACGCAAGACTGAGCATAGAAATAATAGTGTTAATGCAAGCACACTGTTTCAAGCTGTTTTTGCCAAACTATACTTATACACTTATAGCAATACAAAACATTATAACCATAGACTACAATAAATGAAATGAAAACAATGTGTCTAGTTCTAGACATACTTAATAAGGCCAAATCATTTTTGACTAATATGTGCTTAGGTTACTTAAATCACTTATCAGTACTACTTATTCGTAGATTAAATCTGCTAGTGAATAAGTTTACAATGCAGATGTAAGAGGATGGATGCAAAAGCAAGGTCTTTAGAGACAAAAAATTGAGCCTTAAGTAAAGGTCTTTCAAAAAAATTTGAAAACTCTCTAAGGTTCAATTTACCCACGGCGGAATGGAATGGAAGGTTGCTGACCCCCTTTAAAGTCAGTACTAATCATCTTCGATTGCATCGTTAATTACCATCAGAAGTACTAAGTTTTAATGTATAAAAAATCCCTCAAGTAGTATACCGAAAAGATAATATGTCGTCTTCCAGATGTAATTTACTTAACATTATATTTAAGCTAAAGTATGTTCATTTGTGAAGTGATGTCATATCCTTTCGTAGCTGTCCGATTGTCCAATGTCCCTGGCAACCCTGATACGGACAAACTAAAACTGTTGTTTGACTAACGTTATAGTTAATAAAAATGGGAAATGCTTTCCAAAAAACCAACTTCAAATGCCACTACAAAGAGTGAAATAATTTTTATTTAAATTTTAGGTACCTACACCAATTCGAAGTCGGGCAATGTTTCATACAATCCCTAATAGTCCTTCTTACTTACTTGATGTGCGAAGAAATGACGTCATAAGTCATAGACAATCGCCCGACTTCGAATTGGTGTAGGTACCTAAAATTTAAATAAAAATTATTTCACTCTTTGTAGTGGCATTTGAAGTTGGTTTTTTGGAAAGCATTTCCCATTTTTATTTTATACTTTTTAGTGGAAGACAATAAAATGCACAAGGCGTTGTAAAAATACCCAAATCGCTTTAGGTGTATTCATAAAATCTGAAGAGACACCTCAAATTCACCAAGATCCCATCATCAGACCCTGACTTGATGACTTTAGTCATCAAATCAGTATCTCCTAGCAAATGCACTAGTAACTATAAAAAATACCCAACTCGCTTCAAGTATACTAGCAAAATTTGAAGAGTTCCCTCGATTTCACCAAGATCCCATCATCAGACCCTGACTTGATGACTTTAGTCATCAAATCAGTATCTGCTAGCATATGCACCAGTAACTATAAAAAATACGCGACTCGCTTTAAGTATACTAGCAAAATTTGAAGAGTTCCCTCGATTTCACCAAGATCCCATGATCAGATCCTGACCTGATGACCATAGGACAACTTGGAAAATATTATTCTTTCTAATAATACTCAAATAGTTTCATGTGTCCATATAAAATTTGAAGAGTTCCCACGATTTCTCCAGGATCCCATCATCAGATCCTGACCTGATTAAAATGGGACCACCTGGAAACAAAACCCTCTTAAACAAAAAAAGAATTTTTCAAATCGGTCCACGCGTCTTCGAGTAATCGGTGAACATACATAGAAAAAAAAAAAAAAAAAAATAAGATTCCGACGAATTGAGAACCTCCTCCTTTTTTTGAAGTCGGTTAAAAATATGGCGGCCTGACTCTTATTTCGAAAGACATTAGAGTCAGGTCGCCATCTATACTTATAATAAAACTGTAAAGGGTCGAATTCTGTACATTGAAGATATTTTGAAAATTTTTGTTGGAGGACACTATTTAGTCGATACTGAAGCCAAAACTGTAATTTGTTTAATTTTTGTCTGTCTGTCTGTCTGTCTGTCTGTCTGTCTGTCTGTTTCACGACCGGGCATCACGGCTAATCCGCTGGATGGATTTAAATGAAACTTGACATGATTATAGTTCATACCCCGAGGTAGGACATAGGATACTTTTTGTCCCGAAATTCATCATGGTTTCCCTGGAAGACGGCATCAAAGTCCAAACGTTTTTTAGTTATAATTCATTAACGCGTTGTCCGATTCCATTCATTCTTTTTTTGTTAGAAAGGAGGTTCTTTAAAGATTATTATTTATTATTATTATATTATTATTATTATTTATCATCATCACTTTTGTGGTTCAGAAATTACAGACATCAGAACCTTTAAGTTCAAGTAGGTAGGTGACTTGAAACTCGGAATGCACAAAGAACCTAGGGCTAGGACGTAGGGCTCAAGTAAGACTGGAGTACCCTTACAGCCGTAAATAAATATAGGCTTAGCAGGAGATTTTGTATGGTTTAAAATTTTTCACTTTTAGGGTGAACAAAAATCATGTAACTGGCGTCATCGCTACGTTATACCGTATAGCGCCATCTCTACTATTTATGTGGAACTTGAATGTAAAACTCTGAGATAGGTACTACCGAATTTTTTTTAATAAAAATTAACTGTCATGCTATTTACTGTTTCCTGACTTTATATTAAGATGGCACTGTTAACACATGAACAGATTTAAACTTTATCATCCGCAATATGGAAAGGGTAAGATAATGGTTCACAAATATTTTTAACTCTTAGGTTTTATCGATCCTAACCGACTGACTGTCATCTAAGTTCTTTTTATACGTAAAGAAATATATAGCCATTGTCCATTCTGATGTTTTGGATTGTATTGAGATGAAGCAAAGATTTTTAAAAGACTCTTATATTATGTTGGGCTGGGGAATATTGTTAGTAGAGTAATTTATCCCAGTGGTACCTACCCGGCCGAACTCTGAAAGAAGAGTTCTACCACCAGTACAACTTTTCACATGGTTTAATAATTTTTGACATATTTCGTGATTTCAGAATAAAAATCACAATGAAAAGGACGATTTTAACTGTCGATATTTCGATACATTGGTACAAGTCGTGGTCACGTAGTGACCACGACCTGTGCCACTGGGTCGAAATATCGACAGTTCAAATCGTCCTTTTGATCTTTCAACTACGTATTAATGAAACTTTATATTATTATTAAGAAAAAGGAGTTTTCAAAATCACCACAAGATAACCCGTGCAAAGTAAGAACAGGTTTCTGTACAACATCACACCAGAATCCCGCGAAAAATCAAGGAATTCCAGTAGGAAGGTATATTATGTAAAAAAATCGTAATTCACGCGGGCGGAGCCGCGGGCAACAGCTAGTATTTATCTAATTATAATGTTTCGGTTAAAGTCAAGTCACGCAATGGGGCCGATATAGAATTCACACATTTACTTAGTAATCATAAAATGAATTTTTCTTTTGCTCTCGGTCCAAAATATTTGGTCAGACCAGAAAATTGGGAAAATTTAATAAAAATACTAATTGTTGTTTAATTTCTTTTTTATTTAGATTAAGGTTTTGTCGTTAAAATGATTATAGAAATATTGGCAGTAATGAAACAGAAATAGAATAAAAGTTAAATCAAATACTTTCAAGTCAGCATACCTCTGATCTCATGACGGTTAATTGTTATCCATAATATTTTTGTAGGTTACTGCCAATATTTGCAATATTCGTTAAATTTAAAAATGCTAGAATAATATTAGTTTTACGTTTATTGTGCAATTTTTATGGTAATATAACATAATATGATAACATTTTTTCAATAATTATGTAATATTTCATTGTAATAATTTATTTCATATCTAAATATATATACTTCGTCTATTTATTTATAGAGTAGTGTCTATATGAAATTTTTAAAAGACATTTGGCTACCCTCACAGAGATGCATAACAAGGTAGTTAGATATTATAGAGAGAATATACTGTAGCCCTGTATTTTTACTATTTTATGATATTACCTACTGAACTAGAAACTAAAAAGCTTTATTAAATAATAATACTTACTATAATAAGGTCCCCACATATTATCCGTCATGCCGTCGATCTCGTAAAAAATTGAGGATGATAAGTTTTAACTTATCTTAGACATGACTGATGATGAGAGGAAACCCTTTAAATACTGACATCAGTTTAAATATAATATATTTCAAGTACTCAAAATAAACAATACCTGTATAGACAGACAGTTCAAGAACTAAATTATTTTTTTGGATAATTCCATTGTTTTCAAAACTAGTCTGTCTGTACTCTAAAGATATAGGTGTTCAATTCACGAAGACGCGCCCCACTCCTTCACAATCACATATGTTTCATGCGAGGAGTTAGGAAGGAGTGGATTGAATTACCTCCTATACTAGGAAGTTAAAAATGTCGAACTGACGCCATGAATCACTAGTCCACGTATATGAATATACATACTTAATAGCATAAATATTAAATACCTGTTCTGTATAAATTGTAACGCTAAATATAATTATTATTTGTCGCTAAGTAATTGTTTCATTAGTAACTTCCTTTCTGCACCTCGAAAGAAACATTTAATCACTATTATAGAATATCTTGATCTCGTAGATCACGTAGACTATCCATTGTTTTAGATATAATCTAAATTGAACTAACTAATTATGAACAAGTGCAATATTTTACACGATTTTTTATTACCGCCATGCCGCCATTTTTTTTCTCTTATATACTGCCACAGATATTCAAGACATTTATTTATTTTTTAATATCTAGACTACGAGTATTTAAATATTTATCAGAAGTGGGATTACTAACAAAAGTGCAACATTCTTCACAATTTTAAGCTATTGCATAGCTTCTATCGCAGGCCTTGAGCGTGGAGACCGAATCCAGAAATTCCGTAACGAAAATAACCTAACACCCCCACGGAGGGGTGTTAGAAGTTGATAAAAAATAGCTTTACCGCGGCAGTCTCCGAGTGCCACACGTCTTTTTTTTGTTACCGCCATACCGCCATTTGTTCTAATCTTGAAAGCTACTTATGGCTTATACACATAAGAACGTAGATGGATGGTAGTGCATTCCACACCTTGATCGTTGGCAAAAAAAGAAAGAAAAATTTATTTATCAAACATTTTATTCAAAGTATTGTTGTAATGCCACTCCACACAAGCCCTGCCTTTGACACCGTTCACTTCAACACTGCACCATCGCTCGTAAAACTTCGCCTCTCTGTCTTTCCCGATGTAAAACAACTCTTCCTCGTTCACGCTGACTTGAACTGCGTAGGATTTACCTCCTGACAAAATAAAAAAAAATAACCTAAATAATAAAATAAATAGGGATCCGTTAGTGTCACGAGTAGTGTCCGTGGAGATAGATTTTTTTGAGCCGGTCCTTACCTTTGCATAGATTTAAAGTCAGTATCAAGAACATCTAGTAAGACAGTGTTACTGTACTATTGAAGAATTTGTAAATGAAATAGATTCTTGAATATTAATATGGATAGGTACGATTCGATCTGTTCTCGAGATATCATAAGGTTATTATAATAAAATTGAATATTATGACATTTTTAAAGGAGCAAGAGCGGAGTTTCTTGACAGTTCTTCCCGGTACAAACCTGCTTTTTCTGCCGGTGCAAACTTGGCGGTAGAGCTTAGACTTTTCGTAAAGACCTGCAAGCTATAGCTATAAGGAAAACAAAGATTTTCATTTTCATTATCTTTCACAGTCCAATGCAACAATTCCTGATACCTGATTGGTTAAATTTGTTCTTTAGTGTTCACATTTATTTTTTCAGCCAATGAGGGGACTGAAATAAACTCGGACCAGAATATGTGAACACTGGTCTAGATGCCTGTGGCCGTAGGAAACAGGGATCGTAGCACCCTCAATTACCAGTAATGTTGCATGTGTGTATGAAAATATTAAAACAGTACTGCAGCATTAGGCTGCTTTTCCACTAGAGATGTGCTATTGCTACGTTGCTATGAATGCCTTTAATATCCACCGATCATATTCATTGGTGCACATAGCATAGCAGCTCTGGTGGAAACGGATTCAATAAGATATGTTTTTTTATGAAAGGATGCGTGCTACGGGCCGTCGAGAGTGGTGTAGCTATGTGCAGAGCAGATTACTATTATAGTATGTCCCTACTATCGATATATCGCATAGCTCGAGCTGCGCATCTTCCTCTCACAGCTACATATCTTTGGACACGGTCACATATTTCCGTAGCATAGATTTCACATCTGCGCAGCATAGCCACTCCGCAAGATGATTTAAAGAAATAGCGACGCTGACACAAACAGTACAATTCTGTTCGCAACAGCGCCTGGCCTTGCCTACGTAAACAACACGCAACAAACGCAAAGTTGTGGTCTCTTTCTATCGTGTAACTTTATCTCATTAGACGTACTAAGGTTGCCTCGCGATCGAGCGCACGCAGCGCGTGAAATAGACCGTACAAGAACTAACGGGAGTAACTCGAAAGTAGCCGGCGCGCGGCGGCCGTCTGAAATTAGTACGTCAAGACGCCTACTTTTAGTTTCTTCGATGACGTAATAAGTAAACCTAGCCTGGCATAGCTGCATCGATCACGTGATAAGTGAACCTGGCCTGGCGTAACTGCAGTCTGCATAGCACATCTCTGGTGGAAAGGCACCCTAACTGCTTGAAGCGATGGTGGTACGGTACCAAGTTAGCAAAACACACTTGCCTGCTTGGAATGTAAATCCGTAATGTTTCGGCAGCATCTGATGTTCGGCGTGCTGGTACAGCTGGTAGTCCGAACAGTCGACCGGTACCACGCTCTGGTCAGCCTTTCTGCATAAGTAGCCGATCGTCAAACTGTAATAGCAATAAATGATTATTTTTACCATTATTAGAGATTTCCCGCCGCTATACAGATTTAAAAATATCCAATTCTAGCATTGCTCTTGTTAATTTTGCTATCTTAGGCCCGGTTTCAAATCGACATCTCTCCTCTCAGTTTCGTAGATGTCAAAATGTGACGAAATATGATTGGTCACTCAAACACAGCTCCGCTCCGCTCCGCTTTGGTGGAAACCTGGCCTAAAATGAATGTCTATATCATGAGCAACGATGTTTATTGATGATGCAGCCGTATCACTTGGAAGGGGTAAGTAAACTCATCCTTACGTTTTCTACACAGCATCGCGCCGCAACCCTAAACCGCTTAGGCTTTGCTGGCGGCTTATGCCAGACCAGACCTGGGGTCGTACCAACCAACTCTTAAAGCAGTAATTCTGCAGTACTGTTTTAATACTTTCAAACAAACGTATGGAAATGTCAAAACAGTACTGCAACATTAAATCCCTAATCCAAACTTGAAACTATAAAATGGGGTCTTACACTACTTTTGAATTTGATAAAAAATATTACTTTATTATAAACTAGGATAAAAATAATAACGTGCAGTGAAAGAAATATTAAAATCCAACGAAGATTTACAAAGTTACAGGCGTTTAAACTTTGGAGTGGGGGGATCTTCTATCCCTTTCTCGCAAAACGAAAATTTGTATGAAGCCGCACGAAGCTACTATGGCATTGGTACGGTGTGACGTCACAATGTCTCTGTTGCTATCTCTGTCTAATCACAAATCTTTAAATGCTTATAACTTTTTTGTTATTTGATCGATTTAATTAGTTCTTTCAGTGCACGTCATTATTTTAATTCTACTTTATAATAAAGTAGGTAATAAAAAAATTGGAGTCAAATACCCTATTCTAAAGTAGACCGAGACGACCTCCCTGGCGCAGGGGACACGCGCTCGGATTCGAGTGGGAGGTCGCGGGTTCGATTCCCGCCACGGGCCACTTTGGAATTTTATAATTTCTAAATTGGCTCAGGTCTGGTCTGGTGGGAGGCTTCGGCCGTGGCTAGTTACCACCCTACCAGCAAAGACGTACCGTCAAGCGATTAAGCGTTTCGGTGCGATGCTGTGTAGAAACCGTTGGGGGTGACTTTCCTTACCCCTTCCAAGTTGGGACGTTAACATCTTCGGCTGCATCATCACTTACCATCAGGTGAGATCGCAGTCAAGTACTAACTTGTATAGTGTAAAAAAAAAACGGGAATCGAATCCAAAGTCAGCGAAGTCGTCAAACTACTTAGGTACTGTGATATTTGCACTCCTTACTGTGACAATATAGAAGGTTGGGAGACGCTTCCCACGGCCATACAGTCGCCGTTGTCCAGGAACATGAAGTGGTACACGTAGCGATGGAAGCTGCGCCAGTCGCGGTGCGGACCTGACCGACATTATAGGGCTAGTTTACACTTTGATTGGTGCGTAGACACCTACGTATTAAATCCAATAAAACAAATAAATGATTTATAAATTAAAAAACACGATTGCCTTGCGGTAAAACGCCTTTTTCCAAAATATATAGCCTATGTTATTAAGAATGATTTAAGGATTCTATTGATACCCCATATGTCCAAATCTATTCAGCCGTTCAGAAGTTATAGTGGAATAAAGAAACTCACATACATACATGAACCCTAAAAACATCGCACTCCTTTTTTGGACAGTCGTGTAAAGTCATGTAGGGACATACCAAAGCTCCGATCTCTAACGCAAGGCATGTTTAACTCGTAGTTTTCGTTGTTCACGGTGACTGTCCCAGCAATGAATCCCATTTGCTCGTAGTGGGTTTGATGCAACCTGCGGAACCAGATTTTTTTTTAAATTTATTAACAAAAATATATTACTGGCGGGGATATAAGCGCAGTCCCATCAAAGTCCATACGACACATTCGGCTCATTGAGAACCTTGTGTGATTGAGCTCAGGCAAGTCAAATATTATTAAGTTTTTGTTACACTCTACAAGTTAGTACTTGACTGCGATCTTACCTGCGGGGCTAGACAAAGTGACAGTCGTTTAGCGTTCACGAATCACGACAGTAGGTAAAAATGTATGGACAAATCACGTCACTGGTAGAAAAACCGCGTGACCGAATAGAGGGAAACACGCTGATTTTGAAAATCGAGTACGACAATTTGAACGCTCCCTGGCGTTCTCGCAGACGACGTAGATAACTAGCGTACAGCGCAGCAGCCGCCAGGGAACAGCGCTACGCATGGAGTACATTCTGCTTTCATAAGTTTAGTACTGGTGGTCACGTGGTTTTTCTGCAGGCGTCAACGCTTAACGCTTATGTTACATTGTCTAGCCCCGCTGATGGTGATGATACAGCCTAAGATATTATCGTACTACCCCTTCTCTGAATCCAAGCGCACGCGGCACGACACTCCGTCACTGAGGTCGTCAAAATGGTATTCCCCCCCACCCCCTCTCTTCGGTCGGTCCCTCATGACTGAGGATCGTGACTATCAATCACGGCGAGTACCTAATCTCCTTCCACCGTGTTCTGTCTGCAGCCATGTGGACTGCTTCGTAAAATGAAGTGGCGGCAGTTTCCTTGAGTGCAAATGGTATTCAATGCTTACTTTTTAACCAACTTGAAATAGTCTCTGGACCACGGCTCCCTCGCCATGTCGTCTGCAACGCTCCGCGGCGACATTTGCGTGTCGTATTCGAACGGCGCCCACTGTGCGCTCCAAGTTAAATCCATTGTCACTTTTACAGGTTTACTCGACTCGCTTTTAGGCCTGTAACGTATACTTCATTCAAATTGAATTGAGTTAAAAGGTAAACAAATATGGCGGATTTGATTACGTCACTTTTTTTGACATAGTCCTAGTGATGTAACTATTGCTGAACCATATCAGGAATGAACTATGGAACGAGCATCCTTGTAATTTAGAAATTGTATTTTAGATAAGGGAAACGGTACAGATACTAATACTGAGTTAGTGACCGTAATCATCCAAATTACCTATGTAATTCATTCAGAATCGAAAACATAATCGATTTGACTAGATCACGCTATTTTATTTTATTATATTTTCTCAAACATGCTTGGAAATTTGGGCATTTTTTTAACAACCTTCCACGAGATAAATCGGAATTCGACGAATAAATCGGAATCAGTAGTTGCCAAAAGTTGTATGAAAAATGAAAATCCATCACCGTCGTGGTTTAGCTTTCGCATTAATTACACCCTAAACTCAAATGTGTTGTGTAATTTAAACATGTGACGTTCTTTCAATCCGACACGTGGCAACCAAGGAGATAACTTAACAAAGGTTTCGTTTAAAAATCGAACTGACTTTCAAAATGAAAGCTGTTTAGTGAAAAACAAAACAACAGAACATTTTTACTCGGAAAGCAATATTGTGTTCATAATTGGTTTTGAAAATGTCTGCCTATGATAACTTAGATATCATTACTATGATTGTTATTGATGTATTACTTAGTCTACATTTCCACGTATTGTTTGAAAAAAAGTATAATATAAGCCTTGGCCATAACTTGGCACTGATAGACTCTCTTCTCTCTTCTCTTCTGTCCCTGGCCTGTGAAGTCACTGATGCGGGTCCTCGCCGGATCACTACAGCCAGCCGAGCTCACTCCAGAATCCGAAGAGGCCTCCCAGGTCGCACAGGATATCTTGGAGCGTTGCTGAGGAACCCTGATAGACTCATCATCATTTACACGTTCATCCCTCAATGCCTCTTTTGCTGGCCGCTGCAGTAATTTATTATTATTATTATTATTTTCCTATTTAATTTAACTCTCACACCCGGCACATGATAAATATATATAAAAACCAAAGACGTATAATAAACTTACTTACATACACATAGATTACATAAACATACATAAACGTTACACACATACATATATGTACCGGGTAGAGGACTACACCCCGGCAGGGGAGACCAAACGGCCGGGGGTCAGGGCGACAGGCTAAGAAACCGACGGACTATCCTAGCCGAGTCGAGCACCACCGCCTTCTGCATCTTGGCCGCAAGTGAACTGCCACGGAAACCCAGTCGCCGCAGATGGTGAGCGAGGCTGACTGGGATTAAACCATTAGCAGATATCACGATTGGAATGGTTTCAGTGGACTCCACGTGCCACATGGCGGAAACCTCGTGAGCCAGATCCAGATACTTTCGTTTTTTCTCCGTGTCAGCTCTCACGAGGTTCTCGTCATACGGGATCGTGATGTCCACCAAAAACACCCGCGACTGTGCCCGGTCCATCACCACGATATCAGGCTTGTTAGCCAAGATAGTCCTGTCCGTGATGATTGACCGGTCCCAATAGAGCCGGACGCCGCCGCGCTCGAGGACAGGAACCGGCGTGTACCTATAATAGGGCACCCTCTCATCCAGGAGTCCGTACTTCAGAGCAAGCTCTTGGTGGAGGATTTTGGCTGCTTGGTTGTGCCTGTGCAAATACTCAGTGTTGGCAAGCGCCGAACACCCCGAAAGCACATGTCTGAGTGACTCACCGGGATGGCGACAGGCTCGACAAATGTCATGAGTGCCATCCTTCAGAATGTACTTTCGGTAGTTCCGCGTCTTAACCACCTGATCTTGTATTGCACAGACAAACCCCTCGGTTTCCCCAAAGAGGTCACCGAAACGCAGCCACTGCACGGACGCTTTTCTATCCACGTGGGGCTCATGTAGAGCCTTAAAAAAGCGTCCGTGCAGCTCCTTCCCCTTCCATACAGACTCCCGGTCAGAGGTGCTAAGCACAGCCGGTCCCTGCCACTCGGTGTTGGCCAAAGATAGGGGAGTAAGTCCTTTATCACATTCTATGACTTCCCGATGCACCGGAGACTCCCTTTTCGTCTCAAAGTATGCTCTGAGGCTGGATATCTCCCGATTGTGCATGGTCGGCGGACCGCATGCTGCCACGTCCAGCGCCAGCCCCAGACGCGCCCTGGCGCCCCCCAGGCAGCGACCCTATAAGCGCATTCTCTTTATTTAGTTCCATCATTATAAAAAATTATTATTATTATTATTATTATTATAATCTTTATTGAAAGGTAGTACACCCAATTATACAATATACATTAAATTAATAGAAATAATACAAATAATACAAAAAATGACGTATCAAAATACAAATACAAAAATAAATGTTAAAATTAACAAAATTGAAAATAAAGTCAGATAGTATTAAAAAATAAAATAAAATAAAATAAAATGTGCTTATTTTCGATTCGCACTGCGATGTTGTGCCAACCAATACCGAAAAGTTGAGGCATCCAAGTGGTCACACATTGTACGGAGAATCTCATTGTCAGAGTTACGAATTCGCTCCCAAAAGGTTGCGATTCTTGAGCGTATTATGGCGAAGAAGTCAGGCATTCTTGCCGAGGCGAACATGTTCGACGCACTGCAAAATCGTGGTAATTTCATCAGGATGCGGTAGGCATCATTGTACTGCACCCTGATGGCACTATACGAGCGTCTGGTGTACCCAAACCAAAGATGGCAAGTGTACAAATTTTGGCAGAACGCTCGAACTTATTATACCTACTTTCACGAATATTTTAATTTGAAAATATTCTCGTCTATGAATAAAGTAAATCTACATGCTGATTTTATTTATATAACTAGGCACAGTTAAATTGTCGAATATTAAATTTTTTACTCATATCTACTCGTTATTTTATTTTTGTTGGACAGTTACCGTCATTAAAGGACTAAAAGTTATATTTCATACATTTTATTCTTCAATAATAATAAACACAATCAGGTACGCTTTCATTGTACTGGCAATTTCGCACTTTTATTTATTTTGTTTTTTAAAACTGACCACCCTGATGGACACGCTGTCCCAGCCTACGTCCGCGCCATGCTTCATTCTTTTATTGTGCGCGGCAATGAGCACTCGACTACAAAAACACGTCTCGTTTTTGTTAATTTAGGTTCAAAGTAAAAAAAAATTAAGTGTTCAGTGTTAAAACTTGCTTAATTTTCTATACTGATAATGCTTAGACGCTAGTAAAATTTATTATTATAACAAAAATAAAATCAAATCAAATCATATAATTGTGCATTCATCTTCGTCAGACTCCGAGGAAAGAGGGTAAGTGAAAATTAACCTTTTTTCCCAGATATCACATCAACTCAAATATCAATGCTGACGAAAGTGTGTCCAAAAATTGAAATCCTAAGGCATCTCTAAGCTAACTTGGAGGGTATCACATTGAGGTTATCACGAAAGTATAGCATGATGCGCGAAATAGTCCAGGCATCTCTAAGCTAGCTTGGAGGGTATCACGTTGAGGATACCACGAAAGCATAGCATGATGCGTCAATGCTCCTGGAGGTTGACTGCGGGTCAACACGAAGGATTTTAAAAAACCTCAAAGGACTTTGCGGATACCAACGGGGGACGATGTCGGTGTGGCGCTGTTCTCGGCTCCACTACAAGTGGCTCCGCATGACCTCCCGGACTTTGATCCCGAATTGCTATCGGCGCTCAGTCACAAGAACTATATTAATGGTTAGTCCCGACAGTTGTAAAATTCTAGCCGACCTTCATTGCAAAGAATCAAATAGTTTATTTGATATACTTGCCTGGCTTATGAATAGCCAGTTAAACGTTATAGCCTTTTATCAGTGATAACTATTTCACGACTTAAAAACTAATTCCACGAGGGTACCAACGCGTCGAACTTTTCTAACTACCTACAACAATAATGTTTAGATTTTGTGGTGGAAAATAATTTACTTACTTTCGAAAATTAATGTTCAGATTGTGTAATGGGATGATAATTTAACTGTTAGCTCAAAACTCAATAAGTTAACAATATTATGTATAATGTACCATTAGTCTGAAAGTTTCATTGAAGTGAATTGTTAAATTCTTTCTGAAACTAATAAAAATCTTAAACCACAACGCGTCCTGAACTGAGAAGAAGCTTAAGTATTGACAAATGACATTTTGTTTCGACAAATGACAAGTAATTAAAGTTCACGAACGGGACCAGATGTTTTTTCGGAGAAATAGTTTCGGGCATTATACTAGTTTCAATGGTTACTGATCGTCAGGTGTTGTAAATAAAGAAACCAGCAGGGCGCGGCGGGCGACTTTGCTATCGACACCCACCGCTGGGACAGCGCAATCTCGTTTCTCGAGAAACTAGCTGGCCCCCTCTCGTTACGGCTCGGCCAGCAGGGGGGGCGTGACACACTTGAGTATTGGCGATCAGCCGCGAGGAAGATGCGACGTGGCAGCGAGTCTCCAGCATCAGCCACAACAAGGACGAGGTTCATCGACGACGCTAGACATTAAGGTACCTATATGCCAGTTGTCTTCAACATTTTGAAGTTTATTGGTTACATATCACTGACAAGGAATCCGTCACGATCTATAACATGATCTAGAATTTCGGGAGTTATAATAAGTGAAGACTATTTTTTGACTTTCACTAGGTGTACAAATGTACGTACATTCAATAAAATATTTTAATGAATTGAACAAATTAAGGAACTAGCTCCAAAAAATTATTATTACATAATACCATTTTAAAAATCGTACACTAACACAGTGTACCGCCTTACACGTTCACAACAAAGAAAAAGCGACAAATGTCTTTGACAATCGACATTTCTTTTTTGGGTGAGATAATGTGGGAGTGAGTCAAGTATGTTCGATTATAGTTAAGATGTGTCTAACCTCAAAATCTTACGTGGTAAAAGATACATTCTAAATTTAAAGGCGTTGAATGAATTTGTAGTTCAAAATCCTTTGAAATTGATAGTTCATAGAACAGCTTACAAGCGAATACTTAAAAAGGGTTTTATGCCTATGAACTGAAGAATCTTATTTTAAAGTACCGATTCATCCTTGGTAAAATACATAAAGAAGTTGTGACTCATCTCAGATACTTACCGCGGTTTTTTCATGAAGATTTGTTAGGTGTTAGAGTGTTAAAGTTATTTACTACCCTCAAAACATGCTCAGTTTCCTGGTTTTATTTTAATTTCTGACGATATGGCAGTATCGTTACCCAACCGCAAACTATGACGTGAATTATGTAACAATTCAAATTCTATAAAAAAAATTATACGCTTAACTCGTTGTATCATCTAAGAGTTAAGCTTAATTCCGATTAAAAGTCCTAAAGTCCACTTCTCCAGCTATTAGGTATGGATGGGGTTACACAGAACGTCTGTAGAAACAAAAAATGTAGCCGGTAAGAAAAATTAGACTTTAGACGCAGCTGTTCGTCCATCATCGGTTATCCTATCAGATGGCCAGTGGTTACAAAACATTTTTTAAGTCATCTAACTCCCTTAAACCTAAAAGGTTGAACTAGTGATTCACACGATTTCCCGGTCTAGATGAAGACTAATTCTTTTCATTAGAGGGATTTTTGTTTTTGTAATAATTAACGTTAAGATGAATCGAAATACCTCTTTACAGAGTTGATGGCCATATTTTTCGATACATCTATTTTGATACACATGATTTACATCAGTTGCATAGAGGATATCAAATATCCTCATTTAAACGATTGGGTTAATTGTTTCTTATATGGAAATTAAAGATAATCAAAAGCTGACCAAGAGTTACATCCAGTTAATGGGATTAAGCTATCGCTGTAAAATTATATACTTCAAAGTTATTCAAAGAGTTCAATCCAGTTATTGAATTTATCGCTTCTTGCAATAATGCGAAATGTAATCAATATGAACCCAGACGTCTTAGAAACAGACGCATTCTGAACATTTTGGAACACCAAGTTTACCTTTGCTCTTCTATACATTCTTCTAGAGGTAGAATGCTTAAAAATACTATTATAGACAATGCTTTAGACATACATCGTCTAAGGACCTCTACAACTTTGGATTTCCTTCTTTTACATAAGGTGTCAAAAGACTTACTTCTTACAGTACATTTATTGATGATAAATAAATAAATATGGTCTTTCCCTAGAGAACCACAATTCATAGGAATTACTGGAGGAAGTTCTCTGAAGGCATTAAAAAAAAAAAAAAAAAAAAAAAAAAAAAAAAAGGACATTTTGTTGGAATTTTTAATAATCTATATGTTTCAAAAATTTTGTGTTATTTACAAAGTTTTGTGGCAATACTGCTTTAATAACGACTGAGATCCGTACAATCCGTACATTATAAGTCAACCTCGTAATTTCCAACAGAACAACTTGTTAACGACGTAGCATATGGTACGATTACTTGTTATCATTCGGCATTGAGTTTAATTTCTGCTGATGATTTTGGGTCAAATAAAAAAATATATATATATATATATATATATGTATATATTATATTGCGAAAATGAATAGATAAATTAACATCAAACACCACATAGTAGCACACAATATAGTATGCTAACACATTGCTCAATGGGCCTTAATAAGACTTTATTCATTCCGTAACTTTGCTTTGCTGATCTTGTAACTTTTTTAGCTTTAGGCAGTAGACACAGCACAGAATGAAAACATTAGCATTAGTTAAAGTTAGTATTATTGTTTTTATATAATTCAAGGGAATTATTGAGTTTATACAACGCCAGCTACTACTCAGGGCGAACCAGTTTTAATTATACCATAATCAAAACTGAAGAGAAAGTATAAAAATTTGCCACAGCTTTGAAAAACAAATCGATATGTCGT
The DNA here is from genome assembly GCA_963855885.1 of Coenonympha glycerion. Classification (NCBI taxonomy): domain Eukaryota; kingdom Metazoa; phylum Arthropoda; class Insecta; order Lepidoptera; family Nymphalidae; genus Coenonympha; species Coenonympha glycerion. The sequence goes on from OY979639.1 coordinate 10,246,500, forward strand.
TTACAAAATCTTAGACCAAGATATATAATAGACAACCTCCTGATAATGTTGAAGCGACCTCATAAGGTCGCCTGCAGGCAGACCACCGTGAGAACGTGTCTGCCGAGGAATATAATCTCTCACGAGAGAGGTCTGCGTTTCAGTGTACTCAGCACCAAGTACGCAACACTTCCTCGGCGAGCACGTCGTTTGTTGCTTGACCTCATCAGAAAAGCAGTCTGCTGGTAACAACCATTACGGACGTTACCTAAGTTTTATAACCTCTTATTGAGCGATGATGCTTCTGTCGCAATAGCTCTTTTGCTCTCTAATCATTAATCATTATAATCTATCTAAATATAAATTAAACCTATTTGTAATGTGACTGGTTTATTGATCCAGGAATTGAACGAAAAGATTGCGTTAATTAAATACTTCTGTGGTATAAAGAGGACCTATTTCCTATTATAATAGGAAACAATTTACTATCTGTTAATGTCCATAATTTAACAAAAATTTTCATCTCTAAACATCTACCTGATTGTGTTTATTATTATTGAAGAATAAAATGTATGAAATATAATTGATGATTAAACGAACTTACCTGTAAGTGAAGTTCTATCACAATTATGTGAATACATTTTATTCGAAAATAATAATATAAGGTCCCTCCCATACCCAAAACCCATGAGTATAATACGAAAATTTTGTTAAATATTCTCTAAAGAATGAAGCATGGCGCGGACGTAGGCTGGGACAGCGTGTCCATCAGGGTGGTCAGTTTTAAAAAACAAAATAAATAAAAGTGCGAAATTGCCAGTACAATGAAAGCGTACCTGATTGTGTTTATTATTATTTTCGAATAAAATGTATTCACATAATTGTGATAGAACTTCACTTACAGGTAAGTTCGTTTAATCATCAATTATAAAAGGTATACCTAACTAACGTCTAATAACTGTACTCCTTCCTCTATTATATCGTTCCATCGCGATACCCAAATATTAAGTTATTATTATTATACCAAAACATCTTTAAAAAACGACCCTGTAAATTTTTTTATTGTTGTTGTTGTTGTTGATTTCGTTTATGGCTTTTGTTTGTGCAAATTTTTTTTTTTATAGCAATATTGTTGTTATTTATTACGTCAGTATTTACGACCCAATAGCATGATTTTTAAATACACGTTAACAAGTTATAATCAAATAACGATAGTGATATCGATTCTGAACGAATTAATCGATGTAACTACGGTCACTGACTAAGTATGAATCGTTCGTTTTTTGTCTGTGGTTGAATTGCCGCTCTGCGCAACACTAATGTCAATGATAAAAATCCGATGTCACAACTAAAATTTTAGTTTAACCTGTCATACTTAATTTGTGTTTTGATTCAGTTTTTCATAAAGATATTGCTAAATTAGTGGATAAAATAGTGGAAATGTTATACGTAAGGTAACTTCAGATGTTGTTTGTGGACGGCAAGCAGTTTGTGTGACTTATTAATTACTTTAACATCGTGAAAAATGGTTGAGAAGTGAAGTGTATGCCAAAAGGTTAGTTTGTTTACCTTTTAACTCAACTCAAAACGAATACACTTTAGGCAAGGCATTGATGTTAGTACCTACTAGATTATCTTGATGGCACTTCTAAATGGAATAATGATAAGCGACGTTCAGCTTAGCAACAAAACTTGCAGAACATGACTTCTGTGCAATGTAACCAGTCGAGCAAGCTACTAAACAAAGGAGGAATAGCTGGCCTAAACCTGAACCTCGGTTGATCACGTGATTTATTGATAACGAATTTCATATCATTTCCAAACATTTAACGAGCTCCTTGACGCAGTAGCGCGCGCTCGCATGCTAGTGGGAGGTCGCGGGTTCGATTCCCGCCACGGGTCACTTTAGAATTTTATAATTTCTAATTTGGCTTTGTCTGATCTGGTGGGAGGCTTCGGCCGTGGCTATATAGTTACCACCCACCAGCAAAGACACACCGCTAAACGATTTAGCATTCCAGCGCGATGCTGTTTAGAAACCGTTAGGGGTTACATACTCCTTCCAAGTTACTAAGATAACATCTTAGGCTGCATCGTCACTTATCAGCAGATTAGTTTGCAGTAAAGTACTCATAGTGTATTAAAAATTTTTTTTTTTCGAAAATAACGTCTGTAGAATAGGAATTTCTGTTATATCTCAAATTATTAATTTAATTATTATATTATAGGATTAGGTAAATAACATCATTCCTCACTTCATTTCTCCATTGTAACGTAATGTCCAAGTACGCATGGGTATAAAATTAGTGATATCCAAGCCTTTGACACTATGTCCACCGCTGTCTTCGTCCGTCTTCTGTAGATACGTGTCTGGAAGACTCGGCGATAGGAATAAATCTTGGCCACTGATCTGCAATATGAAAATGTATTAAGTATGATTTACTCAACTTATATAAAATTTTACGCGAAAGTTTAAAACCGTATACGTACACATCTACAACGTATAGATTAATGGCCCTAATTAGCCGAAAGCCTAAAGTAGGAAGCGATGTCATAGATGCGTGATAAAATATCACAAAAAGTGTAGCTCATATCCTGAGGGAACTATAGGGAGTTCAAAAATGTACCATAAGTTATAAGACTAAGAGATATCCCTAAAAGCAGCTGCGGTTCATTATCAATGAACTCGGAATATTGAAAATAATGAAAATGATATGAGGTTTGTCGATATCACAGTTATAGGGTTGCTAAATTATATTTATCTTAATGAAATTATATTTTTTGCATTCAAAATAAAATAAATAAAATTGGGACTAAAAGATTAGCTGCGGACACACTACGATTTAACCAACACCACAAAATCTAAAACTGGAATAGGTAAATTACCTTTAAGTAAATAAAAGAATCGCAGATACGGTTTGGTCTTCTCGCTAATCCACATATTACTGCATCGCCGTTATTGGACATCCCATTGAAGTATACACCGTCTATGGACTGTAAATAATGTAAGTACAAGGTTTTTATATGACCATCCCCTAGATTAGTAATAAAAACGTTTTCATCTTTATCTTAATCGTTTACATGTTCTGCCCGCTGATTTGAGTCCGTGATTTACGTCAGCCAATCGGGGGCCAGAATTCGCTAATGATTATGATAACGATGAATACGTTTTCCTTACGCAATCAGATAATATTTATCGACTGCGCTTGCGCTTGTGGGAACTATATGGTTTTTAATATAATCAAAGGTGCGTAAAGCCTGCTAACCCACACTTGACCACGGTGGTGGTTTATGGCCAACTCTTACTCTGAGATAAGACTAGATTTAAAATTTTCATACTGACATTCAAAATGACAAAACAATAATATTAGGTACAATAATATATATACTATAAATAATAATATAGATACTGCTATAAGAGATGGTGGTACGGCCCTAAGTAGGCGATTCAAGTAACAAAACGTGAAGTGAAATTAAAAAGGTCATGGCATTTACGTCAATATAAGCAGACGATAACATTTTTTGGAACAAAGAAAAATTAATTTTACGACTGTTGACATAGAACGTAAAATTGAATGTAGTTCAAAACGTAACATGGTCAAGAATTGTGAAATTAAATTTACGTATCCGTAGTTGGCCGTAAAAGTGATTGAGGTTGAGACGTACCTTAGCATAAGTTCCGAGGTCATACAACTTTTCTAACTGCACGTCATGTTCATGGACATGCGCTATGCCGTCCGGACTACGTCCTAATTCAACAGCTAAAAGTCTTTTCAAGTAGGTTACAAACTGCAAAAAAAAATTTTTTCATCTCACCCGCTCGGAAAAGCGTTTTTTAATGCCCGAAATGCGGGCGGAAAATGCTATTATATTCCCTAGGCCGCCAAAGCATTTTCATTTTTCCCAAGGGAGACAAAGTAGTATGAAAATCCCTTCCGGCCCTTGGGCCGAAAAGCATTTCCAACGTCAAACTCGAATTACGCGTCATGTCAATGTCAAAGCTGAAGACTTTTTTTTTTCTAATAACACATACGTTCAGTAAAACAGTTCGACCTTAGAGTTTGTATAGGTACATTAGTTTTTTTATTTTTACTTTTTCTTAGAATATCAATAAATATAATAACTCCTATTTAGTTTTATTAATTATAAAATAAATCTAATTAAATCCATGATTTTTCCTCGTTGTTTATGTAATTATTGTTAAAATATTTATAAAATTTTATATTATCTTTGGTTCTTAAAAATTCCTATTTGAACGCATTAAAAAAAAGTAAAAAAAAAGTTTCTCAATTTTTTTTTCTGGTCTAGTGTTAGTTGTCTATGTTTCCAATCGTGATTAAATGAAAATACCTAATATTTTTATTACTTTATTCATTATTTTTTTGTTTTAACTTTGAAATAAGGTGAGTGATGATTGAAGGTGGTTTCAGTAAGTGAAATTATTCAGAGTTACCAAAAACAACATTTAACATAAATCGCAATGCCGATGTAAAGTGTTCTTCTGGTGATTTTCCTCGCTGTGGTGAGATGAAAAATTTTGTGTTATGGACGGGCGCAAATTTTTTTGGGTCTCGTGTCTTTGAATGCCTCGCTATGCTCAGGATTCTATTCTTTGAACCCCTCGCTGCGCTCAGGGTTCAACCCTAGAATCCTTCGCCGCTCAGCATTCAAATTTGACACTCGGCCCAAAAATCCACTTTGCGCCCTTGCATAACAAATAACTATTTCTAATCAAATAAGTATTTAATAATAATTGTAAATATGATATCAAATATAGACTTAGGACAAATATAGTGTGTAGGATATAGAACTGATTATTAAATTAACGTAAGATAAACACAACGAGAAAATTTTGTCTTTCTCTTTTCTATATTATCTATAGTAGCTTCGACTCGGCAAACGTTGTTTTGCCATTAGACGTAGAACTAACAAATAGCTTATGACCTACTCCCAGACGTACCGAACATACATTGAAAATTTCATAACAATCGGTCGACCCGTTTCGGAGGAGTTTGGTAACAAAAATTGGCATGAGAATTATATAAATTTTAGATGGATTAGAGAAGAGAGAATATTGACATTTTCTCATAATGTAGCCACTGGTACACCAAAACGTTGTTTTATATAAAAAAAACGCACTTACCTGTCTTAACATCAAAAAAATGTACATGAACAAAAACTTAAACCAATAAGATTTATTAGGCTGCTGATAAATACCGAAAATCGGCGGCTCATACTTTTTGTTTATAAAACGAAACAGTAAAACAGTACTTGCTGACAGTATCATATTTTAAAATATAACTTAACTCGTTTTATTTAATATCACTTTACTTTCAGCATTACTAGATTACACTGATATATGGTAATTAAAATTTATAATTTCGAAACATCTGACTACTATCTTATCACTGTCGATTGGCTAGTATTATTATCTACTACACATATAGTGATAGTCTACTGTATAATGTAGTCTGACACATTTTCCTTCTTGAATTATCATTTTAAGAGCAAAAAACTAACAATTATAAAATTAACAACCAACCTTGAGTATTTCCAAACGCTATTATTTCCGAGTACATAAAAGTTTAAATAAAACAGCTAAATGAATGTTAGGTAAATATATTTAGTACTAGCTTTACTCATTCAAATACATACATACAATGAAAATAAAATAAAAATGGGTTACGACAGAGACTTCAAACTTTAAAGATTTTAATGTAAACAGAAGAAATTTTCAATGGCGACACCGAGATATTAAAGCATGGAAGTATAATATTTTCCGATCAAATATGATCCACAAAGTATACTTGCTAGGTAATTGTGTTACAAAAACGAATTCATCGTTATCGTAATCGTAAACGAATTCTGCACGCTAATTAGCAACTACATGATTTACGTCAGCCAATCGGAAACCAGAATTCGCTTGCGATTACGATAACGATGAAGACGTTTTTCTTACGCATTCGAATTAAAGAATAATGTAGTGGAGGGGCGTTCATTTTTTAATTAGATGGTGTCTACCATTTTTTAATAGAGAATCTGCATGAAACGGCGTTTTTCATGCTTTAGCATTTCGATGGCTAGCATATACTAATTTATTATTATCGCTAATCTATTCGGCAGTCGCTAACAAATGCTTGTGCACACACTCCTCCTTGTTGATGAGGTGCGTCGTTTTGTTGACCAGTTGCATCAACGTGTTCAAATTACGCGACCATTCGTTCAGTCGGTCTGAGGCGTCCATGTTTAATCTGCAAAGAGTTTTTTTTTACAAAATAGACATAACATTAGTATATCTATTCCAGTGCGAAGCCAATGACATCTATGATACAAGTAGGGACGCTGGACTAAATATTCCATACAATTGACCTTTTTTGTGCCAATTTGAAGCGCCCCCCTCGAGGTTCCACGGTACTATAATTGGCATTCATTATTCTGTAAGTTATTCTATTTTAGTTCCATGTGTGATGAATTCCCGCAATGAATTACCCTCCCGTCAATGAAGCGCGACACGGCCAGTTACTCACACATACAAATTCTATTTGCGTATAGCGCCGGTGCTTTTGTAGTAGTGTAGGTAGTTAAGGATGCCCTACCATGACTCCCATATATTCGTAATACCAAAATCATTTGTAATTCGTGCAAATTTCGATCATTTTGTGATGTTATTCGGGTTTATAAAGCAATAATCTATGCTCCTGGCCATATTTGGTTATGAAATACTTCTCTAAAACGAAATATAATAAATGAATTTTGATTTGCATATTTTTGCGTCAAAAGGGACATGTTTTCTGCTTATTTGTTTTGTAATAAAAACTATCTATATATCTAACGTCGCATTAGTTAAGGAGCACAGTTTTTATTGTCCAGCTAAAGAAAAACACCAGTTATAACAATTTTGATCAAAATTGATTTATTTGAGAGAAGTATTCCCGAACCAAATAACCAACCAGGGGCATATATTATTACTATATGAACCCGAATAACACCACAACATGATCGAAACATGCACGAATCAGATATGATTTGGTATTTCGAATGTATGGAGACATTGTAGTTCATGGGACTCTTAAGTCATTATTTGTACTGAGTGTCAGGGGCCTTTTACGTTGACAGTCTGAAGTCAAGCGTTCTTGTATTATGGAGGTCAGTGTGATGAACCTGGTGATGATGCACCTAAGGTGGAGTGAGATCAACGCGAGACCTACTTGAGCTCCTCAGCAACACTTCACGACATCCTGTGCAACCTGGGAGGCCTCTTGGGATTCTGAAGTGAGTTCGGCTGGCTGGAGTGATCCGGCGAGGACCCACATCGGCGACATCACGCGCAACGAAGAAATTTCGGCCAATTGCGGAATAGTCCCAGGGACAGACGAAAGAACGTACCTGAAGTGCACGACGCCAGCCGGGCGGTCGATCTTGGCCTTGACCACCGCGCTCACGACCAGCTGACTCAGCGCCTCCTCCGTCTCCGTCACGCTCAGCCCCAGCAGCTCGCTCATCCGTTGTAGAGTGATGCGAGTGTAGTACATTGACATTATACGGATGTTCTGTAGACAAACAATACAGAATTTATTTATTTATTTAACACTTTATTTGTACACCACAAAATAATATTACAACTAAGAAGTAAAAATTAATTAGTACAAAAGGCGGCCTTATCGCTAAGTAGCGATCTCTGCCAGGCAACCTACAGATAAGGAAAATACAGAGGAACCACGGACTGCAGGTGGTGCAATGCTATAACAAATATACTTAAATTCAAATAAGTACATACACTAGATTACACAAATAAAAATAATAAAATAAATATTATAAAAAACTAATATAATATATACTCAACACCCAATAATTATAATATATTATGTATATACCCCGTACAGAATATGTATTTTCTATACATTTGTCAATGCAGTAAAAACCGGCAGGGCGATCGGCTAAAAATGTATCAATCATTAAATAACTGTATCAATGTCAAAACACAGGTATTGACCAATCACAACGCTTGAATATCACGTTTTGACATTGATACTGTTCTTTAATGATTGATACATTTTTAGCCGATCGCCCTGCTGGTTACAGTCTTATCGCGCGTTTGACATCCCAATATGATGATGATGTCTAAATTATGAAATAAGGGTGTTGGTGATTGACATCTACCCTGGACAGGGCGGACCGCGCGAAAAAATGTCGCCAGTTTATTGGTGCCAATAATACCAACAGTATAAGGCCACGATGTAGTACGCTCAGCGGCCACCTATAGAATTTAGACAGATGGCGCTAGTGTTTGCTTGTATGAAAAAGGTATACGTAAATCGTTCGGATGCCCATATCCTGTGTGCGTCAGGATGGCGGGTGTATGATTACAAATAGTCATGCTGACTGCACGAGAGCAATGTACGACCAATGTACCGAATGTACATCATATTTTAAGCAATGTACTATTTTAAAACCAGAGTTATTAGAGAAACCATGTGAGCCGCCAGCCTGATATCAGGTTGGCGGGTGTATTTTAAATATGAACCAATTACTTACTAGCTGAGTGTGAAATAACTACTATAGCAATGTACGAGCAATGTACTCTAACATATTAAAAGTATAACCACATGCGGTTAAGGGTTGACGAGCAATATCAAAAAGAAATTAAAATCCCACAAGCGCCTGAATTATTTTATTAGCAATTACAAGATAGGTATCGAGTTTCGTGTGAATTGACAAATCCCTTTGACTTTGAGCCTTATTGTAATAGCAACGATTAAATACATTAAGCTAAAGAAATTAAAAATTCATAAGTAGGTACTTATACTATCCTATCCTATCCTACTATCCTACTTCCTACTAATATTATAAACGCGAAAGTTTGTAATAATGTGTGGATGTATGTTTGTTACTCTTTCACGAAAAAACTACTGAATGGATTTTGATGAAACTTTACAACAATATAGCTTACACATCAGAATAACAAATAGGCTATTATTTATAAAGATATAGTGTGAATTATCCAAAATATATAACGATAAGTGTCACGTAAATAGGGAAAAATTGCAATCTGCGACCTTTACTGACGTACGCCGCGAAAACCGTTGGAGTTACACGTATATAATGTATGATGGAAATGTTTATCTTAAATAGTTCTACAAAAAAGCCCGCGATAGCATATATCCAACTCTTATGTGTAAGCCATTATCGCCAAAATAATGAACCCCGAGTGCCCGATACTAGGCGTTCCGGCGCGGCGCGACTGCGGGCGGGACGGGGAAGAGGCATTTATGAGTGCGCGAAAAAAAATACTTACTACCATCATTATTACAATTTTCCATGACCACTATCATTTTTTGAAACCGCGGCGTGGCAATATAGCCTAAAGATAGATAGATAGCTCTGATGACATAACATCCACTAAAAAGGATTTTTAAAAATCTCGAAATTCACGCGGGCGAAGCCGCGGGCAAAAGCTAGTGTAAAAATAAAATGAAACTGTCTGCTGGCTGAACTAGCAGACCCCCCCTACCCCAGCTTAGTTCGCACGGGTGACCTATTATATTACAATTTACAACCTCTACATAGTACATAATAAGTATTATGTATTAAATACAATAATATGCTTTAAAAATCTTTGTTTTTTAAGCTACTAGATGGTGCCAGTGATCAGATCAGAGTCATCTGCGTGGAGTACGCTTTTTAAATAAGCCGGACAACCCCTGTACTGTAATAAGTTATCCCTGTACCACATCAAAATATTTTCATCATAAGGGCCGTGAAAGTGTAGTAGATAGATAGACAGGCATACTTTCGCATTTATTAATCAAATTCAAGTAAAATCGACCATTGACGATTCCCTGTTTCTGATATACAGATTAAAAAAAATGGGCGCTTTGTCGACAGTAAAGCTCAATCTATACTTAAATATTAATAATAATAGTTCCCTTAGTTTTAATATTTAAGTATTTAAACATATTTACTTAATGCAAATAAAAGTATATTATTAGTATTTGGCGAACATATTATGCTCAGTTGCACAAAAAAAAAATATGTAAGTAATGAATTAGTTTCATAAACACTTAAATTTTTAAAATTGTTTCGTGCAATTCACCGATAGCCTGGGATAGAAATAATAATGACACATAAAATCGATGTCCTCCCTGGCGCAGTGTTGCGCGCTGTTGCGCCTTAACGTGCGGATAACCCGGGTTCGATCCCCGCTACCGTGTTAGACTGCATCATCACTTACTATCAAGTGAGATCGCAGTCAAGGCATAACACTTGTAGTAGATAAGAAAGTTATTTCTGTCCATATACAAGGCAATGCATTATCATATTTTTCTGACTTCTGATTATTCTATTATTTAAATCATCAAAACATATCCATTTGTTGTTTCTATAACAGTGTGCTCTATAGTGACCTATGTTTCCTTTTGAGCCCGATGGCAGATATTCTATTATTCCTATAATATCATATTCTTTTGATTCTAAGTTAATTTTCAGTTGAACCTCATCTAAACACCTTGACTCGCTTTGACTTAACTCAAAGCTTACAACATTATGTAGAGTATAGGTGAATGTTTTAATGCCCTTGCAGTTATGACGACGACACGTCACCATGTTATTTTTTTCTGTCAACATAGAAGCTGCAGCTTCAGAAATTACCGTCTTATTAATATCTAGCGGTAGAAACGCAATTTTTCTTTCGACATTTTTTACAGCACAGGATTCATTTGTGCAAGTTTCTTTAACATCTGCGCTGTATACGACATCCATTAGGATTCTTTCAAAAATGTATGTAACACTGCAGTTACAATTAATTTCTGTAGTGCCTTTAATTTGTGTTTTGTTAAAATATTTTTCTAATAAGTAAGCTCGTTTTTTATAAAGCTCCAATTTTGACATCTGATCATCGAGCATGTCTTTTACAAAATTACAAAAATTATCAGTGGAATTACTGAAAATACTTGTGTTAACAGCAAATAGAATTTGTATACGATTGTTGTAGCGACATCTAGTGACAACATTGGTAAACTGTTACAATCCCATACAAATCTGCGTTTACTCTCTCGCTATCGAATAAGTAAACGTAAGTAAAAAACTCGGAATCGGCACACTGATACTTACTATCTCTGAGCGTGTACTTACTGTGATTTTTTTTATTAGAAAACCCAAAACCGTCTTAGTTGCTCGACCCGTGAATCGAATGCAGAAAAGTGCTTTCAAATACGCTAACCACTTGATTAATGGGGCATTAATTACACGAACCTACCTACCGTCAGTTCATAAGAAAGGTAAAATAATAACTTCGTTTAATTAAAACGATTTTCATAACTATAAATACGTCATTTTGAAAAGACGAGGTGAAGCCTTTCAAAATAAACGGGTTCGCCAATTGCTATTCCGGCCGTGACTTAAATAGAATTTGTGTCCCATTTAATTAGTTTAAGAAACAATAATAAACTTACCTATTAATTATTTAAGGTTAGTATTATTAACAATAATAAACTTACCTATACAAACAATATTAAACTTACCTATTAATTATTTAATGGTTAGTATTATTAATTAATATTAAAGTAGGTAATACAAGTCATTAAACATTCGCGCCCAAATTCACGCCAATTCGAATTTCGATCACAGAATCCTTGCCACAAGTGTGCTACAAGCGCGCTCGACCTTGCTCGATTTTTAAACTTATAAAAAAAGTACATTTAAAAAGAAAAAAATAGTACAAACTGCAGTAAGTATATTATTCATATTATCTTTTTTAGTATTATTTTCATACGGAATATTTTAATTTTAATTTTGTCTTTTAACTTTTGGAACGAAAGTCTAAGAAAAAATAATAAAAAGAACGAAGACAATTTTTTAAACTTATTTAAATTTATTTTTGAAAATAGAACTGAAAGTTGTAGTGTCACTTTGCCTGCTGTGTGCTGCACTGGTGAATGTGCCTACGTGGTTGGTTGGATTTGGATGTAGGTATAAAAAGTGTTTATCTTGGGACTAAAAAGCATTATTCAATACCTGTTAGTGGCTGGTTTAAACTTTTAGTTCCTTGTGGTTCTACCTACTATGAATAAAAATAGAATCAGTATAATGAAAGTCGAGTAAAAATTGACCATTAGCGGAAATAGTTTTTTAGGGTTCCGTAGTCAACAAGGACGGAGGACCATAGACTATACGGTCTTTGACTACGGAACTTCATACTTCATATTATATTAATAAGATAAATGCGCATGTGCGTTTGTTTGTTGGTTTGTGCTATAAGCCTATATTATACAATAATAATGTAACTGTATGCATACATACATAGCATGTGGCATTTGCACCATTAACTTTAACGGTGCAGGTCAATGGTGCAAATGGAACCACGGGGTTTTAAGAAATTTAAATATAACAGCCTTTGACAGTGGAGAAAACATCTCCATTTAGATTCTGTGATATGCTTACCTATTTTGTCTTATAATAATTATCAGTAGGTATCGTTTTATTCTAGTATAGTACCTACCTACTACTACCTAGTACCTACTACCTAGTAGTAGACGGCAAATGAAAGAGTAAAGGTAAAGAGGTAAGGTAAAGGCTCGACCGTGAAATGAGCGGGCTAGTATTTTCACGGTCGAGCCTCGGATTTATGATAAACTAGCTAATGCCTGCGACTTCGTCCGCGTGGAATAAGTTTTTTTGATTCCCACGACAACTCCGTGATTTTCCGGGATAAAAAGTAGCCTATCACTCTGCAGGTCCTAAACTATTCCCATGCAAAAAATCACGTCAATCAGTTGCATAGTTACGACGCGATTGAAGGACAAACCAACAAACAAACACACTTTCGCATTTATAATATTAGTATGATTTTCCGAATTTGAATTCTCAGACACCTGTAAGTAGTTTAGTTCCTTTAATAGAGATCATTGTAATCGCTAATAAAATAATTCAGGCGCTTGTGGGATTTTAATTTTTTTTCCATATTGCTCGTCAATCCTTAACCGCATGTGGTTATACTTTTAATATGTTAGAGTACATTGCTCGTACATTGCTATAGTAGTTATTTCACACCTCAGCTAGTAAGTAATTGGTTCATATTTAAAATACACCCGCCAACCTGATATCAGGCTGGCGGCTCACATGGTTTCTCTAATAACTCTGGTTTTAAAATAGTACATTGCTTAAAATATGATGTACATTCGGTACATTGGTCGTACATTGCTCTCGTGCAGTCAGCATGACTATTTGTAATCATACACCCGCCATCCTGACGCACACCATATCCTGAGGTTAGTAATCAGTGGTGATGGTTGTTATTGGAGTCTGTGCGTCCAATCCACATTATGCTAACTTTTTGCAAGATTACTTTTTTTGGGTTCTGTAGGTACAGAAATGATAATTAATGGAACTCGAATTTCATTACGTGCGACTTCAACGTCTGTCAATGACTGTCATAATCAATTATTTTTATAGTAACTTCAATGTTCATAGACACCTCGAGGTATAACTCGCTGCTTACACACCCTAATTAATTCTCATGATCGGCTGATTCTCATGACCCTATTATCAGCTTCATTTCACTGGGCTTATAACAATATCTTTGGAGGCAGATAAGACAAATATAATTCTAATGGACGAAACTTATACTTATTCACAAACAACCTCAAAAAACTAAGTTAAGTTTGCGGTAAGAAAAGTGATTCTTATGGAATACTTTTTTGTATAGTAGTACGGAACCCTCAGTGCGTGAGTCCGATTCGCACTTGACCAATTTTTTAATTTTTGAGGCTTCACATACATTCTAACAAAATTATTCAAACTTGACTTACATGTTCAACGACTCTATTCTTAAGATCGTTCCAGCGCTCTTGTCCCTTCTCATCGGTGGGGTTGAAGAATGGAGTTTTTCTCAACATCTTCTCGTATGTAGAACAGAGGGTGCTCCATCTTATAATTTCAGGATTGATGAACAGACCTAATAATTGCCTAAAAAAGTAAAACATACATGTTTATGGTATCTATAACAGAAATTGTATAACAAATAAATAAAAGTGAAACATATTATTTCTAATACCTATAAATAATTGAGCTCATAACTATGATTATTTGAAAATAAAAATGTCGCTCGAGTTTAAATGGCTCTCATTGGGATTAAAATGGTGCCAACTATTTGTGAAATAAAGTGATGTTGAAAGATCTTTTTAATTTTTATAGTCCTTAGGACGATAGCAAAGATAATGCAGAAGGTATATTAATTACTTTATTACTATAGTATTACTTTTTAAAAAACTTTGAAATTATTGATAGACAGATTCAATATTTCATGTGGAAGTTAGTTGTAACTTTGAATACAATTGCCATTAAATTACGAATTTTCTGCAACTATCACCAATACCAGCATTTGTCTGCTAATTTACCCGCGTTTAATTCGGTTTCCAGTAAATTTTTCTGTAATAAAAGTAGCATATTTTTTAAAGGAGGGTAAAATCTATTTTCATTCTCAATTTCATCTAAACCGGTTCAGAAGTAGCAACGTGAAAGAGAAACAAACAAACACACACATGTAATCGGAACACATTTGTGCTTATTTAAAGTAACAAATAAATAATTAAAAAAATTAAAAAACACGACTGTGGAATGCCCTGTGGTAAAACGACTTTTTCCAAAAAAATATGTAGCCTATGTTACTTAGAATCAAGTAAGACTTCTAACAATACCCCATAAGTCCAAATCTGTTCAGTCGTTCAAAGTTATGGTGGAATAAAGAAACTCACAGACATACATACATGAATGCTAAAAAACATTACACCCCTTTTTTAGGCACTCGTGAAAATAACAAGTCTTACTTGTATTCAGGCAATTTATCCAGATCCTTATCCTCATTCATTCGGTGTGTCATATCAGCTTGTTCGTTGTCATATGGCGCCAGGATAAGGAACACCACGCTGCCAATGAGAGTATCCGACCCTCCGATCTGCCCTAGTGCCCTAAAGTGGCGGCAGACCGACAGGTACTGGTTGTTGTGCTGGTCGACTGCTATCATTAGTCTGTAGAACTTCTCTTTCAGTTCCTACAAAGTAAAAAAAAGTCAATATTTCTTTATTTCACATAGGCCTTACGTACAGGCTTGTAAAATGTCAATATAATATTTGTCGCATATGGTGATAACCACAAGTTGATTTAAAACTAAGTTTACGAGGGTTCCAACGCGTTCTGCACTGAGACGACAAACTCACTCGGGTTTGGTTTTCTGTTATCACCACTTCACAATGGTTCTTAATACGGACCCCAAAAACCAATTAAGCCACTATAATAGCAACAGTTTCTCACTTTCAAAATAAGAAGAGTTCTTAACTTCTTGTTTTAACTGCACTTATGACTGCATCAGTGATGATGTATAATAAAAGGATGGGAGATATGCAAATTCTGCAAATTTACTGCAGTCTAGTTGATAGCACCTACTGGCAATTTAAGGATTTAAAACCAATTTTATTGCATGGAGCTTACTTTCTTCACATATGTGGGATATTTTAAAGTTTAACACAAACTTACTTTAGTATCATCTTCTTCAAAGAACTTTGTGTTGATCTTCTTTGATATGATCTGTGTACGGATGTAGTCCTTTATGGCCAGGCAAAGTCTCATTTGCTCCAAGATAAGTTCAACTTTCTCCCGTTTGTCCATAGACCCATAAGTTTCCACTTGCAGTTCTTGAATGATTTTTGCAGCTTCCGCAACATTACCTGAAATTATCGATTAAGAACTTTCAATTAAATTACTGACCATTCTCGACCTTAATATCACTATCTTTATGAGCCTATGTCTTACTATTGTAGATATAGCTTGTCTCGTAGAATATACAAACGATATTAGTCACAACCAATTCAAAAATTCCAAGGAGCTGCTGGGCCAAAGCAATGCGAAACTGTGATGATTAGAGTTCATAGGCTGAAATGACATTAGGCTTTTTGTTTCTTTATTACTACACACAGCTCAATTTACCAATTGTAATGAGGATCTTTATGAAAATTGGAACTATCAGTTGGTGCTTCATCGACAAAAGTTCTTCTATTATGTTTAAGAAAACATTTAATTTACTTAGTAATTTGTTTATTAGAACGTGATTAGCACACAGTAACATTCGCCATAGGTATGGGCTTCTACAATCTATGCTTAGTTCACTTTATCTGATACAAAGTAAAAAAGCATTACCACAGACAAACAATTATAACATTACCACAGATACAACATACCTTCCCCTACAAGAAACAACTTTGAAATAATTATGCCTCTCATAAAAAACATAACAATGTGAATTCCAAGGAGATCATACAAATATAAACATAAGCAACGAAGTAATTATTGAATGTGAACTTAGAACAAATTAATACCGGAATAACTATTACTTTTTATAATCATTACAATCATCAAATTATTAATATTACATCTTTAAGGTGACATAAAATATATTATATTATATTCATTATTATATTATTCCAGCACTTTATGAAGTACCCGGAATCCCTAACATTGTAGCCCATTCTGACTCATCTGGTACATTAATGATGGTTTCCTCTCCACCCTCATTCGGGACCTCCATATTAAGATCTTCTTCCTCTGTCCGAGTTGTTGTAGATTTCTTTCTAATAAGTTGATCAATATGTCGGTTAATTATCTTACCATCATTGGTTTCAATTTTGTAACTTAATGGACCTGTTTTTTTATTTATAACACCAGGAAGCCATCTGGGACCAGTGGTGCTGTAATTTCTATACATTATTTGCTGTCCAGACTCAGTCTCTCGAGTCTTCTTTTCACTATTGTTTATTATTTGCTCCTCAGTCTTTTTGTTTAGTAGACAGTCTGGATGTATTGTATCGAGTAGAGTACGTAGATATCTCTTCATTAACAACTCAGCCGGGGTCTTATTGGTTGTCGTACAAGGAGTACTTCTTAAAGCCAACAATAGATTAGGAATTTTTACATCCCAAGCTAGATCATCCATTTTCTTCAACTTATCTTTTATTGTCTGAACCATGCGTTCTGCCAGTCCATTAGTGGCAGGGTGATATGGTGCTGTGGTTACGTGTTTAATATTGTTAGCCTTCAAAAATTTCTGCATTTCATTGGAGACAAAAGATGTACCGTTGTCTGAGACCAAAGTTTCACACAAACCGTGGGTAGAAAACGCAGATCTCAGTAGTCTAATTACTGTGGCTGATGTAGTGTTGTTAACCACAAAAAGTTCAGGCCATCGAGAATAAGCATCTACCATAATTAAAAAATATTTATTGTGGAAAGGCCCAGCAAAATCAATATGGATTCTAGACCACGGTCTTGTGGGTGTTATCCACTCGTGACTCGTCTTTGGAGGCATGTGTCGGTTCTCTAAACATTTTGTGCAACTACCAATCAACAATTCGATATCCTCATTCAGGCCTGGCCACCAAATATAGCTTCGAGCTACTGCTTTAGTTTGAACTATTCCTGTATCGATTTGCATAGCTATAGGTACGTTCGCTATTAAGACCTGTACTTCATACGGAGGAATCCGCGTCGTATTCCGTATACAGTATATCCCGTTCAAATGATCACTTTCATCTTCAGTGAAGTTGACATCTCTCTTATTTACACTTTTCTTTTTTGAGATGCAGATTTTCTCCAGATGCCCCTTTTTCTTACAAAATCGGCAAACCGCGTTCAAAAATCTACATAATCCCGCGTGTCGGTTTCCACACCGGTAACAGAGTCTCGCAGGTGTCGATTGCACGGCGTTAATATCCATCGGTTCGCCAGCGTCGCAAACTGTTGGTGTCGCAGCGCTGGCAGCGGCGCCGCTCGTATTCGCGCCGTTGACATTCGTCGCGCTTGCAGCGCTCGCAGCGCTGGTGCTCACGGTATCGTGAATCATACGCACGTCACGCCGCGCACTCTCGGATGCTAACATCGCATCCACCACAAATTGATAAGTTAAATCGTCTTTTTTTAACAGTTCGTATTGTAGTCGAGTATCACTCATCCCGCACACGAGTTTGTCACGCAACATTCTCTCTAAGTCCGTAAAATTACACTTAGAACTGATTTTACGTACATCAGCTATATAGTCTGACGCCGATTCACTACACTTTTGATCGCGTTTGTAAAACTTAAACGACATCGATATTTCATTAGGTTTCGGACTGTAATGTTTACTCAAAATTGTTTCTATTTCCGTAAAAGTCACATCTATTGGTTTTCTCGGTGTAATTAGTGCAATCAAGGTATCATACACCCGCGAACCACACACTGTGAAAAAGTTTGCGCGTTTCACATTATCTACGATGACGCCATTTGCTTCGAAACAAAACTTAAGTCGATCTATGTAACTGTCCCAATTTGCCGAGTCTGGATTGTATTCTTCAAATCGTATTGCCTTTTTATCCATTTTGTATGTTTTCACCAATCGTCGCCACTATTATGTTTAAGAAAACATTTAATTTACTTAGTAATTTGTTTATTAGAACGTGATTAGCACACAGTAACATTCGCCATAGGTATGGGCTTCTACAATCTATGCCAAAGAGTATATAATCACTACGTTTTAAGAGACGGAACTTAGAACAATAAGTTTTTTCACCAATTCCTAACCTTCTTTAGCCAACCTTTTAAAATAGGTAACATTGCTACCAACCGATGAACTTCCCTGAGTAGCATAGACTAAAGACTAACTTAGTAGTCTCTGTCCAATAGGGATGTGCAACGTATCAAGGGATGTGACACTTATCGATATTTAGGGTTTTGTCGATATCGATAAATTATTCGTACCTACTTATCTATATAAATCTTCAGAATTGCACGAAGATGAAATAGGAAAATTAAACAAAATTATCAGTTGATTAATCTTTATTAACGTGAAACCAACGGGTCTGCCCGCGAAATTCAAAATTTTCGTGGTTTTTTGCAATTTGTACGCTAATTAGACATGATAGGCTTATGGCAATCAATTTGCGAGAATGTCAGTATCATCTTTACATGGTTATATCAAAATCTTTGCATAAAAATGTGTATCCTAGGAAATTAGTCCGAGTATCGAGTTTTATGTAAGTAACTCGCAAATCTCAGACTAATTTCTTTAACTCGACACTTTCGAGCAGAGATTTTTATATAAACACGTGAAGAAGATATTGGGATTATCGCAATTTGACGGCCATAAGCCTAATATGTCTTATTAGCTTAAAAATCGCGAAAAACGAAAAATTTGAATTTCGCGGGCACACCCGTGGAGTGCTCCTTAAATTTACGCCCATACCTGCCAAGTTCATATTATTACAAAAAATACTGATGTTGTCTTGTGATAATTTTACTGCTTTTTCTTTATTTGAAAGAACTTCACCAGATCTCTTTACAGGTCTCGCAGGTGTCCTTTCTGAAAGAATAAAATGTAAATTATAAATAACATTTGCAATTGATAATTATTATTGGTAAATTTGCTTGAAATGTACATAAATATTTAAAATATATATCAGGACACACATGGGGTACTAAATAACTGATAAATATACCTAACTAGTTGGACTATGCTCGGTATTTGTTTTGTTTAATTTTCTAAAATTGAATCTTAGCTAGATCGATTATCACCCCCGAAAACCTCTGTATATTAAATTTCATGAAAATCGTTCTAGCTATTTCCGAGATTCAGATTATATACATACAAGCAATTCTTGTATATTATACATTTATATTGCTCTTTAAAAGGTATAAGATATTTGATACACATAAATACAATATATTGAAAAACACCAGACACTAGAAAACATTCATGCTCACCACACAAATATTTTCAAGTAGTGGGAATCAAAGTGCAATCCTGACATGTGCTTTGGAAGAGGATAGACTGGTGCAGTATTAATCATCATCCATTCAAATACTTAAAACTTGGTGCAATTTAAAAGATAATATGATAAATTTGGACCTGTTAGGTGGGGTTGGGACCACAGAGCAGGACAATTTCTGCGAAATCAACTTTCTAAACCTTTAAACAAATGTATAAAATACACACCAATTTGAGGCAGCTCCCCAGGGCTACTTTTTTGTTGGCTTGTAGATGGCACTGCTTCTGGGCGGTGTTCTGAAATAATCAACACATACATATATTAATAATATTATTTAATGTATATTACTTTGAAATATCTGAGAGAATAATATTGTTACAATAGAATAACATCATAAAAGACACTAATTCTTCAAACAACACTATTGTAAAGACTGAAATACAATTGCACAGAGCAAAGGGGAAAAACCCGGTATCTTATATCTTAATCTATATATAATTCATGAGGACGCACCCCACTCCTTCAAAATCGCTTGTATTTCATGCGATTGTAATGGTAAAATGGTATGGTAAAAGGTAGGAATGGGGCAAGTCTTCGTGGATTGAACTAACTATACATATATAAATATATGTATAGTGATAGTGATGAAAAAATTTGTTGGATCGAATTTTATATTATTTGACCTTTCCTTTTCTTACCTTTAGGCTCTGTAGGCAGATACAGTTGTAAGGGTAATTCCTTCAATTGTCTGTCAGTTAGAGGCGAGGCAGCTAAATTTAAAGTTGGTATTTGGTTTCAAAGTGGTTTAGCACACACATTTCGCTTCTTGTTAAGTTTTTCTATTGATCCTCTTTACCAACTACTTTTACCCATTCCCGACACCTGGAATGTAAAAATTATGAGATGCAAACAATTGAAAGAGAGTGGAAGGTTAAGGACCAGGCTGCACAATAACCTCTTGGTGCACATTGTCATGACCGCTGTTCATTATTATTAAGAAGAGTCACAAAAAATGATTCTAATATAAAGTTTTTATCATTATTAATAATGAGAGCAATGGGAAATCCTCTGTAAATATCCTGTGACGATATTTCAATATTCATCTGGAACAGCTAGGACATACAGTACAGTGCAGATTATTCACTTCACATTGACTTAAATTAATAATTACTGTAATGACAGTATCACTCACCGGTTTCGTTCTAGTGGAAATGATGAAAAAATCAAGCGGCTTTCATCATGTCACTCTTTGATCCCGCAAATCTCACAGGTTCTGTGACCTTTACTGGTTTCATCATAATAAAGTACCTAACTATCTATGTACACTAATTATTATATACACTAATTATTAATTAAACTAACTAATTGAGTCCAATATCTCGTTCATACATAACAAACACTAACTAATAGAGTCCAATATCTGGTTTATCTAAATCACTAAAGAGTCAACCCTCGTGCACTATGCGTGAGGAATCGGAGGAACAATGGCTCAACATGGGCTCAACACGACGAATGACGATAAACAGCCAGTCACACACATTTAATTATGATGAAATTTCGAACGTAAAAACTAAAAACAACAAAATATAAACAGCAATCAACTCAAAATTCTCATCACAAATGGCAGCTGAGTGCTGACAAATGGCGGCCGACATATTGAATTCATGCTTGTGGTGGTCAATGTTGGTCAATTGTCAATTCTGGCATAATTTCTGAATGTTGGCTAAAAAAGGTTAGGAATTTCATACAAGGAACCTTGTTCCGGAGTTTCTCGAGACTGATCTATGCTTAGTTCACTATATCTGATACAAAGTAAAAAAGCATTACCACAGACAAACAATTATAACATTACCACAGATACAACATCTTCCCATTGTATTATGGACATGATATTTCGGATTTGGATATAGGAATAAAATTATCACGGTTTTGGATGCAGTTATAGATCATTTTGGATTATCCATTAGTTTAAAATAGTTTCTGTTACGGATATTAGATTAAAGTAAAATATAAACATAAATAGTATATAATTCACATTCACGATCAATGATCACGTAGTGCGCGAGCAATGAAACAAACACCTGTTGTTTTATTTTGACTGTTCTTCGAAAACTATCTGAAACTTATGAAACAGTTATAGTTTCAGATATATATTCTTGTTACGGTTACAGTTATGGAACTCCATAAATGACTGATTAATATAGTTTATATCAATACCTTCCAACATAGTACTCTACCCTTAGTAAAATTAAAAAAAATTGTCCATCTCAACCACAGTACACAACTACAGATAAGAAAAATCTACATTTAAACAGCAAAGCCACAGCCTACATTGTAGATTAAATATTTATACATTTTTGCCCCAACTATAAAATAGGTAGGAGCAAAAAACTGCCACGATAAAATTTTTTTTGACAGGACGAAGTCTGTTGGGTCCTCTAGTTTATACATAAAATTACCTTCCTCTTCCCGCATCTTTGCCAGGATATGTGTGAGTCTTGCTCGTTCCACCTCAACATAGATTTTACCCTCTGTGATTGATCTCAGGGTCTCAATCAACTTGATTTTAGTCTCTTTATCCGGTGTCTTGTTCACATAGGTGCAGCATTCCTGTACCATTTTTACCACTGCATGCTTTAACTGTGACCTGTGCATATAAGCTAGTATTTAATACAACAGAACATAGAAATATAATTATAACAGTATTATAAATATTTTTTTGTCATTTAATCTGTAAGACAAGAAACAAGAAAGTATAAGAAAAACATATTCATCATTATTGTAATTTTTTACGAATTCTGCCTGTTGACTGGTTTGAAGTCAGTTAATCGGGGGACAAAATTGGCTAATAATTACAATGATTACATGAACACGTTTTTCTAATACAATCAGACCCCAGGTTTCTATGAAGGAAAATTTTTGGAAATTTTGATTTTTCCAATTAAAAGAACACTAAATTCCTTCTATCTTAGGGCTCTTGAATCATAAAATTATACAGGGTTGTATAAAAAAAATACCAAATCGCTCTCGACCTGTAGAAGTTTACATTACCACTAACAACTTTTGTTCTACAACTTTTCAAAATTCAGTATTAATTTATTTCATACAAAAAAAATGTTACTTCTGTAAAGTGACATTACACTGTTGCGAGCCGGTTTCACGCCGCCATTGCTACATGCTGATGTTACATTACAAAGTAGGAACAAGTAGAGTATCTATGTAAAATATAAAATATTTGATACTTCTCAAACTTTCGAGTTAAAAAAAAAGTTGTAAAACTAAAGTTAGTTTTAATGTAAACAAATACTGGCAGAGAGCATGGAAAATGTAAAGGATCCAAAAAAGCCTAAAATTCAAAATATCACACAAAATATCTTTTTTACCTTCTCTTAGACAGCAGTACAATATGATCATTAAGAGATTGCCAGTTTTTGGCTTCATAACAAATCTGCACTATGGTCACCAGGATCTGTGCAGTGGATCCCATGTCCGCACCCTGTAAAGAAAAATAGTATTTTTATTTTACCACAGCTTCAAGTCACTATGACTAAATATACTATTAACACAAAATCTTCTGTATCACAAGCGTGTGTTTTAAAATTTCCTGTCTCTTTATGATGCAATAATAAAAATTGGTGCCAATGTTAGCACCGCAGTCAAAGTTTTAACAGGCTAATCTTTCATACATGTGCCACATTGTCCATTACTAATACAAGGTATCCTTTGCAAACAATATTTCCCTTCTAATAACTGGCAGAAATGGTACCTGTTGTGTATTTGGGAGAGTAGATTCTAGAAAGGACTTTTTTAAAAAGATTATTATATTAGCCCTGGGGCATCAGAGTGGGACTACTAGCCATTGCATTACAACTTAACTGCGAGCAATAAAAATAAAACAACTTACAGTTCTTGTTTGTTTTTCCAGTGCTAATAGCTGGTCTATAGCTTCTTGAACCTTCCCACTAGCAGCCCAAGACTTCCACAACGGGATTTTCTCATCACAAATGGCACTATAGTCCACCTAAAAGTAGTAATAACCATAAGTATGTAATCTCCAATCTGTGTATCCAATTATTAGTAAATTTAGGTTATGGTTATTGTAAAACATGCTATATAGAAAAGATACTTACTTCCATTTTTATTATTTTTCCGCTGGCACCATCACCATTTGTAGTCATTTTGATAGTGGTAACTGAAAAATAAAAATAATGAAAACAGGATGATCTTGCTTCTACTTTTGTCAGAAGATATGCGGAAAGTTTTGAGTTTATGACTTTATGTATAAAATATATGTACTTCTTTTACTTACTAATTGATCTCAAATATATTCAAATAGTAAACTCAAAAGTTTATTCAATATTCCCAAATAATTCCGATAAATAAAGAAATGAAGTGAAAACGAATTCAATTCAACACAAAGAGTATATAATCACTACGTGATTCAACAAATGCAAGCTCACTTCGAGTGACATCTGTCAATTGTCATTTGTCAACCAACCTACTCTATGTTTGTCAGCTGAAACATTATGAAACATCAATGACGAAGTAAATATAGGGACAGGAAATTGGGAGTCTTTTTGGGTGGCAATATCCGCCATCTTGTGTCGCATTAAATAGCCAATCACAGCCATCGGCCAATCACAGATATGCACCAGATAGCTGATCAGAAGGGCTGCTCTAACTATCTATCGATATGAAAATATTATCGATGTAGTTCGTGGTTAGTCATTAAAGATTTGAGAGAGCAAAAGTGAATGAACTTACCTACTGATAAAAACTAATGGCTAACGGTTTTGAAATCGGTCGCCTTGTTGCGAAGTAACGATGATCTTAAGAACATACAGTATTAAGAGTCGATACACCATGACACGTATACATTTTTCTCCAGAGATGGAAAAAATATTTTTTGTGGAATAAATAAATATACGTAAAAAATAAAAAAATCTATAATCGACACACCAACTACTAACTGACGTAACCATGACGTCGAATTACATATTAAATATACTGTATCTGACGCACTGATATGTATCTCTGGATTCATGATTCCAGACGTTTAACAGTTCATTTTTTGTGCCGATTTGAAGCGCCTCCCCCGAGCGTCCACGGTACTAAATTGACATTTGTTAGAAGTGGACCGTTCCCCTACGTCAACTAAAACTTCGAGGCGAGGACATAGAATGGCAGCCTTCGGTGTGCTACTTGGGGTGCCGCATCGACCGAAACCTGAATATGTTGCCCACGGTAAATCATGCCGTGGACCATGCGAAGACAGCCGCGTCGATGCTGTACCAAGTCTTCACCTCGAGACTATCACCAAAGACCAAGCTTCGAATCTACGGAACCTATGTCCGCTCCCGCTTGACGTACGCGGCCCCTGCATGGTACGCCCTCTGTTCGGACCACCAAAGGCGCCGGCTACAGGTTCAGCAGAACAAATGCCTGCGCCTTATTGTAGGAGCTCCGAGGTATGTCAGAAACGACGTTATTCATCGCGACACCAAAACACTTACCGTGGAGGACTACGTCCATGCTCTTTCACGGCGAATGTTCGCCCGTGCAGACTACGGACCGTGCGCGCATCTCCACGGGCTCGCGCTGCTGACCACCAGACCATCGAATGGACGTCCACTACCTCGTGAGCTCCTACGATCGCCTTCGCCAGCGCGGCAACCTGCAGGCGTAGACAGCGACGAAGAGGACGATGAGAACATTGCCGGATTCGCCGATTCCCTTGCACTTAGCATCGAGCCGATCCGACGTGTAGGGGACAAGGAACCTACAAACCTTTACGATCCCGAGGCCCGAAGCCAAGACGGCAGGCCTTAGCCGTTATAGACTTAAAGAGCACTACCGGGGAAGTGATCTTTCCCGCGCCTATTCCCGGGTAAGGAGGCTAAGCCTCGAGGCCCGTACCCCTGTTTGGCTAAGGCCCAACAGAGAATACCACTGCTGCTGAAGTGGACCATCGTTTTGAATGTCATTTGATTTTGGTTCCATAGACGCTCACGCCAGGTTACGCAACAATCAGCGCCAAAATGGCGAAAATCAATTGTCTTCATTTTTACGTTGACAGTTAGATATCCAGAGTATATTCTATATACTCTATGGAGATCAGTGATCTGACGTATAATTCAAATATCATTCCAAAAAAATCTAACACCATAGACAATAATAATGTAGTAAAAAACATTTTAGTAACTGACAGTAGTGTCAGACAATTAACATGTAATTACATTGTTAAAGTATTATGATTACACGACGTGATGTATTAGGCTCTAAGTTAGTTATCGGGAAATGTTTAATATCTTGAGGTTACAACTCCTCTTCATCCTTCAGTTTCTCTCACCCTCTTCAAAGCTCGGTCAACGGAGCTTTGCGGGGCTCCTATTTCTGGTTGGTCATAAAAGATAATAACTTCTAATAAAGATATTATTCGTCACCTAATTGGTCAGGGCTCTCTAAGTTCGAGGTCGCATCGCTATCTGTAAATAGCATAGACCTATAGTAGCTGAGACTTCAAGTTCAAATATTGAAAGTTCAATAGGGCGGCCGTTTTTTTTTAAATTTTGACCACAAATTACACATCTTTGCTTGCTGCAATTGTTTTTGTAGTTTTTTTATTTCAAGAGATGCTTAATTGTTTTCTTAAATTACAGTCCTGCCAAACTGACTTACAGTTGTTACTTAAGTGTTGTCAGACATCGATTTTAAAGGAATTCATCATTAAGTTAGAAATTTTCACTCTCTAAAATTTTAATTTCGAAAATTCTCGTCTTTGTACAGAATACAGATTCATGACCTAATAATATGAACCTGGGCACTAAATTTTACATCTCCATGACTTTTAGTTTTACCGGAATCCGTTCAACAACGAAAATGCCTCACTCCTTTATTCATATTATTATATAGATGGTACGGAACCCTTCATGCACGAGTCCGACTCGTACTTGTTTATCTTTGGCATGCTCCCTGTTTTTTTATAACTTTAATCAATATTACTGTATATTGCGTTCTAGTAGGTATGATCTATGTATTTATGTCAGTGGTTTTGTGGGTTGTGGTCAACAATAATATTATTAATAGGTTGGGGAAAAAGTTCCTTCGCATTTTTTAAGAAAATTCAAAACATTTTTAGTATAGTTTATTTACATTTAACTAAAGTATGTAGGTACCATTTTGTTCGATAACTTTTTGCCATCTTGTAGGTAGGGACATGATCCCATTTCTATAGAAATTTTGGGACTTCTGATCAAAATACCGCGACAAGTGGTTTTGGTAGTCCTCTAGTGATGTTAACCTGACACTGCCTAAAGAATTCTGAAGAGACCGAAACAGGTGAAAATCTGAAGGTGCAAGGTCAGGACTATACGGCGGATGCATTAACACCTCCCAGCCAAACTCTCTTAATTTTTGTTGAGTGGATAAAGACGTGTGAGGTCTAGCTTTATAATGATGAAAAACCACACCCCTTCTGTTGATTAATTCCGGCCGCTTTCTCTCAACTTCTTGCTTTAGTTGTTGCAGTTGTTCGCAGTAGAGTTCAGAATCGATGGTCCTGCCTGGTGATAGCAGCTCATAATGAATAATGCCCTTCCAATCCCACCACACACACAGTATCACCTTGTTCCGAGTTATCCCTGGTTTCGCCACATTCTGTGAAGCCTGACCGGCCTTTGACCACGAAATTTTTCGCACATTCTTGTCGTACGTGATTCACTTATCATCATCAGTTATTAGCTTCTTCAAAAATGGTTCAGTTTCATTACGTCGTAATGAAGAATCACAAATGAGTACACGGTTCATTAGGTTTCTTTCAGTGAGGTCGTGACTCGTGAGGTACCCAGTCCCACGTATATCAAGCTTTTTCATGTACCCAGTTTTTTTCAAAAGCGCCAAAACTGTTTTGTGGTCAATTCCCAGTTCTTCAGCTACGTCGTAACTACTGATATGCCGATCTTGCTCCACTTTTTCAAAAATGGCATCCATTTTATCCATAATAGGGTGACCAGAGCGACGTGCATCTTTGACATCAAAATTTCTGGATTGAAAACGCTTAAACCAAATTTGTGCTACTCTCACAGACACTGCGCTAGGTCCATAAACATCGCAAATTTTTTTCGCGGCTTGCGTTGCATTTTTATCTTTTTTGTAGTATAATTTTAAAATGTATCGTATTTCTTCATTAGATTCACTCATCTTGACGGTACGAAAAACAAATGAAAATCACACATTTTCCTAATTTGAATTTGGAATCATGTTCCTTAAAGTTTAAACTTTCAATTATACCAAAACCAACCAGATACAAATAGTATAGCCAAAGACAACAAACCAGCCAGATACAAATAGTATAGTTACAAGTTCATACATACCATAATGCGAAAAGACTTTTTCCCCAACCTAATATAATATTTACATGAAGTGCTGAAAATTTTATTTAATTCATACAAAATAAATTCACATCTCTGGGAAAAAATAAGAATATGTGGGTCTTCTCGTTCTACTGAATCTCCCTAAGACATAGTTATTTTAAAATAAGGCGACCGGATTTAAACCAACAGCCAGTATTTTAACAAATCCCGCGAGACCAAACTATATCTATTCATGAAGCCTTTCCCTCTCTTTATAAGAAAAGTTTGCCGTAGAAAAGCTTTAAGGAGTTTCTTTAAAAACCCGAGATTTTTTTCCTATCTACCCAGCTATCACAATCATAGTATGAAATTTATCGATAGCGGTACAATAGTAGTCACAACATTAGTACTTTGACATGAAGAAATGCGTATGTGCAAAATGCGACAGGATATGGCGGTTTCTGCCACACTGACACATATAGTGTTATTCTTAACACTATGGCATCTCTATATGTTTAGTTTCTCTAAGTGGAATATACGTAGACCAAGGAATACCTAACCTACGAGGAACGAAACTAATGGAGTACATACACATATGCGTTTATATGTTGCGTGAAATCGACATAGTTATAACAGGCAGCACATCGTTTCTTTCTAACTAATTCAGAATTGTTTACGTTAAACGAGATAGCAAAATATTTGTTTTTTTTCTGCTTTCGGCAACACTGAAGTTGTGACGTCACGAAAAAAAAGCCGGGTGGCCAATTCCTCTATAATTTGTAGCATTTCGTGAATTTGAACATGTCGAAACATGTATACAAAGTACATGCGTATCATGTTTTTTTAAATATTAGACAATCATATTATTATTCTAATTTGCGTGCGGATTATAATTAGTATTCAGGTGTGAAAATGCCTACTCAGTGGTGTGTTGTGCAGTGCAGATCGCAGAAAGACAAAAATAGGCCACATTTAACATTTCATAGGTCAGTATTCGATTTCATTAATTATTTCGTAAAATCGTTAAAAATTATGTGTTATTATGACGTGTTATGATCATATTACATGCACCTATATAATGTGTTAAAGAAGAAATATTTCTTCAGGATTGAAATAAATTCGATTTAATTTTTGTTGTTATGTTAACAAAACAAAAACAAAGTACTAATGATGCGAATGATGATGCTGTTATACCGATATCGATAAAATTCATATATGTAAAGTTAACTGTTGATAGATGAGTAGGGCTCCGAATATCACTACCTTCTATTTGAACCTCGAGGTTTTTCTCCTCTGACTTCTCGTAGTTATTTCCGCTTTAAGAAAACGGGCCGCGGATGCGAACATTTACTATAGGTACAATCACTCGTATCAAATGTAGTTTGGTCTTGCGGTATAAGTTAAAAATCCTAATCCGGAAACATAATATGCACCGCTAGCAAAACCTAGTTTTACAAAAAATAATTTTTAATAGTAATAATTCATTCATTTTTACTCTTAAATATTTAATTACTAACCACAAACTACATCGATAATATTTCCATATCGAAAGATAGCTGGAGCAGCCCTTCTGATCAGCTGACTGGTGCCTATCTATGATTGGCTGATAGCTGTGATTGGCTATTTTTGATGCGACAGAAGATGGCGGAAATACCCAGCCGAAAAGACACTACTTTGTGTCCATTACTTCTTTAGTCATAGGTCTACTGTCTATACTATACTCTATGGTCGGATATAAATTAGAAAATGGCGTAGCGAAGTGTTTCATTGTTTTTACATTTTGTATTATGTTGTTTTATTAGACGCGAATCCGTGTGATTTAAGTAATTTATGACTCCTATAAGTATTTCTCGTATGTTTTTGTGCTTAATATACTTATAGTTAATGCGAGCACAAATAGCCTAATTTCGGTTGTGGCTTGTGTTCTTTTATGCTTACGAATAGATTTTGTGTGAATTTTGACTATGGCTACGAGTGTGATCAATTCTTTCAACGAAATGAAGAGTTTGGAGAATTCCGTTCTGCTCAAGGGAGCGCGAAGTCATTCCGTTCAAGGCCTTTCCAGCAATGTTCTTAATCCTGCCATGAAAATACCGTTGCCTCCTCGTTTGTGGATCACAGGTCAGTTACAATATTATGCAATGAACAGATGGTGTTCTAAATATGCTAAAATTCACTTCCTTTTCTTCTATCTTTCACAAGTTTTAACATAGGTTCAATTTGATAAAACACATTTTTCAATGGATTTCGACATGGATTCCCAGAACGCTAACATATCGAACTGGTTTAACACGTGATTTATACAGACAGAAGATAAGATTTTTATGAATTACATGTTTATTTAAAGCTGAACTAGATTGACAGCAGGGCTAGATACTTTACCATTGTGAACATTTTAATATGACTGACCAAAAAAGGAGTGTAATGTTTTTAGGATTCATGTATATTATGTGAGTTTCTTTATTCCACCATAACTTCTGAACGGCTGAATAAATTTGGGTATATGAGGTATTGTAAGAATCCGTACATCATTCAGAGTAAAATAGGCTATATTCTTTTGGAAAGAGTCGTTTTACCATAGGGAAGATGTGCAATTTTTCAGCATCAATGTGTAATACATGGTATTAATTACACTCTACTCAATAGGTACTTTGAAATGATTATTTTTTTGTTGACAACTTAATTCTTGGAAGCATGCAAGCAAGCAGTTTTAACCATATGGATTCATCATCATCATCTCAACCCCTTTTTATGTCCCACTGCTGAGCACGGGTCTCCTCCATAGGGGTTTGGCCATTGCCCACCACGCTGACCAAGTGCGGGTTGGCAGCCATATGGATTGATTTCAATTAATTCACTCAATAAACTGATACAAACTAGCATACTTTTGCTTTTATGAAAGTTACTTTGAGTTTAGTAGATAATTCTTTGCTAGATTTTGAAGACGAATCCTCTGACGAGATGTGTGGTAGTGTGAGAGAAGACGGTGCAGTGCCAGTGGAGAGACCAAGGGTCAGATCTAGGTTTCGTCACCACAAGCACAGGGCAAATGGATCTGTGCCACTTGGAATATTCTGGGACATTGAAAACTGCCAGGTAAGGGTACCGGAATTTTACAGCCATTTTCTAAAAATGTGATCTTCATCAGTAATGAATTTAGACTTGGTAAAAAAAAGAAATTACAGTTAAATGCAACAGTCTGCCTGCCAAATTCAAATTTACAAGCTGATTTAATGCTTGACATTAAAATTGTAGAAATGCACAGAATCTCAGAGGATTATATAAAAATTTGGTAAGGGTTTTGAAATTGGTCACCTTGAATATTTCTTAAAACATGATATATCTTTATCTGGCTTAAAAGCTCAGTCGACAGCCCCACTTCCCGGGGCTCCTATCTGGGTGGTCATAAAAGAAAATAACCTTCATATGTATTGGATTGTTATATTGGATGTTGTTTTATAAAAATTTATAATATTGGTCTAAGGTACCCCGTGGTTGTTCAGCAATAGATGTAGTAGCAGCAATCCGAGCTAAATTTCTAACATGCAGGAGGGAGGCAGACTTTGTTGTTGTGTGTGACGTGAGGAAAGAAACTCCCCATAGACTACAGGAACTCAATGATGCTCAAGTAAGTTTGGCCTTGCACTGAGTGGGACTACAATATTGCTAATTTAGTAATATTTTAATATTAACTGTACAAGCAGGCTTAAAGTAATTTTAACAAGCTCACAGACTAGGGAAATTCCAAATAATGTTTTCCCTTTATTATTGAAGGAAAGAAAAATTTAAAAATTTCACTTACCAAAGAACAATGTCTTGCGGTCTCCACAGTGGCTTGTATTGTGGAGACCACATGTAATATAAAACTGTCTCATCTTATATGCATATAACTAAAAAGTAGCAAGTAGCACAAGGTAATAAAGAAAATCAGTAGTTTTTTGTCTAATTCTAAGTTTAAGTCATAAGAGTATGCCAACATGATGACATACTATTTAACCTAAATTTCAAGACTACTTCTCTACCTAATTGACTATCATTGGCCATGATTACGTATTGCCCAACTTTAGTACACTGCACAGTGCACACATGTAGTAAGAACAATATACTTTAAACATCCATTTCAACAGGTTAATTTAATCCATGTGTGCGGAACGCAAAAGAACGCAGCTGACGAGAAGTTACGGCAATGCATGAGGAGGTTTGGGGAGCTCCACACAGCTCCCGCTTCTTTGCTTCTTATCTCGGGAGACATTAATTTTGCTGCTGACCTCAGTGATTTTAGACATAGGTTTGTATTTAACTGCTGTGCAATAAAATCTATATTATACTAATACAATAATTGTATAAAATGGGTTTCATAAAAGCTGATCATGATGACACGACAGTTGTATTATAACAATACAACTGTATTACAACTATAATTGAACATGCATTACAATTACATAAATATTATGATTATTAGCATGTTATGATTTAAGTGGAAAAAATTATAGTTTTGTACATAATATCTTATCATATAATTTAAATTATTATTAAAGATTTATTTAAATTGAAATAGGTAAATTTAAACATAGTGTTGATAAATATCAATTATTCAAATTAACGACTAAATCTTTAATATTATAGATATGCTATTACAAGTTTTAAATTCTAGGCTTGAATTTATTTTTATCAATACTTTAAAAATTTTGTATTATTGTATGTGTAACATTATTATAATATATATAGAGATGGTGTGGAAAACTATTTCATATCATGCTTGTCGCTTATTTATTTTTATTCAGTCATGCCATATAACCACAACAATGTTAAAAAAATTGTTTAATTTTTTTTTCTTCAAATGACTATATATATTTTTATTTATTTTGACAACAATATTTATTATCCATCAGGAAAAACATGGAAGTGATATTGGTGCACAAACAGAACACCTCATCTGCCTTAATCGCGTGTGCCTCAAATCATTATTCTTATAATGAACTGATAGCGCATGTACCGAGGAACCCTAAGGTATTAAACATTCACACACACATATATATTTACACTTAAATATATAACCACAGATATATTAATGAGAGTTACAGTAAAAAAAGACGCTATCTCTTTTTACAGATATACACGTAACTTTTTAAATGACATTGTTAATATTTTGTACTTTAGTATGCATCATATCACATGGTAAAGAAGTCCTTTGTTGTGTAGTTAGGAAATAGGATACGGAATAGGACTAAATTCTATGGTATCAGTTATGTAAAAATAAATCCATCACAACACTTACTATTCACATCTGTCGAAAGGCATTTGAATGTCGCAGACAAACATCACTAGACATACATAATTTACATACAAAGTTTCTTCTTGAATTTTAATAGCAAGTGAATAGAAGCCCAATAAATATTTACATGTTATGTATTGTATCGAATGTAGGTATGCTTGTATTTTGTAGGATAAAGCTGTTTTGAATTGCTTTTGCAACGATTTTGCAGAACAATTATGCAGTTTTGAAGTGACAAACCAGCGCAGATTTTAATATATAAAACGTTAATATAATGTCTAAAAAACATACAGTCAAACCTGAGTAAGTGAGAACTGGGTAAGAGAAAAAACTCTATTAGTGAAAGTATTTGCCAGGTCCCGTCATTTTGTCCTTCACACTGAAAATCGGTTTAGAAAGAAACTTCTATAAGAGAAAAAGAGATCTCGGTCCTTTGAGCTCTCATCTAACCAGGTTTGACTGTGTCGACGGTTAGTACGATTCGCATTTTTTATTGAGTCTCTAAGATCGAGCACAAAGCTTGTTGGTAATGTCCCTAACGATTTTTTCTTCTAAAGGTCTTACGATACCTTCGTAAATGATATTGGGTGAGTAAATATTTAGCTACTACTCTTTATCCTTTCTCATACATATTACAAGACCTAAATTGGTCAAATAAATTAGGAATGTGATGATAATTTTATCAAGCAAGCAAAATCGGTTAAATAAAGTGAAGTATTTAGCTGTAAGCTCTAATTTAAAATGTAATCATAATCAATTTTGTTTTTATCATACATGTTCATTGTTCATATAAATTACTGAAACATAACCAACTGCTACCATTTGTTACTATTTGTTAACCGACTTCAAAAAAAGGAGGAGGTTCTCAATTCGTCGGAATCTTTTTTTTTTTTTTTTCTATGTATGTTCCCCGATTACTCGAAGACGCGTGGACCGATTTGAAAAATTCTTTTTTTGTTTTAGAGGGTTTTGTTTCCAGATGGTCCCATTTTAATCAGGTCAGGATCTGATGATGGGATCTTGGAGAAATCGAGGGAACTCTTCAAGTTTTATATGGACACATGAAACTATTTGAGTATTATTAGAAAGAGTAATATTTTCCAAGTTGTCCTATGGTCATCAGGTCAGGATCTGATCATGGGATCTTGGTGAAATCGAGGGAACTCTTCAAATTTTGCTAGTATGCTTAAAGCGAGTTCGGTATTTTTTATAGTTACTGGTGCATATGCTAGCAGATACTGATTTGATGACTAAAGTCAGGGTCTGTTGATGGGATCTTGGTGAAATCGAGGGAACTCTTCAAATTTTGCAAGTATACTTGAAGCGAGTTGGGTATTTTTTATAGTTACTGGTACATTTGCTAGCAGATGCTGATTTGATGACTAAAGTCATCAAGTCAGGGTCTGATGATGGGATCTTGGTGAAATCGAGGGAACTCTTCAAATTTTGCTAGTATACTTGAAGCGAGTTGGGTATTTTTTATAGTTACTGGTGCATTTGCTAGCAGATACTGATTTGATGACTAAAGTCATCAAGTCAGGGTCTGATGATGGGATCTTGGTGAATTTGAGGTATCTCTTCAGATTTTATAAACACACCTCAAGCAATTTGGGTATTTTTACAACGCCTTGTGCATTTTATTGTTTTCCACTAAAAAGTATAAAATAAAAAAGGGAAATGCTTTCCAAAAAACCAACTTCAAATGCCACTACAAAGAGTGAAATAATTTTTATTTAAATTTTAGGTACCTACACCAACTCGAAGTCGGGCGATTGTCTATGACTTCGTCATTTCTTCGCACATCAAGTAAGTAAGAAGGACTATTAGGGATTGTGTGAAACATTGCCCGACTTCGAATTGGTGTAGGTACCTAAAATTTAAATAAAAATTATTTCACTCTTTGTAGTGGCATTTGAAGTTGGTTTTTTGGAAAGCATTTCCCTTTTTTATTACTTCTTCCAATTGTTTTTTTCTTTATTTTACAAGATTTTGTTGGAAAGACCTTAGAAACTCAATAAAAAATGCAGGATGCATTGAATATAATTAACTTTAGTTTTCATGCGTTATGACTTCATTTAATTTTTTTACTTACTCACTAAAACATAATGAAGCTATCATTACACATTAACTATTTAATTTAACGATTTCAAATTGTATTCAATTAACTCTAGCGAATGCAACTAAAATTTAATGCTCCTAATGAAGGTGAGTCAAACGGACGAAGAAGAAGTAGAGCCGATATGCGAGATGGAAGTACTGAATTTGCCCGTAGACCAGCCTTCGGAGAGAGTGGCCCGGCGACTCCGGAGACTGTCTGACAACTGTGGGGGCAAAGTGGTGCGCGTGAATGCTTCTACTGCCGTGCTGCGGTTCCCGACGCCTGACCACGCTTCTAGGTAAGTTTCTTTTGACAATTCAGCAGGGTATGCAGAACTGTTAGATAAAAATAGTAAAGATAGGCCGATCCGAACATTTTACGTAAACCTTCTTATCATACAAGCAAACAGTAGCGTCATCTGTCAAAATACCCGCCGCCGCGGCGCCGCCGCTGACTGAACTGGCGACATTTTTTCGCGCTGTTCGCCCTGTCTTTAGTATATACAAGTCTGTGGCAGAACCGGAAGAATAGTAGCAAAGAGGATTTTGTTTTTGTCCTTCTCTCTTACGAATACGTTGGTGGGTGCGACATGAATCGTTGCGGAAGAAGATAACAGAAAATTGGTCAAGTACGAGTCTATAAAGACCAATTCTGCCAAATATGTAAAGTATAAGCAGAAATATGTCTTATTCATGAAGGCTTTCTATAGTGTCTTAATATTTATTCAAAATATGAACTACAAATGACTTTCATTTAGCTATTATTTATCACTGCATTTGTAAATAACTGTTCATACATGTGAACGTTTAAAACCAACTGATTATTTATACTTATCTAGTATCTACGTGGCAGTGTTAGCTAAAACACACAGTTATAGCGAAAGTAACATCATAAAATGCAAACAGCAAACAGAAAATACGTCAAAACAATATTACAATAATACTGCTATAAGAGATGGTGGTACGGCCCCAGAAACTGGCAGCTGGCACACATTTTTTCTGCTAGCTATGCGTGTTGCGAACAAGGATTGACGCAATCATTTATGAATGTATGTAATTATTATATTATGAAAACTAGCTGACCGGGCAAACGTTGTTTTGCCATTAGGGATGTAAAAATAGCTAACGACCTACTCTCAGACCCAGTGATCATACCCTGAAAATTTCATAACAATCGGTCGAGCCGTTTCCGAGGAGTTTACACACGAGACACGAGAATTTTATATATTACTAGCTGACCGGGCTAACGTTATTTTGCCATTTAGGAGTATGAAAAATAGATAACAACCTGCTCTCAGACCCAGTGATCATGCACTGAAAATTTCATAACAATCGGTCGAGCCGTTTCTGAGGAGTTCGGTAACAAAGATTGGCACGAGAATTTTATATATTATAATATAGAAAGTAGATATGTTTTTATATCTACAGACCTAATATGAATCGAATTGTGTTACCAATTAATGATGTACGAAAAAACTACGTAATATACGTGGAATTAAATAATGCGTTTTATTATAAGCACAGATTATAAGTATGACAATATGCATCAGTAAGCAGTTTGCAAGCCTATAGTGTTTTAATGAAATATTCTTATAGTCAATCAATCGTCACAAAATGAGTATTTAATAATTAAATAACAAACTAAATTATCAGCTAAAGTGGTTAACATTAAATTAAGTTTTGAGTGTCCATTTGTCTCTCTTTGAAGATAAAATTATCGTAACCTCACCTAATTAAAATAGAATAAACTATATCTACTTAAAACCGTTAATAAAAACAAATACTCATTGAAATTAGCGAAGTAATAGACGACCGCTGGAACTTGGAAGGGTTAGATTAACTTAGTGGTAGAATTGATATAAACTTCTCAGTTCTCCATCTTTTGTTTTTTGACGTTGGTTTAAAAGTAGTTCCGTTAGTTAATCGTGTTGATTGTTATAAACCGAGGTCAATGACCCGAGTTCGATCACCTCACGTTTAAGAGGGTAGGTTGAATTTCCAACTCTAATGATACGTCCACACTAGCTGTAAGCCACTAATCATTTTACACACATAATCGAGCATCAAACAGAAAATATCCTAGTTAGGAGTTCGCTTACCCACGATGTTTCCCATACATTCGTAATTAAATACCAAAATCATTTGTAATTCGTGCAAAGGAGAATGGCGAAAATTGGCCCAGCTCTAACAAAAATAAACCAGAGACTGTTCAGATTCTGGAATGATTTATTTTGGATTGCTATTTTTCATAGATTTTTTTTTGTGTATTTACCATATTCTTTGAAGTAGGGAATTAAAAATATTGCAATTTTTTTTAATATGGCAAC
This sequence comes from Coenonympha glycerion, assembly GCA_963855885.1. Lineage (NCBI taxonomy): Eukaryota > Metazoa > Arthropoda > Insecta > Lepidoptera > Nymphalidae > Coenonympha > Coenonympha glycerion. The sequence continues at coordinate 10,284,316 of OY979639.1, forward strand.
AAAAAGTCAACTTATCACCGACCCACTACTAGACACGACCGGGTCTTTCAGAATGAGAATGGATTTTTCTGACTTTTTCAGATAATCTGCAGTAAAATTATTCACTTGGAAACAATGAAATATATCTAAACCTAACCTCACTTTTAACAATAATGTGAATATCTTCTTTCTCCCTACTTTATTTGATTGACTTTGTATGACAGTTTTGTAAGTCAGGTTAAGTACTACAAGTATCAGAAGTTTCATAACTGAACGTGGATTGGAGTGGATTTTAGTCTGGGCCAGGAAATGTATGGGAGTTCGCCGGTCTCCTTTCGATCATGTTGTAGTGTTATTCGGGTTCATATAGTCCTGTGAACCAAATATGGCCAGGAGCATAGATTATTACTATATGAATCCGAATAACACCACAACATGATCGAAATATGCACGAATTACAAATGATTTGGTATTTCGAATGTATGGAGACATGGTAGTTCACAGGACTCTTAACTTGACTGTTTTCCGTCCGCCCTATTTTTCCACAGTAGGAAAAACTCATGAATGTCACTTGACATGCCCGACTTCACTGGGAAAGGTAGTAATATATCTATAACGCACGATAGCTATAGCTACGGACTAACCTACGCTCTCTGGCCACCCATTTGCTTTGCCCACAATATGATTTGCTCTTGGCCTATCCTATAACTCCTATTCAGTATCGTCCTATTATTAACGACGTATAACTATTATTAACGTCCTTTACTCTTTTGCCCATAATTATCCGTATGTCTATTGTCTACTCTTGAATAAGTGAACAGAATTGCTACAAATTCAGAAACTATATTATGTAAAATGACGGCCCGGTTGGTAATTATATAAAAAAATATATAGAATTGGGATTATTTGAGGGGTGGCGTCTATATAAGCAAATGGGGATGATGAAATGCCATAATATAATTTACTATATTATATTGCAAAAACACTTATAAGTAACCTATAGGCTTATAAGTAACAACTTATCATAATTGGTGTAGGTCGTCCAGGCTGTATAAAAATCTGTTTTAACTCGTAACGCCAATAAATAATAATAATTGTCGTTTTTATAATTCACAAAATAATATCGAAGTTTCCCACCAACGAATGAATAACTTCAGATAGTGTGACCGCAGCGTGTACCGGTTCGTTACCACTACAATAAATTTTATGTCCTACCCTCAATTTTTCGTAATAAATTCCAGAGAAGACTCATCAGTTCAAACCGCCATTGCATTGTCAGGCACATGCAAAAACACAGTGAAAATAGTTTAACGTAATTTAGGTTATAATTAATTAGTTCTTACACCCATGTACCTAATTATTTTGTAGCTTTGAAAGCCAATTAACTTAGTATTAGTGTTAAATCGGCATAAAATGCTGCTTTCTGGGTAAGTATTTTTACCTTTATTCTTTATGTAAAATGTGAGCTTGGAATGCGTACGTGACTAATTACGTAACTTCAAATTCTTCGTTTTTATGCTGATATTTGTATGTAACGTAAAGATCCCAAAGAGGTATAGATCTTTAAACTAAAGTCTCTGTATTTAAAATCCCATTGAAATAACTTCGCGTGGCTTCTACTTGAATACGATACGCATATTTTGTTAAGATTCTCTTTTGTATGCTTTACTTATGTGTACTTGTAAAGTTACTCTTTATGTGATTTGGGTGTGGCAAATCGGAAAAATGCGTATACTTCTGTGCAAAAGGCGTAACTAAATCAATTTTTTGTCCTGTTTAAAATAGCGTTATGTAATATTTTGAATGCAGTACAGCGCGCACACATGTTATGCCACGTTAATATACAACATGGATTCGAGTGGCTGTTACAATCATTGGCGATTTTTTTTAGTAGTTTCTGAAATTATCGCGTTCAAAACTTCAAACAAACAAACAAACTCTTATTCATTATAATATTAGTATAGAAGTATATAGATGGGTTAAAACATTTTCCGTTATTTAAACAATTCATATTTAAACATTGCACGTAACGACTGAAAATGAATGACGTATGGGTCACGTCCATTGATTAAACATGTTTGTGGATCAGTACTTACGATGACGTCACGCATATAATTTTAGGCTCCGCCCTGAAGCCGGCAGGGCGATCAGCTAAAAATGTATCAATCTTTAAAGAACTGTATCAATGTCAAAACGTCATTTTCAAGCGTTGTGATTGGTCAACACCCGTGTTTTGACATTGATACAGTTATTTAATGATTGATACATTTTTAGCCGATCGCCCTACTGATTTTTAATTTGTCAAAACTGTAACATGGCGCTAATGTATGCGACCTCCAACAACATACGTCACCTCTTTCTCGCCCTCTTAGCGTAGCGTATTTCGTCATTGGTCACACCCATTTTTCCTTTATCTTTATTGGTATTTCATTGAAAGCAACCTGAAGCAACTACAAATTGTATTCGCTTGTTGTTTTTGCTCAATTATTGGGTCGCTATAATGAATTAACTGTCGCAGATCAGTGATTTTAAAGTGAAGGTGACTTTGTTTAGCTTCCAATGAACCGTGACGCAAAAAAAAAATTACGCTTCACCGTTAGATAGAACTTTACCTATATTTTTTTTGACATGTGTTAGGTTTTATCAAAATGATGCATAAATACCTATGAATGGATTTGATTTACCTTTCAAAATAATGACAGATGCGGTAGTAAGAGCCTAAATTACAGTAAGAATAAGGCCCGGCTTCCACCAAAGCGGAACGGAGCGGACCCGAGCGGAGCTGTGTTTGAGTTACCAATCAGATTTCGTCATTTTGACATACCTATCTGAAACTGAGGGGATAGGGGATTTCGAAATGACGAAATCTGATTGCTTACTCAAACACAGCTCCACAGAATTAAATAAACTTAAGTTCAATAGTTGATTTTTAAGTCTTTAATAACATAAACCAGTTTCAAATCTTTTAAAAAAGACAAGTTCAGGTAGACATACTCTAATTTAAAAATGAACCATTCATTTTTAGATGAGAATGTCCTGTCGTCTATACCCTACTAAGCACAAAGAGATGTTAGTAAAAACTAATATTTCAATATGATACCTAATAAGATTGATTGAGTTGACAATTCGTATTTTCTGGTATGTTAAAGCTATTGAAGTTCAAACAAAATTAATGGTTAATTTCGTTTTCGCAGAGCTTTAAAACGTATGGACGGCGAAGATGTCTTCGGGCGGAAAATAGGCACTCGGTTCGCGCGGACTCCTATCCAGCCGACGTACTCGAGCGATGAGGGCTACAGCACGGCGCCGCAGCAGAGACCGCCGCCGCAGTTCGTCCCGCTGCAAGTACAGGTATGTGAGACCTAGGTAATGTGTGTAAACGTATGGATAGCGGGGATGTCTTCGGGCGGAAGATAGGCACTCGGTTCGCGCGGACCCCTATCCAGCCGACGTACTCGAGCGATGAGGGCTACAGCACGGCGCCGCAGCAGAGACCGCCGCCTCAGTTCGTCCCTCTGCAAGTACAGGTATGTGAGACATGTAAGGTAATGTGTGTGAACGTATGGATAGCGGGGATGTCTTCGGGCGGAAGATAGGCACTCGGTTCGCGCGGACCCCTATCCAGCCGACGTACTCGAGCGATGAGGGCTACAGCACGGCGCCGCAGCAGAGACCGCCGCCGCAGTTCGTCCCGCTGCAAGTACAGGTATGTGAGACCTAGGTAATGTGTGTAAACGTATGGATAGCGGGGATGTCTTCGGGCGGAAGATAGGCACTCGGTTCGCGCGGACCCCTATCCAGCCGACGTACTCGAGCGATGAGGGCTACAGCACGGCGCCGCAGCAGAGACCGCCGCCGCAGTTCGTCCCGCTGCAAGTACAGGTATGTGAGACCTAGGTAATGTGTGTAAACGTATGGATAGCGGGGATGTCTTCGGGCGGAAGATAGGCACTCGGTTCGCGCGGACCCCTATCCAGCCGACGTACTCGAGCGATGAGGGCTACAGCACGGCGCCGCAGCAGAGACCGCCGCCTCAGTTCGTCCCTCTGCAAGTACAGGTATGTGAGACATGTAAGGTAATGTGTGTGAACGTATGGATAGCGGGGATGTCTTCGGGCGGAAGATAGGCACTCGGTTCGCGCGGACCCCTATCCAGCCGACGTACTCGAGCGATGAGGGCTACAGCACGGCGCCGCAGCAGAGACCGCCGCCTCAGTTCGTCCCTCTGCAAGTACAAGTATGTGAGACATGTAAGGTAATGTGTGTGAACGTATGGATAGCGGGGATGTCTTCGGGCGGAAGATAGGCACTCGCCCCGGGATTTTACATATCCCGTTATAATAATTCAATCTTAAAAGATAGATATGTGGCGGACTTACCTATCGCAGACTTGTTTTAGAACTTAGAAAAGGAAAACAATTTCGATTTCTGCGTAATTTGAAGCTCTCCTAGGGGCTTCTTCGCAATTTTTTTTTGCATTTTTTTTCATTGCTTCAAGTAACCAACTTTTGATAGTAATAAAAAAAGATTCCGACGAATTGAGAACCTCCTCCTTTTTTTGAAGTCGGTTAAAAATTGCTAAATCAAATATTGTTCAATCGGAAGATAGAAAAATGATTAATGTTCATTTAGTGAGTCCTAAAAATATTAGTCGTATTCGTATACCAACAGAATTAAAATTAAATCATTTGGACCCCACCGATAAAACCTAAGTCAATTCTTAATGTGCTAAGTACTCAGACATATTTTTCTTGGAAGGTGTCAGATAAGATTCAGCGAACGTTTAAAACTGTCGATCATGGTGAAACCTGATACGAGGTACGTGTATACGAAGCGCAATCGGATGCCACAGGCGTTGAAGCAAAAAATTAATAAACAAATGCAGCGTTTGCTTGATGACGACATTATTGAACCATCTAGATTCTAGTAAATACCTAATCGACTAATCGTTGCAGCTAGGCACTGAGGACAAACCTCTGTGTGATTATTGTATTGTATTTGGATTTGATAATAATAAATACATAAAATAAATAATATCTAATGATGAAATATCTAGTCCAATACAGGGGTCTGTTTGCGTAAGAAAAACTTATTCATCGTTATGGTAATCGCTAGCTCATTCTGCCCCCGATTGGTTGACGTAAATCAGGGACCCAATCAGCTGGCAGAATTAGTATACGATTACGATGATTATGAATACGTTTTTCTTAGACAATTAGGGGCAGATGCCTAAAAAGTCTGGAAGCGGGGAAAATGGCGTTTGGTAATAGATTATAGAAAAGTTAATAATTCAAATCAGTGTGCTGATCGATGATTCTGTATCGTTCAGTTTGCTAGTTAACAGCCCAGTGAGGGTTCTTAATTAACAAACTGAACGAGCAAATCGAGACAAAAATCCTAATTTTGCATTATGTTTGCAAAAGTTACCGACCTAGGTTGGTATGGTTTCATATGCCATCATACCATGTTAGCTGGTAACTTGTGCAAAAAGTATACAGTAAAAATGGGAAATGCTTTCCAAAAAACCAACTTCAAATGCCACTACAAAGAGTGAAATAATTTTTATTTAAATTTTAGGTACCTACACCAATTCGAAGTCGGGCGATTGCCTATGACTTCGTCATTTCTTCGCACATCAAGTAAGTTAGGGATTGTATGAAACATTGCCCGACTTCGAATTGGTGTAGGTACCTAAAATTTAAATAAAAATTATTTCACTCTTTGTAGTGGCATTTGAAGTTGGTTTTTTGGAAAGCATTTCCCATTTTTATTTTATACTTTTTAGTGGAAAACAATAAAATGCACAAGGCGTTGTAAAAATATTTAAATTGCTTGAGGTGTGTTCATAAAATCTGAAAAGATACCTCAAATTCACCAAGATCCCATCATCAGACCCTGACTTGATGACTTTAACCATCAAATCAGTATCTGCTAGCAAATGCACCAGTAACTATAAAAAATACCCAACTCGCTTTAAGTATACTAGCAAAATTTGAAGAGTTCCCTCGATTTCACCAAGATCCCATCATCAGACCCTGACTTGATGACTTTAGTCATCAAATCCGTATCTGCTAGCATATGCACCAGTAACTATAAAAAATACCCAACTCGCTTTAAGTATACTAGCAACATTTGAAGAGTTCCCTCGATTTCACCAAGATTCCATGATCAAATCCTGACCTGATGACCATAGAACAACTTGGAAAATATTACTCTTTCTAATAATACTCAAATAGTTTCATGTGTCCATATAAAATTTGAAGAGTTCCCTCGATTTCTCCAGGATCCCATCATCAGATCCTGACCTGATTAAAATGGGACCATCTGGAAACAAAACCCTCTTAAACAAAAAAAGAATTTTTCAAATCGGTCCACGCGTCTTCGAGTAATCGGTGAACATACATAGAAAAAAAAAAAAAAAAAAAAGATTCCGACGAATTGAGAACCTCCTCCTTTTTTTGAAGTCGGTTAAAAAGGATTTTTGTTTAGGATAAAATAGGATTTGGAATACCTGGAATAGGGAAGTCATGAAAAATTTGTCAAGTGCGAGTCGGGCTCGCGCACTGAGGGTTCCGTATCATCAAGAGTCAAGACCCATTCTCTATACTATTAAAGTAAACTAAAACACCCCTGCCCACTAAATCAAAAACGTGCATAAAAATCACGTTTGTTGTATGGGAGTCCCCCTTAATTTTTTATTTTACTTTAACTATTTATTTCTACAGTTAATATTACATAACTAAATATTCTGTGCAAAATTGCAGCAGTCGATGGCAATGGCGCCGGTGGACCGGGCGAGGGGCCTGTCCAACGAGTGGGCGCTGGCGCTCCAACAGCTGCCCGCTCCGACGCCGCCGCCGCTGGACTTCTGCCCGCCGCCAGCGCCGCGGCCGCGCAAGATTCGAGGCACGCACGGTAAACGTTCTGTACATACCATGATCTGTTTAGTGCAAGGAGCAGTAATAACCCAGGGATTTAGACACCTGCCTCTTATTATAGGAGCTTAAAAGGAGCTTATCAATTGAGACGTAACTGGTTTTAGAAACACGTTATGTAGTCAATATGTTGTTGTTTCTTTCAGTTTCGTTCCAAGTGACATTCTATGGTATGTCTCAAACGCTAAAACGCACCTATTCTATTTTTACAATAGTCAAATTGACGTCTTGTCGGAGCAGATATTAACATTGCAATATATTAGGCTCGAGCCTGGACCGGTCGGGCTGCTCGTCGAGCAACAGCGGCGACAGTCGCCGCGAGCTGAACCAGAGCCGCGCGGGCTCGCCGTGGAACTCGTCCGCGAGCTTCAGCGAGCAGAGCGAGGGCGAGGGCGACTCCACGCCCACCGAGCTCACCGTCTCCAACCTGCCGTCCTACGAGCCGAAGGTTCTGCAGGTATGTTTTGTAGGGTCCTGTACCGGATCGGTTGAGCTGCTCGTCGAGCAACAGCGGCGACAGTCGCCGGGAGCTGAACCAGAGCCGCGCGGGCTCGCCGTGGAACTCGTCCGCGAGCTTCAGCGAGCAGAGCGAGGGCGAGGGCGACTCCACGCCCACCGAGCTCACCGTCTCCAACCTGCCGTCCTACGAGCCGAAGGTTCTGCAGGTATGTTTTGTAGGGTCCTGTACCGGATCGGTTGAGCTGCTCGTCGAGCAACAGCGGCGACAGTCGCCGGGAGCTGAACCAGAGCCGCGCGGGCTCGCCGTGGAACTCGTCCGCGAGCTTCAGCGAGCAGAGCGAGGGCGAGGGCGACTCCACGCCCACCGAGCTCACCGTCTCCAACCTGCCGTCCTACGAGCCGAAGGTTCTGCAGGTATGTTTTGTAGGGTCCTGTACCGGATCGGTTGAGCTGCTCGTCGAGCAACAGCGGCGACAGTCGCCGGGAGCTGAACCAGAGCCGCGCGGGCTCGCCGTGGAACTCGTCCGCGAGCTTCAGCGAGCAGAGCGAGGGCGAGGGCGACTCCACGCCCACCGAGCTCACCGTCTCCAACCTGCCGTCCTACGAGCCGAAGGTTCTGCAGGTATGTTTTGTAGGGTCCTGTACCGGATCGGTTGAGCTGCTCGTCGAGCAACAGCGGCGACAGTCGCCGCGAGCTGAACCAGAGCCGCGCGGGCTCGCCGTGGAACTCGTCCGCGAGCTTCAGCGAGCAGAGCGAGGGCGAGGGCGACTCCACGCCCACCGAGCTCACCGTCTCCAACCTGCCGTCCTACGAGCCGAAGGTTCTGCAGGTATGTTTTGTAGGGTCCTGTACCGGATCGGTTGAGCTGCTCGTCGAGCAACAGCGGCGACAGTCGCCGGGAGCTGAACCAGAGCCGCGCGGGCTCGCCGTGGAACTCGTCCGCGAGCTTCAGCGAGCAGAGCGAGGGCGAGGGCGACTCCACGCCCACCGAGCTCACCGTCTCCAACCTGCCGTCCTACGAGCCGAAGGTTCTGCAGGTATGTTTTGTAGGGTCCTGTACCGGATCGGTTGAGCTGCTCGTCGAGCAACAGCGGCGACAGTCGCCGGGAGCTGAACCAGAGCCGCGCGGGCTCGCCGTGGAACTCGTCCGCGAGCTTCAGCGAGCAGAGCGAGGGCGAGGGCGACTCCACGCCCACCGAGCTCACCGTCTCCAACCTGCCGTCCTACGAGCCGAAGGTTCTGCAGGTATGTTTTGTAGGGTCCTGTACCGGATCGGTTGAGCTGCTCGTCGAGCAACAGCGGCGACAGTCGCCGGGAGCTGAACCAGAGCCGCGCGGGCTCGCCGTGGAACTCGTCCGCGAGCTTCAGCGAGCAGAGCGAGGGCGAGGGCGACTCCACGCCCACCGAGCTCACCGTCTCCAACCTGCCGTCCTACGAGCCGAAGGTTCTGCAGGTATGTTTTGTAGGGTCCTGTACCGGATCGGTTGAGCTGCTCGTCGAGCAACAGCGGCGACAGTCGCCGGGAGCTGAACCAGAGCCGCGCGGGCTCGCCGTGGAACTCGTCCGCGAGCTTCAGCGAGCAGAGCGAGGGCGAGGGCGACTCCACGCCCACCGAGCTCACCGTCTCCAACCTGCCGTCCTACGAGCCGAAGGTTCTGCAGGTATGTTTTTTTTAGCGTCCTGTACCAATAGACGTATGCACAGGACTCGCCAAACAGCGTGAAAAATGTCGCCAGATTACTGGTGTCAAAAATGTTTGTTTGGACACAAACAGCTTCAGTCGTAAGCCGATCTCAGTGATGGGATACTTGTTAATATGATTGTAGCGGTCTTCGATAGCTAACGACAGATGGCGTAACTAGCGCAATAGCACACGCTGACAGAGCATTCGACGAGCGTTCTATGAATACAACTTCTGACGACACACGCTCGGATCACAAGCGGTCCCCAGGCACAGCACCTGCCTGGAGGGAAATTTCCCTATTGCCCTCAGCGCCGCCAAATAAGTCTTCACGCGACTTCCCACAGGTATGATTTCCGCCATGTTACGGCGTGAACAACCTTCCTGGACATTTTCTTGAGTCTCGAGTACGTCAGAGTTGTTTGTTGGCTCAGCTCGCATGACTACATAGAACTGTTGTATTCCAGGAGATGCTGTTACGACTGATCAGCCAGTACGTGCGAGTGATCCAGGTGTCGGTGTGGACGGCGGGCGAGGGGCCGCTCGCGAGCGTGGTGCTGCGCTCCGAGTGGGACGCGCGCCTCGTCATCGCGCGCCTGCACAAGCGCAGGCTCGACAACAACTGGGGGAAGATCCGGCTCGAGCTGTCCTTAGGTATGTACGTCTTGGGTGTCTGAGCAGTCAGTGATCCAGGTGTCGGTGTGGACGGCGGGCGAGGGGCCGCTCGCGAGCGTGGTGCTGCGCTCCGAGTGGGACGCGCGCCTCGTCATCGCGCGCCTGCACAAGCGCAGGCTCGACAACAACTGGGGGAGGATCCGGCTCGAGCTGTCCTTAGGTATGTACGTCTTGGGTGTCTGAGCAGTCAGTGATCCAGGTGTCGGTGTGGACGGCGGGCGAGGGGCCGCTCGCGAGCGTGGTGCTGCGCTCCGAGTGGGACGCGCGCCTCGTCATCGGGCGCCTGCACAAGCGCAGGCTCGACAACAACTGGGGGAGGATCCGGCTCGAGCTGTCCTTAGGTATGTACGTCTTGGGTGTCTGAGCAGTCAGTGATCCAGGTGTCGGTGTGGACGGCGGGCGAGGGGCCGCTCGCGAGCGTGGTGCTGCGCTCCGAGTGGGACGCGCGCCTCGTCATCGCGCGCCTGCACAAGCGCAGGCTCGACAACAACTGGGGGAGGATCCGGCTCGAGCTGTCCTTCGGTATGTACGTCTTGGGTGTCTGAGCAGTCAGTGATCCAGGTGTCGGTGTGGACGGCGGGCGAGGGGCCGCTCGCGAGCGTGGTGCTGCGCTCCGAGTGGGACGCGCGCCTCGTCATCGCGCGCCTGCACAAGCGCAGGCTCGACAACAACTGGGGGAGGATCCGGCTCGAGCTGTCCTTAGGTATGTACGTCTTGGGTGTCTGAGCAGTCAGTGATCCAGGTGTCGGTGTGGACGGCGGGCGAGGGGCCGCTCGCGAGCGTGGTGCTGCGCTCCGAGTGGGACGCGCGCCTCGTCATCGCGCGCCTGCACAAGCGCAGGCTCGACAACAACTGGGGGAGGATCCGGCTCGAGCTGTCCTTAGGTATGTACGTCTTGGGTGTCTGAGCAGTCAGTGATCCAGGTGTCGGTGTGGACGGCGGGCGAGGGGCCGCTCGCGAGCGTGGTGCTGCGCTCCGAGTGGGACGCGCGCCTCGTCATCGCGCGCCTGCACAAGCGCAGGCTCGACAACAACTGGGGGAGGATCCGGCTCGAGCTGTCCTTAGGTATGTACGTCTTGGGTGTCTGAGCAGTCAGTGATCCAGGTGTCGGTGTGGACGGCGGGCGAGGGGCCGCTCGCGAGCGTGGTGCTGCGCTCCGAGTGGGACGCGCGCCTCGTCATCGCGCGCCTGCACAAGCGCAGGCTCGACAACAACTGGGGGAGGATCCGGCTCGAGCTGTCCTTCGGTATGTACGTCTTGGGTGTCTGAGCAGTCAGTGATCCAGGTGTCGGTGTGGACGGCGGGCGAGGGGCCGCTCGCGAGCGTGGTGCTGCGCTCCGAGTGGGACGCGCGCCTTGTCATCGCGCGCCTGCACAAGCGCAGGCTCGACAACAACTGGGGGAGGATCCGGCTCGAGCTGTCCTTAGGTATGTACTGTACGTCCTTGGGTATCACCAGGCCCCTGACACTCAGTACAAACAACATGATAATACCTACACTACTAATAGAGCATCGGTGTTATCCAATATCCGCATACCATTTTTATGAGTGAGTTTTGAGTTATTATTGTCAGTGATCAAAGATTAGAGTTGAACAAAATCATGCTTTACTTATGGCGGTTCCCAATATTGGGATTGACTATTGGGAACCGCCAAGGTTTGCCCTACTATAGATTGAAATTTGACATAACTTGTATGAAGCTTATGCAAAGCTTATGTCACTGATTTCTTTAGTAGGGCAAGTAATAAGAAGGTACCTGCTTTAGCCGTAACGCGACCGATAGCACGGGACAGGCGACATCCCTTGACTGCACAGACTCGTGATGACGTCCATTTAGCTTGTAGGGGTGGTTTTAGATTGCATTAACATTCTTACTGGCATGAATTAAATAAATAATTGAAAATATTCAGCCACTCACTAAACCAACCGAGTTTTAAAACATTCCTAACTGAATATTAAGTTCCAACTGATATGTTTTTATCAACAGGGAGACCGACCCCTGCTCCGAATCTAGACCTTCTGCGAGTGCGTCTACGCGCTATCTTACTGGATCAAAAGAACCATTCGTTGCCGCTGCTACGGTTACGCGACGCTTACGCGAGCCGATACTGCTGTGCACTAACCACGTCCGACCTTACCAAAGTGAAGGATACAGTGGTCATCCACGAAGGATTGGGTCGCCCTGTCCAACTGGTGGATCTCAAGCCAGTAACGAGTTTGGAGACTGAGGAAGCGGCGTGGAAATGCAGCATTCACACAGTGTTGAGCGCCGGGAACGAAGACGGCAGGAAGATTTTGATGCCAGTTTACATGAAGGTTGCAGTTCTAGAGAAGAATATACAGTTGCTTATGCAGAGCCACGGGGGCATTCTGCCGTTGTTGACGTGAGTTTGAATTTTGTACTTATAAACGCTTTTCGTCATAAAAATCATTCTCATATAAGATTTTCATTAACTGATTGTAGGTTTATGTTTGATTGTAACTTAACAAATTTTCTGAACAAAAAGTTTTCAATTGGCTTAACTTTAAAGGGACCCTATTGATATCAAGTTAGACTATATTTTATGTACACAGACTCGGGTTTTACTCGCTAGTTTTCCTTTGAGGTACAACATTTGTTTTAAAAAACACTGAGAAAAGAATTCTTGATACAAAGGAAGGCCTTAGGAAAAATAATTTTCTCAACGCCTTTTATTTCGATGCTTTCTTAATTATTATTGGCATCAAGCAAATCAATTGCTCAAGAAAGGGGTGTAATGTTTTCAGGGATTATGATTGTATGTACGCTTCTTTTCTTAAACACAATAATTTCAAGCCTCGACCGATTCTGATGTCTAATTAAAATTCTGACCGTATTCTGGTTAACATTGGCTAGTAAAATATTGCACTACAGTTCAGTATCACAGGCAGGCATGTTTATTATTTGTTAAATTGTTTCTCTTAGCATCGTGGAGTGTTACGAGTCGATGTTCCCGCCGCTGACGGCGGATATCCGGTCGGGGGTCGCGCTGGAGTTCCTCCTGCGCAGCATCCCCACCGTGCAGGTGAAGGAAAGCCCCTCCAGACATCTCACTTGGTGCACCAGGGATGAATCGCCGACCGCCCATAGCTTCCAGAGTAAGTGGTAGTGGCGAACACAATGGACCAGTCTCATTCTATTTACACGACTGCCCAAAAAAGGAGTAATGTTTTTATTAAGGTTCATGTATGTGTGTATATATGTATGTATGTGTGAGTTTCTTTATTCCACCATAACTTCTGAAAGACTGCCCCAATTCCCTGGGGCATATGGGGTATCGTTAGAATCCTTACATCATTCCGAGTAACATAAGCTATTTTTTTTTAAAGACGTTTTACCACTGGGCAGTCGTGTTTTTAAATTTTAAATTATTTACTTATTTACAAGCTTTTATTTAACCCCCACTCAGTGTGGACTTTACGGTAAAATTTCAAACGGAATATCATATGAAAGGGAATGATCATGGAGAGAGCTATGTTCGAAGTTTCTCTGCTTGATCAAATCAGGAATAAGGGGATCCGTAGGCGAATCAGTGTATGTGTTACGTGTACGGACGTTGGGGACCCAAGGTTAATGTTTTTGCAGGTGAGTCGAGTCGTTCGAGCGGCGAGCGCGATAGGCCGCGCACTGCGCCGGTACTGGAGCCCATGCTGGCGCTGTTCGAGCGGGAGCTGGTAGACTTGCTGCGCTCCACGCCGCGCTGCTGCATCTCTTTCAGCAAGTGAGCATTCCCTCTCACACTCATCGAAACGTTCAGCGGCGAGCGCGAGCGGCCGCGTACTGCGCCGGGGTACTGGAGCCCATGCTGGCGCTGTTCGAGCGAGAGCTGATAGACTTGCTGCGCTCCACGCCGCGCTGCTGCATCTCTTTCAGCAAGTGAGCAGTCTCTCTCACACTCATCGAAACCTTCAGCGGTGAATGAACGTCGTCGCGCAACGCCACGCGTGTGATTCTCGAAAGTAAAATTGTACATCGTGAAACCATCGCCGGTAACCATAGCAACGCAACCATCACCAGCCAATAGGCGCCTTGGATGCAAACACTAACTAATCAGCGAACATGCGACTCGACCGATGCAAGTAATCCATGCTGCCATAAGCATTGTTGCAGAATGACATGCTAGACGTATTTTATAAGCTTTTGTTAAACTTGCAATGTGTGTTTGTGCGGGTGGAATAACTTTGCTTGCTAATTAATGATAATGATTATTTTCAGACTGATACCCGCTTTCCATCACCACTTCGGACGTCAGTGCCGTGTTGCTGATTACGGATTCACTAAATTGCCGGACCTGCTCGCAGCACTCAGCAATACTATTTTGGTAAGTTTTTGTCCGCAATCGCTCTTAAAACTGAAAGCAACAATTCAAAATAAAATGTTACATGTATCCTTGTCGCTTCGTAGGTGCTCGGATCTGGATCGTACCGTGTGATAACGCTCTCCGCGGCGGCGCAGAGCAAGCGCTGGACGAACGACCTGCTCAAAATATTAAACATCCACTCAGCCAGACCGATACACGTGCAAGAAATACCGGATCTGTACCAGGCCACACACAAGCGGCAGTTCAACGCCAACGATTACGGCGTCTGCACCTTAGAGGAGTTGATGGAGAAAGTCACTCCAGACGCCGTGAGGATCGACAACGATGGCTGTATGTCGCTCCCCCATCAAACAGACGTGGCGAGACAGTTCGCACTGGAAGTAACGGAACTGCTCTGCTATACGCCCAACTTGAGGATGGAGTTCTCCCGTTTCGTGCCGGCCTATCACGCGCACTTCGGTAGGCAATTGCGCGTCGCCCAGTACGGGTGCGTCAAACTGATGGAGCTGTTCCATATGATTCCGGAGACCGTGACGTTGGACGCGGACCCGACGGGCGAGCGCGTGGTGCGTCTGGCGCCGACGGTGGCCCAATCGGTGATGGCCCAACGACTGAAGGCGCTGGTGCCGGTGGCGTTGGCGACGCTGCCGGCTGCGTACGCGGCGCAGTTCGGGGCGCCTCCTCGGCCCGACACGTTGGACGTGTCGTCGCTCGAAGCGCTGGTGTACGCTGCAGGAGGCGTGGTCGAGGGAGGGACGGTGCACGCGGCGGACGACCCGTCGCGCTTGGCCGGCGCCGCGATGGCTGCGTGCGCGGTGCTGTCGAGCGACCGCAGCATCTCGCGCGGGTCCACGTTGGACTACTTCGTGAGCGCGTTCCGCTCGCTGCACGGCCACGACCCGAACGTGATGGTGCTGACCAAGTTCGGGATCCTGGAGACCGTCGGCCGGCAGGTGTGCCTGACCGCGGCCTGGCGCGTGGTGTGGCGCATCGCTCAGATTATCGCAAGCCGCTCGGTGTCGCTTTCCGCTATGGAAATTCTCATCGAGTACACGAATCGCTACGGTCCGTCGTTCCCCAAAACCGAAACTCAAGGTAAGGACACCGTTGTGCAGTAATATGATTTTCCAAACTAATATTATTAATTTGAAAGTAATTTTTGTACGTATAAACAGCTGAACCAATTTTGATGAATTTTGGTATAGATTAATAAAAATTAGAGAATGATAGGGACTTACATTCTAGGTCAAGGGTTTGGGCTGGCTAATATTTTTACTGACAAGGTTTTGTTTTTATTTAGATTTGTGTGTGTATGTGATTGTTGATACTTCAAGTTCCCACCTTTGTATTCATTTTGGAATCAATGGCAGGTGCCGATGGCGTGGCGAGTTTCCTCCGCCAGTACAGCGCGGTTTTCGCGGAGGAGGCGGGTCTGTTCCGCCTGGCGGCCGCTGTGAAGATGCCGGCGTGGCGCGACCTGGCGCCCGCCAAGATGGCGCTCGAGGACTACTCCGTGTACGACACTCCGCCCGGACAGAAGGTATTTACATTATACAACTTATTTGACTGCGATCTCACCTGATGGTATGTTATGATGCAGCCAAAGATGTTAACATACTAACTTGGCGATAAGGCCGCCTTTTGTACTAATTAATTTTTACTTAGTTGTAGTATTATGTTTTGTGGTGTACAAATAAAGTGTTGAATAATTAAAATAAAAATAAATAACGTGGAAGGGGTAAGTAAAATCACCCCAACGGTTTCTTCAGAGCACTCTCCATTGAACAACCGATAAAACACTATAACAAAAAATACTAAAAAAATAAATATTTAAGAGTGCTCCCAGACAACAAACGTGATAGACACGTGAGATCAACAAATATTGATTACGGTAACAGGTAGAAGCTGTTATTCACAGAATATTATTTAGTTCACTTTAAAAATAAATAATGAAATATAAAATTAAGGGGGGCTCCAATACAACAAACGTGATTTTTGCTCGTTCTTTTTTTTAATTTGGTGTGTTTTCGATGGATTGGTCTTGATGGTACGGAACACTAAGTGCGCGAACCCGACTCGCACTTGACAATTTTCTTTTCATTTATTTCTAGGGTTCTCGCGTATTCGAGTCTCCGAAGAAAAATATCTGGTGCTCCCCGCCCGCCAGCGCGCTGCCTGCGCCCACGGCTCTGCTGCACCAAGATAAGAAACGTAAGTTTATCTATCATACTCGTATCTCATAATTAACTCACAGTAATAATAAATACCCATTTTTCCATAAATAGACATATTATACTCAGGACCTGGCGGATTGCGCGAAAAAATGACGCCACATTACTGGTGTCAAAAAAGTTTGTTTTGACACCAATGGCGGCGTCTCAGTATCGTTTATGGACCACTATCTGCACCACAGATCACTTCACTATGTTATTTAAGCGAATTTTGTCAGATAGCGCTATTTTTTAGGGTTCCATACCAATTTGGTAAAAATGGAACCCTTATGGTGAGACTTTCTCCGTCCGTCTGTCACACTCGATTATTTCAGTAACTATCAAAGCTATCGACTTGAAATTTGGAATAGTTTTAGGTAATAGTGACCCAACGCCATTGCACTCATAAAATATTGAAAATTGATTTTATTTTTATTTAAAAAGGGGGGAAAACCGGAACTTCGAATTTTCAAAATGAGATAACAATATTGAGTATGAAAGGGCGTTACTTGTGTATTCTAAAACCGATTTTTATTTTTTCTTGTATGAAAAAGGTTTACGGTAAAATGTTCAGGTGGGCTCATCCATATGTTCAATATCGGTGCTTCCATACTTATGTTTCCATACTTATTTGCTTATTCAACCAATTCTTTTGTCACCAGGCCGCACACGTCTGGCAGCTCAGTTTGGCGACGCTTAAAATTCCCACCGATTTTTACAAAGCATTCCAAGGAGCAACAATAGAAGCCCGCGCTCCTAAATTTCCAAAGTTGTCAAAGAACTAAATGTTTATAAGGATGTAAAAGCCGCAACGAATTTCAAAAAGCCGACTTTGTAAGTCCTATTATATGTGATGTCTTTAACAATAATGTTTTAGAACGAGTATATTTTTTGTGTATTTTATTAAATTAGACATAAGAAAAACGTTTCGCTTTCGTGAAATGTTATCAAGTGCAAAAATATTTGAGGTGTGTTTTTGAGTATTTGAATGTTCTAGTATGGTTACTTAGGTTAAAGGAGAGCATATAATATGTGTCGGATAGACAGACAATTGAAACAGTAATAATAAATAATCTAGATAACGACTGAAAATAATCTGATTGTGTAAGAAAAACTTATCCAATTTTATCAGCAGCAAGTCCTGAATCCTGATTGGCTGTGCTCGCTTTTCACATTGTTTTTAACCAATCAGGAAACAGAATTTACTTCCGATAACAATTACAATTTACTTACAGATTACTTGGCAGTTGGCACCTCACTCAGTACTTACGTTTGAATTATTTCAAACAGCCAATCCGGCCATTTTCGATGAATACTATTTCCATTTATAACCGTGGTCTATCTGTCACAATATTATATTTAGTCAACTTTAGGCGAATCATAACCTAATTCAAAGGAATGAAGGAATGTTCAGAGCAAACTGGAAAAGTTTAGTATGTATAATATTTTTATTTCTTTTAATTTTTTCAAGTACCTATATGTAATTATTCTGTCTTATGGACATTTATTCGCTACCTTACATTATAATCCTTTTTCTTATTTACTTTATTCGTAGTTTCTTGGAGATTGGCTAAAATTTACGAATGTTACACCTAAATTCTATCCAATCTTTGTTTTATCTCATGACTATTAAATTTAGTATATAGTTTTATATTTAAGAATCCTTTTCGCCAGTTGCAAAAGTCTAACTTGGTGGCTATTCATATATTTAATTAAACTGATAGGTCTAAAAAATGCTGTTTTTTTCTACTGGAAACATGGAATAGAACACTATTTTTAGACATCAGTTTCGTTTAAGTTTCAGACATCACTTTGAACAGCCCCCTAGTTAGCCGAAAAAAAAGATGAGCAACAAATTAAACTAATCAGAATGCAAATTTTTCTGTCGATTATGATAACGATGAATACAAATGATTTTTTTATACATAATATTGCAATAAATCTATATACAATTTGAAGTTGTGGAACTGGCTCCTAATTTATTTTTATTTAATTAGAATTTAAGCATTATTATATAAGTTACGTTAAATGTATTGGTCGACGGGATTTGCAAACTACATATCAATGTTGGGAATGTAGACAAAGATATTAAAGACAATATATTTTATGAGCGCTTATAACATTTTTCGAATGCTCACATAAAGTACAATAAGAATGTTATTTTTTTATGCGGGTCCCCAGGCATCCACGAAGAACTTAGCTGAATTGTTTAGCACTTGAGTTAATTTTTCAACACTAATTGTAGTTTGAAGTTTGTTTGAGACTAACTGATTTGTGTACATTTTAAGGTACATTCACTTTTCAAAGATATTATTTTCTTTTTTTTTAATCCATAATATTGAATGTACTACGAGAATCTTCATTCTATGTCTGGGGACTGCAATAGATTTTTATCCCTTGATATTTGATCTCTTTTGATTGTGCAACTAGCATCTTATAATAGATGTGATCTCAAACAATAATATAGTTGGAATATAATGTTTTATGTGTAAACTAATTCACATCATTTATTTGATGCTCGTTGCACATGTTGATAATTTAACACATAAATGTTAATATAATAAGTAGGTACATTATTTGGCTTTACGTGACGTGTAACTTGTGTAGTAGTTAAGCACTAGGAATCTTGAAGTTTTAACAATTTCGAATTTATTATTTTTATAGACAGAACAATTTTTATTTTGGATTTTCTTATTTTGTTTACACGATGATTTCTGTAGATGATAATGGAATTCTTTCGACGATTCATCTTCAATGCTTAATGTAAGAGTCAATTACAAATGTTCAAATATTTGATAAAAGTATTAAGTAGTGAATACTGCTTTGTAGAATATTTTGCTTGTGCCTGACGTGCAAATAATTTAAGTTTAATTTTGGAATTTCCGTAAAATTCGTCGTTCCACATTGATTGATTCATAGCTTACTTAGTATGAGTACATAATTATTATATTATAAGTATTTTTGTAACAACTTTGTAACATATTTTTAGAATGAATTTAAATACATATATTTTGGTTATAACTAATTTGTGACGGCGCTGTTAAAATTTGTTTCGAACAGTCGCCGTTACTTTCTTGTTAAGTAGTTACTTAATATATTTTACAATGACTTAAATCAACTATGGACACCGTGGTGTTGTCGCTTAGTGCCTAAAGCAGCTGTGTATAAGTACATACCGTCTATTTATATACATTAACATCAAACACCGTACACATGAGGACTAAATTAATATTATACATCTGTTTCTCCTTCTAAGTGTTTATAGCAAGAGCAAAAAAATTGTGCGCAAAATGAACTAATGTGTCAGATCCTAAATCTAGTTATTTTTCTTCTGTACAGTAACTGTGATGTTATTTTAATGATGTCAAATTAGTAGTTTAAATAATTTGTTAAAAAGTAGTTAGTTACCGTTTGTTCCATGGAACATTGTGAAACACATACTAATTTCATCCCATGATGTTTATGTTCCATGAAACAAATGTTTCAATGAACACAAACCATTGTGTCTATTCTAAAAGTATGATCTATTATACGACCAATGTAAGTCTCAAATCGTGCTAAGTGGATTGCATAATTTAAAAATATGTCATCACTATTTGCCTTCTGCTTGGCATTTATATTATACACTACGAGCAAGAGGTAAATAGACCGATGAATTCTCAATATTTATGTGTACCTATACAAAATTTACTCATTATGTGTTCGTTTATGTTTTTTATCTACTTTTTTGTTCCTATATCTTTTTTGTTCCTATTCTTATTATCTACCAATACATACTTTATTTACCCAGTGTTATCAGAATAAAATGCATTTAATGCGATTGATTATTCAGGTTTACATTTCTATGTAAACCCGAATATTATAGATCACGACTAAAAATCTTGTTTTGTGTCCTATTATTTTTATTTTTTTACGTAATGTATAGGCTAAGTGTATTGGTTCAGAACAACAAAATGAAATAATGAATATAAAGATAAATAGTCTATAAGTACGTGTATACAGTGACTTAGCATTGACTAGCTTTAGGCTTCAAGCTACCTTCTAAAAAAATATCAGAATTAGAATCACATCATAATAAATTTATGATATACATAAATATGTATAAGTCATTACAATTATATTATCTATAGTTAGAGTAAGTAAATGTGCAATGATTTATTTAAATATCAATCAATATAATTTATTATATTAAGCGATATAAGTGTACCAAATTATTATATTATACTCATTTACTTTAAATACCAAACCAATAAAATTCGAAATATTACAATTTTATGTATACTATGTACATATTATCAAAATA
The DNA here is from genome assembly GCA_963855885.1 of Coenonympha glycerion. NCBI lineage: Eukaryota > Metazoa > Arthropoda > Insecta > Lepidoptera > Nymphalidae > Coenonympha > Coenonympha glycerion. Next base: position 10,304,899 of record OY979639.1, read on the forward strand.
AATTGGTACAAAATTTTATGAGCACGTTTATTTACAAGTTAAATATATTTTGTTGAATAGTTATGAATAATGACTAATGTAGCGAAATGAATGTGGAACTTCGATATTTTATCCTATACCTTTAAACGAGCAATTCTTGTATATATGTATATTTCTATATAATCTGGATCTCGAAAACGGCTGAAACGATTTTCATGAAATTTAGTATACAGGGGGTTTTGGGGGCGATAAATCGATCTAGCTAGGATTTATTTTTAGAAAATGTAGAATTTACCAAAAAAAATATGACTACTGCTGCCATCTATTGGCCACCGAGCGAAGCTCGGTCACCCAGATATTTATTATTTAGATGAGTTGTTGTAGTAGCTATATGTAAGCAGGCCCTTGCATCACGTTATCAGGTGTATTAATTAATTATATTTTTATTATTACAGTATTTATTGAACTGCCAGTCTGCATTTGGAATTAACAAACTGAGCAAACCACCTGTCCAATTACTTAAAATTTAACGCATAAGTAAATTGTAACTATCCTGCTGCAGATTTTTATTTCTGTAATTTTTTACCTTTATGACTAAAAAATAATAATATAATTTTTCTATGAAATTTAATTCGAATTGTATTACGGTACGAATGCCTATAAATAGATGCCACATACACTATGTATCGTAAAAGTTACCACAAGGTTACTCATGGTGCTTTTACAAGCAATAAATGATAAAGTTAGTATAGTCAATGTGAGTAAATGTAAACAGAGGTAAATGTAAACGCATTCAATAATTTCGGAGCTATAATTAATATCAGTTTCAGAGTGTAACGAAATGTGGGTAAATGTAAACAGAGGTAAATGTAAACGCATTCAATAATTTCGTAGCTATAATTAATATCAGTTTCAGAGTGTAACGAAATGTGGGTAAATGTAAACAGAGGTAAATGTAAACGCATTCAATAATTTCGTAGCTATAATAGGCTATTTGACAACAATGAAAATATACCTGAAATTGTGGTAAATCTCACTAATAACAACGTAAATAAGCATATTTCACTTTATTTTAATCAAATATATGTATATTTTTCAGCAAAATAAGAGTTTAATAATGTTATAATTTTTGATATTTTACCTGTGACAGGAACGCCCTGTGATTGGTTGCAACTCTGGTGACGTCACACTCGAAAATTTGCGGGAAAACAACAGCTTTTTGTACTGATTTTTCTGAGTGTTTTGTTTGGCGGGCGTTTTATTTTATCTTTTAGCTATTTAAACAGTAATTTTCTGGTTAACTTTATAACTAAACATACTAAGGAAATAAATAATTAAGTAAGTATTTCAAATCGCAGAATGGAATCAAATTTTGTGCGAGCTGATAATAGCAACCTACCTAAGGTAGATGCTTTTATGGTTGCACTTTACTTTAAGAATAATGCTGATTATTATGGCGCGGAACTGAAAAACATAAAAACAGCAATGTAAGTACATACCGCGTCGAACATATTAGTCCTTCCTTTATTTATTATAATCATGAATCATTATCTCATTAGGGTTCCATACCAATTTGGTAAAAATGGAACCCTTATGGTGAGACTTTTTCCGTCCGTCCGTCCGTCCGTCCGTCCGTCCGTCTGTCACACGCGATTATTTCAGTAACCATCAAAGCTATCGACTTGAAATAACTGATAATAACAATAATCCGCCAAAAACAAAGTTACGTTTGCGGTTTGCCAACAAAAGTACCTACATGTGAATTATACTCGTAAATTCATAAACAAAAGTGATTCTTTCAATGTTTTACTTCTTTTATGGTATGGAACCCTCGGTGCGCGAGTCCGACTCGCACTTGGCCGGTTTTTTTAGTTTATGTTGACAAATACTCAGGAAGTTCATGGGAGTTCGGTTTATCATGGTACAGACACAAACACTTTTTGAGGGCAATTTATGGAGGTATTTGTACATAATGGTACTACACAGCATTTGTACACCATTTTTTCTGTTAAAATATATATTAATTTCTTTTAAATTTAAAGAAAAGCGAAGAAATTCAACTTAACTGTACGGTACTGTAGTCTGTTTATATGCGTTTGACAATGTGTGACGTCACGAGTCAGATGACAAGCGCCATTACAAAATTGGCGTTTTTGGCGCGGTTTTTAAAATTGAAATTTTAAAAGTGGTTTTTAAAGGGAATTACATTAAATTTCCGCGAAATATCAATGTAATGTGCTTAATAGGTAGTAATAAATTCTTTAAAATCATTTTCAAAATTTAGTCAAATAGCCTATTAATATCAGTTTGAGTGTAACGAAATGTGGGTAAATGTAAACAGAGGTAAATGTAAACGCATTCAATAATTTCGTAGCTATAATTAAAATCAGTTTCAGAGTGTAACGAAACGCGTCTAAGGTAAGTGAGGGGTAATTCGGTATGTCTGGTTATTTCGGTAGTTTTTGCTTCTGGCGTAAAAATAAGCAATAAAGACATCTTATTAATAAATTAAACGTAAATTCTAAATCTTCATCATATTACCCGTTAAAAAAATGAGTATGAGAATTTTGGTGAAAAAGCTCAGACCAATACGACTCTTTAAAACCTAAGTTGGCCGCAAACCGCTGTAGTACGCCTGCGCGCTTGTATTTACCGTTAGCTTAAACATCAAACTTTATAAGCTTACAGAAAGACAAAGGTAAGTCTATTTGAATAAAATTTTTTATAGTGTTAATTTGTGTTTCTTGACAATTAATATAATATAGGACAGAGATAAATCCAAGTACTAAATTCTCTTAAAATTGCAATTAATCGACTCACGAAATAGCCGACATCATATTATTCTTAGGTTGCGTATTTCGTATCACTACCGAATTAAGAATTTACGAGTTCCTTTTTTAAAGCTCGTGTATTAATTTATCAATTAAGGTATTTTACATATGAAATCAAAATCATAATTTGAAAGTAATTGACTTTCTTATGAGCTAAATTCGGTATATGATTTGTTCAATAAAATTCTTATAATTCGAGTTTGAACTAGACCTAAATTTGATTTTTAAGGTGAACTCGCATACGTACTAGCAGCATGGTTTTATTTATAGTTCGTTTTGCTTCATTTATTTTCATTTAATATCTTTATATTCAGACTATTTAATAGTTACTTTAAATGGTTCTTGAGTAATTTACAAACTTAAGTGCAGGGCTTTTCCAAAATAAGTATCACGAAATAAGATGCTTTTATTTTAGCACTTAATTTTAATTTCGTGATAAGTAAACCTTCTAAGGAACTTAAACTTTATTATTAATGTATGCATAATGGTTTATCAATTTATGAGTTTTATTGATGAAATATGTCTTAGGTTAATAAATATTAAATTTTACATTTCAAGTTTCATTACAAACCTCACTAACTCAACTCAAAATTTTTTGTAACATAAAGAAAGTAACTGTTCCCATCAGATAGCTGCAGGCATTACTTTGCGAAGGTTTGTGATTAGTAGGAAAAAAATTAAAGTTATTTTGTTATGTTTCAGGCACATGGAATACATAAGACATACCGTACAAATATCTGTGAATTAATTGAATCGAGCTTACAAGACTTCAGAAGGGCTTCAATTATCTACTATTAAAGTTGGATAAATTTTTCAAAATTAGTAGTTTAATTTAAAATAAAAGAAGTTATTTTCAACTAAAACTAACACGCAATTATATAAAATCAGAAATTTCAATTTGAAACAAATTCTTTTGTACCGCAAAACTCCAATATTTTTTCAAGAAATTGCTTACAGCATATATTGCTATTGAAATACTCAAATATCTCTTACAGTGTAAGAGATATTTAGGTAATCTCTACAGTATAATATGGTCAGGTATTAACAATGAAGAGTTGTTAAAACAACTAGTGATTACTATTACATTTTAGGTGATTTTTTTTTAGTATTTTTTTTTATCTTGGAATCTACTGAACCGATTTTGATATTTTTTTCACTAATGGAGAGCTACATTATTCTGAATGGATATAGGCTACTTTTTATCTCGGAAAAATCTACTGTTCCTAGGGTATGCAAGCGATATCGTGGGAAACAGTTATGATTAGGGGACAGTTTGTAATTAAAGCTGAAATTGAGCTTAATGTTACATGTTTTACCCTTAAATATTGAATATTTTTATTGCTATATTAATGTATTAAACTCCTGTTATGTTTTTATTTAAAATGTTTTAATAGAATATCATGAATTATTGTACAAAATTTTATCCCGAAATAAGAACCCTGAATTCACGAATTAAAAAGTTGAGTCAAATTTTATCACGAAATAAGAGGTAAAAATGAGGTCTACAAATAAATTTATTAAAAAGAAAATTCCAACTAAATTCACTTAATTCATGCACTTATTAGCTGGCAAAAGACCAATGTTCTTTTAAAAAAAAATTCGAACAGAAATCAGGTTTAGTTTTTTTTATATTAATTTTTGAAGTCATCGTAGCCTTGGTATACCGAATTACACCTCACTTACCTTATAGACTTTTGTCTGAAAATGTCAGAATAGACTTTTGATGCATTTCGTAAAACTCTTAAACTGATATTAATGAATGGTACGTGCCTTTACATTTACCCACATTGACCCTATTTAAATTGTTCTGACTGACTATATTTTCATGCAAATGTTTCTAATCTAATGACTTTAAAATCTTGTCTAGTGCATCGAAAATCGAAGTAAGTACATTCGGTCTAGTGCCATTCAGAATTTCTCTTTTGAAAATTGCATTGGTACATAATTATGTGGTATCGATTTTTCTATGATACCAAGATTTGCCGAATTGAATTTCTAAGATCGTAGCAGTTAAGTACTATTAAGCAATGTTGTTTTTACTTTTGTGACCAATAAAAGTTTTAAATTTATAAGGGTAAGGTAGACTTAAGATAATCCAAGTACATAAGTGAAGATGTTAGTCGTTGTTTTCTACGTCTTCGTCGTTCTGTGATCCATTGATTTCTTGTTATAGTTTCCAACTAGTGAATTACGTATTAAGGAAAAATTGTATCTCGTGATTGCATGAAAAAATGAATGTAGTGTTGGAAAAATAAATGTTATTTTTTGAGAATGATGTTTTTGATTTCATAATATAAACTGGACTGACTGACTGGTTTCAGATTGGACGTTAAGGCCTTACACATCTATCTATACCTTATGTAACTTCATAAATTTTTAGGTCTATATTTTTCTTTATAGTTTAGGTCTAGATTTTAAAAAGTGTGAAAGAAGAATCTCACAAAATATGCCTTGGTAGGTTAGTAGTAAGGCTGCCAATCCATCAGATTTCTCAGTTTTTTGGGTCCACTGCCTTGCTCCGCTGCGGTTGATTGGCAGCCTTAATCTATCCTGTAAAGGCCTGTAGGCTGACTTGACCATGAGGAGATCAGAGATGATTTTCATATAAAATGTATAGAAAAAGGTTGTGCTGACTCTGACATTTATAGCAGGTACTCAATACTCACCCAGGATAAAGTAGTATTAAAAGTTTTTGTATAAATATTACCCAAAATTCTGTGTTTAGCTCTGATACCGGAGCATCCTCAGGAGATGTAATTACATCCACTCCACTTAATTACATCCACTACTTTATTCAGCATTACGTATTACAGCCTTCTGCAACCATCTACTTCCATCAAAAACACTATAAACCTCATTATAAACCTACTGGAATTGAATGAATAAAAAAAATACACTAGAATTTTTTATTGCATTGACATTTATACATAATCTACTTATACATTAACACGTGTCACACTCAACAAACAGTGCACATCACTTAGTTTGATCGGACAGCGGGCCGTGACGTCTTTCCCATACCATGCGATGTTTCTGTTTCATGTAGGCTTTCTTTGCATCTGCATATGCACCCAGGTCGCCATCTGTGAAGGTTTCACGTTATGTAACAAACAGTCACTACCCGGAGCCAACGGCTCAGCAGTTTTATCAGGGCTCCTGAATGAGGAGGGGAGATAAAGTAATGCAATAGAAAGAGAGAACAACATTCATTTCGGCCAGTGGGGATTCACATTGTATGGTATGGTACAAAGGCTACAAATACATAGCGCTGACAGCTGAGTGGTTTTATCAGAGCCCCTGTAGTGATCCAGAAAGAGATAGAGGGGAGATAAAGTATTGGGACAGAAAGAGAAAACAACACTCATTTAGACCAGTGGGGTTTCACAATGACTACCGTCATTGTGAAACCCCAAAGGCTACAAATACATAGCGCTGACAACTGAGTGGTTTTATCGGAGTCCCTGTAGTGATTCATTTAGGCTAGTGGTGTTTTGTATTGTATGACAGAAAGAGAGAACAACGTTTGCACATTAATATCGAGGCTGGTTTAAGGTGCTGTGGCAAACTGAATTGCACTATTATTACTTATTTAAATAATTATGGGGAGTGAATCTTCTGTTTTGTAAAGTACTGTTATGGTATTCTTCCCTTAGGAATCCTAAAGAGTTCTATTACTCTACAAGCAATATTATCCGCTATTGAGTGGCTGTAGAGGTAAATGTACTTACATTTAATAAACCAAGCTTCCTCAGCATCCTTGTATCTATCCCACAAAGGTTTGCAGATGGTCAAATGATCAGGCCTTTCATACATCATACAATCTTCATATCTCATACGAAGAATGTTCAAAATCTCCGAGTCTACAGCCCTGTACACACAAAATCAGAAATTTATAAGTAGTTATATATAATAATTATCTAAGAGACAAATTGATGTAAGTACTTAACATTTGATTAGTTAAACAATAAATAGTTTGCAGTGTTTCAGAGCCATAACACTCCAGAAAGACAACTTCAAAGTAATCTTAACATATATGGTGCTTTTAGATTGTTTTATTATAAAGTATCTTTTAACTTTTATGATCCTTTTGATAAATTTAAATTCATAATTGATTTAATATTGCTTTTAAGTTTTTTATGATTATGATGAATGGTACATTATCACTATTGAAAATTTTATAAAATGTCTACATTTACTCATTCATTGTATCATCATCATTGTCAAATCCTAAGCCTAGGTGATAGAAAGCTGAAATTTTGCACAGAGGTGGCCCAGTAGATAAGGGATCAAGGATTTATCAATTCCCAGGGGATAACCTAAGCACAGCAGGAGTAGGTCAGTTCGTAATATATTACTTCTATTATCATTATTTTAGATATGTAATTAAGTTTGAATGGGTTTCGATAGCTAATTTAAATATATCATGACATCACACACTTCACATCTAGCTCCAAAGTAAGCGTCAGCTTGCATTATGGGTACTCGAGAATATTTAAATAAACATAAACGCATATCTATAGAAAGACACCCAGACACTGGAAAACATTCATGCTCATCACACAAACATTTCCAGCTGTGGGATTTGAACCCACAACCTCCGACAGACTACCATCTGCACCATTTGGACATCCAGATAACAATAGAACCCGTAGGGGTAAGGGTCTTGAATCCGGTTGCCTTGAATATTTCTTATGTCTTTAATCCTCTCAAAAGGCCAGTCGACGGAGCCCTGCTTTGTGGGGCTCCTATTTCTGGGTGGTCATAAAAGAAAATAAGCACTCAGAAGGAAGGAAGAAGGTCCTCTTCGTTAACCTATCCGTTGTCCAAGTCGGGGTGCCCTCAAGTTCCGAACTCGCTTTGCTTGCTCTTGTATTCTGAGTTATTTGTGACAATAGACTTTTGCGAACGGCTATAAGGCCCTCAGCCTTGTGATAGCTTGAGATCGACTCTCTTTAACCCTCTTAACAGCTCGGATTCGAATGAAGGCGACTCGATTCAAAGCCTCACCCCCCCCGTAGGTAGAGCTGTGATCAGAGGGCAAGACATAGTCTGTGGGATCACCTAGCCGCTGGACTGTAATAACATAAAAGAAAAAAAATAACCTATCACGCTTGAACTGGACATTGGCTTCGAAGTCGCACAAGACATCGTCAGCGTAGCACTGGTCGATGGTGGGAACACGGCGGAACTTCTGGTGGTACCACGGGTATTTCTTCTGGTTCGGCTCAACGATCTTCTCTGCAGCAAGACAACAACATTAGCCACTTACATAACACACAACACATTTACACTACGGCCTAACCTACCTCTGAACCATGTTACTGGTGCATCTATAGTATTGTAAACGGCACTCGCGAAAGCCCTAAATAGATTATCATCTGGAGGCCCCCCTTGAACCATTTTGTAAAAAGTCCGCAGGTTTTCCAACAGGGGCTTTTATTTGGATGATGATTTTGACATTTTTCTTCGACAATCGACAAGAGATATTTGACATGTATTTGACAGTTTTGAGTTTGACAAATATTGACATTATGACATTGACAATTAATGTTCCAACGTCCACAGACCAACAAACAAAAAGAAGCAAAGATAATAAGCATTCCGACAGAGGATAAGAAGCAGTCCGACAAGGCTCTCTTGGCATTTGAAGGAGGGCGCTGTTGCAGAACAAAGGCAGCCATAAAATAAAATCTTCTCAATTTTACTTCAATTTTAGTTTAAAATAGTTAAAAGTAAGCAAAAACAACATAACATACAATAGTGATATTCTGACAGAGCGTACTATCAAACAGTAGCAAGATAGCGGCGTTAGTTCAGACTTTGGCCACGCGCTAAAATAGCCTTGTCGCACTCTATTATAGTCCATAGAGATAGTACAATACAAAAGTACAAAGATAGGTACAATACAAGATTAAGATTATACACGGACTGTAATGTAAGAGAAATGTGCTCCGCTAGGAGTAATAATGTTCTGTGGAAATGTGAGAGAAATCAGAAAATAAAGTTGGCTTTTTGAAATGATTTTATAAAAATTAATAATGATAAAATTAAGTTATCATTCAATATTTTGTTTATTTCTAACTGTGATTTCTTAGTCAAAAACGTTAATAATTCTGATCTTTATTTCACTTTTTTTCACATGTTCCAATAATAACTAGGTACCATTTTTCACGCACGTTCGTAGGCTCGTCACATATAAAAACTCTTTCGCTGGTCTGTGCTCGTCACCATCGCTCGTCACCCGCTATGTGCCGATATTGTATACCTACCAGCAATACCTTTCTTTAGGCTACTTTTTATCCCGAATAAATTCGTGGGTAAACCCGAACCCAGGACGGCACCGGGACTCCCTCGGGAGATGTTGACTTCACGATGCGAAATCGTAGTCTCTATACTCCTGAGGATGTCCCGGTGTCGGGACGAAACGTGCGTCAAAGAAAGTGTTGGAAAATTGTGTGTGGTGTTTCATGTGGGTAGTGTTCCTGCACATTGTATCATACAGAATCTTTTCAAGTAGCGGATTATAGCAAAAACAAATTATTATGTCCTGCTACTTAATTACGGATTTCCGCAAAATAACGCCTGCATCAATAATTCAATATAGCCAAACTCTAATTTTTCTAAACAATGTCAGAGACCTGTATAATTTTTACAGATGGCTTTTTGCTTGTACGAAGGAGCATAACGTATTTCGTTCGGATGCTATCCTCAGGGTATTATATCAGTTTCAGTAGTAGGTAACTCGGCATTTGTAAGAATCGAAATCCACATGGCCGAAGCTGCAAACAAAATCTACTTTTCTATGGTTTCGTGCCGCTAGGAGGTGTGACCTTATATTACTTATACTTGTCCGTCCGTCCGTCTGTCAGCGCAGTGAACTCTTAAGTATCTCATGAACCGAATTATTATGGGAATAAATGGTTGGCAAGGACTTTCCAAGCGAAACATAGTAAATATTATATTATAAAGTTTTGAGTTTTTGAGTTTAATTCTATGAAGTATTGGGTGAAATAAAGTAAATACAATATACCTAGTCAGTAAAAATTAAAACGCCTGTCTCGTTTTTAGGGTTCCGTATTGATTTTGGTGTTTAATTTACTTCGAGAATTAGTATTAATAGTACGGAACCCTCAGTGCGCGAGCCCGATTCGCACTTGAACATTTTTTTATATTTTTATTCTGTGGTGTGCAATAAAAAGTTTATCTATCTATCTAACTAATTATGAATTTTTTGGAATAGATAGTGAGTCAAGTGAGATCAAGGACATTCCTGAAATTTAAATACTTCTATTAGCTGACCCGGCAAACGTTGTTTTGTCATTAGGCATCAGATTAAGACTCTTAAGAGTTAAGACCTACTCTCAGACCTACCGTAGGTACATACCTATACTTACAAAGAAAATTTTATAACAATCGGTAGAGCCGTTTCGGAGGAGTTATAAGACACTAGATTTTTCTTATACTTCTTTAATAAGTATAGGTAAGTGTAGTTGTGATTGGTAGGTAGGTACATAATAATATTATGGTAGGTACAGGCGGGAGATGTAAATTAAATTAATGTTGAATTGTTAATGTTATATAAAGCAAAATATGTCGGTTTGCAATGTTTCATGCGTAGGGATTTTCAATTCGGAAAAGCCAGGGAAAGCTTTCAAGCGTCGTCAATGAAAGCCATTGAACGGGGGGCGGGCGCGCATGCGCTGCACGCCACGCGGGGTTGCTAGCTCATAATCATATAACAAGGGGATCCCGTGGCATACGGTAACTAAATCTCATAATATCGTCTAGATCTTAGCTAGTTTACGACACCGATACCCGTTGTGTACCTTAGAAATTAGTTCCTCGTGTATAAACGGTTATGAAGTGTGAAATGTTTCAGTATTATTGAAAGTATAATGTGAACGTTTGTTTCTAAATTCTAAGTATTTTATGAAGACAAAAACGCTGCTAAATGTCTTACTGGGGCACCTGTTGCGATCGCGCTTTTATACCACGAACGTCTGCAAGCTTTTGTTGTTGATAAACTGAATGAAAACAAAGGAGTCGGTCTCATGAGGTCTCATGTGAGATTGTAGAAGCTCGCGGCGATTGCAACCCAAACCGAATAGTCAAACGTGAATCAAAGTCAAACCGGTTGCGCTGTCTGCTGTCAGTCGGCAGTAAGTGTGTGGGAGCAAGCGGAACTGCTGCGTTGGAGGCGAAGCGCCGCGGGAGGCAGGCGGCCGGCGCCTCGCGAGTCGCGGATTGGCCCCAGTGACCGAGTGCGGGGCGGCCGAGACGGCAGTGTGTCCGCGCTGATGCCCGCGAGTCCAGACTGTGCACGATGCGGTGGCGGGCGCGCGCGGCGCCTTCCCGCGCGAAGGAGCGCGCCAACCTCAGCTTCTTCATATTCATCATGTTCTTCGCTGTGTTCGGTGTAATAGTTCTCACGGAGCTGCTCCTGCTCGAGCGACCCTCGCCCGGCTCGACGAGGAGTCGGTACAGCGAGGACTTGCAGGTACTTAGTACATACACAATATTTGTTGGGCCCTTAAAATATATGGACTAGAATCGATCGCATTTTTTGTGTACAGTAGCCACAATTTTCATGAAGTACTTAGGTAAACAACGAGGACGGTGGGTAGATAAAGAAAACGAAAATTGAAATAATCCAACTATTACTGGAAAATCTGAAAATGGATCTTTATAGGTAGGTCAGTATAATGTGTACATTAATTCTGTATAATTACGGTGTGTTCTAAAATTAGAATATAGGAGTAATCATAGTCAGTCTGTCGATACCAATAGCTGACCGAAGCGTTGTTTTGCCATATTTTTCACATAAGGGTTATAGAAAATACACACTAGAGAATTCATAAAAATTGGTAAAACCGTTTCGAATCGTACAAGACATTGGTAGGCGAATGAACGATCCACAGGTAACAAATACAGCATCACAGATCGAGGAAGTAAGTATACTTAAGTGAAAATGTATCCGCTTTAAATTAGGTTATTGTATGAATTTTGTACACATTACTTACTGAATTTTCGTAGCTTTGTGCAAACCATGGATATAATGTGGTGTGAACTTAAGGTGCTACGAAAGGGTCTACATTGCAATAGGTAGTCTACGAATACCTACAACAACTTCGTGTTTTTTCAGATTTAATGAATCAAAAGTGAACTGAATGTCCAGGTTTGTGGAATGAAATCCAAACGAATTAAGTAATTCTTATTTTTATGCAACTGACCGCATAAACTTATTTCAAACACCTGCTATAGGTAAATAATTGTAAACTAATCACTAATCACAGGCGAACAGCACAGGATGTTCGCCTGTATGCTTTAGGAACATAGGAACGTATTTCTATCCGTTGCCTACGACTTCGTTCGCATAGATTTCACACGTGGGAAAATAAAATATAAATATTATACCAGCTGTTGCCCGCGGCTCCACCCGGTTTTTTAGCTTATCCCGTAAGAACGATGGATTTTTCCGGAAGAAAAAGTAGCCTGTGTTAATCCGGGTTATAAGCTATGTTCCCAGGTTAATCGGTTCAGTAGTTGCGGCATGCATACTTAAAAACTTTCGCGTTTGTTGTAGAATAGGATATTCATTCATGGAAAACATTCATGCTCATCAAAAAAACATTTTCCAGTCGTAGAAATCGAACCCACGACATCCTACGCAGAGGTTAGGCTTGGAGTGCTGTGCCATTCGCTGGCATAGATTTGGAAGTTAATTCCAATCCGTATACAATAAGAATCTCATAAAACACAGGGTAACAAATAACAATTACCTGCACTACCTATTACTCCTACTTAAGTAAGTCAATAGGCAAAGAACAGCTAGAGGTCATCGCACTTATGTGAGCAGTTCAAAAGAGTTCACGGCTAGGCTATCTGTTATATGACTTCTGTTGTTCATTCCGTCTCGGGCTGTTAATTCGTACATTTAACGGAAATGATCCCGATGTGAATGTAATGATCAAAATTAATAGAAGCCAGGTATTTTACGAAAACACTGATAGATACGGTAGCTTCTCTTCTCAGAATGAGAGGGTTTTGGCTAAAGCCCATCACACTGGACAAGTATAGCTTGGGAACATTAGATATACTTAATATGGATATATAAGTGAACTATCTCATGCTGGTTTCCATGTTTCCGTCGCTGCTAAGCAAGTGATACCAATTTTGTTTCCACGAACGCACTTAAATCTAAATACAAACCTATCTTATAAGATAATTCGTCAAGTGCGAGTTGGGCTGACTCACAAAGGGTTCCGTACTATCAAGACAAATTCCAACCAAAACACCTCTGCCCACCAAATTCAAAAATTGGTAAAGTGCGAGTCGGACTCGGGTACTGAGGGCCCTGGCGGTATATTATGTCTATTGTCTCTACCAACAAACGTCAATTTAGTACCGACCGTGGACATTCGAGGGGGCTCATAAAATCGGCACAAAAAATGTAGATATCTGTTCAATTGACAGTAGGTGTCTACATTTGTCAACTGAATGAATTTTGAGTCCATAAACTAGAGATATGCCCCTAGATTGTGTAAATAAAACACATTCATCGTAATCGTAATCGGGAACCAATTGCTCCCGCTGATTGGTTCGCTGATTTACCTCAGCCAATGAATTCGCTAACAAATACGATTACGATTGAATACGTTTTTCTTACGCAATCATGTTCCATATGTGGGTATTTTCATAATCAATAAAACAGTTCTGTCACCGACGAGCCGGTGTTTTATTGTCGCTCCGCTTAATAATCAATATAATAATTATTATATTTAACTGGCGACGAGGAAAAACATTATAATTTCGTGTAATTGTGTGTGCTTATCACGATGCCAATCGGGAAAATCGAAAGTTTCGATTTAAATAGTAAAAAATGGTTGGCGTACGTCAGACGCGTGGAACAGTTCATCGAACTCAATCAAATTGAGGAACATTTGAAAGTAGCGACGTTAATCACAGTTGTGGGGCAAGTTACTTATGATTTAATGTGTGACTTGTGCGCTCCGGAACACCCGGAGACGAAAACTTTTGAAGACCTGGTGAGGTTAGTCGGTGAACACGTGGAACCGAAGCGGTCGGACATCGCGGAACGACACGTTTTCCGCTTGCGGCGGCAGAGGGACGGCGAATCACTCAGTCAATACCTACAAGCATTAAAGCACCTAGCGAGTACGTGTAATTTTGGTGCGAATCTGGAAGAGAATTTAAGAGATCAATTCGTATCGGGATTGGCTAGTGACGATATGAGAACCCGTTTGTTTGCGGAGCCGGATTTGACGTATAGAAGAGCTATCGAATTGGGGTTCGCTCTCGAAGCTGCAGACCGACATGCGCTAGTTAGTGTTGCGACGGGTGGTTCAGCCGGCGGCGGCGACAGCGCGGCGCCTGCGACGGCGGCCGCGATGACGGAATCTTTGCATCGTGTAGCGGCGGAGACGCGCGCGGGCCGTGCTTCGGGTGCAGCAGCGGCGCATGCGGGCCGTGCTTCGGTTGCGGCGACGACGCGCGCGGGCCGTGTTTCGGACGCGGCGGAAGCGCGCGCGGGCCGTGCTGCGGACACGTCGGGCGCGAGCAGCGGGCAGGCTTCGGTGACCTGCTGGCGCTGTGGTCTCAGAGGTCACGTGCGGTCTTTCTGCCGGGCGAGGCGGTTGCGAAGGCGCGGGGCGTGCGACGGCGAAGGTCGCGCCCGGGATAAAAACCAGAATTATCTGGACAGTGATAGTGATGGTGATGGTGAGATGTATAGCTTAAACGTGTGTGGTGCGGGTGGTCAACCGTATCGTGTGCGCGCCCAGGTGAACGGGTTGTTATTAGATTTCGAGCTAGATACTGGCAGTAAGTTATCTACTATTAACTTCGATTGTTATGAGCGGTATTTTAAAAACTGTAATATTAATAAAAATAATGTTTGTTTACGCTCTTATACGGGAACTTTAATCGAGCCTGAGGGATATTTGTTAGTCGATGTGGTAATCGGGAAGTATAAAGCGGATCGGTTAAAGTTATTTGTAATTAAAAATGGCGGACCGCCACTTCTCGGTCGTTCTTGGCTGCGTCGTTTGAATATTGGCTCGGTACAGATTAATGATTTTTTGTGTAATTTGCAAAATGTTAATATAGTTGACAGCCTACGTCACGAGTTTCCTACCGTTTTTGCACCCGGGCTGGGAACGTGTTCTGTAAAAATGTCATTAAAATTAAAAGATACGACGCCAGTGTTTTTGAAAGCGCGACAGTTGCCTCTGGCTCTGCGCGAGCCAGTCGAGCGCGAGTTGACTCGACTCGTGGCCGAGGGTACTATTTATAAAGTAGATTATTCCGAGTACGGCACGCCCATTGTGCCGGTAATAAAAAAAACGGGTGAAATTCGTATCTGTGGTGATTACAAAGTAACCATCAACCCGAAGCTGTTGCGCGAGCCGTACCCCCTGCCACGAATCGAAGAGTTATTCGCCGCGTTGAGCGGCGGTGAACAGTTTTCTAAGATCGACCTCACTAATGCTTATCAACAATTATTACTCGAGGATGAGTCACAGGCGTGCACGGCGATCAGCACTCACTTAGGCACGTTTGTTTATAGGCGCACTCCTTTCGGATTAAACTGCATTCCCGAGAAGTTTCAAAAGTTTATGGAGGACACTCTCCGGGGCCTGAGTGGTGTTGTGGTCTATCTCGACGACATCGCTGTGACTGGTCGGGACAGGAATGAACATTTGGCGAATTTAAAACGTGTTTTGGAACGTCTGCGTGACGTCGGTCTTAGAGTGAAATATGAAAAATGTTCGTTTTTGCAGGACAGTATAACTTACGTTGGGTTTGTTATCGATAAATACGGATTGCATCCAGATCCAAACAAAGTCAAGGCAATCGTAGATGCGGCCGCGCCAAGTAATGTGTCCCAGTTGCGCTCTTTTCTGGGCCTCGTTAATTATTATTCAAAATTTATGCCCAATATTAGCACCACACTGGCACCTTTATATGAGTTACTTAAAAAGGGCGTTGTTTGGAACTGGTCAAAAAAATCTAAAAAGGCATTCGAAGTTGTTAAAAAAATTATTTTAAGCAAAAATGTGTTAGCTCATTATGACCCGGGGCTCCCGTTGGTCCTTTCTGTCGATAGTAGTGAATACGGAATTGGCAGTATTTTGGCTCATCGATACCCTAATGGTGAGGAACGTCCGATTTGTTTTTCGTCGCGGACCTTGAACAAACAAGAACGTTCTAGAAGCGTTCTCGACAAGGAAGCGCTCGCGATAGTCAGTGGAGTGAGTAAATATCATCATTATTTGTACGGCCGTCATTTTATTATTAAGACGGACCACAAGCCTCTTTTATTTATTTTTGGCTCTAAATCTGGGTTGCCACAAACAGTTGCCAGTAGATTACAACGTTACGCTGTGAAACTTGCGGCTTACGACTTTGATATTGAATATGTGAAATCTAAAGACAACTGTAGTGATGCCTTGTCTCGTCTGCCATTGCCGTGTGAACGTAAAGAACCTGAACGGGATCCGATTGTGTATGTAAATTATGTCGAAGCTTCGTTTCCCATTTCTGTTAAAGAAGTCGCTCGTTGTACTGCCAGTGATTTAATTTTAAAAAATATATATCGCTATGTTGTATCTGGTTGGCCTTCAAAGGTAGCGGAGACAGAGAAGCCTTATTTTTACCGTAAGGATAGTCTGACAATAGAAATGGGTTGTATTTTGTATAATCACAGAGTGGTGATACCGACTGTTTTGCGAAGTCGCGTTCTGAGTGAACTGCACGAGGGTCACCTCGGTGTGGTCAAGATGAAGTCGATGGCCAGAGGGTACGTATACTGGCCTCAGTTAGATAAGGAAATTGAAGACTTATCTCGCGAGTGCTCGGCGTGCTGCCAGCAACGAGATGCACCACCGCGTGGTCAATTGCATCCGTGGGCGTTTCCTGCCAGTCCCTGGTGGCGTTTACATATTGATTTCGCGGAATTTCAAGGTAAACGTTATTTAATTACCGTCGATGCTCACAGTAAGTGGATTGAGGTTCAGAAAATGACCGAGGGCACCACGGCTACCGCTACTATCAGGAAGTTAAGAGAAACCTTCGCACGCTTCGGTCTTCCTTCTGTCGTGGTGAGCGACGGGGGCCCGCCTTTTAGTTCGTTTGAATTCGCCGAGTATATGCGTAAAAATTTGATCACACACACCATCACTAGCCCTTACAGACCACAGGGTAACGGCGCAGCTGAAAATGCGGTGAAGTCCGTGAAACGGGCTATGAAGAAGGCGATCCACGAAGGTAGGGACATAGATTCGGCGGTGAGCCTGTTCTTATTTCAGTATCGGAACACAGAGCACGCGAGCACAGGCATCGCACCAGCCGTGGCTCTCCTGGGCCGGCGCCTGCGGGGTCGACTCGATGCGCTGAAACCCAGCGCGAAGGATCAAGTGGAAGCCTCGCAAGAAAGATCTGGAGAACGGACACCGGGTTTTGATAGGAGTGTGGAGGTTGGTAGCCAAGTTTTAGCTCGTAACTATAATCCAAGTCAGGAAAAGTGGATACCGGCGGCCGTTACGGCGAGGGAATCGCCGTGTGCTTATCGAGTACGTGCGGCTGATGGTCGTGAGCTACGACGCAATATAGATCAGCTTTTGAGTGTTAAGAGGCCGACTCGATACTCGTTAGCTCCTAATATCGAACCACCGGTAAGAGAGTCGGGCGTGTCCAATGAAGGCCAACTCAGTTCAACTTTAAAGTCACCAGTGTCAGGTGTTAGTGTTGATGTGGCGGAGCAGTCCGAACCTGTTGAGCGTGCCTCGCAGGGGACTGAGCAATCGGAGCCCGTGCCGGTATCGACTGATAACGAACTGATACCTCGTGCACGCCCTTTGCGTGCATGTCGTGTTCTTAAAGGTTCACATCCGAAATGTTAATTCTAAGGATTGAAGTCTAAGGGTTTCGGCTACATTTACTTGTAGTTGTGGCAGGGGTTTCCTCATTTAATTTAGTTAAGACTTATTTCACATATTTACTAACAGCTACTTTCTTATTATTGTTTTTTTTTTTTGTGTATTTCTTATTCTTGTTTTTTTTTTGTATGTTCATTCTTTTAATATAAGTATTGTCTTAAAGGGGGGCGTGTTCCATATGTGGGTATTTTCATAATCAATAAAACAGTTCTGTCACCGACGAGCCGGTGTTTTATTGTCGCTCCGCTTAATAATCAATATAATAATTATTATATTTAACTAATCAGACCCCAGAGGCTAACACAGAACACTATAACAACATACTAATCCGTATAATGAGTATTATTACATACAAAAAACGTTAAATGAAAAGATTAAACTGCCGGCTAACGACTATCTAACGACCGGGAGCATGTGGTTAGCAACGCTATTTTTAGCATGACACGGTGAAGTTAGTTTTGGACAATTGTGACGTAAAAATAGCCGGACGCTTTAATAAACGCAATTACGTATTCATTCTGCCCAGTTCGGGCAATTCATTTTAAATGATGTAACAAATTGATAAGGATAGTCGACGTTTGTGACAGTAGTTTTTTTTTACGCACATCGGAATCTATTCACAAAGTAAGCGATAGCTTGTGATATAGGAAAACACCCAGACAGCCAGAAGTGAGAATCGAACCCACAACCTCCGACGCAGATGTCAGGTTCGCTACCGCTACGCCATTCGGTGGTTTTGTCTAAGATCTTTCGATGTTCGGACTTCAATATTTTCGAGGTGTGGGACGTGGGTATCTCAACAGAATATAATATTTATGATGTGCATAATTATAAAGAAATACCTGAAGATAAGTCAGACTCATTTACGGCCGAAAATAACCTTTTTTTCAGAGATTGAAAGAGATAACCCTAATACAATGCCTTTCTATCTTTGGTAGGACAAATCTGGATAGTGGAATTGAAGGTTATTAATTTCGACCATCGCGTCGATTTACTGAGAAAGATATATCCTTCGGAGTATCTCTACGTGATCGGAACATAAATAAGCAAATGCCACTGCTATATAGGGTTGCCATCTCTAAGATTTGGCAACCAGGACAGGATGCGTAAAAAGCCCGTACCTATTTAAACATAGGAAATACAATCCTTCAAACCTATCGCGCAAAGTAAATTCAATTTCACGATTCTCGACCATGTTGCGTTTTGAACTACATTTAATTTTACGCTCTATGTCAATATATAAGTAGCATACATTTTTCAGTGTTTGCAAAAATGTTTTGTTTTCAATATCGTCTGCGTCTTATAGATACGTAAATGTAACCTTTTTGAACATTAGACTACACGAAATATAGCGGATGCGTTACGTGAATCGCCTCCCTGAACCCGGATATGTCAACCAAAGACTTCTAAAGCGGCGTCTTCACAATGGCTTGTAATGGGCCATGCTTGGCTAGGCACAACTGTAGGCCACGATCACTTGGTGTTCACACAATGGCGCATGGCTCATTGCTGCCCGGTGAGGCACTTGCGATGGACGTGGAAGTAGTTACGGCCGCGGCTATTTATTTTCAATATAATTCTTTGTTGAGATAATTTTCAATATTTATACAATGTTAACTAGTAATTTGGAATATATTTTGCAAAAAAATATCGCCAAAAGAGTGCACTATCCGTATCAGCGGTCGGTTACGAACAAGCGATGAGCCATTGTGTGAACAGCACAGACCACGCAACGCCACGATTCCTCTGAAGTGTGCACCAAAAACCGACAACTTTCCGATCGCGCGCCATCGTTGACCATTGTCTGCCATTGCATACCATTTCCCTCTGTACACAATGGCGATGGCCTGCAGTGGGCCAGCATACGCCCATTGTGTAGATCCGTCCTATTAGAGGTCATTGGTTTGAATATGCCAATGTTTCAACAGGTTTTTTAAACTCGGTCGTTTGCGAGTCGGCTTGTCGGTGATCGCGGTGTGTGGGAATATAGTATTTAATTTATTAGACCCGGAATACAAATGAATGCTCATTTGGATGCTCCCCGGATGCCCTGAACTAAAACAAATCCGGGGAAACCCGTACGGATGGCAACCCTACTTTATATAGGCTCTAATCTTGCAGTTGACGTGGGAACGAGCGATCAAAACAAAGACGACGTATACAACACATACTTATGAGTGTGTGGTTATAATGGGAGATATTTAAATGTAAAAAGTTTCCAATAAACCCATACCTATCATGTGGGTGAGATATCTACACTGATAACTTAAGAAAACTTAGGATATGGACATACGAACAATTTACGTTAACCTTTTTCGTACAAGCAAACAGTAGCGCCGTCTGTCAAAATTCTATAGGTGGACGCTGGGCGAACTACAGCGAGGTCTTAGACCTATTGGTGGCAAAAGAAACACCGATAATTTTTAATTTTTGGCACCGATAAGCTGGTGACATTTTTTCGCACCGTCCGCCCCGTCCAGGGTATACCTATCTCTGTTGTGAGATAGGATTAAGTATGTGTGATAGACAAAATTCTGATTAACGACTGGCCTTATCTTGATGGAGACTGGCCTTATCTTGATGGATTGACACACTCCTACAGCTCTAACACTGGTTTTTAGGGTTCCGTATTTAGCACATGTTACATACATACATAGATGACTATCATGACAGATAGGTAATATCTATGAGAAGATTTTTGAAAATAGAATTGCAGTAAGTACTTACTGCTTGTGGCGCTTCTGCAGTGTAGAACTCATGCCGTCATACTCGTCCATTATAAGATAAGATAGATAAACTCTTTATTGCACACCAGAGAGTAAAAATATAAAAAAAGAAATAAATAAATTAAGCTTAATTTAGAAGCTTGGCATTCCGGGAGTGCCAAGACAGACAGACAACACAACACAGACAGACAGACGGACAGAAAGTCAGTGGGGACAGACGACAGGAGTGAAAACTTGAACAATTGTGTGGCCACCCACCAACTTATTCGCAAGCGTAAGAAGGACAAAAATAAAATCAGTGTAGCACCTTAAGTAGGGTATGTCAAGATGAATGAGAGGTCCACATACGTTGAGCCGCCGACGCTTAGCGCCTCTCACGGTGAAAAGCTGCTCACTAATGAGATTCGACCCTTGCTATTGACACTTTTCCCCGCAGGTCGATCGATGTGATACACGGAGACCCCAGCGCTTAAAGATTTTCGTTGTACTCAAAAAAAATCTTTGACTTTTGTGTATTCCAATATATTCAACTCCTAGAGATGGAATTTACTTATACGCTTCTTTGTATTTGAGCATATTTGATCGGGCCAACGCTAGCAGCTATGACGTAGATTACTTTTATTATGTGTGGAAAGAAAACTTTGGATAAAAAACTCAAGGTCAAGCAGGCAAAGGCAGCCAAATATCGGATTCTCGATGAGAACCATGTATGGTCTGAGATGGAATATGTTAAATGCGATCTCTAAATTATAATTTTTTAACATTGATATACGACAATCATGTCTAATAAAAAGCAATGATAATGCATAGAATCGAATGGAGCGCGCTGGTTGAATTGTAATCAATTTATTAACAACTAATACAAGTATATATATTTCAATCGAAACATATCGTTCGATTCGTATGGAGAAGAAGACCACAGAAGAAAGAACTAAAATCCATTCCTTGGTATGCAGTCGTCGTGTATTGAAATATCTATAGTTTACAGTTTACTACGAGTAGTTTTTATCTCGCTACCCAAGTTATTCATTAAAATGATGGCTTTTCTATATTACTTATTGCCCTTCATTATCGGAAGTAGTTGAGCTTCCCACCTCCTATCGACGCTTCTATTTTTTCTTCAGTCTATATTTCTTCAGACGTTTTTCTCGCAGTGATTGGCAGATGCTTGAAAAATATCAAGGAATTCAGGCCACATAGCGAACTTGTACTAATTTTACTAGCATCGAAATATGTATTGTATGTTTGAACATTTTCAACATCATTCTGTTTTATTCAACTGGGATCCGAAGCTTCCTTTATATAGGTTCTATATTATATTACCTTTTACTTTTATGGAATGGAAGCGAAAAACGACGATGATAAAATAAAACATTACTTAGATAATGTACAATTTACTTCAAATAATACATCGTAGGCTTGGTGCGTCGTTTCAGCACAAAAAATGTCTTCAAGACACGAGAAGATGCGATGTGTCAAACTTTTTTATCTTAGGGTTGGCGAGATAAGGAAAATCCTTATGAGTATTATGATTGACTACTATCTACAGTTCTGTAATAAAATCTTTGGATATTTTTGTATTAAAAAATACTTGTATTTTTTTTACAAAAATATGCAAAAATATCCATTTCTATAACTGTTAATGTTTCAAGTTGCGCTTGAAAATAATCATGCTTTATGAAACCTATATAAAAGAGCTCGTTTGAAAAAATTTGGATACAAAAAATAAATGTAGGTAAATAAGTAATATTTGTATAAGTAATATCTGTATTCGGAATCCCTGTTGGTTTTTGGAAACAACACAAATTGAATAAATGGAAGGTATATCAAACACCAACTTTAACAATAAGAGAGAATATGATTTTCTGTCAAGAAATATTATAGTCTTCATCTCTGTGAAGGCAACCCTAATGTTATCACAAAGAGGGAAGAAGTTTGTTTTTATTAGTTCAGAGCGCCATATGTCGCTCTTACCACAAAAGATAATAGTTTCTGTAGAATAACGTCTCACTTTATATTTTTATCATCGTAATAGGTCACATGGGTTATCTGGATTTTGTTTAGATAGTGGTTTGCTTTTGTACCTACAGCAGCAACAATAATGTTATAATATTACTAGGTGAATCGTTGTTTTGGCTCATAAATTATTTCTCACTTAGGGATATGAAAAATTTCTATCCGAACCACCATCCGAACATACAAAATTTACACAAAAGTCGATTATACCGTTTCAGATGTGTTTTTACAAATACCTAATGTGATCTGTGATACAAGAATTTTGTATGAGTATAGTGTACACTAGCTGAATTTCGGTTTTTCAAAATCCGGTGGGGATCATTATAACTTTTTCGTCATAAAAAGTAGACTATGACGTCATTCTTCGCGCTTTCAACTATGATTTTCGCTATTGATTCGTTGCTCCGTTGTGGTGCGGTTGAAACACAAACAAACAAACCAACAAAATCACACTTAAATATTTGTATTAGTAGGTAAGTATGGATAAAAATAAAGTTATCGCCAAATACATCCTTTACTAAATTCTATGCCTAACGCCTGACAACCTAAGTATCCTTCAAAATGACTGCCAATTGCCACGCCTGTAGGCTAAAATACTTATACGAGTATTATTAATTAATAATTATATTATTAACATGTCTATACTATAATTTATTATTATTAAAGTTAAAAAAAAAAAAACTGCTATTTACTCGTACCTACTATTAGTCTAGGCAAGTAATTACGATAGAGGTTCGGAGGGCTTAAAATAAAATAAATAAGATTCAAATATACCGACTACGTGCCGAAATGGTAATTTTATTTTACCAAGCTTTCAAAATTACGTTAAGTTGGAGTTTCTGAGTTTGCTTTCAAAACCAAAACCTGGTTACAAACAAAATAAACAGACATCCAACATCGTCCAGCGCAGAGGTCTAATTTTAGTTGCACACTAAAAATAAAATTCAGAATGAACCTAAAAATAGCGCTATTCTTATTAGCCACGCTACAGTAACTCAATCGTAGACTGCCGCAAGAACCGCAGGTGTTACAATATTCAAACCGCAGAACATCGCCAGTTCATGCCGAATTTCTTGCCAGTTCTTCTCGGTGCAAACCTGCTTCCTAAACCTGGCGGTAGAGTTTTGACTTTTCACAAGAGCCTATTATTTAGGCCTATGTGAAAAATAGAGATTTTCATTTTCATGGCAGGTAACTATCATATAGAATCTACCATACAATACAAACAAAGTTTTAGTTTATTTTAGTATTTTTTAGTTTATATTTGTGATTCTTACTGATTTTGGGGACATTAATTGCAATATGCATATAGGTACTTACTTACAACCCTACGAGTATTTAGTTTCTTTCAAAAACTCTTTTTGAAGAGGAATATATTGTAATTAAGTACCTACGATATAATCTATCTCCATTCTTCACAGTCAAATTCGTATAGTGAATGGATCTTATTGTGGCGTGATGTCAATCAAATAAAAAATATTATAATGTTAAAAAAATATTTAAAAAAAAATTCATTCATGGTCTCATCAAAGCCCATGACCCTAAAAAGTTAAAAGTTTTCATTATAATATTGGGGACTAATTGTGGGAATACATCGTAATCATCAACAAATTCTGTCCCATAATAGGCAAAACAATATTTTAACAGCAAATTTAGCCAATCAAAGGCACAGAATGCATAAAAAAAATACAATAACTTACCTATACCTATACGCTGGTAATTGCATTTTCCGCAACAGCAATTAGGGGAAAGAAGTTAATGTTGTACAGGAGATTATTTCTTAAAATGTCTTGGATATTGTATAAAGAGGGATCGCTCGATCCGAAGTTGGGGCGGGTCGACTAAAAATAAACTATTCTCATTAGGTATTCCGCAGCAAAACGGGAGAATGAAAGTGTTTCTAGATTGAAAATCTGCGAGCGACGCTAACCAGCCATCAGCGAGTTGTATGAGACCGTCACAAGTGGCCGCTTTCGTATTGTTGGACACAAATAGCAGCAACGTTTTTTACTTCACAACATAACATGTAGCTCGCCCGTTCCAACTGACGCGAGGAGTTACAACGCGTAACGTAGCAAAAAATGTATGTGAAAAATACGATCGGTGATACGGTGTTGTGAAAGCTTTCCGATTTGTGTTTCGTTTTCGGTTCTGGCGATATGCAAATTCAAAAATTCCCTTGTGTGTTGTGTGTTGTGACCCTTGTAAAAATGGAGAATTAATGGATTGTTTCTCCATTATTTACACTGCACTCTATCTCCTTTATGATAATATCCTATACTTCCTACTCCTACCAACATAAAAACGCGAAAGTTTACAAGTTTGGATGGATGGGTCTTTCACGCCGCAACTACTGAACTGATTTGGCTGAGAATTTCAACATAGATAAGTAGCTATAGCACGGATTGAAACATAGGCCAATATAACACGAAAAATCCATCGTTCCCACGGGACTAGCGAAAAACCGACATTCACGCGGGCAGAGCCGCGGGCAACAGTTATATTTTGACACTCGAAAAAGATAAAACAGAGAAATTCCGCCGCTATTGCACGTTTATGAATAAGAGGGAAATTGTAGTACCATATTTATTGTTCATGCAGCAAATCTTGCCTATCAGGGCAATCATAACTATTACACATGATTTCGCTGGCGTTCCATTCAAAGTTCCAGACAAGGCATGCTCGATGCATGTATTTTTTTTAGAACAAAGAATGATGAGACCTTTGTAATTTTCACCAATGGCAGATTCAGTGCGTGCCATAATTTTTCATTTCATTATTTATCAAATGACACACTGCACCACGCTCGGCATCCTGAGACATCTGGGTCTCATTTTGCCCAGTAATTACGCCGACGTCCTTTAAATTTCCTTCAAACCAAATTCAGAAATAACTACATCACTGGCTGCACAGTAGAATAACGAACATTGCAGTGGTACCCAAAATCTTTGGTTGTCTTTAGTTGACCCATCCGGACGAAATCTGCAAGAATGTTAAAAGTCATACATGCTTGCAGCATTTCACATGCAGAACGTTTTTTGAACTTGTCTCCAAGACCAAAAATTATTCTTCTCTAGCTGAAAAATAATTTCTAGCAAAATAAAGGAGGGAGTGCGGATTAAAAGCGGTTTAACTTACGAAAAAACTAGCCGGATATTTTATTTGTGTCGGATGAAACAAAGGCTGCCACTTGTCCGGGAGTTTACACAACTTTTCGAGAGAATTTCAGTTTGAAAATATAAGCTCACAAAGCTGCCTCGACTCGGCTATTTCGTTCTTATTATTTTATTTATTTCGTTATCTGACATTTTATAGGTAAAATATGAAATTGGAAGAAAAGATAAGTATACGTAGATATTAAATTAGATTAAACACAAATACCTAATTATTACTTTATTTTTAGAGGAGTCAATGATTGTATCATAATATAATCACTGCTGAGCAAAACACTTGACATTCTTTTTTACTCGTAAGGGAAGGATTCATCCCTTTAGTTTAGTCTCGCTGAGGCTTATAATTGGAGCGCTCAGTTTTGGCTTTTATTTTTTATTTGATTCTTTTAAGGTTAGCTTACCTTAAAATTACGGCCTCAAATTTTGAGAATAATTTTTCAGCTAACCACAACACGGAAAATACATTAGGTATGAACAAAGATAAAAATAGTCAAGATAGGCCCATCCGAACATTTTACGTAAACGTTCTTCATACAAAAAATGTAGCATTCTGTCGAAACTCCTGCGAAATACATGTTTATTTTTTATATTTTTTTTATCTTTGTGTCTGTAGTCACTTTGCCTGCAATATTTTTATTAATTCAAAAAAAATAGAAATAGATCTTCACCTATCTACCTATACTGACTACTGCCGGGGGGGTGCAAAATAGACATTCTTGCTCCCTTAAACTGGCGACATTTTTTCGCGCTGTTCGCCCTGTCTTTAGTATACAAACAAGTCTGTGGGTATGAATTATCTCCTTATCCAGTAAAAAGAATACGCGGTTAAGTTTGTTGCTGGTTTCTCTATAAAAGGAGAGTTGCCATCTTCGTTATATTGATCAGTATTGTATTTAAATAAAATGTAATTAACAGGCACTTATGAAAATTCAACAAAAGCGTTTGGAAGCTCGTTTATTTTGTTTCTAGCTATTTTCCGTTATGTAAATTTGGATTTTCAGAAAACCCCGGGTTCTTACTAATCCCGACGGAAGGTCTATGTGTTGATCTAATTTTATAGAGTATCTTACGACCTTACCAAAAGAAAAGGAAATTGCTCATAATCTATGGAAAAATAAACCCATATTATACTTAGGGATAAATGAGTAAGTAAATACTGCATCATCGAAATCTGGGCAATTTTTTAGTTTTGTCCTTTCAGCAAATCGGCTCTGAAGTTTCGGTATGAATGAATAACGATCATACATAATGGTACAGAAGTCTCACTCGGCAAGATGTTTAAAAAAAATAGCGACTCTACTGGAGTACCTCTAGCGTTGACACAAAAAGTGCAATTCCGTTCGCAATACCGCCTGGCCACGCCTCCAGAAAGAACACGCAACAAACGCGAACTTGTCTCTTTCTAGCGCGTAACTTTATCGCATTCGACGTACTAGGGCTACCTCGTCATCGGGCGCACGCAGCGCGTGAAATAGACCGCACCCAAACTAACGCGATCAAATTATCCGGCGCGTGGCGGCCGTCTGAAATTAGAACGTCGAGACGCCTACGTGTAGTTTCTCGATCACGTGATAAGTGGACCTAGCCTGCTTACACACATGAACACAATATAAACTTCCGCCTTTGTAACATTAGGAAGAGTTGAATTAAAGTTTTGTTTTGTGTTGCAGGGTTGGGAGGGCCGCACGGAGACGGGGGGCGAAGGCGCGGAGCCTCCCCCGCCGGCGCATGCGCCGCTCGACGCCGTGTGGCAGCCGGTGGCGGGCACTAGGTTAGTCTGTACTCTGTATTTTGTTACCTATAGACACCACTGATCTCCATAGAGTATATAAAATATACTCTGGATAGCTTACTCCATACATCTGACAGTTCATTTTTTGTGCCAATTTGAAGCGCCACCCCCGAACGTCCTCGGTACTAAACTGACATTTGTTGGTAGTGACCGCCATTTTGAATGTTATTATATTTTAGTTCCATGGACGCTCACGCCAGGTTACGCGACAATCAGCGCCAAAATGGCGAAAATCAAGTGTCTTCATTTTTACGTTGACAGTCAGCTTTCCAGAGATATAGATAGAGCTCAGTGATAGACACCGTGATTTTACCTGCCCGGCGATTGTCTAAGAAAAAACTTATCGTAATCGTTTACTATTTCTGCCCGCTGATTCGGTTCCCTGATTTGCGCCAGCTAATCCCGGGGCAGAATTCGATAGCGATTACTATGAATTCATTTTTACGCAATCGGACCCGGAGTACCTATGGGCGAATGTAATACAGATTCAGATGTTTGTAGGTACTTTTTAGGTAAAATCAAAATGTCCATATAGGTAAGTACCTATTAGACACATAGGCCATATTTTGTAGGCGCTTTTGAGATGTTCAAATCTCAGCTACCTATGATATGAAAAGCTAAAAGTTTTAGCAGGACTAAGTTAGGAACCTTTTTAATGCACTTTGAAATGTTTACCAAAAGCATTCAGGTAAACATTTCAAATCAAAAGACTTTCAATTCAGTAGAATTGAAGGTCTTTTAGTTTTGAGAATCATTTGGGATACTAATATCACCATTAATATAATATTATGTAGTTTTCAACTTTATTCAGTTGTACGCGAAAATATACCAACCTTACGTATTTGAACTTTGACATCCCGTGTTACAACAGTTTATCCCCAGTTTTCAGTTTTCGCTAAAGTTAGCCAAACTTAAACATTAAAATCATGATATTTCAATTATGGAAAACTATTAAAAATTAATAAAACAAAAAAGTGTATTAACGAAAGTTAGGAACTTTAAATTTTTAATCGCGGGCTTCCAGTAAATCGGGATGCGCTAGACTAGGCTGAGTATAGCTAGCTATAAACCGCCGACAAACTGTTTTGGCTCAAAGCCAGGGGTACGACGTTGTCTTCTCTACTCGCCTTCTGCTTATTTTGAAAATTCGCTTAAAATATTGAGCTATGCAAGGAAAATCGAGCACCGGCACAGTAACAATAGTTGAAGGCTGAAGCAAGGCTTCGGTAGGAAGATATTGGTAGTAAATATTGCCACGTCTATGAAAGGAATATACCTACCGACTGAATTTCTGCTATTAATAGTTTATTAAAGGGGACATGATCTGAGGATACGTGCATATAGTACGTGTATATGTTTGTGTTCATTTCTTATAACGGAACCAGACTTCGTTATTTGTTATTCGTTATGCGGCTACGCTGTATTTGTCCAAATATGTGTTTATGTGAGCAAACAACAAACATGCTATCCACACTTGGTGCTATGTGCCAAATATTGCCAATACGTGTCCTTTGAAGTGTGCTTAAAACCGACAAGAGGACGGATAAGCATATTTGCTATTCGCGCTTATGCGTTATTCGTGCAAATAAAGCAAATATAGACGAATTAACCGCCCACACTTGGTCGTATGCGGCCAAATAAGGCGCATAACGAATAACAAATAACGAAGTCTGGTTCTGGATTTATAGCGGCAGCCACATGACGTATGTATATTGCAATCGGATAAAAAGATGGAAATGGAATGAAATAAAAAAAATTTATAAGAATCCGGGGAAGTTACGTGATCAAATTAGCGATTATTTTCATTTTTCGTTACATTTGTCGAGGGCGCTCAAAGCAACAAATTAGCACCTTAAATCTGGGGGCATGATACTTGATAAATGATAGTGTCCCGCCAAGACAAGCTAAGCGAAGCGCAATGGCACTACCTACGAGTATGTACTATGTCATAGGTATGCACCTTTTCTCAAAGCGTTAAGCTTGGATCTTTGGTTATTATTTAAATTAATATTTTAATAAAGAATTTTACGTCTGATTACAGTCAAACCGTATTATTATTGCACGAGTCCATAGAAATAGTCTACGTAAATTTAGAAGAGGTTTGAAAAATATAAGGGTTTTGCGTGCGTCAAGCAGAAGCTAAGAAAATGCCTTTTGTTGAAAAGCGTTGCAAAATAAAACAACACGGAGTATTTCTTCAAGCGTTTCCTTATAAGTAACTGCTATTTAAAAATAACTAGGCGGCCTCATTACGGCGACGTTTATACATTTCATAGAGGCGGCAGACTAACATGAAATAATTACAAAAGCCTTCTTTTCCGCTTCACGCTTTGCTTTGAGTTTTCTCTTTTAATTCTCAAGCTGTTTACCGCATTTCAAGAGTTTTGTGTTATTTTGGTGGATAGAGGCCTATCAATCGTCTTTAATGAGCTATTTTCTGTCGTTTTGCGGTTTTAAAATTCAAGGTTGCAATAATTAACTGGGGACAAGCTCGTTTTCCTGTCCATGACCTTTAACATCGGTTTTTAATAAGTAATTTGCAAACAACGGCCTTCAATTTTGTGTCCCAGTCAGCGTGAATTAAAACTTTACGGTTATTTAACGAAATATTTCTTTTAAAAAATAATAAATTGGGTGAAATTTGCAAAAGTAACAACCGTCAAGTCACTGGAGAAATATGTTAAATTTTATAAAAGCGGTGGTTAGTGAATGGCGATGAAACCTCTTTTTGCATTCCACTTTGTATCTACTTTAAGTTTCCTTTTACAACTTGCTAACAGCTTTCGCGGTTTACTTTGAACAATAGAGTAAGTATAATAATTCGTATCTCTTCTATTTTAAATAGAAGGGTATTGGATATACTAGCATGAGAGCATGAAGAATAAGCAGCATGGACCCTAACTCTATCCTGCAAATGTTCCACCAATGGATTGTAACTCAAAGGGAAATTACATAATTAGGAGTATGGGCAATATATTAGACTAGTAGGGCGCGTGAGTGCGCGGGCCACATGTGGCCCGCGTGCAGTCTTCCCGCCCATAAAGGTATCGCCGTCATCTCCATCGCCCATTGGAATCCGATTGGCAGTGAGCTGAAAAAATTACCAAGGAGCACTGTCATGGTTTAAAAGATAGTTAAGAGCAGTTCGAACAAAAAAATAAATTTTTTTTGAGCTTCATGACAGTGCTCTTCAATCATCATCCAAATCCTAGATCATTGTCTCTTTTCAGTATGTACATTTTCCATGGAAAAATTAATTCCGCCACAGTGAATTATTTTCCATGCATCCCGTAGAACTTGAGCTCCTGATCACCTCTTGCTAAGAAACCTTTCTCTTATCCTTTATACTTTCCGAGATAGAACAACACGAAATTTGTATGGCGGCCATCTTGAATCCGCCATTTTGAATTTTTTTCAGCTCACTGCCAATTGGATGACATTTCAAATGACATTTGGTCGAGCACCCCCCACCTATCTTTGATACCCTTGGCTGTGCTCTTCACCCGTCTTCGAAATCCTCAATCATCAGCTCTCTTTTTCCCTTGTATACGAAATGGTCATTGAAAAAAAAATTTTTCATACAAAATTGTTCAGGAGAGGTGATCAATCAGTCAGTCAGTGAGTGAATCAGCACGAGTAGCTATATATATATTAACTAGTAGGGCGCGTGTGTGCGCGGGCCACATGTGGCCCGCGTGCAGTCTTCCCGCCCATAAAGGTATCGCCATCATCTCTATCGCCCATTGGAATCCGATTGGCAGTGAGCTGAATAAATTACCAAGGAGCACTGTCATGGTTTTAAAGATAGTTACGGGCAGTTCGAAGAAAAAAATACGCTGAACCTCATCGGATGAGGTTCAGCGTATTTTTTGTTCGAACAGCCCTTAACTATCTTTAAAACCATGACAGTGCTCCTCAATCATCATCCAAATCCTAGATCATTGTCTCTTCTCATAGTATGCACATTTTCCATGGAAAGTAAAATTTCGCCACAGTGAATTATTTTCCATGCATCCCGTAGAACTTGAGATCCTGATCACCTCTTGCTAAGAAACCACTCTCTTATCTTTTATACTTTCCGAGATAGAACAAAAGGAAATTTGTATGGCGGCCATCTTGAATCCGCCATTTTGGTTTTTTCAGCTCACTGCCAATTGCCTGAAGTTCCGAGTATTTTTTGTTTCAGCAGTCCCCACCTTACTATAATACCTTGCCCATGCTCCTTGACTGTCTTTAAAATCCTCAATCATCACCTCATTCCATATTTTTCTCTGGTAGTCTTCCAACAAACCGCATCAAAGCACTTCATGTTTTACAACTCGTGGTCTGTTCAATATTTCTCATACATTTTCTATGTAAAAATAAATTCCGCCATTTTGATTTTTTTTTCTATCCATCGAATAGACCATGGGGTCCTGATCACTTCTTGTCAAGAAACCGTTCTTCCATCTTTTATACTTTTCGAGATGGACACCGATGAAGTTTGTATGGCGGCCATCTTGAATCCGCCATTTTGAACTTTTTTTCAGCTAACTGCCAATTGGATGATGTTTCGAGTGACATTTGGTCGAGCACCCCCCACCTATCTTCAATACCCTCCCCGTGCTCTTCACCCGTCTCCGAAATCCTCAATCATCAGCTCTCTCCATATTTTTCTCTAGTAACTCTCTGAAAAACCGCATCACAACCTTACATTATTACCAACTGTTAGTCTCTTCAACATTCCCCATACATTTTCTATGGAAAAATAAATTCCGCCATTTTGAATTTTTTTTCTATCCATCAAATAGACCTTCGGGTCCTGATCACTTCTTGTCAAGAAACCGTTCTTCGATCTCTTATACTTTCCGAGATATCGACGAAATTCGAATGGCGGCCATTTTGAATTCGCCATTTTGAATTTTTTTTCAGCTCACTGCCAATTGGATGACGTTTCAAATGACATTTGGTCGAGCACATTTGAACAAAAAATACGCTGAACCTCATCCAATGAGGTTCAGCGTATTTTTTTGTTCGAACTGCCCTTAACTATCTTTAAAACCATGACAGTGCTCCTCAATCATCATCCAAATCCTAGATCATTGTCTCTTCTCATAGTAAGTATATTTTCCAAGGAAAGATAAATTCCGCCACAGTGAATTATTTTCCATGCATCCCGTAGAACTTGAGATCCTGATCACCTATTGCTAAGAAACCACTCTCTCATCTTTTATACTTTCCGAGATAGAACAACACGAAATTTGTATGGCGGCCATCTTGAATCCGCCATTTTGATTTTTTTTTCAGCTAACTGCCAATTGGATGACGTTTCGAGTTACATTTGGTCGAGCACCCCCCACCTATCTTCGATACCCTGGCTGTGCTCTTCACCCGTCTCCGAAATCCTCTATCATCAGCTCTCTCCATATTTCTCTCTAGTAACTTTACGAAAAACCGCATCACAACCTTGCATAATTACCAACTGTTAGTCTCTTCAACATTCCCCATACATTTTGTATGGAAAAAAAATTCCGCCATTTTAATTTTTTTTTTCTATTCATCGCGTAGACCTTCGGATCCTGATTAACTCTTGTCAAGAAACCGGTCTTCCATCTTTAATACTTTCCGAGATATCGACGAAATTCGAATGGCGGCCATTTTGAATCCGCCATTTTGAATTTTTTTTCAGCTCACTGCCAATTGCATGACGTTTCGAATGACATTTGGTCGAGCACCCCCCACCTATCTCCAATACCCTGGCTGTGCTCTTCACCCGTCTCCGAAATCCTCAATCATCAGCTCTCTCCGTATTTTTCCTCCTCATGAATTTTTCCCCTCTATACGACAGCATCCTTCAAAAAAAAATTTTTCATACAAAATTGTTCAGGAGAGGTGATCAATGAGTCAGTGAGTCAGTGTTGAATCAGCACGAGCAGCTATATATATATTAAAGTGCCGATTACCAAACTTGATACTTCATATTTTATCTTTGTGAGGTTTTTTGGAAAAGTCTTACGCATACATCTGTCACAATATTGGAATTTCAATATTTTTTCAGCATCTAGTGAACGTAAATTCAGAAAAAGTTAAAATTGCGAATCCCAGATTCCTCAAATTGTAAGATTCCTATAGTTAATAGAGGCCAACAGCAGCTGGATGTCTTTTCTTACAATAATTTAATGTCGTTAACACCACGCCACAACTAATGATCAGTTTTAACTAGGAAAGGTGAAACCTAATTATATCAATAATGAAATCCATAAAAAATAAAATTCTTATCCGACAAGGAAATCAGAAGTTTTGAATTTTTCTGCTGTCACTTTCTCGCTAAATGAAAATTCGTATGGAATTACTTGAAGTTACTATGAAAAGAGCGATAGTGACGTCACTATCCGATATAGTCCTCTGTTAAATCAGGATAATTTAAATGCCTATATTATGACTTTTTCGTTATTTTCTCGATTTCATTTGTTTTTTTAACTGTATTTAATTATCGTATTGTTTTAAAAATAAATTAAATAAATCAATATTTTGATTTGAATAAAATACCCTATTCTCAAACGATTTGTTTGGAACTGAAATAAAATCTATAACAGCAATTATACGGGTACCTAATTAAGGACGGTGATATTTTAAACAAACAGCTGCTCACGCGGCATGAGAAAAGCGATCGTTTACGCCATTACCGCGACTTATAAAATTTTCACGAGGGCGAGCTAACGGGGAGTAATGGGAAAAAGGCTCTTTTTCACGCTACTCTCGCGTAAGTTTCCTTTTTCAATTTGCTAACTGCTTCCTGCATTTGCACCCTGTGGGGTTAGTACAGGTTTTTGTACGAAATTCGAGTCGGCTCGCATCGCACAAACGTATCGAATGCCTCCATACATTTACAGCCAGCGCCATCTATGGATAGTCACTGACATGAGGCTGTCAATAGATGGCGCTGGCTGTAAATGTATGGAGACACAAACGAATCGAATGCCTCCATACATTTACAGCCAGCGTCATTTATGGACAGTCACTGACATGCGGCTGTCAATAGATGGCACTGGCTGTAAATGTATGGAGGCATTCGATTAGTTTGTGCGATGCGAGTTAACTCGAATTTCGTACAACAACCTGTACTAACCCCTGTTCGCCGATCCGTTCAGTGCACCTAGAGCTTTCCTGTCGTTTGTTCACACGGCGGGATGAATTTTAAAATTGAATTTTCTATGATAACGTGCTCATGCCACGTATTTGTTCGCACGTAAGTAGCGTGTGTACGTTTTTATTCAAAATAAGTTTTCTGTTTGCTATTCTTGTTTCGTATATACTTGTACGAGTACATTCATATGACGTTTATGGATTTTCTGTAAAATGACAATAATGATAAAGTAAGTTTCCCGAACTTGTCGGTAGAGTTTTGAAACATAAGAGCTTATAAGTCAGGGTTTTTACCCCAGTTGGTCCCACACAGACTTTTGATCAATCAGAAAGAGGATCGATTAGCACCAAAAAATATGTTTTTAGCTTACTATAAATCCCTTGGTTATAAGGCACCGCTTTCCTAGTAGCTTCCAACGTAGGGTGCAATTAGCTTAAAAAACGCATAGAATATAATCTGGAGTTGGGAAAATGCTTTTACTTTGGATGTCCAGCTCTGGGTCTTATTGCACCATACTTAACAGTTAAGCTAGTATACTTTTATCTGACCTTATTAACTGTCGCCAAAATCTACCTAGCCTATATGGTTATAGGTAAAGGTTTGCTAAAAAAAAGTTAATAATATACAGTTTTGTTTTTCTTTATCGCGATGATATGTAACAATACAATTTATCATTTGATTTATGATTGTTGAATTCGGTTGAAAGCAATTCGAGCGAAAACTGAAGTGCTTAGCAAACAAAAGCTTGAAGTCCGAATATTGCGGCCACGAAATTCGTTCCAAATGATTGACGTGACAATAGTTCATTCATGAACATACTCGTAAAATAGACGATAGAACGAGTTTATAGGCTAGTTCAATAATGAAAATGAGTGAGCTCTACTCGGTCAGTTGCTACGTAATACTCGTATGAAAAGATCAATAGAATTTAAAAACAACTTTAAAACGTATTATAAACGCTCATGCTAATAACATCGTAATATTATGTATTCGGCGGTGTAAGATTACACTTATCTTTTGTTTGTTTACGAAGTTTGAGTACGAAATATTGAATACGAATTTTCTACCAATATTTTCGTGAATGGTAGTTATCTCTTATTTTGCACATTACAAGTCCTGGCGACCACCTGGCTGCGATCTCAACTGCTAGTGAAGTCTGATGCAGTCAAAGCTGTTATCGTACTAACTTGGACAACAACATACTCGTACAACATACCAACGCTAACTGTTTCTACTCAATATCGCGCCAGAATGTTATACCGCTTATCCGCGTGTCTTTGTTCATAGGACTTTGTCTTTTTGACGACCCCCCTGGCGCAGGGGACGCGCGCTCGGCTTCGAGTGGGAGGTCGCGGGTTCGATTCCCGCCACGGGGCCCACTTTGGAATTTTATAATTTCTAAATTGGCTCAGGTCTGGACTGGTGGGAGGTTAGTTCATTTGCACTATACCTAACAACCTACTTCCTACCATCGTATCACAATGTACTATTGTAAAGTGCGCTTAAAAAAATAAACTAGACATCTAGTACTAACGATTGTGTAATAGTTTGAATAAGATTATAATTACGTTGTGTGCTATTCAGCCATATTATGTTGTCGTCAGTTACATCCATCTTCAGAACACTCATCGCGCGAGTACGAAGACTCGCACTTGACTTATTTATTTCATGAATTCGTTACGACCCTTCTTCATGTCGGGGCGTTCTGATTATGCAGACGCGCGGTGAAACACTAGCCTCCACCCTTAAAAATTAATGATGAATGAAATAATGAAAGGAATTATAATTATTATAATTTTCACGATGTTTTTCGTAGGTACCCAATTTTGCGTTTGTCTGTGATCCTATTGCTAAAGCCTAAGGAAACAAAATACCGCTTCATAAAATAATATCAAGTCAATGATATATTATATATATTATCAAGTACTTTTATAGGAAATGATAAAAAAATAATAGCTGGAAAACTCGGTTGGAACAAAGTTTTTGCGTTTTTTTAGATTATATCACAAGAATGACACACATAAAAGTCTTTCATTAGATACAGATTGCAAAATTCGTAACTTCGTGTGGGCCGAAGCAGAGCCGAGGCAATACTTACGTAAGTCCATCCACAATGATGGGATTTTCGTGATGACAAAAAAATTTTTTTGTCTACCCCCTTAAACGTACCGTCCTAAAAGGAACATAATTGCATTGATTCGTATGCGTGACAAGATTCCTTGGATAAATTATTATTTCACAAAATCACCATCAGTATAATATTATAATTTCTCTGAGATAGAATTGTAATTTATTTGATTATATCTTGAGGCAAACAAGCTTAGCATACATACAAATATTATATTTCACCCAAACGCTCTGGAAGCCTTTAATGATGTATTTCTCACGTTATACGAAACATATCCCACGGGTTGTTTGAATTTCATCACACTCAGAATTCAAATTAAGTAGATGCATGTAGGGCACGTCTCGAGCGTTCATGACAAATTAGGTAACTCAAGCCCCAAGCCCGTGGGGCACAACTTGTTTTTACATTGAATATCTGTATGCTGGGCGGAAACATCCCTGTGTTCAATTGTACAATGTGGACGTCATTCTGTGTTCCCAGCCAAGTACAATCTGGGTGCCTTCAAGACGAGTGAATAGGTGTATCTTCTAGGCAAGCCAGCTCCATCCTAAATCTCATCATTTCTGTCCATCAGAAGCGAAGCCTATTAAAAGTAAAATAAAAATGGGAAATGCTTTCCAAAAAACCAACTTCAAATGCCACTACAAAGAGTGAAATAATTGTTATTTAAATTTTAGGTACCTACACCAATTCGAAGTCGGGCAATGTTTCATACAATCCCTAATAGTCCTTCTTACTTACTTGATGTGCGAAGAAATGACGAAGTCATAGACAATCGCCCTACTTCGAATTGGTGTAGGTACCTAAAATTTAAATAACAATTATTTCACTCTTTGTAGTGGCATTTGAAGTTGGTTTTTTGGAAAGCATTTCCCATTTTTATTTTATACTTTTTAGTGGAAAACAATAAAATGCACAAGGCGTTGTAAAAATATCCAAATTGCTTGAGGTGTGTTCATAAAATTTGAAGAGATACCTCAAATCCACCAAGATCCCATCATCAGACCCTGACTTGATGACTTTAGACATTAAAACAGTATCTGCTAGCAAATGCACCAGTAACTATAAAAAATACCCAAATCCCTTTAAGTATACTAGCAAAATATGAAGAGTTCCCTCGATTTCACCAAGATTCCATGATCAGATCCTGACCTGATGACCATATAACAACTTGGAAAATATTATTCTTTCTAATAATACTCAAATACTTTCATGTGTCCATATAAAATTTGAAGAGTTCCCTCGATTTCTCCAAGATCCCATCATCAGATCCTGACCTGATTAAAATGGGACCATCTGGAAACAAAACCCTCTTAAAGAAAAAAAGAATTTTTCAAATCGGTCCACGCATCTTCGAGTAATCGGGGAACATACAT
The DNA here is from genome assembly GCA_963855885.1 of Coenonympha glycerion. Lineage (NCBI taxonomy): Eukaryota > Metazoa > Arthropoda > Insecta > Lepidoptera > Nymphalidae > Coenonympha > Coenonympha glycerion. The sequence continues at coordinate 10,343,003 of OY979639.1, forward strand.
AGAAAAAAAAAAAAAAAGATTCCGACGAATTGAGAACCTCCTCCTTTTTTTTGAAGTCGGTTAAAAATAAAATAAAACGGGAGTCACTTTGTTTGTGAAACAAACAATCAATCAGATAATCTGTTTCATATTGATAAAGCGATCTTTAAGCCATAGTCTCTGGTTAATGACAATCCATGTAACCCAAATAATAGCGATACTCATGAGATAATTAATACATTGGGAGGAGTGTGGACTCTCAAGCTGATATATTAAGATTCGCAGGTCGATAATAGTTTAAGTAAAATATCCTCAATTATTCCTAGATTCCTAGATTCCTAGTAGTGTATGTAATGTAGATGTAGAAATGGAAAAAATGTGCGCCGGCGTTACAGAGTAATGAACGTGTGTACATCTATGAAAAAGATTGAATAAATTATAAAACATACTTTTATTATCGTTATTAATATAAAAAGTACTGAACCAATTTGGATACAATTTTCATGGGACCATTCAAACGCTTTCCGTGTTATCGGAGAAATTGGTAAACATACGCGCAGAACCACAGCGCACCACCTCTTTCTTTGATTTTTCGAAGTTGGTTAATATAAACCGTATAATATTATATTCACTTTAGCACGTTCATATGTGAACACTATAAAAATTAATTATGAAGTTTTGAGTATCTTCCTGCTTCCTTCTTTTTTTTGGAACATTTTGGAACATTTGAAGGTTTTGGAATATTTTTGTGGTAACTATATAAAATAACCCAAAACAATGTTAGTTCCTGCATCGCCCACATTGAGACACTCGAAATCCAATTATAGAAGCAACAGGCAATTGCGTCGGTCTGAGAACGGCGGCTCTATAGCTACGAGTATTTATTTAGTACGTCCAACTTCTAACTTCACAGATCTAACTCGATATTATTGTTAGAATCTAGGTATTTTTTTTCTTATGATACTTCGTTGACTTGCTGTAGCTGTACCTGTAGATTTATGCAAAAAGGAACATATTAAATGTAATCCACCTTCTCATAAATTTGAATATTCTCTAATATTTAGATTTTTTTGGGCAGTCGCAAAATAATACCAAAAAAGTAGCAAAATTAGACCTCAAAAAGTTCAGTGTGCCTAAGTACGATAAAAAAGTTATAAAAGGCTGTAATTTCAGCGAAAGTGCCTCACCTAAATCGGGAAGCATTAAGTATTGCCATTAAACCGCGCCGCCCGACAATGTTGGCGGAAAGCCAGCGGCAACGGCGTTGTATTTGAACTTGTTTAGACTGGATAAAATGTTCCACGACTTTGTTTCTGTCTGTCCGTAAAAGGGCTCCTGACGCCCTTTAGATATAGAAATCATAAAAGGGGTGGACATTTCGATTGGTACAGGAAAATGCTATAGAAAATAATATAAGAAAAATTTGAAAAAAAAATTACAAACTCCACCTTGCCTAAACGATTTACTTAGTACTTAAATGAATACATGATAAACAGTATAGAATATTGTTAATGCTGATCAACGTGTATCAAAATGATACAAAAATTTACGAATATCATCATATCCTTATCAAAATAAAATGTGACTCAATGGAAGATACAACATAGAGACAAATAGTCTAATAAACGGCAATCCAGAAATTATAGTAGTGAAAGAAGTAGGACGTAGGACTTATAGTTACTGCAGTAAGAGTAAAAGGCTCTATTGAAACATAATAATACATGCCATATATACCTGTGTATAATACTAGTAATAAAATATAATTGTGCTAAGGTGCGTTACCGGACTTATCACTATTTTATTAATCTGTGACGATATTCCAAATTACAAGTTTATTTAATTGGACTACCATATTTTATTTAGGACATTAGTTACGGTTGGCGTTAGTAAAAGCGTGTTAAGCCTGGTACCAAAAACTAACGAGCAACAGTGAAATTTCCAACAGTCCTACGATAATGGTCATAGTGTCTCCTCAAAGACAAAGGAAATTGGAGTGACGGGCTGAGAGGTATTGTTGAGACTCTCCGCTGTAGAGCCCTCCTCTACCTCTGTTCGAGAGCGTCTTTATTAGGAACTCGTGTGTCATCAATGTGTACAAGTTCGCCTAATATCTACTCCAGTACAAACAAATAACGAGTTCATAGTTAAACTTCAATCGTTCATGCAGTGTTGATTTGAAATCAATGACTTCCTAACATTGTATTTTATTACAAGCTACAATTTAGTTTCACCTTTTCCGATGTTTGTTTGTAATCAAATCTTGTTTTGCAAGGTAAATTTCAATTGAAAGTCACCAATTTAGCTGATATTTTGCATGCATATGCAAATCGAAGGGCAATGCAAAATGATAATAACATTGAGCTGGCCTGATGATGCGGAAACGGAAGGTGGTCTTGGGAACTCGTAAGTTAAACACACCCCCTTCGAGTTTGTTCTCGTTTGATCCGTCTTGGCGAGTACTTTGGTATTAGATGGTAAACAGGGTCAGATGCTGGTAAGGGTACGGATAAAAGGTTTACGTTTTTTTTTTTTTTTATTATAACTTAGTAAGTTGCAGTAATTTTCTTACTGAAAATCATTGGTTCAGTAACCTGCCCTTCGCCAGCAGGTTGGTAGTTAGAACTCTGGCACGTACTGGAAACATTTTTAAAGAAAACCCTCATTCTCGAGTGCTCACCGTCATTTTCTTAAAGGTGGCCAACCCGCACATGGCTAGCACAATGGCGTACGGCCAAAACTTTCTCATTTTGAGACGAGAACTGTGCCCAGTTGTTACAACGACTTTGTTGTGACGAGGGGCTGAGACATTGGTACAATCTTGGCTACAATCTCAACCAAAGGTAATTTACAAAGCTTTTAAGGTTCTATCGTTTTAGGTTGGAAATAGTACCTACTGCTGCATATTGCATTGTACTTTGCAACTCTCAATCGCTTAGTAGTTCGTCTTGCCGTTATGGTTGAAAGGCTGAAACCAACTATCCTATCCTAAACATCATGTATTGGCAGGAAAAGCGTCCAAACTTCCGGTCTAAGGTAACGTTAAGTTAAAATATTTTTGCTGTTTCCCCCAACTTAATCCTCGCAAATTTTGGTTTTAAAAATTCTGCCTGAAATGTTATTGCATAAGCAGTAAAAACTACAGGTGAGGGCCAATGTTGACCATGTAATGGCAATGAGTTGTGAATTGTGAATTGTAGTGCACAATTTGTTTTGTTATTTAGGTTGTGCGTTTTCCGTATTCCATTGAGTGATGATCGTAAGGTGCGGTGGTTATTGGTTGGATACTAACCGCCCACATCTGTTTATTATTGTTAAGGAATTTAGTTCGTGGATTGCTGCAAAAATATTTATTAGAAGGCATCGCGTAATTTCCCCAGCACCTAAGTATGATCAAGGGCCTTATTCTGTATCGTTCACTTAGATAGTTAGTAACCCTAACTGGGTTATTAACTAAGAAAACGAAGGCAAAAATCCTATTTTTGCACAAATTACCAACCTAGGTCGGTATGGTATCATATCAGTATACCATGCTAGTTGCTATCTTGTACAAAAAGAATACAAAAATAGGATTTTTGCCTTGGTTTTCTTAGTTAATAACCCAGTTTGGGTTACTAACTAACTAAGTGAACGATACAGAATCAGCACACAGGTCAGTGGGCTGACTCTGTATCGTTCAGTTCATTAGTTAACAACCCTCACTGGGTTATTGACTAAGAAAACGGAGGCAAAAATCCTATTTTTGTGTTCTTTTTGCACAAGTTACCAACCAACGTTGGTACGGTATCATGACAACATACCATGCTAGTTGTTAACTTTAGCAAAATAAATACAGAAATAGGGTTTTTGCTTTAGTTTTCTTAGTTAATAACCCATAGATAAGAGAGTTACTAACAAACATACAGAATCAGCCCACAAGTCACCTATTTAGTACTCTGTATCTATATCAACAAATTCTTATTAGAACCGCTATTCAATATTCTAAAGCAATGACACGAAGAAATCAATAACGTTTATAATTCCGCCCATTCTAGGTATGACATTTGAATGCTGTATAGGTATTGTTACCATACAATGTGTTATAGGTGACAGATTTTATTATACAAGGTAGTCGCAATATTTCGCTTTTGCCCTGGGATTGGAATACAATTGGGAACAGGCGGTCTGTTCCGCATTGTATTGCATCGTGGAAAGCGAGATATTGCGACTTCTATAATAAAATACCTTCAATATTGTTATCATCATCAACGTCAACACTTATCCCTTTGTGTACGGATTATGTCGCAAGAAGGAGAAGGGTTTTCGACATAGCCTATACAAGTGCAGATTAGCATAAAGTAAAATAAGAGAATGCCACATGGCACAAACGCATTTTATTTCAAAGGAACTTTGAACATAATTCCGGATTTTCAATTGAGCCTAAAGTGGTAAATAACAACTAAAATTCAATAATTAATTCTGTATCTAATATAATAACTGCACTATGCAATTTATATTAGGTACACAATGCTTCATGTGAAGTTCAATGTGAGTATCACATCAACATGTATTATTTGCCACAATGTCATACGAAGCTGCCGCATCGACTCCAAGTGATAAAACATGCATGCATGGCTTTGCAAGCTTTTCCATAGCTTTGACGATAATATTCCATCGTAGACACGAGTAGGAAGGTATTCTTTACGTGCAGGCAGCGGTAGCATTGAATTATTTAAGGCGAGAGACTTCCAGACTATCCTAAGTTAGAAATATTAAATGCCCCAACGTCCTACATCGCTGACTACTTTGTAGGCATTATTCGTGGCGTATATATCCGAGCACGACGCGAACACAATTCGTGTAGTGCGAAACGACTTACAAGCCTCGCACCAATAGACTCTATGCGTCGAACGAGCGCGCTGCGAGCATTTCGTTCGTGCTCGGCTGCGTTCCGCCTGTTGTCGGTTTTTTGAAGAACACAAAGGGATTGGAGGACAGTGATCGTTGTAGGTTCGTTGTATGTCCACACTTGACGCCGCGAACGACGAAGCGAAACGGCTCCGCTCGCGCTCGGTTCGTGCTCGATTCGCCTAGCGTAGACCCACCTTAAGTTATAAATCGTATCCATATTCTACACCAAATAATTATTTCCTGTTTCAATTATCACATCATATATGAAGTATTCGTTGAAGAAATGAGGGTGACACCGTCAGCAGCACAAATTTACAGAAAATATTAATTGAAAGAACATTTATTTATTCAAACATTTATTGACTCTAAGCTGCAAATCCCTACCCCAATATTAATTGCGTTTCAGAAAGAATTAACCGACATTTCGCTCTAATTTAATTAAACTTCCAGAATTTAATTTGAACGTATGAGGAATAAGCCGAAATTAGAGAGGAAGAGTTACGTTCAGTAATGAACATTGCCGGGGCAAATATCCGAGTTCATATTTTCTGAACTTATTCCAGCAAGCGGAGAATTGTAGGGTAAAATACTTAATCCTTTTGATTGGAGCGAGCTAGTAACATTGTGAAGGGATTAAAATGAAAATTGACTAGAGTAATAACATTGATAAAGACTAGAAAGAGTAATTAGATCAAAATATATATTGTGAAAAAAGCTCTGAGTGAGTCATATGATCAACCCATTTTTAACCCGCAGCGCAAAAACAGGGTGTTATAAATTTGACGTCGATGTCTGCCTGTATATCTGTCTATTGTATCGAAGCTCTTAAACGGATGGACCGATTACGAGGCGGTTTTTTTTTCGTTTTTTTTTGCGGTGGTTCTAAGCTATGTTTGGTTAATTAACGTCGGTCCAGCCACAGGGTCCAGCAATGTAAAGTTAGCTCTTTTCCAAAATGATGTAAGTAAGGTATTTTTAGCGTATGATTACTCGATTTAGTGTTTCACGCTTGAAAATCCCCAAGGTTTAAATTTTTTATTTTGTTAGTTACTACGCCATATCTTAAAACTACGCTGGCTTTAGTGTTGTTTAGGTGTATTCACAGACCTTTGAAACATTATAAAAAATTTCTAGGCCAGTTTCCTTACGATATTTTCCTACCGCTAAGCAAACAATATTTAGAGCCACAAATGCACTATAAGAATATTATAGCACATATAAATTTCGCGTATGAAAAGCTCGCAACGTTTTTCGCTCTTCAAAATTTAAAGAGTTAGAACTTATAAGAGTGGTATTAAATATTTCAAACCGACACCGCCCGCTCTGCGATGGAATATTGCTACCGGTGAAAAGATCACGTATGTGTTTTATTGTGACACGGTGTCTTGCTATCGTGGAACATCATAAACTTTGTACTAGTCTAGAATATGTTACGTTTTTGTGATATATTTTTATACGGTGAGTAGGTATAGTAACAACTATTTGAAAAATATTTCCATGATTTTCCTGCTGTTCATCCGATTTATGCAAAGAATTTATTAAATTTTAAGAAAAATCGATACCACACGAAAACAATCTCAAGCAGCTAGTACTAGTACCTACCTAGATAAACTAACTAGTAAATAGCGACCTATTCGATTGCATTCTTTCTCGATCCGTATTTTCTTAAATTGGGATCGTCCGACCAGTCTAAAAGAACTACTCTTAGAATACAAATAACAACGCGGCTGCGAGGTCTTGCAAATCGAATATCCAGACAGGCCAGTATCCTGTCCGGGAAGCGATAAATTACAATTTGTTTCAATTATTTACATTGGATGGCTCTCGCGCCTGCAAATTCAGTTTCGAGATAGATTGTGACCCAATTCTCGCTGCGATTGACTATTGATTAAAGCCCGGAAGCAAGGGAGTATTCAGACGCATCATGTACTGAGGCAGCTGGGCTCTACACATTGATAGGTATTGTAGAGTTGCCGCATCAAAACTCCGATCATTGAAACTGGGCTTCATAACAAAACTAGCTGACCTGGCAAACGTTGTTTTGCCCTTAGGGGTAATAAAAATAGATAAATTGAGATTTAAACTATCCTATCTCTCAAGTTGGATCGAACTGCACATGGTGTGAGAATTTTATTATAATCGGTTAAGTCGTTTAGGAGTCCATTGAGGACAAACATTGTGACACGAGATTTATATATATTAGAGAGATAAGTGAATCATGAACATATATTAACTAATCATGAAGCTTATTTGGAACTTCTGTTTTTCTGATCTATTTTTATATTGACTGCACTACGGGAATCGGATGTCACTAGGTTTTATTCATATTACGTAGGCATCAACTAGTTGACCCGGCAAACGTTGTTTTGCCATAAAAATTGTTTATCACGGGGTATGAAAAATAGTTAACGTCTTATCCTCAGATCTACTGAATATCTAGTGTCTACCCAAAAAAAATAATCAAAATCGGTTAAGTCGCTTCGGAGAAGCACTTAAAACTGTTTTAGAAACCATAAGGATCATACTTGTGGGATTTTCAAAACTCCGAAACTCGTGTGGACCAGATAACGACAGTACAGGAACAAAATAGGTATCACTTTCAGTTATAAAGTCTATTTAATAGTCGTATCTATAGCAAAGATTTTTTGAGATTGAAATGGGGGATATCCCTAAACAGATCTGAATTTTTCCTCCGGCAAAGGACGAGTTCAGAAATCTGATGTGCAATATTAACTTTACATCGTCGATAACATGCTTTTGTACTTTAAGGGGATTTATTGAATTTATTTTTGTCTTTGTCACTCTCACGGATACGTTGATGGGTGCAACATGCAGCGTCGCGGAAGAATATAACGGAAAAACCACCTTTTACCGAATTACTCAAAAACTAAGCCAATTATCAAAAATCTGTTTCTCAACGTTTTTAGATATTATTATTACCGACAATTTAAAACAAAAATTACAATAACATCCATTGTAGTTTCCGATAAAAATGAGAAAAACTGAGATTTTGGAGCAACTTTTGGGAGAACTTTCTATCGAGAAAATTTTATCCAATCGTGTTTCTGCTTCTCAACGATTTTAAAGACCCAAAATATATGAAGTTTAAATTGAAAATGAATTGTCTTTATAGTTTTTAAACTAAACTTAACTAAAGATCGCTTAAATACGGCTTCTACGCCGTTAAGAGTCCCATGAACTACAATGTCTCCATACATTCGAAATACAAATGATTTTGGTATTACGAATGTATGGAGAAAACGTAGGTTCAGGGCATCCTTAAGGGGAATGTATGGTAAAAAAACTTTTAATTTATAATAATGATATGTATATAAGTAAATAAAATGAACAAAGGGGTTGATTTACACAAAGGAAAATCAATGAAAAAACAACAACTTTTTTTATTAACAACGATTGCGTGTTAGATTAAATCAGATTGCCTTTAGTTTGCGTGTTGTAATGTGTGTCACTGGTTTGTGTTTTTTTCGCAATTTACTGTTGCTCACTGGAGTAAAGGCTCCTTATCACGGGGATTTGTAGCGCTTAAGGGGGATGGGTACCATCGGGCGCGAAAATTCGAATTTTATTTAGTTTTCCGTTAATAGTGGCTAATTATGCATCATAGGCTTAGGGCAATGAGTTTTGCAGGCACAACATTTATGCATCATATTTTTAATAAAAGCTCTGCTCAACAATACTCATTTACCTACTTCATATTGCTCGATAGCTCGAAATCTGGGAAACTGCAAGAAATTATGTTTCGGGAACCAATTTGAGGTGAGTGGAAATTTTCGAGCAAAGTTTCTATATTAAACATGTAGATGCATAAAATATATCATGCCCGCAAAATTCATTGCCATACAACTACAAGGTGTCTAATATTTGCGAAAAACTAAATAAAATTTGAATTTCTCGCGTGCTTTTATGAGAGCCTTTTATTTGGAACCATGAGTGCAACTGTGTGCTTTGTAATACTCATATATTATACTTAGAATTATGTACACAAAGGAATATTCGTTTAGAATAAAAATAACTGCATATTCCGTCTGTCACTGGTGAAGCCATAGACTCATGTATGTGTGCTTCGGCGCTGCCTCGACCCACATTTACACGTTCGTCCATAAATGCCTCTTTTGCTGGCCGCGGCAGTAATGTATCTACTATTAACTACTATTAACGAAACTTATGATGTAAGAAACTTTAGGTATTTGTACTATTTTTATGCCTATATAGTACACGTACCTAGCTTCTACCGTAAGATGGTCTGAACGTATCATAGAGATTTGTAAAGTACGTGCTTATTCATCACATGGGTTCTATATTTTTACATTGTGCCTTTATGCCCTATTTTTTCTAGCAACAAAAGGTAACTTTGTAGCTGTGTGCCATGCCATATCATTGAGTTTCTGCTGAACCGGCAACACGTCTTATCTACTTACGGTTAACGTTTGTAGCCGGTGTTTGCTGTGATTGCTAAATTGTATTTTGATTCTCTCTGGGGCAGTTGAGGCACTCTCTCAAGTGCTAGGAGTTTAAACGTGACGGGACATAGGTTAAGTGTATTTTAGATACATTCTTTTTAAATAGAATTTGTCCTATTTATTGCACTCCACTAAGCAACCTAAAACATTGGTATCGTGAGACAATAGTGCCAATCTAAAAATAATGCTCTCCTTATAAAAATACTCTAAATGGAAAAGCATAGGACCATTTGTAGCCACATAAAATTAGTTCAGTTTAGAAATTTTGCACAACAAAATAGGCAACATTGTAATTTTTGTTTCAGAAAGTCGCATAATATGTCATCTGCGAATAAGGGACAACTAAGAGGGTTAACTAATTCTTGGTGAACTTTCACCTAACATACACTCGGCGTCAAAGAAATCGCACCTTTCAAAAAATCTACTTCAAACAACTTTAGACCTTATTTGACATCAATAATGAGGGTCATGTTGCATATCATTTGAAAGGTGATGAAATGGAGTGTACAAAAACAATTCAATTGATTATTTTTCTTTTACTGGAAGAGCACAAAAAAAGAAGAAGAAAACACTTACAATTTTGCTCCTTAAACAGCCGCTAGTTGCGCTACCTTTTGCAGGTATAAAAGGGTCAATACAGGTTCAATCGGGATCATTCGCTATCCAACCGTTGAAGTGGACACACGAGAAGCTCATTCCCAAGAAAAATACCCTTGAAGATGGATACCACTGTCGATGAGGCCGCCCAAGTGATTGCACTACTGCAATCAGGCATGCGGCAGTGTGATGTCGCTCGGCAACTCAACTTGAGCCGTTTTTCGGTTCGAAGAGTGTACCAGCGTTTCCTGGAGACCGGTGGCTACGTCCGAAGACATGGGTCTGGTAGACGTCGCTGCACCTCGGAGAGAGACGACCGATTCATCGTATCGACATCTTTGAGAAATCGCTTCTTAAATGCTGTTGAGTTGCGACAGCAGCTCCAGACAGCTAACAGAAGAACCGTGAGTGTGTCTACGGTTAGACGAAGGCTGGGGGAGAGGAAAATAGCGGCGTGAAGAGCTGCTACGGGTCCAAAATTGACCGCAGAGCATCGGCGAGCCCGCTTGCAATTCGCTCGCGAACACGTCAATTGGACCCTCGAACAATGGAAAGCTGTTCTCTTCTCAGACGAGACGAGAGTGTGCCTTTTCTGCAACGACAGACGCAAAAGAGTGTACAGAAGACAGGGTGAACGTTTCGCCCAAGCCTGCATCCAGGAGACGGTGGAATATGGAGGCGGTTCTTGTATGTTCTGGGGCGGCATGTCTGCCGACGGCAAAACCGACCTTGTTTGCGTCTCCCGGGCTCGAGGTGCTCGCGGGCAAGGGTCGCTGACTGCTCACCGGTACATCACAGAGATCCTGGAAGACCATGTGGTCCCCTATGCCAGTTTTGTTAGCGAGGGGTTCACGTTGATGCATGACAACGCTCGCGCTCACACTGCAATTATTGTGCGCGACTACTTTCAAGATGTTGGGATCTCTGTCATGCAGTGGCCAGCGAGAAGTCCAGACCTGAACCCGATTGAGCACCTATGGGACCATTTAAAACGCAAGGTTCGGTCTCGTGATCCCGCTCCTACGACTCTCCAGGAACTCAAAGATGCCGTTATTGAGGAATGGGACACTATCCCTCAAGAAGAAATTTTAAAATTGGTTAGATCCATGAGGGATCGTATGGAAGCCGTCATCAGGGCAAGGGGGGGTAACACTAGATTTTAGATTAGTTTTAAGATCATTTTTGTATTCTTTTTTGTGTAATTAATCTGTTTTAAATTAAGGCTTAATTAAGGATTTTTACTGTTTTATATACTTCTTTTTTTTGTGCTTTTCCAATAAAAGAAAAATAATAAATTGAATTGTTTTTGTGCTCTCCATTTCATCGCCTTTCAAATGATATCCAACATGACCGTCATTATTGATGTCAAATAAGGTTTAAAGTTGTTTGAAGTAGATTTATTGAAAGGTGCGATTTTTTTGACGCCGAGTGTATAACAGCAATAAACAATAATAGGTTTAGGTTAGGTCTCATATTTGGGGGTCTGAAATCCAACATAACTCAGCCAGAGAAGTGTTTAAACCAAGGCTATCTATTTTGCCTTCAGCAGGTCAAGTATACCCCTGATAAGGAGGTACTGATGTTCATGTAGCAACCGGATTTGGTAAGGATATAGATAGAGCACTTAGCACTAGATCGTTGACGGTAAACGTGCTACTGGGAACGGAGACGCTGCAGCACAGCCGCGTGCCTATGAATATCAAAATAAAGAAGGGCACGCACCTCTAATTTTCGTGCGTTTGTGCGCTAAATATCAGTAGGTTATCGGTCAAGGCCAACATTGCCAGGAAAAATTCACTTTGTTAAATGTTCTCAAAGGTGAACAGTGAAATCTTCTAACTCGCTCTTAAGCTTCGTGGCTAATATTTTCTAAATTACTGTACCTTGAAGTGATGGCGAAGCTTGTATTTAGTTAGTTTTGTTGTTCCTATAACTACATGATATACCTAACTTTGGACGTAAACACGAATGGCAGCTAATTACTTATTGATTCACCTCAAATCAGTTCAATATTTATATGTAGTTCAGTCTGATTGCTCGGCAATAACCTAATGTATAAGTTAACCACAGTAGCTACAGTCCATTAGTTCTGAATACCAGTTTGACTGTGATCATAGTAGGTACTTAGTTAGAGGGCAAATACTTTTATTTAAATAACTGTGTTCACTTTTAATAAAGATCTAAAACATAATTTTAGTTTAGTGTGCCTATGATTAGACACGATAAGTGATTTTTAAATGCAGCATAAAAGCATTCAGGTGTGATACGGCGTAGCAAGTAGCACCGACAGGGATAATACTAACTCCTTCAATGTTAGTACGATAACATATTCGGATGCATCATCATATTATAACATCTGGTAAGATTGCACTCACGTACCTACTAACTTATAGTGTGTGTCATAAAAGCCAGTAGGAACTTTTAGTTCTCAACTTTCTCATTGAGCCACTTCCCGCTTGGCCCAGTCTGATGTAGGTTGTTCCGGAAGCTTCCATTCTTCCAAGTCTGTGGCTTAAACCGTCTCTACGATAAGTGCAACACCAAATTCAGTTTATTTGCCTTACTTGGCAGCTGCCCACTTCTGTGTCATTTTATTAGTAAACTTTCAGCCTTTATGAGTATTCAATCTTGCATATTTTTAATACCTGATGGAAAGCAATGATGAGAACTAACATAGAGTGCAAGAGGGCCAAGTGCAAACTATTACACTTGGCTGGGAACATGGAGCTGGATTTTTGTGTGATCTTCTCGTGTTCCCATTATTTATCAGGTGACATGTACCAACCTGTTCGAATAGGTGAATATGCGAGGTGGAAAATAAATGTAATATTACTTATATTACATCGTTGTTTGAACAAACTATAGCTGAGATATGCGAGCAAGGTATGTTATGAATATTAGAAATATTCTTTAAATAAAATATAAAATGCTTCGCTTCGGTGCTTCGACAGAACAATGCAAAACGTAGGTGCTACATGTTGAAATATTATGGAATTTTATTCACCGCGCATTGTTTTAAAAGATAAATTCATGTGTCTATTCATAAAATATGGTTTGCGAACTTTTCAATACGATTGTATTAAGTATGTAAGTTTGAAACTGAATGCGGAAATTCTAGATGAATAAATGCGTGAATGATAGGTTTCAAAATTGTAGAATATTTAGGTGTTTGCTTATTGTTATTTGATTCAATATTGTATTGATTCGAAACCAAACTGTTGTAATGCTTGTACTTTTTTCGAGTGCCAGAGATGTCCAAATTCTAGCTTCAGCTAGTCTAGTCTGGTGGTAAAATAAAAGAAAGAGGTGGAAAAGGGTGGCACCAACATGGAGGTTAACAACATCAGGGGGTCTACCATCGTGACCTAAAGTAATATTATTGTAATATTGTTTTAAAATTTCCATATTGACATTGTATGAAAATGTCAAAACAATATTACAATAAAGTCACTGTGGTAGGCCCCCTGATGACAGTTTACACATGTACTCGTACGTAGGTACCTCATCACTTTTTCGAATTCTTAGGTCTAGTCTATGGGTCTAGTCTGGTGGGTAAAGACTAGAAAGAGGTGAGAAAAATGTTGCATCATTAAAAATGTTATCAACACCAGATAAGTCTTTACACGTAACCTCATCACTTTTGATTTTCCAATGGATGGGATTAAAATGAAAATAATAATTCCCCGTTCCTTTAATTTTCCAGCCTGGCTTCGACCTCGTTACAGACCTTCATCGAAGCTTTTATATTAATTGGAGCCTCAGGCCTGTGATTTTCCGAACGCTGTTGTATTATGTATAGGCATAACTGTCAGTGTGTGCCGTTGGCTAGGATATTGGAAAATTAATAATTTATTGATGACTCATACTTTTTTAAATAGAGAAAAGAATAGTTTTGGTTTGGTTACGTTCTTGCGCCTAATCCTTCCAGGGACTGTATTATGTGGTATCCATAATAAAATTTCATAACTTTGCCGTTATGTAGAACTAGCGATAATTTGAAGGAATCGCTACTTTGAAAGGTTTCTAAATTACTGAGCCGATTTTAATCAATCTAATGTTGATCCCTAAGTTGGAGTAAATGCAACCCGGTAAAAAAAGAAGAATTTAAATGAAATTTAACATACATGCATACATTCAACTAAGATTTCTTTGGAAAATGATTTGTATGGCTGTGGCATGCACTTACTCGTATTACCTACTAATCACGGTAAATGATGGACTCATGGAAAACAAAGTGACCCTAATAAGTAATAAGGCTTTTATTTTCTCTTTTGACGGACGGAAAATATCTATTCCTGTTTAAGGCGTTGAGTGGTTCAAGAGTTGTGCACCTAATAATGCTAAAACTGTTCACGATTTCTAAGGTTCCGCATCCAAAGGGCAAAAACGGGACCCTATTATTGAGACTTCGCCGTCCGTCCGTCCATCCGTCATCTGTTGCCTTGTTTCTTTCACATCGAACCCCAGAAAGTGGGCGGGACCTTGTAGATACCGTTCGTGTTTTAAGAAAACATTTGCATAATTCGTATTTAATATTAGCCCATTACCATACGCGCCCATTACTGGAGTACGCTCGTAATTTCATATAAAAGTTTGTATTTAAAAACATGTAGATGCATAAATATTATGCCCGCATAATTCATTGCCGTAAACCTACAATATGTAGTTAGTCTAATATTTGCGAAAAACTAAATGAAATATGAATTTCGCGGGCTGGTAGGGCCGAAACACCTTAATGTTTATTTCACGTCAAACCCCAAACATATTCCAAAATTTGTAGCTTGTCCCGTGTAAGTACCGTTCGTGTTTTAAGACATTTATATCGATGGTTTTAAGATGGTTTTAAGTAAACATTTTGCTATTTCCATAATTCGTATTTAATACTAGCCCATTCCCATACGCGCCCATTACTGGAGTACGCTCGTAATTTCACTAAACAGGCTAATAAACTTGTTGCGAGGTTGTGACTGTGTATTTAACTTGAGGGCTGCAAACTAATTTGCATTTGTTTGCGATGTGATAACTTGATTTCATGATTGCTATTTGTGCTTTTAGAACACGAAAGTAGGGCACAGGAAATAATAGTACTAAAATGGTTACGGTATTTATTGATTTGTTGTATGTTTGTATTTGAATTACTATAGACTTACTAAAGGGGGTGGGTACTATCCGGCTGCGAAAATTGAATTTTTATTTAGTTTTTCGCTAATTGTAGTCTAATTATGCACCGTAGGCTTATGGCAATGAGTTTTGCGTGCACAAAATTGTATGTATCTACATGTTTTAAATAAAAACTCTGCTTAACTTCATATTGGTTCCCGATGGCTCGAAATCTGGGAAACTGCAAAAAATATCTTCCGATATGCCATACCTACCCAGACCCATTTGAGTTATTTAAAATTTTGTTATAAATAAAATCTAATTGATAATAATATGTACGTGTTCAACTAAAAACGCAATCTTTTAAATGTACAGAGACGTCAAAATAATCAGCTATTTTTTACCCGACTGCAAGAAGGGTTATGTTTTTCGCGCGTATCTTGTATGTATGCATGTAAATTTCTTTATGACCACGTATCTTCCAAACGGCTGGATGGATTTTGACGTTAATGGTATCGTTAGATTCGTCTCATTAACCCAAGTGTTCTTAGATAGGTTTTTGAAAATAAAAACCAAAATGGCGGATTTTGGGCCTAAAAATGTCAGTCATTTACAAAATATTTATAACCAAACCTATCGAGTGGGGTATCAAAATGAAGGGAATTACAAGGAGATTACAAAAATATATATAAGTCATATGTTTCGAATTAATTTGGAATTATAAACAGTCGATCAATGCGTTCAAAATGGTAATATTTGTAGTTTTTGATAGCGTTAATCTTGTATTGACCAAATGTGTGTCGTACTTTATATTGTGCATTTTTACTTGGTATATCATAGCATAAATCGAAAACATAATTTAATATAATCATTAAACAATTATTTAACATCTATAATTTCGCTACTCGCGCTAGATGGCGCTGTGTGTACTTTAAGACGCGCTCCACTTTGTCGAACGATGTTTTTCCCGAACGATCCGCTTAAAGCGACGTGAGTTAGATACGCCTGAGCCCTAAACGTACACAAACTACACCTATGAAATGTTACTGGTCAGCTTATATATTTCCGGGATAAAATCCAGGTTTGCGTTTGACGACACTGTTTACAACTTTTACTTCTTCCAAGTGACTGACTGACTTGAACCGACATAATATAATATATAACCAAATATACCCACTTTACGTCTTTGACATTGTGTAGATAAAAGTGCTTAGGTTTCGCTCGTAAAGTGTGGCAACTAAAAAGCCTGAAATAAAATAAATAATTAAAAAAATCAAAAAACCCGACTGCAAAAATGTCAACTAAAATGCAATAACTTAAAAGACTGAAACAAGGCGGACAGCGAAAACAAAATTATAATAAACTTAAAACGATGCAATTTTTACTTCATTTTAACAAACAACATTATGAGCTGAAAGCTTTAGTTAAATTTTCGCATTCAATTTAAAAATAAAGCAGGCGGGACCTATTAATTTTCTCTATGTTAATTTATAATTTGCGAAAATAGGTCCCGCCTGCTTTATTTTTAAATTGAATGCGAAAATTTAACTAAAGCTTTCAGCTCATAATGTTGTTTGTTAAAATGAAGTAAAAATTGCATCGTTTTAAGTTTATTATAATTTTGTTTTCGTTGTCCGCCTTGTTTCAGTCTTTTAAGTTATTGCATTTTAGTTGACATTTTTGCAGTCGGGTTTTTTGATTTTTTTAATTATTTATTTAATTCAAATAAAATTATACCCCCTAGCGTTTTAGGGATTCATGGCTCAAATGAGAAAACCGGAAGTATTATTACAACAGGTAAATATACTTTGTTATTGCCCTATGGGCCTTTTGCAGCACTTTTTTCAGGAAGGGTTACGGGTGTCCCTTGGGCATCCTTCTCATAAATTCAAGCCTGTCAAGCAAAAGTTATTGTAATTTATGTCGTTAATTTTGCGGGCCACTATTTCAAAATCAAATTCTTTTTAGTTTTTGTTTCCATACGACATGATATTATGAATCACGTATAAGTTTTTATGTTCAGTTCCGTTCTGCTCAAGTTTTCACAGAAAACATAGGTAGACAACTATTTGTTATAGCAACAACAATTAAAATCTGCAACCAATAATATAAAGTAAAATCTCTCTATGTGTGTATAATCTCTCTATGTGTCTATATATATGTGTTCTATCTGTTGTTTAATGGGGAATGCTCTCAAGAGCTGTTTGAAGTGATTCCTCCTTCCACTTTCCCGGTGCATACATTCCGGCGTAGAAACATGTTCCATCCATAACTACCTGGATGGCTGGCAATCAACGACCACCCGGTATGCCAGATCCTTCTTTCTACGCACATGCAAACTATGGAACCAGCGACCAGCAACAGTGTTCCCTCAAAACTATAACATGGGATTATTCAAGGGGCGGCTAAACAAATTTCTTATAAGAGCCGGCAACGAATTTGCAGTTCCTCTGGTACTGCAAATGTCCATGAGTGGCGGTGATTGTTTACCTTCTGGCGACCCACCCGCTCGTTTGCTCGCGTTGATTATAAAAAATAAAGCTTCTATTTAGGGTTCCATACCAATTTGGTAAAAATGGAACCCTTATGGTGAGACTTTCTCCGTCCGTCCGTCACACTCGATTATTTCAGTAACTATTCAAGCTATCGACCTGAAATTTAGAATAGTTATAGATAATAGTGACGCGACGTCATAGCAATCGTAAAAATTTGAAAATTGTTTTTATTTTTATTTAAAAAGGGGGGAAAACCGGGTCGCCTAAATTTCAAAATGAGATAACAATATTGAGTGGGGTATCATATGAAAGGGCGTTACTTGTATATTCTAAAACCAATTTTTATTTATTTTTATGCCTGATAGTTTTTGATTTATTGGGCAAACTCTCGAAAAAAATACCGTTCCCCCCCCTTATCTCCGAAGTTTACCATTCGAAAAATCTGAAATAAATATGATCAATAGAAGCTAACGTATATTTTACAGGAAAAATAAAATCAACTCGCTGACTAATATACTTTTTTTGATAATAACAATAATCCGCCAAAAACAAAGTTACGTTTGCGGTTTGCCAACAAAAGTACCTACAAGTAAATTATACTCGTAAATTCATGAACAAAGGTGATTCTTTCAATGTTTTACTTCTTTTATGGTATGGAACCCTCGGTGCGCGAGTCCGACTCGCACTTGGCCGGTTTTTATTATTTTTTTATGACAGGCTAAAGGTTTTGATGTCTGATACGGCACCTGTGGTGCGTGAGTCTAACTCGCACTTGGCCGGTTTTTTCTCATTAAAGTGTTCCACCTCTTTCTGCACCGTGCACCGACCATTTTATTACGTCCGACTTCAAAGAGGCTCCGGAATTAATGAACGCTTAATGAGATTCAGACGTCGGCGAAAGAGACATTTAATATCACTGGAGGTGGTATCATCCCCTTGATTTATGTTAACCGACATTTAATTCGACAAACGTGAGCCTATTTACCTTACCAGGTGTAATTTGACTTAACCTAGCATAAGCTTGGAATACGAGGCAATAAGATCATACGTTACAATAAGATATACGTTAAGTTCACGTTCACATTATGAGGTCTAAAAGTCACAAGCGTGACTTCTCGCTGATGCGGCAGTCAAAATCGCGTTCGGGAGGGGACTAACTTAAATAAGCCGTCCACGCCGTTAATAATTTCTTATAACGGGGGATTTGCCCGATTAATTTGTCAAAACTAAATCACAGTTCATTCTCAATGAGTTTGTACCTGTGACGCATGAAAAAACACGGGTCAGCGCGTATCGTGCATCCAATTATATACCAGAGTGGTTAATGGTTAGTATAACTACATGTTTTGGTATGAATTTCGAGTCGACTCGTATCACATAAACGAATTGAATTTCTCCATACATTTACAACCAGCGCCATCTATTCGATTCGTTAGGCCGATGCGAGTCGACTCCAAAAAACTCCTTAAAAACTGTACTAACCCTACAGTCGCGTCGTCGTATAATACGAGTATACCAGTAGGTGTGTCTATATGGAATCCAATCAATTCAGTTATCATTGTGTAACGTTACTTCCACTGCCATTGGCAATGTAGCGTGTAGAGTAAAATCAACAAAGTAAATGAAATAGGAAACTTAGATAAAGTTTCGCATTTACTAAAGGGATTCGAGGAACTAAAATTGAAATCTCCCGCTCAGCTAGAGATCGAAATTTACGAAGAAATACTTAATACTACACTATTTTTTTTACTTTTTAATATGTACTATGATAGTCTATACTCTACGGTTTCTATTACACCGCTCTTTTATTGATATCCCTCAAAATATCAAGGAAATTATTTTACACTCCAGTAGATATCAAATAAGGAAAACTGCTCGGATGCGGGTCAGGATTTCACACTAGATAGATGTTTACCGAGGTGAAAACCGCCATCTTGTTTATAGAAAATTCCTTTGAGCTTCAATATATTAGACTTGGTTGTCTAATCTTTCTTTCTAATATACATATTTATTTAGTATAAAATTCTCGTGTCTCAGTGTTTGTAAAGAACTCCTACGAAGCGACTTAATCGATTTTTAAGAAATTTTTTGCCTAAATACATTCGGTAGGTATTAAAATTGTTTTTTGCGGTTACTTGTTTACAAAAAAAATATACAAACAAATAATTGATTTTATTAACCGACTTCAAAAAAGAAGGAGGTGCTCAATTCGTCGGAACCTTTTTTTTATGTAGGTATGTTCACCGATTACTCGAAGACGCGTTAACCGATTTGGAAAATTATTTTTTTTTTTGAAAGGATATACTTCCCAGATGGTGCCATGGTCATCAAGTCAAGATCTTGTGATGGGATCCTGGAGAAATCGAGGGAACTCTTCAAATTTTATATGGACACTTGAAGCGATTTGGGTATTGTTTGAAAGAGTAGTATCTTCCAAGTAGTCCTGTGGTTATCAGGTCAGGATCTGATTATGGGATCTCGGTGAAATCGAGGGAACTCTTCAAATTTTACTGGTATACTTGAAGCGATTTGGGTATTTTTTCTAGTGCATTTGCTTGCAGATGCTGACTTAATTACTATAGTCATCAAGTCAGGTTCTGATGATAGGATCTTGGAAAAATTGAGGGAACTCTTCAGATTATATAAGCACACTTCAAGCGATTTGGGCATTTTTTACGATGCCTTGTGTATTTGCTGTTTTCCACTAAAGAGTAAAAAATAAAATGGAAAATTCTTTAAAAAAAAATGCCACTACAAAGAGTGAAATATTTTTTAATGTAGGTAGGTAGGTAGGCGGACGGAAAACAAAGTGATCCTATAAAAGAGTTCCATTTTTTTTTTTTTTTTATACGGAACCCTAACAAATTACGAAATAAAGGTACCTACGTCACTGCACGTGTATATACCTACAGGATTATTTCGTCCGAGAGCCGTGGATTATTGTGTTCACATCGTGATATATGTTACCTTATGGCGACGAGGGAATTTCCGCTATCCGCTGGTACATGCTTTTAAACTGGGAGGGGAAATATATTGCCTTTCGGCGAAATATCCCCTTGGAACCCTGTGTATCTTGCTATTGTTTGAACCGTGTAGTATTTTATTTGAGTTATGGTGGTAGCCACTAGCTTCTTGATAATAATAAAATACTTCTAAATAAACCATTTCTTTTTCAAAGTTTTCATATTGTGCATCATCCAGCATGAATTATTGTCCATCCTCGTATCCGAATTGACCCACAAGATATTTTTAGAGTTCCGTACCTACAGAGTAAAAACGAAAACAAAAATCACGTTTGTATTTATTTACTTCGTTTTTAGGGTTCCATACCAATTTGGTAAAAATGGAACCCTTATGGTGAGACTTTCTCCGTCCGTCCGTCCTTCAATCCGTCTGTCACACTCGATTATTTCAATAACTATCAAAGCTATCGATTTGAAATTTGGAACAGTTTTAGGTAATAGTGATCCAACGCCATTGCACTCATAAAATATTGAAAATTGTTTTTATTTTCATTTTAAAAGGGGGGAAAACCGGGACTTCGAATTTTCAAAATGAGAAACAATATTGAGTGGGGTATCATATGAAAGGGCGTTACTTGTGTATTCTAAAACCGATTTTTATTTATTTAATACCGTTCCCCCCTATCTCCGAAGTTTATCGATCGAAAAATCTGAAATAATTATAATCAACAGACATTAATGTATATTTTACAGGAAAAATAAAATCAACTCCCTAAATTTTCTACTTTTTTTGATAATAACAATAAACCACCAAAAACAAAGTAAGGTTTGCGGTTCGCCAACAAAAGTACCTACATGTAAATTATAATCGTAAATTCATGAACAAAAGTGATTATTTTAATGTTTTACTTCTTTTATAGTATGGAACCCTCGGTGCGCGAGTCCGACTCGCACTTGGCCGGTTTTTTTAGTAATCTTAGGCTCGGTTGCTTGACTTCACTTTAACCGAAACGTTATAGTTAAATATGGCGGCCTGACTCTTATTTCGAAAGACATAAGAGTCAGACCGCCATTTTTAACTATAACGTTTCGGTTAAAGTCAAGTCAAGCAACCGAGCCTTAGCGGCAAAAGAAATACACCATCTGTGAAAGTTTCAATTGTCTAACTATCACGGTTCAAGAGATACAGCCTGGTGACAGAAGGACGGACGAACGGATGGCGAAATTTTAGTAATAGGGTCCCGTTTTTATTCTTTGGGTACGGAACCCTACAAATACCTGCATTTGTAATAATTGAAACATAAATTAAACGAAATTATCTTGATCTTCCTGAAGCGCTCTGCATGATATGAGAAGCAATGCGGCGTCATACATGTGCCTCATAAGTTTAACACATACCTGCCCGTACAGCCCCGGGATTTAATTAAATTCCAACGAGCCGGGTAACTGCCGTCACATGAGCGACACGTTATCGGCCGCGTTTCAGAAGATAAGTAATATAGTTAAAAATCCAAAATATGTTGAACTTTCACTTATTAAAACACTAATGCTCGTTTTCACCAACACTAAGAAACACCTAACTCCTTAGGCTAAAACCAAGTTTATGGGTTCGCCACCCTTGACCCACGGCCGCCATCTTGAAAATAGGGGTTGAAATGGTTTTTACGATATATCTCTTAAACTATTTATTTGATAAAAAAAAATGTGAACATTTTTTGTTGCAAAATAAATTCTCTACAACTTTGGTCCAGTAACTTTTTATCGTAGAACTATAAATAAAAAAGTTGTAAGCGATAATCTTCAGAAATTCGAGAAAAAAAATTCTATTTTTCGATGTAACTTTTTTTTTATCATTTTACGCAAAAATGATATCTGACCATTTTTGTAGATCGTTTCTTGAGGAACAACTTTTATTCGCATCATTTTTTCATTAAGTCAATAGCTAAGGTTTTACAGCGCTCCGAAGTGAGTACTATTTTTCAGTACTCTTAACTATACCTATATATTATACATGTGTGTGTATTATATATGTATAAATGTTTACATTTTTTATCAAATAAATAGTTAAGAGATATATCGTAAACACCATTTCAACCCCTATTTTTAAGATGGCGGCCGTGGGACAAGGGTTGCGACACCACAAACTTGTTTTAAGCTTTACACTGACCCCCCCTACACATCAAAAAAATATAATTGCATTTGCAGAGCATTAGTCTGTATTGAATCCGGGTTTTTTGATTGTGGACATTGAGCATGGATTTACAGAATCCTGTATAAAGCTGCTTCAAATCCTAACTCTATTTTTTTATAGATTAAGTACGGCCTTCACATTGACTCCTACAGTTAATATTTTTTTTAATTAAAATCCGGATCCTGAAGTAATGGGAAAATAAACAAGTACTCCTTAATAAAATTTGTATGACCGAAAATACCTATGCATTGAAAAGAAAGTAACTTTTTAAGCGTAAAAACACGTAAAATTAAATTCCGGAAAAACAAATTCGTAGTGCCAATGAGCCTCAAAAAATACTGTTTTATTTTCTTAGAATAATTTAGTTTTGGTTCTTGAAAAAAAATTGATACAACTATTGGTCGTTCTTCTTTTAGGCGAGTATTTATTGACATAGACACCGAGATTAAACTTTACTTCTAAAGATCAAATGAAATGAGCTCTTGTAGTTTATTCCGTTGAGCTTGAAGCCCATGAAATTGTGCGTGCAACCGGTTGGACGGACAGCAAAGAGACGGAAATAGGGCTCCATTACGATATTTTGGCACGGAACAAAAACTACTAAAATAAATGAATTTTATATATATTTTTATTTTTAAGTTATAAAATGCACGATACATAAATAATTGTTTATTTACTTACATTTAAGTTATAAATGCACGAAATATTAAAAGGAGCCACACTTTAGTGTCTGTCTCATCTAGTTCTTTGCCTTTGTATCAGTAACTATTTTTATCTAATCTGTGGTTCCAGTTCGACGAGGGCTCTAAAACTCACTTATACAAATACCCGACTTAACTTATTGAGAATATTTTGTGTGTGAACATCGGTGATTACTTGATTAGGGATAAAATATCGATGATGACTTGGTTAGTCTTGCTAAAAACTCGAAAATGGTTCTATTATTTAATTTAATTACTTAATTAAATAAAATTAATTAAATATTTTATGTGTTTGTTTTGATCTAGTATTGGCAGGTTAGGGCATTAACTGGGTTAACTAGTTAATGAATAAATTGTACAGTTTTGTCTCGAGATATATCTAGAATCTAGAACCATGTCCTTAAGAACATTTTGTATTCTATGAACTTGGTGGATGACTAGAAGCTGTAGGTAAAGCCTAAGCATTTATTCCACGTACAAGTGAATTGTTTCGAAAAAGTATGAAACAAGTCCTTAGTAGCTACCGACAACCGAGTTACCTACTCTGTAAGTACTCGTATTTTGTAGGAATACGGGGGCTCGTAGCATTTTATTTTCATTCAGTTTTAGAACAAACTGCAAACACTATTTGAATTCCGAATTTTAAACGAATTTTGAATCGTAGCTATGAATATGAAATATTTGAATTAGAACGTTATATTTTTACGGTAAACATGAAGAGTTGATGATTTTTTTATGAAAATAATGGAATTTTATTCTGAATTAGTGTTATCTGTATTTTGAACTATAAAATCATTGAAAAATTAGCATTCCTGTGCTTTTTTACCTACTTCGTTTTTGCTTTACCGGACTTTTCAATCATAGAAAGATGTCCATTTTTGTTTTTTTGTTGAAGTTCATCCCATAGAATGGATGTCTAGACCAATTCGAAAAAGGAACAAAACAGACTCGCAGATACGAGGCACACCATGCGTCTTTCTTAATCTTTTAAATGTTACAGGATTTTTAAATTCAAAACTTATTTAGGCGCCTTCGACATTTTTTGATATGGGAAAAACCATTAAACTCGCGACTCTTACCGTTACCGAAACCTCTGTGTGTGTGTCTGCTGTAGCTCTGTGGCTGTAGCATGTAGTGTAGTCTGCTAATAAATCTTCATTTATGTCGGCATTCCATGAGTGATAAGTATACCTACTATTTTTAGGGTTCTGTTTCCAAATGGTAAAAATGGGACTCTATTACTGAGACTTAGCCGTCCGCCCGTCTGGAACCGTGAGAGTTAGACACAGATAATCGTTTTTGCTCGACATTAAATTAGATGATCCCTATATATATTTGAATTTAGTCTCACGTGCTAGCAAATATGTGGTGATATATAATGTATAGATAAAAATGCTATCTATGGTTTTGAATCGTTATGAAGATTAGCTATGCTATGTCGCTTGAAAAAATAGACCTAGGTAACGTCTTTGCTGTCGGGAAGTTACAAAAATCAAATTATACACGGCTAAAATCTAATTATAATAATTTCAATAATAGAAAGTACATCGGCATGCCCAAAGTTCAAACTTAATTAAACCTTTCAAATTACCACGCACGTTAACCTTAACGGTATAAAGTACATTTGTATAAATTGCTATCTACATATATTTTGTCGACATTTTTACTGTGATGTGATAAAACTTGATTTGATGATAAGTTTGTTCACCATTGTTGTGCCATTGTTTTGATGTTCACGTGAAATAATTACAGTTAGAACGGAAATATAATGTTTTTACCGTATTGTAAAAAATAAAATACTATTTACTTACGTATATGTTGTACTTAGGTAGATATAACTAACAGAAAAAAATTGTAACTTTGTCACGAAATTTTCACCACAACTTTTGCTATATTTCAGTGTTCCTAATACGAGTAGGTATAAATTAAAGAATTCGACATTCTAATAACACCTATGAATAAATTATTTCTTTTAAAGTATAGTATTCTGAATTTCTAAATGATAGTTTTGAGTTAGAATATGGGTTGGCCGTAGGCTTAAATAAAAATACTATAATTTCGGAAAATCATTCCTTTCTTTAATTATCCTTTTGTAAAACGGCTTATTTTTAAAATAAATTATATTTATTAGTCGATTTTCCCAGATTATACTAAGTAGGTACCTATGCAAGTCCCAGTTTCTATATCATGTATTATTACATCAAATCTCGTTTCATTTATCAAATAAAATGTAATAAACCAAGTTATGAACACTGCCCCCTACGAACTGGACATACGCCAGAAAAGTGCGGACTCCATAAATCATATTGTGTTACAAAAAAAACTTATGATTGTACTCGTAAATAAGCAGCTCGACAATTGACATTTTTTATACGGCAGAATTACATAGAGGTCTGCCAATATGTAACTTACAAAGGTTTGGTCTGTGAGAGAGTATGCCTCAAACTTATATTATTTTCTTCTTCTCTCTAATATATAAAATTCTCGTGCCAATTTTTGTTACCAACTACGAATTCCTTCCCTCTGTTCATTTTGGGGAAATTTTGGAAAAGACTTTATCCTTTTAGTCTTGTCTTTTTCAAAAAATACATAAACTTAATCAAGAAAAAGAAACTCTCATACATACATACATACATAAATGAACCCTAAAAACACTCCTTTTTTTGGGCAGTCGTGTAAAAATTTGTGTTGTATATTTTTTACCAGTTACCAGTTAACTTGGTGACCATTCCACGAATCTCTGATTATAAAGGATCACAGAATATTACGCTCCGGAGCCTATTGGAAATCAATAGTGAAACTAAAATTGAGCGGTAATGTCGCACGTTTCCTGTCGCATTTTCAACCGAGCCGTCTTTTCAGGAGTGGCTAACGAACAATTTCCCAGCCCATGTTGTTGTGACTTGTGAGCGAGTACTTTCCCATTTCCTGTTATGTCGTTCGGGCGAAGTTGTGTGTATCCGGGGAAATAGGGTGAGTATACGAATGTACGGACCGTGAAATGAGCCAATCTAACTGTTTAAGATTGATCGATGTTAAAGCACGTACTTTCACGATTATGGAAACCTATATGGATATGCTCTTTGACCTTTATAGTTGACGTACCAAAGACACGTACGAAGCGGTTTGATTCCTCGTTCCTGATACTCACTGCAAAGGCCTGGAATTCACTCCCAGGCACTGTCTTTCCTAACTCCCACAACTTGGGCGCCTTCAAACCAAGAGTGACTGATGACTCTGTCTGATCCGTCCAGTGCTTTGATCTTTGAGTTGATAAATAAGTCAATCCAATCATTTACTCACCTTTCTACACATAAGTATAATGTCAAAGTTGAAGCGAGTCGTCTGGTAATTTCGTTATGGTAATAACGTAAGGCAGTATGGTTTTGTAATTTAGGGTAATCAGAAATCAGAAGCCTATTATTGTTGTGTGTTGGGGTACGGTGATTACAGTGTACGCGTGTTTCTGTACTCAAACTGATCATTGTTCGTATCTAACATACACTTACAGAGGTTCTAATGAACTATTTGTCCGCTCCTTCGTCTACATGGCTAAAGATTTATGATAAAATCTGCGAAGAGTGCTATTTTTCCCGAAATAAAGAGAAGGCTTCGTTATAATTTACTTTTAGAGTTTAACAGTGTTTTTTTAACGTAAACTATTAATACATTTTCACTAGTCGTTCCTTCATTTTTAAAGATCGTGGTCTTGGGGATTTTGTAACCTCGCGCGGATTACTTTGTTTCACGTGGTTCTATGGAGGCCAGTCTTGGAATTGTGCTCCCTCAGCAGCTGCTCTGACTATCTGGAAAATTTTATCTTGCTGCGCTGCTTTTGTAAAATTATGCACTTATCCATGCATAACGTTAAGAAGGTTATAAAATGGATTTTTCACGTGTACCTAAGCGTACATAATATAAAGTGTAAGACAATTTCCGTCCCGTACGTACCTGTTATAGAGAGTTAATACTATGATTTCTTGATAAGATCCCAAAAACTACTTCTACCAATACTACTAGGATATAGATGGATATCTTCTACCTAAGAAAAAGATATTCCTCTATCCATCTATCCTACCTTTAAATATCGTGGTTTCTGTGATACCGTGTTGTTTCCAGACCGCCTTTAAAAATAACTGCGAAAAATATTACTGAAAATTAAAAAGACGATAACAATTTCGTTGAAAGTACAAAAAAGTTTCGGTCATTGTAGATGGATTAAAATTAAAAATACAAGGCAATTCATCAAGTTAAAAATACCCTCAGTTACTTACCTAGTTACCGCAGCAGGTCGCTTGAATAAAAATAAAAGTCAGAAAGTCGAAATAAATTCAATCAAGTTGAGTGAAACACTGGATTGTTCATTTTAACGAGTTTAAAAACGAGCTTGTTTAATGTTGAAATATTTTTTGGCTTTTGGTCTTTTAACCCCCGACGGGGTTTTATAAGTTACACGTGTCCATGTGTGTATGGCATCGTAGCTCCCGATTTTGATTTTGTTTTTCGTTGTTTGAAATGCGAATAAGTCGAGTGTTCTTTTGATGTACTCGTAAATCGGTCAAAGATGGCTCCCGCCACAAAATGGTGGATTCCAGTATTTTCATAGAAGACTATAATATGAAACACTGTGGTAACCCGTGCCGTGGCACTCAATTACCATCTGGTAAAAAATGTTCCCCTAGTCCTAACACCTGGTTAAAAGTCCTACCAACTGATAAAAGGTCCAAACATAAGTCTTTGTTTGCACGTGATCAACAGATATTATGTCACGCAAAAAGCAGTCTGGTACTACCGAGACAAAAACATTTTATATTACTTTCCTGTAAAAAAAGTTATATCGTTGTTCCAGGTTTAGGTTCTACGTGTACTCCGCGTACGTGGAGCGGCGGACGGTGGCGGCCGTGCGGGTGATCGCGGCCACGAAGACGCGCGGCGCGGACCCCGTCATGTGCCGGTTGTGGCTATCCGACAACCGCACCGTCTCGCTCAAAGCGAGGGTTAAGGTGAGAGTATACTCTACGTGAACTCCGCGTACGAGGAGCAGCGGACGGTGGCGGCCGTGCGGGTGATCGCGGCCACGAAGACGCGCGGCGCGGACCCGTCATGTGCCGGTTGTGGCTATCCGACAACCGCACCGTCTCGCTCAAATGCTTGTCTGTATAAGTATGTTTAACCAGAAAATGGCTGACTGGTCTATCAAATCACTGTACCTACGGATCGTACTGCGGGCAAACAGATCTCCTTACACTTAACGCATAGACATCCGCTTGGAAAAGATTTTGAATAATTCAATCCCTAAGGTGGTAAGGCCGTTAGTCTCCCGCATCCGTCACAGGGATGGCAACAAGATCGAGACTATTTCTGGCTGAGATCAATATGAAGTGACGGGCTACGTTCGGATAATACACGGCCATAATAAATATAAGATCGCTATATACTTCGTTGCCATACATATTATGTCTCCCAGATAGTGACAGTAGCGGTAATCAAACGGCGCGGCATAAGGGGTAAAACTAGAGCTTTCACGAGGAATAGTGTGGGTGTTGTTAAGGATAAGATTTTATTCAATTTAGGTAGCTATATTAAGAACCTCTGACATCACAAGTATACGCGGTGCAAGGTCGGTGGGGTATAGTCAAACATTAAAATTCATTGAAAGTTCAACCCCTCATTTCTGGCATCGTGTTCTACAGCGCGGGCAAAGTCAAAGATATTATGTAGAGACGGTGGAGAATCAAATCAAATCATTTATTTCATGTAAGCCATTACTTGTTAGCACTTCTGAATCTTCAGTAAAAATAATTAAGTAGGTACATGTACTTATTAATAGTGATAACTATTTAACGACTTAAAAACTAAGTTTACGAGGGTTCCAACGCGCCCTGAACTGAGAAGAAGCCCACAACAAACTCAGAAGATTTATCAAATGCCATCTGTGTTTATCGAATATTTTTGTTATATATTCACCATAATATACATATAACGGCTCGATAAAAGTAAGGGCGAGAAAATACTAGTTTATGCTTAGGTCAAAAAAATTTCAAAAGTTTGTAGAGAGGTATCGTTAAATAATAGTCAACTTAGTACTTTGTTGTATAAAATATTCACTAGTAACTTAATACTCTTGATAAAAACATCTCTCTATAGGAATATCAAACATGAAACTCCATTTAAGTAAATATCCCCAAGGTACACCAAAGCTGTGTAGAAGTTGCAAATTACTTTGACTACCCTGAGCTGCGGCTTCAAGTTACCGGCTAAGCTAAACTAGTTAATAAATTGAGCCGTGAGCTGGGGATGGTAACAGCGTTCCTGTTCAAACTGACAAAATAATTAAATATTAAAATATCCCTTGCAGTTTCGATGGATTTAAGTTTACAAATTCATTTCGAGAATCTAAAACCACACTGCTCGTATCACAGAATATTAAATCGTTTTTGCGAGCGAATTTTGCTAGTCATAAGCCAGGACCAGTATACCAACGATTTAGGTACAGAAAGCAATACTATAATTAATGATATTCTTACCGAACCATAAACTTAACTTTGTTTTTGAGGTTAATTGCTAATCATAAAAGTATGACAGATCAAAAGATACAGAGGTTAGATTAAAAAAAGACTTACTTAGGTTTAGGTAGTTAGTATAGATCGAGGACGGTTAAAGTGACAACCACTACTACCGCCGAATTGGAAGATACAAGATTAGGTAGTTAGTGTTTGTCAAGTTATTGAGATTAGTATAATTAGAAACAGCTGTTGGAAGAAGCTAATCCTTACCTGATCTTAAGTGATAAGCTTACGAAAACCATGATGCAGTGCGTTCTACGATTTAACATTGTAGTATCGTGGTAGTATCATATTCCAACGAACTTGCACTACACTTATCACCATGACTGCACATTCAGTTCTTAGAACTCATTTTGCACAGTAATCTTGACGCCTTCAGTGCTCTTCAAATGGATATACCTACCTTTTTTGCTTCGCGGTAGAATAACTTATAGCGGTGGTATACCTACCTGCAAGGACTCTGCAAGAAAATTCCTACAACCAGAAAAAATCTAGAAACACAAAATAACATAAATACTTGAGCTGCTACTGACCATGATTATTCTGTTGATTATGTTAAGCTCTTGAATTGAGTAATTATTTCAAGTATTTTTTTAATATTTTCAGCCCATCCGTGAGAACTGGAACCTGAAATACAGCGCGACATACGTGCTGTGCCTTCTGCGGGACTCGGGAGTGAAGCCTCAGGACACCGTCGGCGCTTCTGTGTCGATCGTCGCAAGCGCAGCCCCCAACAGGCCCCCCACCAACCTGCTGACGGTGCGGGACACTGAACCCAAGAGTGGCATTGAGGTGAGAAACTGGAACCTGAAATACAGCGCGACATACGTGCTGTGCCTTCTGCGGGGCCCTGGAGTGAAGCCTCAGGACACCGTCGGCGCTTCTGTGTCGATCGTCGCAAGCGCAGCCCCCAACAGGCCCCCCACCAACCTGCTGACGGTGCGGGACACTGAACCCAAGAGTGGCATTGAGGTGAGAAACTGGAACCTGAAATACAGCGCGACATACGTGCTGTGCCTTCTGCGGGGCCCTGGAGTGAAGCCTCAGGACACCGTCGGCGCTTCTGTGTCGATCGTCGCAAGCGCAGCCCCCAACAGGCCCCCACCAACCTGCTCACGGTGCGGGACACTGAACCCAAGAGTGGCATTGAGGTGAGAAACGGGAACCTGAAATAAAGCGTGACATACGTGCTGTGCCTTCTCCGGGACTCGGGAGTGAAGCCTCAGGACACCGTCGGCGCTTCTGTGTCGATCGTCGCAAGCGCAGCCCCCAACAGGCCCCCACCAACCTGCTCACGGTGCGGGACACTGAACCCAAGAGTGGCATTGAGGTGAGAAACTGGAACCTGAAATACAGCGCGACATACGTGCTGTGCCTTCTGCGGGGCCCTGGAGTGAAGCCTCAGGACACCGTCGGCGCTTCTGTGTCGATCGTCGCAAGCGCAGCCCCCAACAGGCCCCAGCCAACCTGCTCACGGTGCGGGACACTGAACCCAAGAGTGGCATTGAGGTGAGAAACTGGAACCTGAAATAAAGCGTGACATACGTGCTGTGCCTTCTCCGGGACTCGGGAGTGAAGCCTCAGGATACCGTCGGCGCTTCTGTGTCGATCGTCGCAAGCGCAGCCCCCAACAGGCCCCCACCAACCTGCTCACGGTGTGGGACACTGAACCCAAGAGTGGCATTGAGATGAGAAACTGGAACCTGAAATACAGCGCGACATACGTGCTGTGCCTTCTGCGGGACTCTGGAGTGATGCCTCAGGACACCGTCGCGTCGGCGCCTTTGGGTCGATCGCTGTAAGCGCAGCTCCCAACAGGCCCCCCACCAACCTGCTGACGGTGCGGGACACTGAACCCAAGAGTGGCATTGAGATGAGAACTAATTAACTTGTCTGTGGTCAAACTTATAGATCAGACTCATTGATTAAACATAATATAAATCGGCACTTAGTGACGCCACGCATTTATTTTAGGCTCCGCCCTGAAGCATCATTTTTAATTTGTCAAAACTGTAAAATGGCGCTAATGTAAGCGACCAAATACGGTATGTGTTGTCAGCGGTACCGAAATGACGCGCGACGCCATATTTTTGAGAAATTTTTGACTTCAACATACGTCACATCTTTTCCGTCTTCTTAGCGTAGCGTATTTCGTCGTTGAACAGACCTCACAGGTGGACTATCAGGTTGAATGATTTTATTAAAGTAGTTTCACTGATGGCATTTTTATACATTACACAAGTTGACCGTGGCGAGAATCGAACCCCCGACCTCCCACTCGAATCCTAACGTGCGCCACTGCGTCAGGGAGGTCTCTAAGGTAGTTTTAATTGATTAGCATACATAATTGTATAATTTAACACAATGTATAATTTCACACAAAACGTGTAAGTTTCTAAAAGTAGAACAGTAATCTATAACAATAAGGTATGACTAAGTAGGTAGTAATTCATGTCATATTTCTTAGTAGTTTCAAATACCCCATAATTACAATAATAGTGCACGAGTTATTGGCCGTAATATAAAACATTACCGAAAGGTTTCAAGTGTTATGTGCACTCTTTAACCAAGCCTTTTATCATTTTCAGGAAACGCTCCACGTGTGTGTTAAACCATTCCATTTCTCATATTCAAGGGATGAATGGTTAATAGAATGGTTCGAGCTGAACCGCCTCCTCGGCGCCAGTCACTTCTACATGTACAACGAGTCGCTGAGCGGGCAGGTCGCCTGCTTGCTGGACCACTACAAGAAACAGGGCCTGGTCACTTTGTTGCCTTGGAAACTGCCCATTGTTACTAAAGTGGAGATCAGGTATATAATGAAAAATTCTCAGTTTCGATTTCAGTGAATGAATGGTTCGAGCTGAACTGACTCCTCGGTGCCGGTCATATTCTAAATATGTATGTATTGTACAATGAGTCGGTGAGAACTAGGACTCACTACTCACTTTGCTCCCTTGGAAATGTCTCGTTGCTAAAAATATGGTTGTTAGAGTGGAGATCAGGTAAGGATATCTCCTTACCTGATCTCCACTCTAACAACCATATTTTTAGCAAGCCTTGTGAACCTGGGCCAGAAATAATTGCTTCTAGTTGCCATTTATAGAATAATCTAATGATATAGAATGACGGAGTAATACGAGGAAATCAACGGGGAAACTCATTTACTGTAATAATATTATAGGTACAAAATGTGGTTTCAAAAACACTGAAGAGTTTCCGTGATTACTATTAATCAGCATTCTAGAGAATATTGAGTTTGAGCCACGTTCCAAGAGGAAAAGTCCTCAAATTGATGTTAAAAAATTTTATGTACTGCCACCTAGTTCATAGCGTTGACATTGCTATCTCTACGAAGGATCGCACTACAGAACCTGAATCGTTCAAGTATTTGAGTAGCGCCCTCGAATCATAAATTATAAATTATAATTACTTAATATTTTCTCTTTATGGCTTATGGTCAAATTAGTTTATTTAAGAAATTTTGCACGACAAAATTGGCACCTGTACTTTAAGGGGCACTTCCTTTTGGTATATCGCCTCGATCGACAAAACATTGGTCTACTTGCATTTTGGCAGATACCTTAGAGCTAGTGATTGGCAGACATAAACCCCCAATGTCTCGTTCCAGGACAGAAGGCCAGTTTGCTGCATTCAATGACTGCCTCTACCGCTCCATGGCGACAGCGGGCTGGCTGCTAGTCATCGACGTGGATGAAATCATCTTACCGCGAAGGGAACGTACTCTCACCGCTCTCTTAACGTCCATGAGAGCAGCGTACAACCCTCAGTCGAAGGCGCCGTCTGCGTTCCTGTTTAGGAATGCCTTCTTTTATCTACGCTGGGAGGTAAGGCAAAATTAATTAAACTTGACATTGGTATAGCAAATCCCATGAAATACGTGATAGGATAAAACCGACCCGACATTAACGAAGCAGCGTCACCATCGCGAATTCGACATCAACTCAACAGCAAATCCGACATCAACTCAACAATCCGCCAGAAGATCTCGATACAAGGAGTCACCCATGTGATAGCACCATAATACATTACTGACGCCTAATAACCCAGGTCAATAAAAGCAATTAAAGTGAGATTAAACCGAGACATAAACGTATTACAGCCGACATAAACGGAACATGGCGACTAACTAAGGTGCGTGCGTTATCCTTTTGCGTTGTCGAAACGCGGTTGTGGCATACAGTGCATTGAAACGTTGCGACGACGCGAATGCATCGTAACGCTCTAATAAGGTATATCCCTAAGCCGCGACATAAATGCGACACAACCGCAATAATATAAAACACATACCATACACTCACGTAAGAAATAAGTAATCGTAATAAGTACTTAAAAAATAACCCGATATACCCCTCTCACATTTACAGGACGACCCAGAAGCCCCTGCGCCGTTAGTGACATCGCGTAAGACAAGGAGATGGGCGGCGCCGCACGCGCTCAAGAACCGCAGCAAGTACGCGATCAGACCCCGGGATGCCGTCGAGCTGGGGAACCACTTCGTGTGGGAGCTGGCGCCTGGGGCCATCTCCGTGGGTGTCCCCACTGACAGAGCGCTTTTACATCATTATAGAGTAAGTGCCGTCGTCTTTGTACTAAAATGATAACGAACCGCAGCAAGTAAGTGATCTGACCCCGGGATGCCGTCGAGCTGGGGAACCACTTCGTGTGGGAGCTGGCACCTGGGGCCATCTCCGTGGGTGTCCCCACTGACAGAGCGCTGTTATATCATTATAGGGTAAGTGCATCTTTGTACTAAAATGATCAAGAACCGCAGCAAGTAAGCGATCTGACTCCGGGACGCCTCTGAGATGGAGAACCACATCGTGTGGGAGCTGGCACCGGGGCCAGCCTGGGGTGTCCCCACTGACAGGGCTGTTACATCATTATAGGGTAAGTGTCGTCATCTTTGTTCAAAAATGATTACGAACCGCAGCAAGTAAGCGATCTGACCCCAGGACGCCGTGAGCTGGGGAACCACTTCGTGTGGGAACTGGCATCCGGGGCCATCTCCGTGTTTATTTACTATTGTCCCAAGTATATTGTCTAACTTATCTCCACGGTGGTTATCTCCAAGGTCTTCAAGGTCCAATCTTATATCCACTGTACCTTTGGATAATGAAGATGGTGGAAGGTCCACAATCTTTATTAAGGGGTATAAGGGGTATTCTTTAGTAAAGCGTGTTGGTAGGGGGCATCTGCTCTCTTTGGCTAACCCACTAGGCTCGACAGACCATTTGAGAGTTAGAAAACTCTCAAGCTTTTCAGATTTCCTAATTTCCTTCACTAGCTTCATTACCTTAGTGTGATATTGCTTCTGTTTTTGTCTAAGTTCAAATCCAGTCTAAACTCACTATCCTAATACTAACTTGGAATGATTTAGTAACTCTTAGTGGTGCTTCTTTGTCGGTAGAGTGGTAACCAGGCGCGACCGAAGCTGTGAGATTGATCCTTTAACGCTCATTGGTTATCCAGTAGCCTGATTCTTCATACAATACCACATCAACAGCCAAATCTATTTGTGTGTGTGATTTCAGATCGCGTGTGAATACGGTGGTATGCAGTGTCTCACAGTGCCATCGACGGTGGACCGCACGGCGCATCGCTGGGCCGACGAGCTGATGCAGCGCGTCTCTTCCGAGAAGGAGCAGTTGGCCAGAGTGTGTCCCGCTTAAATCTATACCTAGTAAATTCTAATATCGCAACCAAATTCAGGCCAAGCATGATTTGTAAAGAAATAAATATTATATACTTATACCGCATGTGGAATTTTTGATTAGGGTTCTGCGTCCAAGTTTCTACAGATATAATAATGGTACCTATTTGGGTATATTAGAAAACATCTAAATTGAAGTAGTGTAATGGCGTTTGTTCACCGCAGTTGTCACCGATAACGAGCAGACGAAGCCGAAGACGCATCGGCAATACCTTTACTACCGCGCCCGTAACTACATACCTAAAGGTAGGATTCCACCAGTGTGCTGAACTGTGCGGCACTGCAATGCACACTGTGCGACACAAATGTTTGTTTTGGTCGACTCACTAAAGCGAACAGTAACAAATTGTGCGCGCACATTCTAGAAAATGTTCGCGCACATCTGTATACTTTTGTGCGCGCACACATGCAGGCAGTGGACTCACGTCGACGCACACAAACCTGTTGTTCACGAACTCAGTCTTGCTTCCGCTACCGGAGCGAAAACATTTATTTGTGCGCGTACATTGTTATTTAACCAAGTAAAATATGGATTGGACGAATGATAAAATTATTTAATTATCAAAAAAAGTATATAAGTCAGCAAGTTTATTTTATTTTTCCTGTAAAATATACGTTAACTTCTATTGATCATAATTATTTCAGATTTTTCGATTCGTAAACTTCGGAGATAAGGGGGGGGGGGGCGGTATTTTTTTCGACAGTTTGTCCAATAAATCAAAAACGATCAGACATAAAAATAAATAAAAATTAGTTTTAGTATACACAAGTAACGCCCTTTCATATGATACCCCACTCAATATTATTATCTCATTTTGAAAATTTGTCGACCCGTTTTTCCCCCCTTTTTAAATAAAAATAAAATCAATTTTTAAAATTTTACGATTGTTATGACGTCGGGTCACTATTACCCATAACTATTCTAAATTTCAAGTCGATAGCTTGAATAGTTACTTAAATAATCGAGTGTGACAGACGGACGGACGGACGGACGGAGAAACTACCATAAGGATTCCATTTTTACCATTTTGGTATGGAACCCTAAAAACACGACGCCACTCAAGAGTTGGCGCTAATTTTCGATTGTGACTCGACTGAGGTAATGAGAAAATGGAAGATTATTTTAGCTCAATACCGAAGGGAAAAGAAGAAAATCGCGAACTCGCGGTTTTCCTGCCCGTCCATATTAACTACTGAACGGTCTGCGGCAGAAACTCTGCGCAATGAACATGTTCGCGCACAAGTGTGCTGAACTGTGCGCTTACAAAAGTTACGCACAGCCTAACCAGTGGAGGCGGAAGCCAAATGCGATACCAGCTTAGTACCTGCACTGCTGAAGTTTTGCACAAAATGTTCGTGAGCAAATGTGCTGCACACTATTTAGGTGGAATCCTACCTTCATCTCAGCCAGAAATAATCTCGGTCTCGTCCCGCCCCCTATACGTATCTCTCGCGACAGTTTTGTGACAGGCGTAAATTTCGCGATCGTTGCTGTCAAACGTCACTTTAATAGCAATATGTTTTCCTATAATATAATAGCAAAACTCTGTTTTCTAAATAAGAGCAAAACTATGGAGAGCAATTCATTCATTCATGCGGCGCCATTATGAGCGCCAAGGTTTGTGTAAATAGTTCATTAACTAAGCTACTACCCTAGGTGACGCCATCTTATATGCCACTTGATAGATTTAAAATATTTAGTCATGCTTATAATTTTGAAGATGGATCAGTCCATATTGTGTCCTAGGTCATTGTTTTAAACGAAAAGTGGCGCCTGACAGCAACAATCGCAAGATTGACGCCTGTCGCAAACCTATCGCCCGATACGTAATAAGGGCTGGTGACGGCGGCGGTGGAACGCCCTTACGCGTCTAACACCAGTGCCATCGTTTTCCATTACTAAACGTGTCAAATTAGTATAAGAGTAAGAGACTTTATAAACCCGAATAGGCACCGTAGCATAAGCAGAAATAATGAATGACAGTTCTTTATGCAACCCAAGCAATATGTCAGTGTTTTACCATAAGACGAGTGGAATATTTGTCAACGTGGGAATTTCTGAGTAGCTCGCATAGTTTCGTTGGAGTGTGATTCCCTAAAA
Source organism: Coenonympha glycerion (assembly GCA_963855885.1). Classification (NCBI taxonomy): domain Eukaryota; kingdom Metazoa; phylum Arthropoda; class Insecta; order Lepidoptera; family Nymphalidae; genus Coenonympha; species Coenonympha glycerion. Next base: position 10,380,798 of record OY979639.1, read on the forward strand.
TATAATAGTGTACATCAGCCAACCATCGCCGGTAACCATAGCAATGAAGCCATCACCACCCAATCGGCGTCCTGGCTGCATGATTGATGCAAGCAGTAACCAATCAGCTGGATAGATAGCAGCAGCAGTTTGTCGCTGCTATAAGTATTTATGCAGAATCAAGATTGGTTGAGCGAAACACCACGATTTTCCCGGTGGATTTTCCGCTCTGATTGATTGATTAACCGCTTCGATTGATCCGCTCTGATATTATTATAGAAGTAACGGTGTCAAAGCGCCAAAAAAATTCAGTTCAATATTAATATGGAATCGCAAAATAAGTGTAGACCACGTAACTTTGATTTCGTTCCATGTATCGAATCGAAATGTCATAAATATGGCTTACGGCTTTGATCAGTCTAATGTCTTCATTATATGTTATATTTTTATTTCGTATCGAATACTGTGTTAAATTGATTAATTATTTTTAATGTTTTCTAAAGACATCACATCACATCACACATCACATCACATCTTGCGTTCATTGTGAATTGTACCGATTTCCTAATGCCACAAACAAAAATGATGTTCGGAAAATATACAGCGTCACTTATAATAATATGCATAAAATATCTAATAATATGCATATAAAGCAGTTAGTGTATTTACGCCAGCTAATTAATTTTACAATTCTTGCACATTTACCATCTTTTGGAGATTATTTTTGTTTGTACCTTAATTGTCGTAGAATAAGAAACCAAAATTATATCATTGTATTCTTTGTGTTAGGTTGATAGAAGAATAAGGCAAGGTTAGATAGATATCACGTGTTATTGAAAATTAACATTCCCATTTCTTATTTTTTTTAACTAACAATAATACAAAAGCATACAATACATAATAATCATGACTTACTGACGGCCGAAATAAATAACCTTAACTACCCAGATTTTTCCTACCATATATATATAAATGACATGGCCGGATTCTGCCCTCGAAAAAAAATATTCATGGCCATCGACAAACAGTACGTCATATTAAAGCTTATAATTATGTCTTTACAATCGTTTAAGTTTTATGATCTGAAAACTTGCGAGAGACATAATATCAGCATAACAACTTGCAACAAAATGCGCCTAAATAATTTTGTTGCAAGTTGTTATGCCGATATTATGTCTCTCGCAAGTTTTCAGATCATAAAACTTAAACGATTGTAAAGACATAATTATAAGCTTTAATTTGACGTACTGTTTGTCAATGGCCATGAATAAGTATTTTTTTTCCAGGGCACAGCTCCATACAAGTTTCGGCCATGTCCTTTGACATAACTTATACGAGTATTATACTCGTATAAGTTATGTCAATTTTATATTTAATTAATTGTCAAATTGCTATCTTCGATAGAGAAAAAGGTTGTTAGTTTCGGCCTTAAAACAGTATGTTGCCCCAATATCATACCATTAAATCTTAGTGGACCACTGAACTCAACATATAACTTAATTTATAAATAAAATACAATAATCCTAAGTACAGTTATTCTTAGATTAATAAAATATATTGTAAAAATATTATCATAAGATTCGCAGTTAGGGCTTTGCCACATCATTACGCTTCCGTAGAAGCATAGCGACAAACGTGAAATCGCATAAAATCGAGATTACAGTGTAAAATTCCGGTTAATTATAGAATATGTGAGTATATTAAAACAACATGTAAAAGAAAATTGACAGCCATTATCGATAAGTCACATGATCGTGCTTATGCCTTACGTTCCGGACATACATATAGTTTCACAAAGTTTTCTCAAACGTTAACATTATGCATGCTGCAGGCATGCTGTTTAGAATTTATTTTAATACACCAAACAGGCTATAAAAGTAAAGGTATGCTATTGTAACTTCATCCCTATTGCACGACTATCATAGGTATGTGTGACAGAGACGAAGACAATTTTACGAAGACGTAAGGTCAGGAACTAATTAAGAACGCTGTAAAACAACGGATGCACTCTGTGTTCGCGCGATGCGCGTACTTGTATTGATCGTGTCGAGGCATGGTATCACGGTTATAACGTACTGATGTGGCAAGGCTCTTAGATACTTAATATTTTAACTAATTGCTTAGATTGCTCAAACAAATAATTTGACATAATCAGTATTATAAAAACTCGCATGGACGATCGTCAGTATTAAGTACCTCTACACCGAACTTGCAAATTTGGATTTACCGGTGCACTTTTGTATAGCACAAAGTTTGTACCAACAGCTTTTTATCGAACAAAACTTGTGTGAAAAATTAGGAACGTCTGCAGGAATGTTTTTCAATTATAGTGCACCATCGTTTGTATTAAATAGCTGTTTTAGTCGACATAAAGGTTTTTGATGAGTAACATCTTTTCTCTCGGTTAGGTACTGGATATTTCTGTGGGATTGCTTTTGGAAAAGGAATGGAAATGTGTTCCGGGAAAGCGCGCGCTATTTGATTTGACGAGTGAGCGCGCGCGGTGCCATTTTGCGTAAGGTTGGTAGGTACCACGACGTACCGTCTGCCAACATAGTGTATAGATATTACACATATTTTAAACCTCGGTTTCATTTAAAATGTTAATTTGATCAATCAATAGCCATATACCTACACATTATATTATGTTACTTACTAGTCCTTAGTAGGTTGTTTGGAACCAGATTTTTTCACATGGTCTGTTTCACAATTACCAGATAAACTGTATCTAAAGAATGAACTTGACATTTTGACACCACAGTTTGACACAATATTCACAATTCAACATCAAAAATATTCGCTAGATAAAGTTTATCTGGTGATTGTGAAACAGGCTCAAGCTAAACAGGAAATGAAAAATTTGTTCTAGATGCTGTATGTTTGCGTTGTCATATATTTATCAGAGTAAGAGCCTGTTTCACAACCGCCAGATGAACTTTATTTAACGAATAAAATTTTTATTTTAACAGGTACCCAATACGAAAATTAACAGGTACCCAAATTTTTATTTTAACAGGTACCCAATAAGATTCAAGATGTTAAAGAATAAAGCAAATTTTCTGCAAATTACACATGTATTGTGTTTAAATACATATTATTATGTTAAAAAAATGAGTGGTTTTAAATGATACATAATTTGAAGCTTTATTTCTAATATAAAATATTTATACAAAAAATATATTTTAATAAGCCTCGTTTAACATTAGTACATATTATGATCTTGAATAAGAATTTTGTTAAAAATATTTTAGAATAAACATACGCCAAAGGCCAAAATAAATAAAGACCCTATAATAATATCATTTAAACGTAAGACTTTTCATAAATACTCGTAAGGTGCAAGAGATCTCATTGTCAAGGAGAAATCAATTTGACGAATGAAATGAAATGAAAATGAAACCAGCACTAATTTATAACGTGGTAACCTGTGAGGATCCATTTTATTAATATGATCTTACAATGATTCGACTAGATTATGACGTTTTCTCCCCAGAGGTAGTTAAAATCACCAATATGCTCTGGGGATAAAAATTTAATTTAAAAAGATTGAATTCAGATTTAAATTTGAATATAAATTTAAATTAAAACAAGCAACTTATGTACCGTTTCAAAATTCTGCATTACGTTCATTTGCACAAAATTATATAATATTATCTCCGACGTGTCACTACTCTAGAAAACAAAATATGATCGAACGCGCGGCGGAGCGGCGCGAGCGTTGCCTTAATAAGGTGACGCAGCGATACAGAGTAATGAACGTGCGAACATCTTTGAAAAATATTGCTTCATGCAATCAAAAATCATCAAGTCAAAAAATAAGATTTTAGTCCTATTACGGGCCGCTGGTGTTTTGGTTTTTTACTATCCTCTCTAAGATGTAAAACTTTCTATCGGTTTTTAAACTATCGGATCAGCTGGCTCCCTCACACTTACAAACATTACACACACTTACAAACCTTCTACTTCATTCATTAGTGTGATTACTTTTTAATTAAAAAGTACAATTTTGCATTTAATAACTTAATAATAAATCATACAATAAAGATAACAATAAAAAGGATAATTTTACTATACTTAAAACGATAATATTTTTTTAAAGTAAAAAAATTGATTGTTTAATATTATTTAAGTTCCTGTAAGGCTCCTTACTAAAATTCGTAACACTTGAAGTCCTGTATTTAATTTTATAACGTTTTTTATAAATAATTATGGTATTTAAATTTGAGTCTACTCAACTATACATAATCTCTAAATTAAACTTATTTAAAAGGTCTTCAGCTCTTATTGATGTAGAGCATTGTAAAAATGAGAGTACTATTTTAAGACCTGGATAATTTTTCGGGTAAGTAGTGATCTATGCCCTACAACAGAATCGAATCGGCTCTAAAAAATAATAACGTAATTTTTACTAATGAATCATATGAAAGGTTATAAAAATATATCATGTTGTTTTAGATGAGACATTTTGTCACTCTTGTTACGATAAGGAAAAATAAAATTGATGTAAATAATGTATTTTAACGAAGTGTTCATTTATTTGTATAAAATAAAAAATAATAAGCTGTTTTAAATCTGAAATGTTTTTCTGACCAGTCGAAAACGATTGTAAGATTTTTTTATCATACATGTTTCTGGAACGTAATTAATAATATTTTTTAGGGCCTGTTTCACAATCACCAGATAAACTTTATCCAGCAAATTTGTATTAGGATTTGTCAAAAGGACAAGTTTGTTCGTTACATGTATCTGGCGATTGTGAAACAGACCCTAAGTCGAATACTAAATAATATTGATTAGTACTCGACTAATAAAATATATTACGTACCAGATATGATACTCGTAGCAGTTTTTCTCGTATTTTCTTACTTGCAATTTAGAAATTATATTTTTGTGAAATAGAAATAAACGCTTTGAAATGTTAACCTACTTAGTTATATTAGTTAGTTTTAATTTATAATATCTATCTTAATTAAGAAAACTTAAGTTTTCAGCACTTAGTATTTTAGTTTTTGCTCTCCTGAATATTTTTTCATATTTTATTGAAAGCTTCGAAGAGACAATCAATTATAATATATTAATAGTTATTTGTTATGCAAGGGCGCAAAGTGGATTTTTGGGCCGAGTGTCAAATTTGAATGCTGAGCGGCGAAGGATTCTAGGGTTCAAAGAATAGAATCCTGAGCATAGCGAGGCATTCAAAGACACGAGACCCAAAAAAATTTGCGCCCGTCCATAACACAAAATTTTTCATCTCACCACAGCGAGGAAAATCACCAGAAGAACACTTTAGACCGGCATTGCGATTTATGTTAAATGTTGTTTTTGGTAACTCTGAATAATTTCACTTACTGTAACAACCTTCAATCATCACTCACCTTATTTCAAAGTTAAAACAAAAAATAATTAATAAAGTAATAAAAATATTAGGTAAAACATAGACAACTATCACTAGACCAGAAAAAAAAATGAGAAACTTTTTTTTTACTTTTTTTTGAATGCGTTCTGAAATAGGAATTTCTAAGAACCAAAGATAATATAAAATTTTATAAATATTTTAACAATAATTACATAAACAACGAGGAAAAATCATGGATTTAATAAGATTTCTTTTATAATTAATAAAACTAAATAGGAGTTATTATATTTATTGATATTCTAAGAAAAAGTAAAAATAAAAAAACTAATGTACCTATACAAACTCTAAGGTCGAACTTTTTTACTGAACGTATGTGTTATTAGAAAAAAAAAGAAGTCTTCAGCTTTGACATTGACACGATACGTAATTCGAGTTTGACGTTGGAAATGCTTTTCGGCCCAAGGGCCGGAAGGGATTTTCATACTACTTTGTCTCCCTTGGGAAAATGAAAATGCTTTGGCGGCCTAGGGAATATAATAGCATTTTCCGCCCGCATTTCGGGCATTAAAAAACGCTTTTCCAAGCGGGTGAGATGAAAATAATATACTTGTTTCAAAGCTACTTACAAAATGTACATTCAGTGATTGTTGTATCAATGCCTTATCTACAATTATGACCACAGAGTTGCTAATTGTAGGTATGATCTGTGCACAATGAATTTTCAAGAACTCATTTGATGAATTTTCTTACACAGTTCCACTACACAATAATTATAATTTAATAAATAAACAGTATACACGTGTTTAGAGGCGCATAGCTACAGCATAAAAAAACTTAAAATAATATTTTATGTTCCTTTAAAAAATTAAAAAAGGTTAAATATTAATTATATCGCATAAAATTAAATATAGATAATAATATTTGAATATCATAATATTTTGTAATAATATATTTGTACTGTGATGCTGTTAGTATCTCAAGTCTCAACTCTTGTGTAATATATTTATAATATTTTAAAAATGATCCGTCGGATAATGACTTTTAAATAATTAAGTGTAAATTTAATTAATATTCACTTTTGGGTACTTGTTTTATAAAAAGGTAGGTATACATATTATGTTATTTCTCGGTTGTTTTTTACTTTTATTTTTATAAAAATTAACTGATTTTTTAGTCGTATACCTAATCTAAATATCCGGCGGACTATTTTAGTGGATTTTAGTGGCAAGAAGCATTTTGTGTCTATATTTTATCTGTGATGTCTATTCTAGAGATGACGGTTGTATTTTTTTTTTCAGAGGAAGGTTATTTGTTGGTCGGACGTTTAAACTGGTCTTTTTGTAAAATAAAGATATTGACCTGAGTTCTTGTGTTATTTTATTTACATCAGTTACCTAATCTTAGTCCCATTTGGGATTGCACATTGTTCTTCCTGTTCTTATTTTTTCCTGTTCATACGTACCTAATGTGCATTACCAATAAAAAAAATTCATTCCATTTCATTTCATTTCTTCCCTTTACTTACTATGCCGATGACAATATGATGACAAATTTTACCTAAATCATTATTATTAATATTTTTCAACGAGCTAAAGATCAATGATATTTTTACATAATGTAAGACAGTTGTCACTTGTCTGCGGATAAGTCACGTGACTCATTTTGCAAAGGAAATGTCATTCTCATACTTTAGACATAATGCAACCGCTATCAATCAAATCGAAGATCGATCTAAGAAGATTCCTTAACAAACTCTGTTAAGTAAGGGTATTTTTTTAGTTAATTCGATGTCCAAAGTTACTTAAAATTTATTGAGCCAGCTCAGTTGGTTACTTATTAATTAGAGCAATTCTCTATCACTCTCATGGATCAAGACGTACCTATCTATTATGTAGTATGACACTCAATCTTCCGAAGCAATTCTATAAAGTGTTTAGTTGGTAACCAGTTGGCACGACGAAAAGGGGTCGTTTCGACCATTTTCACTTTAAATAACATTTAACGCAATTTATTAGGGTGGCCATATATTTCTGTAGCAACACAAATCATATTACGATAACGGGCGAAGTGGTCATGCGGCGGCCGGCGTGACTAATGTTCCCAATTAACTGGGAAATCGGGTTGGAAGTCGTCTCTCGTCGCCACTGATACAAATAATGAAGATACAGGCTACAGCGTACTATTTCGGAATTTGGAAGGAATTTCTTTTAAGTTCTGGAAGAAAACTAATTTCATGCATTTTCTTATTTCTAAACAAAAAATATTATTTCATTAGAAAAATAAAATTTAGCAATCCTAACTGTGACATCAACAAACCTCACACGATTTTCACTATTCCCAGTTCATTAATATTGAACCAGCTGTTTTTAGATTGACTTATTTATGGTACATTTTGTGAACTCCCTATAGTTCCCTCAGGATACATAATATGAGCTACACTTCTTGTGATATTTTTTCATGCCTCTATACATCGTTTCCTACTTTTGGCTACTTATGGAAAATTAAATATACAACGTATAGATTACATTTTAAACATTTCACTTGAGCCTTGATTCGCCTCCCTGATTCTTAGAGCCAGATGAACCAAAGGGTTTAAAGTGACATGCGGCCGATTAATATAAATCAATACTAAACTAAACTATTTCAATGAATAGTCTTTCTTACCAATTTTTTATATCAATAGACGCTGTTTACTTTTTCACCGTTGGATTAAACATAAATATTTGTGGATCGGTGTATGTCAACGATGTGTTATTTATTTGTTTAGGACAGAGAAGCGCATGCAAAGTTTTGGGTCTAACGTTCGTAAGTACTTGAATAAACAGCGTTGTTAAATATATAATAAACCTTAGTATCGAAATTACCAAAATTTATCTGCAGCAATGACAGCTACAATTGACGCCACAATAGCCACAGACTAGCCACAGACACGAAATTGGAGAAGTTAAATCTTACATGATCTTAGATGTCTATAATCTATAAAAATGAACCCTCTCCACGTGTTTAGCCTTACGAAAGAAATAACGAGTGGAAGACACTGAAGAATTTAATGAGTGGAAGACACCGATGACATGAAAACTCAGGATGAGTACATCATCTGTGGAAATTTCAACTGTCTAATTATCACGGTTCAAGAGATAGGTACCTACAGCCTGGTGACAGACGGACGGATAGACGGTGAAGTCTTAGTAATCCCAATAAAAACATAAATGTGAAATGAGAGCCAAGTTTAATATTATGATATATGCCTTGGTTTTTGACTTCAACGACAATAGAAGTGAGATCTCAATGGGTGCCAAGTTCAATGGTCAACCCTGAAACCGCTTGCCAGTTCTGTACTTGGCCGTGGCTTGACACGCTACCGTGTGTCTAGATAAGGTCCCATTTTACCCTTTAACCCTAGTACGGGGTATGGAACCCTAAAAATCAAGTCGAACTCCTTAAACTCTCCCGCTGCAAAAAGATAAAAAAAAATCCAAAACTCTCCACGGAAGGTCGCGTTAGGAAAATTCGTCCCAAAAACCTTTATATTCTGTTTAAGCTTTAAACAATGGACAATTACGTTTTTCCCACTTTCTATCAAAACAAAATGAGACAATAGAGATTAGAATCCCCGCCAACGCGCCCGCCTGTGGTTCCATTTCCCCTTGTTTAATCGGAGAGGTAATAAAAAATGCTTTCACAGAAAATATACAGACTATTTTTAATATCTTCACGCCGCATTACACAGATTTCAGAGATGTTCAAAGACAATAAAAAAATAATATTTCGTGTATGTTTTTGGAATTCGTATTAACAGCATAATATGGAGAAAGAAATGTTTGCAATAAAGACAGATATATTCTGAAGTGGTACTCGTATATACCCACTTTTTCCGATTGTTGTACTTACCCTTAAAAAGTAATTTCGAAATAGCTCTATTTGAGCTTTTTATAAATGTTTATTTTCATGTTTGAATATCTGAATCGATGTCGCATAAACTCCTTGAGTTTGAAGAGGATGGCAAACTCTTTTAAATATTTAGTTAGTAGTAGGCTGCATATCGGCGCTGAACAGCTACGCTGAATCGCTGCGCGAAAAATGAGCCAGCCCTCCTGTTACAAGATGAAAAGGCTATTAGGTACCAATTCTATAATTTTTGTTTATTTAGTGCTTTATTACTACATTTCTCGTCTTACATCAAAACCATTTTGAAGGTTGATGGTAACCACGGGCCACAAAGTATACTTAAGAATAAATAGAAAAAAGCATTGGTTGCCTGAAAGAGATCGCTTGGTAGCGATAAGGCCGCCAAATTGTGCACCTATTCTTTGTGATTTTTGTGTTGTCCTTTGTTTGACTTTGTGGTGTACAATAAAAGTATATTCATTCATTCATTCATTCAAAAAAATAAAACAGAAAAAAAATTATAAATGTGTACCTTCATTATACTTACCCCCATTTACCATCTTAAAAGAAATCTGCGCTGTTATTCAGTGTGACTCATTCATATTATTTCCTGAAAAATAAATGATGCATTTATCAAAGAAACCGGTTCATCAAAAACATTCGCTTCAGGGCTGGTCCACAGTCTTTTTGAAAATTGCTCTCAATAAACCATGAGAAAATAAAATATCGTTTTCAGGTAATTCACAACAGGAACAAAAAAACGTCAAGAAAATATAGGTAAAACTCTATCCCAGCAAAAACATTTTCATGTAAAATGTTGCCAAGACGAGAACATGTGGCTCACACTATCAAAAAGTTATCAGATCTCATGTAGAGCAAGACTTCTAACTCTACACGCCCTAACTCTATAAATCCTAACTTTATAAACTCTACACTTTAGTCAAAATATATTATGTCTTGGCTGTTTCGGTACCGTCACATGGGCGTAAAGTGAAGAATTTATTCACTGTTCAGTACTTTTCTAATAGAGTTTTGCAAGTGGCATAATGGACCATGCAAAATTCAAGAAATTTCACATTAAAATTAAATGGTATCACCATTGTTATGGGAAAAAACTTCCATTTATTAAAAATATCCTCTAAAGCAAAGGAACACACTTTTGCAAAGTGTGATGAAGTATTTGAAACCAATGCAGTTAGTAAAACCTAACTGCAGTTTCTGAGGAGACTCAATACCTATCTAATAAATAATCGTTACTACAGAAACTAGGTATTGTATATCAGAAAAGTACAAAGTCAGTGAATAATATTTTTACTTTACACCCATGTGACAGTAACGAAACAGCCAAGACATAATATATTTTGACTAAAGTGTAGAGTTTATAAAGTTAGGATTTATAGAGTTAGGGCGTGTAGAGTTAGAAGTCTTGCTCTACATGAGATCTGATAACTTTTTGATAGTGTGAGCCACATGTTCTCGTCTTGGCAACATTTTACATGAAAATGTTTTTGCTGGGATTTCACTTCTTTTTGTAAGTTGTTAACGACTATATTTTTTATTTGGTTAATTTCCTTTTCTTTGGTGTATTTCTTGAATATCATTGCAAGGTGGATATTTGTCCGAATCAAGTATCCCAATTTTGAACGTGATTTTAACCCACTTTTAAGCATCGGATTAAATTAAATGCGTGCGTTTGGGCACTAAGCAGGTATTTGAGCGCTAGTCAAAATCAGATTTGACGCTTGGCACGTTCGACAGCTAACCCTGGGCACTGGGCACTCGGCTCAATGTGGGTTTTTGTCACTGAGCACTGGATCATGGTCTACCGACGTGCAGTGAAACTCGGCTCGTTAAACATGAAATGCTTGGAACTTGGGCTTGAAACGTGTAATATTACTGGGCACGTGGCACTGGGCACTTGGACGCTTGGCCGCTTGGGCACTGGAATCAGTGGAAAAATTTACGTGTTTTCCATATGTTTACTAGCATTACTAGCAGATATCTAACATGAAATTAAGTTTTTATTATACCTATATACTTATGGGAAACCCCATACGAACTTCCAACCCCCTAATTTTATGGATGTGGGGTGATTAACTAAAAATCCTGAAACACGTATTTAATTGTTTATTACAAAGAGTCCCTATATCAATTTTGAGACCTCTAGTATCAATATTTGCGGTAATTTCATACAAACTTCCATCCCCTATTTTAAGGGGTTGGGGGGTTAAATTTCTAACTTTTGGAATTTTTTTGTTGGTTGTGTGCTAATACTAGCTTATATATCAAATTTTAGCTTTCTAGGTCTTCAGGAAGTACCTAGGAATTTTGATGATCATCAGTGAGTCAGTCAGTCAGTCAGTGACGAAATTTGGGTTTTTGAGACGTCAATAAAATCTAAAGTATAAGACCTATAAAATTGAAACTTTATAGGTTTAATAAGTTCACTGGCGACATCATTTTCCGAGAATTTTGATTATCTGAAATAATTCAGGCCTAAGTTATAAGGGTTTAAAAATACGGCGAAACACTTCGAGAAAAGATAGGTAGTGCCCTCGCGCTTCGCTTGGCTCGTCTTGGCGGGGACACTACCGTGTCCCCAGATCTTCAGTTCAAGATTTGCTTAGTTCATTTCGATTTGATTTTATAGCTTTAAAATATAATGTCGCGTAGGTATAGGCTAAGAATTCAGATGAACAAAGATGTTCACAAAACAGTGGAAACGCAGTGATTGTTAAAAAATCAAGGCATGCAGGTTTTCTTAGAAAGCTGTAATCATCCAGGTGAGATTGCAGGCAAGTAGCTAGTACTTGTAATAAATAAAAAATCGTTGAAACTTACTTTGTTTATAACTAAAATCTAAAGGTACCGATACAGGGTTAAGTATATAAAAAATACCATAAAATCGCTCTCGGCCTATTAATAGTTGTTCACATTAAAACTAACAAGTTTTGTTCTACGACTTTTTTACTATGCTAAGTACTACTCTGTATTTTGAGAAATATGAAATATTCAGTATTTAACAGATCATATTATATTCAAATTGTAACTGTGTGACATGTTTGTCAGTCTCATTGGCACCCTGTGTTAGCACCGCGTATTTTTAACGGACTTCAAAAAAGGAAGAGGTTCTCAATTCGTCGAAATCTTTTTTTAACCGACTTCAAAAAAAGGAGGAGGTTCTCAATTCGTCGGAATCTTTTTTTTTTTTTTTTTTTCTATGTATGTTCACCGATTACTCGAAGACGCGTGGACCGATTTGAAAAATTCTTTTTTTGTTTAAGAGGGTTTTGTTTCCAGATGGTCCCATTTTAATCAGGTCAGGATCTGATGATGGGATCCTGGAGAAACCGAGGGAACTCTTCAAATTTTATATGGACACATGAAACTATTTGAGTATTATTAGAAAGAGAAATATTTTCCTAGTTGTCCTATGGTCATCAGATCAGGATCTGATCATGGGATCTTGGTGAAATCGAGGGAACTCTTCAAATTTTACTAGTATACTTAAAGCGAGTTGGGTATTTTTTATAGTTACTGGTGCATATGCTAGCAGATATTGATTTGATGACTAAAGGCATCAAGTCAGGGTCTGATGATGGGATCTTGGTGAAATCGAGGGAACTCTTCAAATTTTGCTAGTATATTTGAAGCGAGTTGGGTATTTTTTAAAGTTACTGGTGCATTTGCTAGCAGATATTGATTTGATGACTAAAGTCATCAAGTCAGGGTCTGATGATGGGATCTTGGTGAATTTGAGGTATCTCTTCAGATTCAATTTGGGTATTTTACAACGCCTTGTGCATTTTATTGTTTTCCACTAAAAAGTATAAAATAAAAATGGGAAATGCTTTCCAAAAAACCAACTTCAAATGCCACTACAGAGAGTGAAATAATTTTTATTTAAATTTTAGGTACCTACACCGATTCGAAGTCGGGCGATTGTCTATGACTACTTCTTACTACTTCAAGTAAGTAAGAAGGACTATTAGGGATTGTATGAAACATTGGCCGACTTCGAATTGGTGTAGGTACCTAAAATTTAAATAAAAATTATTTCACTCTTTGTAGTGGCATTTGAAGTTGGTTTTTTGGAAAGCATTTCCCATTTTTATTATCTAAACTACTCTTGTCTAAAGTGCTATGGCAACTGGGACAGTAGATTGTGGTGTCTGTTTCGCTGATCTTAATACTGAGTTAATAATATGTATTTGTAATGTATTTGGTTTAGCAGTGTAATGTCACTTTATAAAAATAACATGATTTATTAGTTTTTTGAATGAAATAAATAATTACTGAATTTTGAAAAGTCAAGTTATTTATTTTAAGGTACACAGTTGTGTACCTTAAAATATAGCCGATAGCGATTTGGTATTTTTTATATTACCTTGTATCGTGAATATAACGTGAATGTAACAGTAGGTACATAATTGGCTACTGCAGCAGTTAGAGCAATGTCGCTAGCTCTAGCGACACTGCTGTCGTGAATGGATGGAGCACGATCCACTGCGCGGAAAAATCTCCAGACATTCCGTTAATTAGTTTTCTAGATTTATGGGCAGTTACTACGAATCGATTCATGCAGTATAAAAGCTAACTACAAAATGTACGGAAAGATTTTATGTAGGTATCTACCTAAAAATTTTAAGTACTGTTTGTGGACCAGTATATGAGAATGCACCTACTCTTATGTGATTAAAGCTATACACTTAAAATACTATTTTTCTTGAAAATTGCTCAAAAAATTTACATGTTTTCAGTGGGACAGAACACCAAATATTATTACAGAGCACTTTAATAGGTTCAGAATATTCTTACTTATACTGAAACCTTTTAGTTTCAATCTACTCTCAATGTCCTAAGATTTTGAACGGAGCTCTTTCAACGAGTAAATACATGCATTGCCAATTTTTAGTATCTATAAAATTAATCTTGCGTTTCTTTGTTGATAAGGTGGTCACTAGTAACGGCCTAAGCTTCTTACCAGACCAAACCTGAGTCTATTATGTAATTATAAAACTCGTCTAGTCGTTAAGCCACGTGGTCCGTGGAGGGAATTGAGCCCACAACCTCTCACTCGAATCCGAGTGCGCTCCACTGCGCTAGGGAGGTCGTTAATTTAAGTATTTTATAATGTTACTTAAATTAATTTATCTACTTAATTGAAGATGGAGTAGTAAATTGGAACAATGCACCTTAAGTACGATAATAGCTCGAGGGTATATCCACACATTGAATACTAATTTGCCTCCAAAGACGTGATGTAAACATGTTTGTTTGGGAAATTCGCATTACTGAAGGGAACGTGTATATTCCTTAGTACAGGCCGACGCAAATTATAAACTTTGAATGAACTTTATTTCACAATTTACTTTTTTGTTATAGTGCTTCCTGTAGTTGAATTTTACTTTAAAAATATAAAGCCAATTACTTTTAAACTTATATACGTCATGTATTTTGGGTCTTTAATCTAAAATCGTTGAGAAGCAAAAACACGATTGGATAAAATTTTCTCGCTTGAAAGTTTTCCCAAAAGTTGATCCAAAATCTAAATTTTTCTCATTATTATCGGAAACTATAATGGTTGTTATTGTAATTTTTGTTTTAATGTGTCGGTAATAAAAATATCTAAAAACGCTGAGTGACTTACTTGACTTAGTTTTTGAGTAATTAGGTAAAAGGTCGTTTTTCTGTTATGTTCTTCCTCGACACTGCATGTCGCAGCCACCAACGTATCCGTGAGAGTGACAAAGACAAAAATAAATTCAATAAATCAGAAACAAAGAAAGGAAACAGACTGACGAACTTTTGTATTTTTAATGATGTAGGAAATGATGTAGGATATGATGTGGGTTAATTAAATGTTTTATTCGATAAGGTACTATACCTAATACCTATATTACTATTGTAGTACCTAGTCAAGCAAGGAACGTTTGCAAAATAAACACAAGTTAAGACCTCTCCTTATAACAAATCACGCTGGTAATGCATGGAACGGGACCAAGAATTCTAGCCGCATTTCCTCGCTGAATCGCTAAGCTCACATAAATATGACGGCGACTGTACACGCGGATACATTGTACACCTATTCCAACAGCGCTAAATTACGACGTGGATACAGTGTACACAATAAAATATAAGATTACGTATCCTATACTTATATACGGGTGTACCACCCATCTGAATTCTGAACTTCTTAAATTAGTGATCTGTGGTCCATAAACGATACTGCGGTCGACTTGCTTATGACGGCGTTGGTGTCAAACCAAACGTTTTTTTGACACCAATAAACTGGTGGTTCGCTGGATACTGAGTATAATATGTCTATTGGGTATACCTCCCACATATTTATTTATGCAACGGTTACGTGATATGTGTCCTAATTAAGGTGTAGATCATATGCAAGATTGGTTTTTACGATACCAAACTTGGGCTAATTGGGTATGGTCTATACTCTATAGTCTATACCATTTTTCCTGTTAAGAATGAAGAAAGTTATTCCATGAGATCAGAATTCAGATGTTTTAAGTCTCATACAGTAATTTCTCCGGCTATCATGCCCTTCATATCAAACTGAATGATACTCACGATAATTTCGATACGTTAAAAATTAAGTCTTTAGGCAGACTGTGGTGCCATCTTTTAGGAGACAGTTCAGTATCAATCTTATTTCAAATCTTGTGGACTTAATTATCACTTCAAATTGAGCTTTGAACGAGAAAAAAAAATTGAAAATTCTATTCAATTCAGAATTGCAATAATTAGTATAATCCTTTGCATATTTGCAGGGACTGTTTTGATCTAGTTATTATTAATAGGTTAATATTTTGGGGGTTAGCTTAATTATATTGTATGGCTTCAGTAATTCTTTCAAAGTTTTTGGCATAGTCGATTTTGACAAACGTTCAACGCCAAAAACATTGAACGATTTCGATCAAAAAATATTATTATTAAGCATATAATAATGCAGAACATCTGTGAGAGTGCGTGGTACTTCCCTTATATATATCCACCAATCACAGTTTCCTGTCTCCGAGCTGTCACGTAATCCACCAATCAGAGCCGAGCTGCGTTTTGTTTATCGCGTGGTCACCGGTAGGGGGCCCTTGTGGCGCTTCCTCATAGCGTCGTTACTTCCCAGTGCGAAAACACGTTCTCACAATTTGTAAGTGAGGTTGTTTTCGAGTATAGTGATTTTCTGTTAGAAATTAAATTATTATGGAAGTGAGTAACGTTAAAAACAACGTTACCGCCGCCGTCTTCACCGAAGATAGCGTCGCGACTGGTGCATACGCGGCGTTGTCTGAACTAATCTGACGACTACTCGGATTCTGGATAAGGTGATGAAAGCGGTTCAAAGCCAAGTAAGGTATTTAAGAAGAAATTTTGGTGAGTTCCCCAAAGTTTTTTATAACCATAGTGTAATATACCTAGTAACATTGAGGCCTAGTAAGCAGCAATTTAGAGTTGTCACAAAATGGCGGCTGTCAGCGCAGGTACCTTTGCACCTCGCCTTGCGTGCCCGGGCCTCATACTGCATTTCAGTTTACACCCGAAAATGCGCATTGTTCAGTTTATTCGCTTACTATAGGTAAAATACTTTGACTGAGGTATTTCAAAACCATACTTATGTAGAGCTGCATCGATAATGGTACTCATAATATATACCTACTACTATGCGCCCCGTGCTGCCGATTTTGCATTTTGGACGTATAAATAAATACCTGCTTTTCTGTGGATGCCTTTGCTACGTGCCCCGTGCCGTCGCTTATGCAGATGCGCCGACGACGGTGCTCATAGGACTACCCTAAAGTCAAACTACTGCGGGCGGAAATACCTACTTTTCTACGCTTGCCTATGCGACGCGCCACATGCCGCCGCTTATGCAGATGCAGATGCAGCGATGGCGGTGCTCATACTACCCTCGAATTAAACCACTGCGGGCGGAAATACCCACTTTTCTACCCATGCCTATGCGACGCGCCCCATGCCGCTGCTTATACAGATGCAGCGATGACAGTGCTCATACTACCCTCAAGTTTACCCGTGAAGGGCGTAAATACTTACTTTTTTACGCATGCCTATGCGACGCGCCACGTGCCGCCGCAAATACCTACTGCGAGTCCGAGCAACATCGATCAAGACAGTGACGAGCGTAAACTATGCATCTATAAATTGAGAATTCGACATAATGTAATAATAGTATCATAATGGTGTAATAGTATTTCAATTTTGCATGTCATCTTCGGTATGGCAAGTTTCTGACAGCTGTTTCAGGGATGAACATTTTCAAGAATAGCACAGCAGTATTATTACAATTTGGCGATCGTGTGTAGAAGGATAGCCGGTACGCAGATTTTCTGTTGAACTCAAAGTTAATTATGATCCTAGATAATTCGTCGAGGAATGGGACTACAGTTGTTAGCCGATTAGTCTGCGGCACCTGACACTGCGCTCAACGCAGCTATAGCTCTTCAGCAGGTTATCGGCGAATTTGACCTGCAGCCCGCTATTGTATGTTCACACAGCACACGGGTGGAATGGACAACTGTATCTGGCGGCTGGCCTTGGTTTTTCTTTGGCGAGTGGGGTAGAACATCAAAATCATCAAAATAGAGCAAAACACAAGAAACGACTTCACAAATGACTCGCGGCCATACCTACCCGAGTTTTATGAGGGCTGCCTCTGTGCGTATCGGAGGCAGTGGCAGTTGGTTTGGGCTTCGAAGGCCCTTCTCGGCATACGGGAATCCGGCTGCCATTTACCCTCAAATCCCCTCTTATGCCTAGCAGGATACAGCTTGACCAAGGACTCGGCGATAGCGATCATCCTAACCCGAGTTGTTAGGGGGCTGCCTTTGAGCGTATCGAAGGCAGTGGCAGTTGGTTTGGGCTCCGAAGGCCCTGCTCGACACACGGGAATCCGACTGCCATTTACCCCCAAACCTAGTCTTGTCCTATCAAGTCTTCGAAGCCTCGAAATGAAAAGAAGGTGCTGACAGCCCCACATCAGAACAAGTTGGATTCTAGTTTTATCTCAACAATGTTTCTCACCCAGAAGGGCGATGGTTCAGACAAACCTATTTTCAAATTAAAACGTCGGAACGGTCACGAGATGACAGTACGACTGGACCTTTCATCCGAGCATCAAGGAGTGTCATCGACAATTCTTATAATCATTCTATGGAACAAAAAGTTGAGACCATAGAGAATTTCGACGAATTCTTTTTTGTCAATAAATCGAAGAGTTAACGTCAGTATACACTACAGATCACTACAGATGCTGGAACTATTGGGATGGACTATGAAAAATGCAAACCTAGTCACCGGCAAAGCGGACATTGAGTATTTAGGAATAATGTGGAACTCAAACAACGTTTTCAACTGCTTACCTGAGAAAAACATCCAGTGGGTTAAGCTCTGACGAAGTAAAAACTATCTCTGACAGACAACAAGGTCATTATGGAGATTATTATGATGATTTTCGTCAGCTTCCTTATATTCTGAGGGTCACACTTATGGACTATGGTCGGCATGCTCGTACCCGGTTAAACTTTGCTCCGTTGGAGAGTGCAGTATGATTGTGACTTGTGGACCTCTAGGGATGGAGCCACACATTGGAATAGACTTGGATGGCGCAGCGGCGCTTTTGTCGCCTAATAGTTACTGCTAAGGAGGATCTTGGACGAGTGGAACACGTCAAGCACTACCGAGTATCTACCGATAGATTTCTATAACAACGCCGACGGATTATTTTCGGCATCAGAGTGGCACCTGAAACAGACTTTATGCTCAAGCAAATATTTAAGAGATTTAGAACATCAAATATCGTCCTGGTTGCCTCTAAGCAAAAAAGTTGTGAGGATTTTGTCAGCAATTAACTTTGCGTCGCCGCGCCGCCGGCAGCCGGGCGGGAAATTATCATCTATCCTCGATGTTTTAGCCATGTCAGTAATTGCCACCTAGCTTGATACGCCACGTTCGGTCAACGTCAAAAGTTAATAGATAAATAGATTTTGTAAATAAGATCTGTTTCAGGCTATATATTACATATAAATAATTTGAAATTAATGTTCATTGCATATTGTATACAGTTTATGGTACTTGCACACAGTTTTTGCTTTTAAGCTATAATTTTATTAAGGTTTTTAAAGTTGACCCTACACCTTTGGTTTACTTGATACATCATTTAAACTTGGCACCGAGAACGTTCCTGTTTGTGGCACCGATGCAGAACAGAGCATTCTGCCTGCCAGGGATAGAGATCCACAGAAGGGTGTTGTGCAAACTGGTGAGAATCAGGGTTCTGGAACAGTCATGAACCAGTTCAGATAGGACGGGTTAATAGTGCAAAGGAAACATATTAATGAAAACATAATATTAACATCTCGACTGGCATCAAACTGGCGCGTTTATGGTGTCATGCTTTTTCAACCTTACCATTAGGTCAATACTTGAATGTAGGTACGAGTAATGCCCATGTCTTATTCTACCCTGAGTTCAGATCGGAAACCGATACTGCAACATTAGACTAGGTTATAGAATATTACTACTACGTCTTTACTAAAATATTTGTCCTGTAGGTACTCCTGTTTATAGGTATTTTAACTATTAGAGTGCACACAGTCGGGTAACACACACTGTCGGAGTTCTGATTAATTATTTATTTAATGGATAAACACATGTAACATCTGGAACAATTTAAATATTGGCAATTGGATTAAGTATAAGAAGAAACTAACTAACGGTATAAAGGTATCTGAAACACTCTGCCGTATCATCTAATCCGTTATCGGACTTTTTAAAGATATCCTCTCTCGTGGCAATGGCACAGAGAGAAACTCTTGTTTCTAAGCTTTAAATTAATTATTATTATTGGGTGATCTTAGGTCACCCTTTATAATCAAAATGCTTTTGAGCCTAAGTATTTGAATTTAATGTTGACTTGAATTGAAGTTTTAAGTTTTGATTTGCTGTACGAGCTTTTTGTTTATTATTAATCATTCATTTTATCATTACGTATTTTTTTATTATTTTAATAGCAATCCTCTGAAGCTTCACATAGCGTCGTTTGGTGGTCACCAGGAGTTAATAAACAGGTCTCTCACAGATGTTCTGCATTATTACATGCTTAATAATAGTGCAAGTTTTACAAAACAATAAAACTTGTATTATTAACAGAAATAATGCAGAACATCCCAATAAGGCCTCCTGGTGAGAGACTCGTATGAGGAAGCGCCACAAGGGCCCCCTACCGGTGACCACGCGATAAACAAAACGCAGCTCGGCTCTGATTGGTGGATTACGTGACAGCTCGGAGACAGGAAACTGTGATTGGTGGATATATATATAAGGGAAGTACCACGCACTCTCACAGATGTTCTGCATTATTTCTGTTAATAATACAAGTTTTATTGTTTTGTAAAACTTGCACTATTATTGTTTGCTAAAAACATATTCACGATCCAACGATCGAAACGTTAATTAAAATGCTATTAGGTCGTGTTAGGGAGACCTAACTCACAGTTTTCGAGCCTGTAAACAAATTTGTTTGTCCGACTCGTTACCAGGGCTCTCGAAGAATCTAGGACAAATTTAATTAGCGACGACACACTTCATTTGGTCGTTCGTAAATGGGGGATGCTTTTCGTTGAGGTCCCTCCTCGTGGGGCTTACGTTCTACGTATTCAGAGCTTTTAAAGTTGAAAGTATAACCGTGATGAGCAGCAAAGTCACCCTTTGATATTCTCGGTAGATACAAATGAAGAATTTAATAATTTCTTAAAGTAACTCAGATTAGCAGCCGTCGCCATAAATTACCAACCGACGCAGAAATCAGTAAATCTTTCAAATGGAACGAAAGTCAAATAATGAATCAGAATGACATCATATCCGATGACTAAATTGATCACGTGACTCTGCGGAAGAAAAATCATCATCAAAAAAAGACCAAACATTCTCCGGAATATTTTACGACTTGGATTACATTATTCAAGTTTAAGTAAAGATACGTAATTAATTTAGGATCCAGATTGTGAGTTCACAAAACTCACAAACTCACGAACATCGTTACGCTTTCTCTTTATAATATTAGTATAGATTGATGTTTAAGTGATTTTATTGATTGTTCAATGACATCAAGTAGGTGTAGCGTCTATAATGCACTATATAATATTATTGTATCTTCAATTAAATAACCATAATTGAAGCTATAATTCCATATTGACTTGTATTATAAAATTAGGCAATAGGTTTCTATTAGAATTGATTAGTATGGATTCAGATTTCCTGGTATGGTGAATGATCGGTATTTCGAGATCTTGATACATCAGATCTATAGGCACTTAATCTAAATATCTGCTGGCCTTATCCACATCCATCATATTAGCTAAATTAATCCTCTTGTATCATTATTGATTAGGCTTTACGTATGAATATTGTAATAATATAAGCTTTTACTTAGCGAATATGGTAAGGAAATAGGCTGGATACGTACTCATAAAAAAATTAAAACTACTCGCTTCATTCGGGTCATTAGTTATTTAGTTAGTTTCAAGATAAATAAGAACTTTTTCATACTAGAGAATTCTGAAAAAGTTTGGGAAAGCCTGCGTTAGTTAAGTGGAATTGGATGAGAACTTACAGAAATTCTTCTGAGACATTATTAATCTGGTTGTCGCATTGAGAAATGATGTGGCAAGTTCATTGACTGGATTTGCAATCTAAACTTACGCAATTAAGTAACAAAAGACTGTTAAAAAGTGTTTCAGAAATCCAACTCTTGTTTTTTTTAACTTTAAAAGGAAGTTAGGCCTAGGCAGAAGGCCTGGGAAAGCTCTCGATGGAAAAAGATCTAAATGATAAATTTTCCTCCGCTTAACTTTTCAGACGTGCTCAATATTTTATACGGGGTACGTTGTAATTTACATATATTTCATCTTTCCGACCGGTGCCCTCTCTGTGCGAAACGACGTATTCAAGATTCAGGATGTCTTTTGTCGCCATTGTCTCGCTCTTCCCAAGACAGTGAATAGTCATGTCAGTTGAAATATTAACGAGGGACGCTCGGACATCACTTACGTCGGTCCTCTGGGGTCGTTATAGGTTTCTCTACACATTTAACATTATATGGTAGACATCAACTAATTTCAAAATAAACGCCCCTCCAATTCGACGATGTGACGACCTGGCGTAGGAGACGCGCGCTCGGATTCGAGCCACAGGGCCCACTTTGAAATTTTATAATTTCTAATTTGCCTCAGGTCTGGTCTGATGGGAGGCTTCGGCCGTGGCTAGTTACCACCCTACCAGCAAAGACGTAGCGCCAAGTGATTTAGCGTTCCGGTGCGATGCTGTGTAGAAACCGTTGGGGGTGACTTTACTTACCCCTTCCTAGTTAGTACGATAACATCTTCGGCTGCATCATCACTTACCATCAGGTGAGATCGCAGTCAAGTACTTACTTGTACCTAAAAAATTCTTCAACGTGTTCATTATTGTTCATTGCTGTTTCAACGTGTGATCGTAAATACGTGAAGGGGCGTTCATTTTGAGATTATACATTTTTATATGAGGTACTAACTTTTGGTCGTGACTGCGTCCGGGTAGATGTAAATTTATTTTACAAATTGTGGATATCCCGGTATCAAAGTAGCCTGTTATGTTGATCCAGGATTGTCACCATTTGAATTGCAGAAGAGTACGCTTTGTAAGGGAATTTTCTTACCCACTCATAGTATAGGCCCAGTCAATGAAGGGGAATTATTTTACATTAGGACTTAAACAATTTTTAGGTTAGTATTCACACACCTAAAGATGGCTAAGCTAAGTTCTTATAAACAAAATGAAATTTCTGATAGTATTATTATCTATTAAAAAAAAAACACGAGATAATGAGACTTGCACCACATGATGGAGAGTCGAGCAATCTGTATCATAACAAGTGAAGCTAATCTTTGAATGAGTGAAGTAAACCTTGTAACAAAAGCTAGTGTTTCATATCACTATTAATTATTACTTTACACTATTGATGTGTTACACTACATTAGTATGTTACACTTGTAAATCCACACCCTCGAAAGTTAGATCACGTTCAACAAACGTTTGCCAAACGCACACACGAACGTTTCTCTAATAGATAGACAAACACATTGAAAGCTAACTTGTACTTAATTAATTTTATGTAAATTATCCTGGTTCATAATATACATACAACAGACTTCGGAGAACAGAAACACAAAGCTCGGATACAAAACGATCAGGGAACAGTGAACACTTCTTGAACAATGAATGAGTGATTATATTTAAGACGCATGACAAATAATATGGGATAAAGTAATCACTTAAAATATTTTTAAAACAATTATTTTTAAAACAATTATTAAGTTTTATTGGTATTTTTCTCAGCACCAGACCTTGGTTACCTTCTAGCACCAAAGTACTCGTCAAGATGAATCAAACTAGCCCAAACTCAATGTGGTTGTGTTGTTACCTACCGAGTTCCTATGGCCACCTTCCGGTTCCATCATCAGATCAGCTCCATGTTATAATAATTTTACATTGTCATCTGATTTATACACATGCATGCAAAATTTCAGCTCAATCGGTAACCAGGGTCAAATTTAACTTGCAAGATTCAATTATTGACAAACAAATAAACATCGGGGCAAGTGAAACTAAATAAAAGCTAGTAATAAGAGGTTGATAATACTGAAGTTCGAGTCAAGTTAAGTACAACTTTGGACTAAAGATGTTATTCGAAACAAAGCTCTGACTTCTGTGGTTGGGCAAACGAGTGCCTGGAGAACCCAATATCTAAGGAGGCCAAATTTATTTATAATATGATAAAGAAAAACCTAGAACGTAGACGTAGTTTAAGTTAGATTAGTTAGTTATAGTATCTCTAACCTCAACATAGCAACATAGCCACCACTTCATAGACTCAGCTCGTAAATGAGAATAAAAAAAAAGCTCGGATCACCTCGTAAACTATAATAATAATAATGGGTCTAACTGCACATCTTTAGAAAAAGTAAGAAATCTAATTGAATGATTGGATTATTGGATGTGTACCTAGAAATAATATCTACTTTCGTTTGTGAATAGGTCTTTCCTTTGCTAACTCGATAGTAACAAGCTCCGTCAACAGTTCAAACGAATCGTGCACTAAAATTACAATGCAGTAGATTTGGCGGTCTTCATTCGACCGAGTAAAATTGGATCGGTTAAAAATTGGTTTTTAGATCGATGGACCAGTACACGGACTAGCGGATTACGATTGTGATAGAAATGGCTACCGAGTTTTATCCAGATAGATGTAAAATTGAACTACTCAAAATATTGATCCGTACTTTTACGTGAAAACGATAATGCGTGTTACCATCAACACAATACAAACATAAACAGATACTGGTTGGTAGTTGGTCATTCGTAGATTTTATAGTGACCATATCAATTTAAAAGTTTCAAAGAGGCTTCCTTTAAACAATTAACGCAGCGTTCATGTATTAGCGCGGCCATTTTAAGTTCTCCAAGAGCTGTGGGTTCGGAGCCCGCGTTTAAGTATCTAATTAACTGTAAATTACAACCGGAACGAGGCACTTGGCCTAAAATTAAGTTTAAATGTCGAATCCCCCTAAATATAGAAGAATTACTGGGAAATGAATTGGCCTGTTTCTTATTGTTCGACTGCTGTATTGTGAATGTACAAAAGATACCTATAATAAAATTTTCAGGGGAAAATAAGTTATTCAAAAGGTGCTTTCCCTTTGAATGAGATGGATGTTTCTTTTTAAGATTTTTTACCTCATGTATAGAAAGGGAATCTTTAAATTAAATGATCGCATTCACAGTGTAGGGCTTGGATGCAAAAATAAATTATTTATAGTGTTTATAGGTATTGCTAATGTCAATCATCACAATTTTGAAACTGGATGGGATTCGAACGGGAGAATTTTCCCCTAGATAGATAAAGCCTAGATTGATATACTGATAGTACAGTGGCGGGCGTTGGATACGCATGTCTGAGGTAAAAAAACACAGGTAGGAAATCTGCATGCTAACAATGGTCCGTAATGCCTAAACCATCGTCCATGTGTCTAAAACCATCGAAATACGCGGTTGGCTATGACCTTAACAGAAGTTATCTCATTCTCTTACTTAAGCAACCTATAGTCGTCCACTGCTGGACGGCATTTCCAATAGCGCACCACCACATAAGCTCCTCCGCCTTCCTCAATCCTCATCCTTCCACTACCAGCGACCTTTTTCAGGTCATTGATCCAGCGGGCAGAAGAACGTCTTACGCTGCGCTTACCGGTACGCGGTCTCCACTCCAGAGCACGTCTGCCCCAACGGCCGTCGGTTTTGTGACTGATACGGCCGGCCCACTGCCACTTCAGCTAATCCGTTGGGCTATGTCAGTTACCTTGGTTTTTCCACGGATGTCTTTTTTGCGGATCCTTCATAGAACTACCCAGCATAGCCCTCTCCATAGCACGCTGAGCACGTTTGAACTTGTGGACAAGGCCTACAGGGCATGTCCACGTTTCTGCTCCGTATGTCATGACCGGTAAGACGTGTATATCTCATTTCTAACCTTATTAGTATTGCTTCTTCCTGGGCCTTAAGCAGATGGTGGTGGCGACGATACTCATAAAGCTTTTAAGTTTTTCAATTCGGAGAAAGACTAGAATCCACACTATGTCTGCTAACTGAATCCCGGAGTAATGGGAAGCAATAAAATGTAAGACACGTGGAATAACGTCAGACGTGCGCACGTGACCTGTTAACCCGGGCTTATAGAAACTACCAGATTGCTCAACTAAATGATTTCTTATTTTGCTTATTTTGTTACCAGAACGCAAATAAAGGCCTATCAGAATTTTTGTCATGAGGTGCGTCGTGTTCCGCACTCCGGTGCGTTGCACGTAGAAGACATCTCATCTCAGAAATTGAGTGATATGAATCAAGAAATAAAATGTAAAAATGAATTTATTTCAACAAAAATGATTCAATTAAAAAAATATCTCGGAAAGTAAATTTAATTTCACGATTCTCGACCATGTTGCGTTTTGAACTGCATTAAATTTAACGCTCTATGATAATAGTTGTTAAATTAATTTCTCTGTGTTTGCAAAAAATGATTTGGTGTCAATATCGTCTGCTTATAAATACGTAGTTGCTATGATCTATATAGATATTTCACTTCACGAAATGTCGGCGCGTTACGCGAATCGCCTACCTGTTCGAATCATGTGAAAGCAAGTGTTAAGAACATCATTGTTTACGGAATGAAAACAAAGAAAATTAAAAGCCCAACAAAATCTCGTTATCTGCACATAAAAAAATCCTTTCCCCGAGCCACGGGAGAGGTTCAAATATTTATAAACGACCTGAGGTAGCCCGTCTAATGCGCTATTAGTCTGGAGGTGGGAATTAGCCACGGCTCTCGCCAAACCACAACCTTGTTTTAAAGCACTGTGAAGAACGGAACGTAATGTTGAACCGTACATTTACAAGTACCCTTAGTTGTAGCAACGAATATATAATATTACTAACGTAGTTGTAGGTGCCTGCGAGTACTTTAACTTGTAGTTTGGTTGGAATGCGAATATTAATTTTACTTTTTTTAAGGTTTTTTATTGAAATGTTACATTAAAACTTATCATTAGCTTATTTTAATTACAATACAAGTCTTGCCCACGTGGTGCCAAGAATACTGGCTGCATTTCCGCGTTGAAGAGCTAATTGTTTATTCGATTATTTATTTATTTAATGCTAATCTTGTTTAGTTAGAAGTTTTCTTTTTTTTATTATGTAGCTGACCCGGCAAAGGTTGTTTTGCCATTAGAGACAAAATATAGATAACAGCCTGCTCTCAGACCTAGTGATCATACACCGAAAATTTCATAACAATCGGTCGAGCCGTTTCGCAGGAGTTCGGTAACAAAGATTGGCACGAGAATTTTATATTTTGAAACTAGCTGACCCCACAAATGTTGATTTTGCCATTAGGGATATAAAAATAGATAACAAGCTGCTCTCAGACCCAGTGATCATATTATACTTAAAATTTCATATCAATCGGTCGAATTGTTTCGGAGGAGATCGGTAGCAAAGATTTGCGCGAGTATTTTATATTAGGTAGATTTATTGGTAAATAGGTTCTTCGGTAGGAATTAAGATGCTACTTCACGAGGCTTGCACATCAGACCTAAGATTAGGAATAATTCTAAATAATAATAAAAAAAAAATATTTTGACGCGGTTAAACTCATGAGCAACAGTCAGGACCTAGTAATATTTGAAATAGTTAAATAATTTTGGAAGAGGTGTATAGGTAACAATAAAACGAAAATTGACTTTAAATACAAAAAATGAAAAACATCATCCACAAAAATTATAATGTACCTATTTCATAGAAAGATAGGCAACAATAAAGCAATGTGGTATAATTTAAATAAATAATATGATCCCTCTACTACCTCTGGGGATAAGTTCATAACACACACTCCCTTTGAAAGTAATGGCTCATAAATAACAGGACGCTTTCCATTTCCGGTTCGCTACACTATTATTAGAAACTAAAATATCGCCCGATTTTAAGTGGTTTTGGCCATTTTGGAGGAAAGTTATTAGCTCATCAGTGATTTATGTCTAGTAGAATTGTGACCCACATTATATTTTGACAAACATACTGATTTTCGGCTTAGATAACTCGTATGGTAGAGCTGGTAATATTTTGATATTATCCGTAAATTCTGAAGCATAGATTACAATATTACTATTAGGTACACATTTCAGCTTTCAATATAAAAAAGGTTAGGAAGCAATTGTATATTAATTTTTGCCAATTTATACGAATATTCAGGCAGTGGTTGAGGCTAAGGTTCACGAAAAACGTCGTGAGGAAATCATGTTTAGGACACTTTATTTCTTTCGTGGAAAAGTGTTAAGACTATCGTCTAGTGACTTAGCGCGACGCGAATAGGTTTTTCAAAAATGTTATCTATGTCCTTATGAACAGAGTTGCAAGTCCAGAGCTAGGCTTAAATTTTATTCTTGAAAGGACAATGACCAAGACCATGGATGTATGGATTCCCGTATCAAGCTGAATCAAACCCAAACTTTATTTTTTGTGACTACGGTTACCACGTTAAATGCTACAATTATTACTTTTTTAATTAATATCCGGCAAACAAACAAGTTGTATCTACGAATCATCGTAGTAAATTGTAGGATGACTAAAGTTAAAGAAAGGTTGTGGTGACGCCCGCTTGGTATATTTATATATATAATATGTGCATATTCACATGCTGATATTATGAGTATAATATGATGATTGATTGTGTAAGAGCTCAAATGAATACTACCTAAACATAATACAATAGCAATGATATTGATAGAGATTTTATTACAAAGGGAATCAAGTATTCAGCCCGAAAATATTGCTCGATACAATGCGTTAACACAAAAAGCCATTTTTATGAATTTTTTAATACCCGCCCCATATATCGGAGGTTCTCATAAATCAGGGCGGTTCCGAGCGCTCTTTGAATTTCACGCCGGATGATGTACCGAGTTTGTGACAATGCCTGCCTTGGTGAATGACTATATTTTATGTTTCATTATAGAGTGCTTTAATAAAACTTCATGCACATAAAACGGGCACTGGACTTTTAAATTTTTCGACACACATTAAATTATTATTAAAAGTGTCTAACTGGTAATACGTAGTTCTTGCAGAGTACGTCCGGATAAGTGTCACCGCAGTGTCAGTTATTTGTATGAAGTGTGTTTTCACTGAAAGACACTTTAGTCGACGAGATTACTGGGAAAAAGAACTAATGTCTGAGGATGATGAACGCAGTGCGCATCAGATGAACATTTCGTAAAAAAGGTAACTTGAGAAACAAGTTATAAGAGAAATAAAAGTGACTAAATTAAAAACTTTAGTTACTCTTTTTAGTCAGGCAGAATACATTTCTGACCATCTAGAGTTGTCTCTAGGTGGTCTCTAGATGGGTGGATAGCCTCTCACGCAGATAATATCGTGGTCTACGTTTACTCAAACTTTATAACTTAACGGTAAAAGATTCGACAGATCTACCAAAAGTTGGTCTTTTGACGCCTTCATAACTCATTTATAGGAAAATAAGGGAAAGAAAGGGGTTAACATGGTTACTACTATTTAAAAGAAAAATGTCTTTCTATAAAAAGTTTAAATATAATAAAAAATACATAAATAATATTATATTTTTCAAAAACTTTCGTGTATAAAATATCATTTTTCACTCAAGAAAGCAGTATGAACTACAACTATTTGAGAGTTTTCCTGGCAGTCAAGAAACTGGTGATGATGGCCGTCACAGTGAAGCCCTGTGCAATGATTCGCATCTGCATCATTTGCTGGGACAGCCTGCTATGGCCACGACAAAAACTCCATAGACCCGTCCCCAGAGCTCCTATTGTAGCTAGACAACCTACAACAAAAGAAAATTAAATAAAACCACTGACTAGGCGTCTTCACTGGAGCAAAATAGCTGTTCCACCATGTTTTACGAATTGGTGCCCCTTCGCACACGGGTCGTAAGCGTAGTCGTTTTGTAAGCATATCATTACTCGTAATGTAACTTAAAATTACTTTCTACAATAATTAATTAAATAGTTAGCTTAAAATGGAGAGAGTATATGAAACAGGTTTGTAGAGTTTTTTTTTTGCGTACTGTATTGTCCTAGTTTTGCTAAGAGAAACTAAACCTAGTTTTGTACTTGGTTACTCACGTTGTTATCGCAATAACTCCAAACTACCCACTTTTTGTGTATGATCTGCGTGTGTATTGTGTTTGATCTGAAATATGTTATGTTTTATATATTAGTTTTAGATATTATCGAGTGGTACACGTGGAAGGCCAGTGTACGGATAAACCGTAAGGTTTTTGTGACACTGTGCGAAATTTGTAAAATTGTAATTGGTACATGTATAATTATTTTTGAATAGAAAAAAATAACTATGCTACGCGTACGAGACAATATTGCACAAACGAATTGTTGCGTAGACGTAGTAAGTAGTACTAGTATCTAACAGGTATACTTCAACCAGTTTGATGAATTAAATTATTTTTTCAGTGATACATAGTCATAAGGAATTGAAATTCAGCCGACTATCGTAGTGCCAATATGTTTATAACTCCTACGAATCGCTGCAGCAACGCTCCGTTTGCGTACTTCTTAGAACGTGTTCGTAGTCGTACTGCTCTCGTCGTACGCGCGGATTATACGCTACGACGCTGTGTGCGAAGGGGCTTAGTATTTTGTGTCTACAAGGCGCAAGCACTTATATGACCGTCGTAATTATCGATACTGAATCTGTTACAGTTACAAAAGTCAGGAGTCTTGTCGACATTCTTTCAGGAAGAATTTTTAGATAAACTACAAACGGAAATCAGAAAATTATTTTAAAGTAATCAAAACAATGAATGTGGTTAAATTTTTAAAAAGCCTATGAGACAACTTAAAAAGCAGAAAACTTACGAAATAAAACAACATTAGAAGTTATAACAACAACAGTAGGAGTCAGGAAGTAATTGCCCAGTAATGCCTACTACGTTTGTTAGGTTGGAACTTGTAAACTAATTATGTTTGGTGAAGTCCTGGTACATTACGCATTTAGAACTAAAAAGTACATTTGGAGGAAATAAATGAAGCAGTATACCTACCCATTGGCACCAACCAATTATTATTATCTTTTAGCTTTGGCTCAGGATCAACAAACGAGTTAATCATTTCCCTGCGCACTTTCGACCAGTCTTCATTTTCAGGTGGTTCAGTTCTTGACATGGTTATTGTAAAACACTTTAGCTGATTTTAGCAGATTGTAATGAGGATTGATTTTATGTTATCTTACGAGTATCATACTGACATTTATTTCATTCCATGTTTGTCAAATTTATGTGTTTTGTGTTTATTTTATTATTATTCATCCTACTTTCTAAGAGTGTATTATTTATACCCAAAAAGTTTCAAATACATTAAACGTTATTTAACCTCGATTTAACCACAGGTATGTAAAATATATATGTGTAAAATTGTATAGAATTGTTTATTAACTTCAGCCTCAAACGGTTGTACATTTTAATTGGCCCTTTGTTTCGATTACACTCATATTTTATTAAATAGGCGGTTAAAATTATGTGTGATACCTATCCAGATTGAATAGGTGACAGTGAACGAAAAACGCTATCGTTATCATAAAAATATCTTCCACTTCGGCTGGAAAAAATGTAAACAACAAATTCAATCAGCGGGTAGAATTTGTTTACAATTACTGCAATTTCCCTATTGATCTTAAACAGAATATGCTCAGGACTCTCCTCTATTCTACTCTCTCCACTTTATTGTTGGACTATAAACATTTTTAATTAAATAACAGCAATGTTATTAAGTACTTTATTGTGGTGGTGAATTAGGGTTGGAAACTATGTCAGTCTTGGATGAAACCTAATACAAAATGTTATTCAAAACGGTTCGAATATAAAAATATTGAAACATTGCTCAGACTGGAAATCAGAAGACTCCATTTAAATACTTGAATTCTGCAAACATGATACCTAGATACCGGATGCATTTTGCTCGAAGCGCATTCGTGACTGAGTGCCTTTTAAAAATATCATCTTTCTTGCTTATTCGCATAACTATCTTAAAAATTTTACAGAAGCAGAACTCAAGCAGAAGTTTTGCATGCGCAGAATCTGTGATATCTGAAACAGGTATTCGCTTAAGCGTATGCTGCCCAACGGGGCCAGTCAAATGGAAATCGGACGTATCGATATCTTTTGCATTTGAAATATCATGCTTAAAATGTAAATAAATTCATAAATATTATGGCATAACATTTTCTTGAACAAAACATTATTTTTAGATAATGTAAAACAAACCTTACAACGACTGTGTATTGCTAGACAAACTCAATCACACAAACACATCATCAAAATGCAGAGTTTCTTATCTATTCTTCATAATTTAGAGTTGACTTTTGTCTTTTTATATGCGTCGATAAGTAACTTAGTATAAGTGAAAATAACAACACTAATTTCCACTGGATTCAGAAAATATTTGGAGAAATATCTGCAGAAGCTTTAGAATTTGAGAAAGAAGACAAAAAATCAAGTAGTACCTATTTGATTTATACTCGCAAACTAAATCTTCACTAATTATAATATGTTGCCTATTAGGTACATAATTACTTTAGTTTAAATGAAAGCTATTTTTTGCCAGTCGATTAAAATAAATTCAATTTTAAATATTTGAAAAAAATAAATATACTTATATTTATATTCGTATTTGTTCAGTAAATCTTTTACAAGCTTCTTATAAAATGCCGATAGTTTAAGAGAAAAAATGAACTCGTATTTTTTCCTCCCTCTCACGTAAGCATTTGCTGTTATCGTTTTTAGATGAAGTTTTTAAAAGCTTCCGCAGGAGTACAGTATCAATTTTCGAGTAATATGGAAGCAAACAATGTATCTATTAATGGTGTTAAATTATAAGTTTAGCCGATTTAGCTGAATTTGCAGTGGAGATAAAATATGGGTTGGAATAGATACGGATAAATATAATTTCATTCCAGAAAAATAAAAAATAATAGTAATTATTCAGATTACGGGTATATACGGGTATGTAACATGAACAAAGGAAAGTTATAACTATCCCTTTTCTTAAGTGGAAGTCACGACTAGTTCTGCACGACCTGTGCAACTTCTATTGTCTTCTCTTTTTGTACTTGGAAGTTGGATTGCTTCAGAATGATCTACTAAAAAGCCTTGCGATGGCTGTCGCGCCTTATCGTGGCGACACGACAAAGTGCCCCAAAGTTATGTTGCCAAGCTCTCTATAAATAGCTTCATAACTAATCATGGAACTCAAGGCGACTAGTTTTCTAGAACATTCTCCAATATTTTCTATCAGCTAAAAGAAAGTCGCATTTTCAAACGATCGTGACTTTGCTGTCACTTAAAGATAACGCCATATTAAAAGTTGTCGTAAAGTTTGCGTGCTCAGCTTTATCTCCAAGTTGAGCGAACTTTCGAACTTTATACGGCAAAGTTGACGAAGAAAAGATACTTTTATAACAATTTTACTGACTTTAACCTCATTAGAATCTAACGTTAAGAAAGGAAAAATGACGGCCAAGTGCGAGTCAAACACGCGCATCAAGACGAGGGTTCCATACTACAAAAGATAAGATTCACTTTTAATATTTAAAATTTTTTGGGGGTTTAAGGTAGGGGTGTTGAAATTTCGATGCCCTGATTGTTGATAGCTTTTATAGTTAAGTACTGAAATAATCAAGTGTGACGGACGAAAGTCTCTCTATTACCCCCTTCGCACACGGCTCGTAAGCGTAAGCGTATCGTTATGACGCTACGCATGACAATATGACAATTACGCCTCCTACGATTCGCTACAACACCGCTTCATCTGCGGACATGTTTGAAAATGTTCGTACTCGTACTGGTCTTGTCGTACGCGAGGATTACGCTACGCTTACGCTTACGAGTCATGTGCAAAAGTTTTCTACATTCACATATACATCCACAAAAAGGGTTTTTCATTTTAGTATTGAAGCCTAAATATTTTTAGGCTTCAATACTAAAACTGGTGGAAACTGATAAAATTATCATCAGTTAATATTTAACCGCAACTGTTGCACGATTTACCTCTGTCGGGAACTTGTCGCGAGATCGCGAGATATGGTATAAAAGGGTCGGATTTATAGATTGTATACATTCTGAAATACTTTTGAACCTGTACAATACAAAAAAATACTCGTAAATACAGTACAAACGAAACAAAAGGTATTCTATCTGTAAAAGAAAGTTTCTTTTACCTGTACGCAGACAAAACGATATAAATTGAGCCAACGCCAGCGATCCATTTTCCCTTTTTTGTTATTTATACGAACAATTCACTCTTTACGCTTTGTTGGTTCTCCTGTTCTAACTCATTTATATTTCTACAAAACTGAATAACACGTCCATCATAGAATAACATGGATTGAAATCTCTTTTTTTAAATGTGTCCTTTTGTATTGTCCAATACTACTACACAAAAATGTGAATTGATTTTCCGAGCTTTAAGCTCGAATTTTGGTATTACTTAAACTTTCACTACAAATCCATTTATTTTTACGCATACCTACTCTTAAACTCTTAAAAATTACTTTTAAATCCGAATATTTATTTCAAAATGGTAGCTCTTCATCTTACCACTCTCACTAATTTCTGTTCTGCGTCATAGAATCAGTTCTCGATCTTCCTTTCCTTGTTGTCCCTCTATTTTTTTTTGTATATTGTAATTAAAGAAAAAAATTACAATTATTATAATACTAAGTTGTGCGTATATCTTTGACCGCGTGGATTTAGTGCTAAAACCCCGCGAGAAGAACGATAGGGTACTATACTTTTAATTACTTAATCATTTTACTAACGTTCTCATCCAAACATCCGGTCACACAAACTTTGCCTTTCATGATATGAATAGTTTTATTTAGTAAATGAACCCGCAAATAACAACTCATAAATAAAATTAACTACAAACAACGCGGAGTTCGGACACATCTAATAGTAGCAGAGTGGCGGTTTCTTGTTTTAAATTGCACTCATTACAGTGCAACTAATTGCGTCGGACGATGCGATGCAACGAAATTAATCGCCCCTCTCTGCGGCGCTGTAAAGTGTGACGCTGCACCGTAAATGAATGTGGGGCGGTTCACGCAAATTGTGCAAAAAGAGGCTACAGAGCCAAGGGAAAGTAGGTTCTCAGGTTGTTAAACGACTTCAAAAAGGGTGGTAATTCAAGTGATTCTTATACATTTGTATTCTGTAATACTGATGGAATTGTAGCAATATTTGTCCGAATATTTAGGTACACATTTACACATCGCAATCTAGCTCTAAAGTATAGCTTGTGTTATGGGTACAAGATGACGGATAAATTTACATAATATTTGATAATACATAAATGCAATATATTGAAAAACACCCGGACACTTGAAAATATTCATATTCATCACACAAACATTTTCCAGTAGTGGGAATCAAACCCACGACCTCCGACGCAGACGGCAGGGTCGCTACCGCTACGCCATTCGTTTTATGAAATATCAGAAACTAGCAGTACCCGCGGACTCCGTTCCGCGTTAGAAATATTTTGGTCCCGGTCCGTTTGTCCCGCGTAATACCCACACTCCACAGTCCCTTCCCCCACAGCACTGAACGCGACACAATCGGATAGATACTGCCTATAGATACCTATCGTCACGCAAAGGCCACGCCGGGACGGCGCGCAATCTTTTTATTTTGCTAATATCTTTGAAGATATTTGTTTAAACTGTATACAGTAAAGGGCAAAAATCTTCTACATTAAATTTCCATTCTAAAAAACGTATTGACGAAGATATAAATTAATACCATATGTGCTAAATGAGCTTCACAAAAATTACTTATTTTTTAACCCTAATTTTAACAGTAAAAGCAGTTATTGTGAGTTACCCGTAGGAGATAGGCATATGCTATCGCGGACTTTTTTATAGATTTTGATACGTTCTTTAATATTGTAGAACATTGTTTTGTTCTATCCTCAATAGTTTCCGCAGCGCACGCGAAAAAACATTTTTTTTTACGACTTGGGTTACATTATTCAAGTTTAAGAAAAGATGCGTAATTAATTTTGGAAATTATTATAGCCTATGACACTCCACGATAACGTAGCTTTCTATTGGTGAAAGAATTTTGAAAATCGGTTCAGTAGATCCAGAGATTACCCCTTACAACGTCACAAACTCACAAACATCGTTACGCTACCTCTTTATAATATTAGTATACAGATTCAATGACAAAAGCTGAAAGCAGTAACTATTTATATAATAGCACTGAAGAAATTCGTTACCAACTCGATATTATAAATGTGAAAGTTTATTAGTTTTTGTATAGGTCCCGTGGCTATAGTCAAAAATTATTTTGAGTTTGGCTGAGTTTTTTGCCCGTTCATCTCGGTGCAAAAAAGCTTTCCAAACGTCTTGGTAGAGTCACACATTTCATAGGCAAAACTTTTTACAAAGCTGCGTTGCTACTACAAAATTTTAAATTATTTCCGTAAACGGGAACAAGAAGAGGGATGAGAAATGGGAAATCTCTTATCACGCGAGATTTTTAAAAACCCTTAATCACACACATCGCAGCCTAATTATACGTAACTGTATAAGTTTTGAGAATAATACAATACCAAATTATGATAACTATATGACTGAGCAAACGTTGTTTTGCCATTTATAGTTTACGAACTTAGTATTCTTAGACCTTTAGAACGTACAACGCAGACAAAAAACATAAGAATCGATCGAGACGTTTTGGAGTTTGGTAACAAACACTGTAACAGGAGAATGTTATATAATATGAGAGATAACTGATTCGATAAACAAATAGAGGTCATCAACTCTTGGTCAAGGCTGCTTGATTAAAGTATTTTTATCTATACCTACACATTCTGTCTCTTATGGCAAAGCAGGATCGTCAGCGTTAAACGTAAGTATAATTGAGCAGGGCATCGATCTTTGATTAACCAAAAGGATAGACGAGACACTACACATCATTAATCATCCCATAATCATCATTGAATGATTGCCTCTTAGCAGTGTGTCTCGTGTATCAGCTCAGATGGACGTGTTAGGACATTGGAAGTACTTAATTATACTTGTTTTATTGGAGCAAGTATTTGTAAGTTTTTTTCTTAAATTATTATGTAAAATTTTATTTTTATTTTTTATTGATTAGATAATTGATATATGCATCTGGTCTTATAATAATATTTAATAGTTCGGAACGCATAGCTTTGTAAATGCTAAATACTTCTTGCTGGCGGCTTCGTTCTTAGTTTGAAAGTATCTAAGAGTACATCTTTCAGAAGTTACTCTCCTTGGTACCTACTTGTGTTTGTGAAGTTCCCTTTGAATTCAGTTCAGCCGTCCTAAATATTATTAGCGCCTTCATACAGTCAACCACCAAACAGATGGTCAAGTAGATTTATACTTACGCAAAAATTTTAAAACGTGTTTTTTAAATTTTATGAGTAGGTATGTATCATATATTATTGGGTCAATTTATTCACAAACATACTTTAATCTTATTTATTTGCACAAACCCTACTTATACCTATGAATTTATTCATTAGGTAATACATTATGTATTTATCAAGATTTGTGAAGTATTTTTATAGAACTCCTTGCGTTTGTAGTAGGTATATTTCCATGTTACTACCTTACTGTATGGTCTTTTATACTCGTAGGTGCGGATTAATGCTAGTAGTTTGACGTACACTCTGAATGATGGGAATGAGATACCAGCCATCGCTTTGGGGACTAGTTTGGGACATCACGCTGATGTAAGTTTATTTCCCTGTTTTGAACTATAACTGCGAATTTTCAGCAATCTTTCAACGCCATTTTGAAGGAGATTATTATCTTCAACCTGTCATATATCTCTCATGGGAAGATAGTGCAGTGGTTTTCCGTTCGTTTTCCGTCTTCTGCACCTGCAATTTTAAAGATGATTTCTTTCTCAGCTTGCAGTAACCAGGTACGAGTTATTAACTGCAGTCGTCAGCATTGTCGCTCGCTTAGCACCACCCAGGGGACATGTGTAGGGAGGGCCTTGAAAGGAGAAGGTGGTAAATCCTACGGACGCGAGCAAATTCGTCGCTAAAGCAGTAGTGGCACCCCATTGAACATCGTAACAAATATAACCACGACTACTCTGTCAAGAGTTAACGGCTAAAATAATTATTATCTTCAACCGATTGAAATTTAGTTTGGATGATTAACGATGGTCATTCTTTTAAACGCACTCCTACAATAAAGGTGTCAAAAAAAAGGGTTAAAGGAGAAAAAAACGGATAAATTGACTTATACTTATACAAGCTTATTTTACAAAAATATTAATTTAATACAGAAGTAAATAATAGCAGTCTCTCTGAACTCTCATGTGTGTCGCTTGAACTGTAGTGTTGTACTTGTACCTCATTGTGTAACGTTGTACCTAACTCGCAGGGTACACGCAAGTTGGCAGTGAACCACTCGGTAGCGCGGGCGGTACAATGGGCCCTAGAGGCCGGGTACAGGCATATAGACACTGCCACACTATACCGCATAGAGGACGAAGTGGGGCTCGGTGTTAGAAACTATCTGAGGGACAATAACGCTGACAGAAAGGACGTGTACATCACTACTAAGGTTTGTACTCGTACCTATATAAGTTTCTTTGGGACTGTGGAGTCACGGATGGTTGAAAACTTTATTGTAAAATTTATAACCAAGTCAGTTTGGTGATTAACCAGGTTAGACAAGCTTAATTTTGCTGATTACTGACATTCACCTTGCCTCAGAGTTCAAAATGTTTTAGCGCCAGTCATTTTTACGACTTATTAAAAATGTGCCTCTTTTTGTATAGAATCAGAGTAATGTTTCAGTTTTGTTTTGTCCACAGCTATGGAATGACGCCCATGAAAGGAATGAAGTGATTCCAGCACTCAGGAAATCATTGCAGGAGTTACAGATGGATTATGTGGACCTCTATCTGATGCATTATCCGATGGCGTATACGGTGAGAAATCCTCCAAAACTT
The DNA here is from genome assembly GCA_963855885.1 of Coenonympha glycerion. Lineage (NCBI taxonomy): Eukaryota > Metazoa > Arthropoda > Insecta > Lepidoptera > Nymphalidae > Coenonympha > Coenonympha glycerion. The sequence continues at coordinate 10,419,698 of OY979639.1, forward strand.
ATCATTATTTCAGTTTTATATTGAAAACACGTAGGTACAATATACGTCGGTGATTGAAAATACTATTTTTGGAATATCCAAGTGAGTACTTGACTGAAATATCAACTGTGTGTGTCGATGCAGCCGAAGACATTATAGTTGTAACTTAGTAACGGACTAAGGGTAAGTAGCCCCTAACGGTTGCGCTATACACGGCATCCTATCAGAATGTTTGGCGTTGTTTTTGTCGACAGGGTGATAGCCAGCCTCGGCAGAAGCCTCACATCAGACCAGACCATATCCATTGATATATGCTAAAAAGATATAACGAGAACGAAACTCAAAAATAGTACAAATGATTGCTAAAAATGATCGTTAAATTGGTATTGTTATACATTTTTTTGATTTTCAATAATAATAATGCCAAGATGCAATAGCAGTCTTAAAAAACGCATGGATATGTTTAGAGCTGTCGAGCAGTGATTATGAAATTTCGAAGTGGCCCGTACCGGGAACCAATCCCAAGGCCTCCTGAAATTCGAGCGAGCGCCAATTCCGCCAAGGTGATCGTCGAAATTTACGATTACTTCATTTCACAGTTTTTCACCCCATTGTAAACATATCCTCATTCAAAGATTTTGGTAAACAAGGAAGTAGGTACCTTCTCAAATTGTTTACGATGACTACGACTAAACAGAAAAGTTAATACAGAGTGTAACATCAAAGATAAAACAGCTGCAGACGGGGCGAATTAAACTTTGTCGTTGATAACAATAATTACTGTGTCGATCAAAGTGAGCTACTTGTTACTTGTTTCAAGGCGAACATGTTGCCAAGATTCCCGTATAATGTGTGTTTATTGTGTCTGCTACTTACCTATATTAATTTTAACTGCTTTTCTAAGGTGAAAAAAAACCGGCCAAATGCGAGTCGGACTCGCGCACCGAGGGTTCCATACCATAAAAGAAGTAAAACATTGACAGAATCACTTTTGTTCATGAATTTACGAGTATAATTTACATGTAGGTACTTTTGTTGGCAAACCGCAAACGTAACTTTGTTTTTGTCGGATTATTGTTATTATCAAAAAAAGTATATTAGTCAGCGAGTTGATTTTATTTTTCCTGTAAAATATACGTTAACTACTATTGATCATAATTATTTCAGATTTTTCGATTGGTAAACTTCGGAGATAAGGGGGGGAACGGTATTTTTTTCGACAGTTTGCCCAATAAATCAAAAACTATCAGGCATAAAAATAAATAAAAATAAGTTTTAGAATACACAAGTAACGCCCTTTCATATAATACCCCACTCATTAGCATCTATTTATTCCGAGAACTTATTCCGTTCTGGTTATTTTTACACGACTGCCAAAAAAAGAAGTGTTAAGTTTTTAGGGTTCCTGTATGTATGGATGTACCTATGTGAGTTTCTTTATTCCACCATAAAATCTGAAGGGCTGAATAGATTTGGACATATGGGGTATCATTAAAATCGTTACGTCATTCCGAGTAACATGGCTATATTTTTTTTGGAAAAAGTCGTTTTACCACAGGGCATTTTTTATTTTTTTAATAATTTACTTGTTAACAATTTACAGTTTCAAGAGATGTGAAGTCATTGTATCTAACTCTATGTATCTCTATGTAATGCTAATATCACAAGAATATGAAATTAGGAGCAGCAAAAAGGGAAAAATGCTGCTAAGACGTGGTTTTATGGAGGGGAAGTATAAGCAGACTTACGCCAATATGTGTTTTACTCTTAATTTCAGAAAGATGGCCAAATAAGCAACACGGATTACTTGGAAACTTGGAAAGGCTTGGAAGATGCTAAAGAACAGAACTTAACGAGATCAATAGGGGTGTCTAATTTCAATATCACACAAATGCAGAGGCTGTGGGACAACTGCAAGATTAAGCCAGCTGTTAATCAAATAGAGGTTAGCGAGGAAATATCATAATGATTAGCAGTAATTGATAATAACAGTAGGATTAAACTGGCTAAGTGTTTGTCCACTGATGCCCGTCACATCAATGGATAATATGCATTACAAGTTATAATGCATCTATTTAATAAACATTTTCTATTGAATTATTACTTTTCCAAGTATATTTTAAAAACTCCATCCAGTTTACTTAGCTGGATGGAGCTGCGGGCAAAAGCTAGAGTAATTCAAGAAAAATGCTGAATATTCTATTTAATGACTAGCTGATCCTACAAACTTTATTTTTGCAATAATATATATAAATTATTTCTTATTAAGAGGTATGTACCTAAATTAGTTTAGATACGTTCTTTTCTCAGACTGAATTTCTTGAAAATCGGTCAAGCTGTTGCGGATTAATTTTGTTACAAAGATTTTGACACCAGAATTTCACACATTGGCGGTGTTGAAGGCAATAGGGAAATTTCCCTTCAGGCAGGTGTTATGCCTGGGGACCGCTTGTGATTCGAGCGTATGACGCCAAACTTTATTTATAGAACGCTCGTCGAAAGCTCCGTCAGCGTGTGGTATTGTGCTGATTACGCCATCTATCGTCAGCTATAGAAGACCGCTACAAATTGCTTTTTTTTTCCAAGGTGAATCCCACAATAACTCAAGATGAACTGGTGAACTGGAGTAAAGAACACGGGGTAGTTGTGATGGCGTACAGTCCGTTTGGAGGTATACTGGGTCGAACAGTCCCCGGCAAGAACGACGTCCCCCCTCTACGGGCGGACAACCCTTACCTGGTGTCGTTGGCTAGCAAATACAACAAAACTGTGCCTCAAATACTGCTGAGATATTTGGTGAGTTTACTTCATAATATTATTTTTTATCGCAATGTTAGCTTATGTCTTGCTTAACTTGTTTTTGTGGTAACAATTACACTTTATAAAGTCAACATCTGGGGATATGCTGGTGTTAAAAGAAAGTTGTAAAAAGACGTATAAGACGTAGACTACGTATGTACTCTTATATAATATGTAGGTTTAAGAAATATAGTAACGTCCTTTTGCTCCTAGTATTCTATGTTCTCCCAATATGTTAATTCTAATGAATATTACTCACAAAAAGAGGAATTTTGTGAAAACTTAGCAGCGGCGTGAATCGAACCCGCTACCTCCAATTCTAGTCCTAATTACACACTTTAATTTATTTAACTTGTATACTTAATGTTACCTAATGAATGCACAGTACACGACTTCTAAGAACCGCACTGCTGAAATTTAAAACATGAGAAAAGTAACTTAGCCGAGGTCGAGGCTCAATGCCAAGACCTTCTTTGACCTTTAGACCGCAAGAACCCTCGTTGACCTCTTACCGTTCACAAAGCCTTCTCGTATTCTTTAAACACCGCAAGCGTCTCGCCAATAATTCAATATTGAGTAAACACAATCAATTTGTCAGCCTTCAAAGGAATGTTACTCAATTAAATATCTTTGTTGTGTCTTATTAATGAAAACCAGTGTTCTATTGGTTTGGTTCTATGTAATTCTATGTACTTGACAAGTTGAATAAGTAATAACATATTTCTTAAGATATAATTCTCTATACAGTTTTCTACAATATCTTTCACTGTCGAAGCACTTAGAAAGTTAACTTGCTTTTTAACATTGACTATGTACTCTTTTTCATTACATTTTGCCTCACCAGACAATCATCAGGTTCTATTGACTTGACAAAGTGTATTTGTAAAGTCTTAATCTACCTCCATGGTGCTAGCAAGCAAGGCTCACTCGTCCTTCATAAAGGAGCAGCGCTAAAATGGCGCTAAAAGACGAATTTTTGGTGCTTACTGCTTAGATTACGTATCTTGAGATATCAAACCCTTAGGAGTGACAGCAAATTGCTGTGATTTTACTAGCCTGTTATAGGTGATGGCCACATACGTTCACCAAATTCAATTTCAATTAACATTTCACTAAATTATCATAAATGCCTGTGAATTAGGATGTTGTGGAATAAAGAATGTTGTGTAAACTCTGAGCAACTGAGGCTATGTAGTATGTATGTATATAACCAATTTATATTATTCACAGTTGGATCGCCATCTCGTCGCAATCCCGAAGTCAACGAACAAGGATAGGATCAGACAGAACATCGATATTACAGACTTTTCCCTGACATCTGCCGAAGTCGACGAGCTATCGAAATTTAATAGTAATTATCGACTCCGGACACCCGTCAAGTGGTACCCCCATCCTCACTATCCGTTTGAGAAAAAGAACCTTACCGATGCTGAAATAGATCACATTATCGCTTGCAGCAGAGAGGATTAAAGATGCAAGAAGTAATATTGGAGGCAGATTTTCATATTAAAAGAGTACCTACGCGAGCTTTAGGATTCCTTCGCCTCATGGATTAACTGTGAATATCGCTTATTGTTAGAAGATTGGTTTCTCGAATATGTCGAATATACTTCTGTACGCGTGCGTGTAACCATGCCTACATGATTAGCTATTGTGAATAATGTTGGTATTTTTGTTAATAAATATTAAATTCAAAGTTTACCTGCACTTTTTAATCAACTTCTCCAGGCCGTTATTATTTAACTACATTATCAAATGTCAGTGATATTTACGGAATAATTACTTTGACTCACGGCTCAGCATACTATGTGAAGGTAAGGAAGTAAAGACCCATTTTGTAACTCCTACTTTTTTATTGCCTACTGCGATTTTAAGAACAAAACTTACTGAGGCCACATCTTCAATGAAGTCAATCTTCATGATAGTTAGGAAATATATCTTTCAAATTGAAATGTCTGAGCTACACGTACAAATGATGCTTAGGAGAATGCAACCGACTAACTAGAGGTTACTAAAACGCACCACGAACCTCCCATATGTCTTTCACGACAGGTCCTCTGTCTAAGTTCAGCGGTTTAGAGCTCTGGCGTTGATAAATTTGTCTGGTTGCTTGTGACAGAGTATTAAAATGAGTCGATCATTTAATGGGTGTTATTAGAGCCATCAACGCAGTTCTAAATCTCAAGTTTAAGGTAGTATTTATTAAGTTTTGTGATTGTGTAGCTTGTTGTTGTTTTGAGAAGTCGAGGTGATACTCGTTAATAAAATTGTACATGGACCAACATCACGTGTAACTTAGAAATGTAACCATTAATAGCCAATCGGTGTCTTAACTGCACAAGCGATACAAGCATTTGCTGATGCGCTTCGACTTATGCAAGCATTTACCATTAAGTGCCAAGACATAACTGCGTCAATGTTATACCTAAGTCTTTTTGCTGAATAGCTTTTTATAAAAGCTTAAAAGCGTTTATCGAATTCAGAAGGTAAGTAGTTTCTTCTCAACCACTAATAAGGCACCGAATACTAAATTATTTAAGTCAAGCGACTGCGTGGGCCTACCAACAATTTTGTAGAAAGCTATAAGTACTTCAAAACTAAGGAACAGTTTTAAACTATTACTAACGTAATTATGTCCTCTAATTAATCAATCAATACCACTTGTTTAGGAACTTCTCTAAAGTTATTAGGATTAATTAAACGGTTAGTTAGTAATTTATTATTTATTAAAGTTGTTAGGATGGATTAATTGGAAGGTTACTGCCAAATGATTTCACTTGGCAATAAGTCAAAACAAGGGACGAATTTTTTATACATCTACTAGCTGACCTGGCAAACGTTGTTTTGCCCTTAGGGGTAATAAAAAATAGATAAATTGAGATTTAAACTATCCTATCTCTCAAGTTGGATCGAACTGCACTTGGTGTGCGAATTTTATTATAATCGGTTAAGTGGTTTAGGAGTCCATTGAGGACAAACATTGTGACACGAGATTTATATATATTAGAATGGACACTTCCATTCAGAATTGGAATGTATGGAAGTGTTTATTTTCATTATCATTTCGTCTAAGATAGTGAAAATGATTAAAACCTTTAAAATACGTCCTCATTACCTTCATTCATTCATTAAAATTTTGCATTCTATGGCAAAATTGTATATTACGAGACGTAAACCGTTCTCAATCGTGAACGAAACATAGATATAAATGTAATTCCTCCTCCCTCCGAATACGTATTGGATACAATTAAGTTTCCAGGTCGCCTTTCCTTACCCTCTAAGGAGCTTTGGAGTCGTGTTGCCTTTTTAATCCCCTTAGCATTATGTAATTGAATTCTTCCTATCACGAGTATAAAGGAAATGCCGCTTTTATCTCAGCTTTAAGGCTTTGGATGATCTAATTAGTTCCAACAAGCTTTGTATTTATTTTCTTCGCAGCAGCTCGTGGCAGCTTTAGCTTGAGGCTACTGTATCCAGTTTCTAGCTTTATGTCTTCGTGGTGACGTTTTTGCGACGCTTAATAAGGCGCTTATAGCTCATTATAACAAGCCATAAATTGTTATTCGCCAGTTAACTTCACACTGTTTACTAGTATTTGAAGTGGAGAGTGAGGTAACGGGTCATTATGAATGACGTGTAGAAATTCGTGGGATAGTAGAGAGTAGCCCTGTCCAAGATGAATCTCAATCCAAGTATCGAAATGAACTTCAAATCAAGATGCATATTATTATTATTATTGTACAATGTACATTATACATTGCCAAATGTATCAATTTTTATGTTGTCTTACGTTTAATTTTGATGTAAAATAATTCATATGTTTGAACCAATTGAACTATACAATATTTAATCTACATTTATAGACATTGTTTACTGCATTTGCCTATTATGTACAATCACTTTTGCTAAAGGAGCAAATGGTTTTACTCTTGGATTTTAAATTATAATATTGTTCAATAAGTTTTTGAAGTCAGATACTAAAGTAATAACCTATAGACAATCGTATGTTTGTTACTAGAACTTATTGATTTTTGTCTCTTATTGTTGGTGATAAGAATTCCATTATTAAACCAAAATAATATAATGAAATGCACTGGGTTGTATAAATCCACATGAATGAACGTGCCGTTTTTATATTTAATCCCGCTACAAACAGAATCTTTAATTTTCTCTGTAGGAATACAAATATTTTAATAGTACATATATTTTAGTGTAAGTAAGTAATGACAAATTAAAATGATGTTTTTGAAATAAATTTCAAAAAAGGATTATTATAGCTTTTTCCTGTAGGTTATATCAAACTTCCGAAATAAATTGCAATACAACCAAATCTCATTAATCTTTCTAACCTTCAGAAGTTTTTATTCGTTACAAAAGAAATGGTTTGAAGGATTTATTCTTCAAATCTTTTAGTGCGAAAGAAATTCTTATGCCATAATCAAATCCTATATTGGAAATACATTATAATTTTCGTCCAATGATTTCGATTATTTTCAATTTACAAAGTAATTGAGTTAGACTAACTATAGAACAATCTGTGGGTTGCTTTAACAAGCTATAAATAATAATTTTTTCAAGTTCTGACTTTGCAGCTGATAGACTCCTCAAATTATTGGATTGCTTTAGTTATTTAAAGACGTAATTATTCCTATATGGATCTTTAACAGGCACGGTTATAAGCTGTTTGAAAGAGCGCCTTCTCGCAACTCTCTTAATGTCATCTGTCCACCAGTTGAGGGTCTGCCAACCCCGCGTTTCCGGGTGTAGGGTCATTGTATCCAGGGTTTAATAACGCGGAACAAGTGACTGTTGTAAAATAAAAACCGGGTCAAAAGGTTCGCGCGGAGCGGGCGCGGTTTTCAATATTTTACAATGGACACCGGACGGGCGGGTGCCCGGCGTCCGTCGAATACATTCAGAATTTAGTTGATGCGAAATGTTTGGAGCGGGGTTTTACCAGTTTTATTGTAGTTTATGCATTTAATAATGGTTGGATTGCCAGCGACAGCCCAGTGGCTCTGCCTCTCAGCCGGAGACTACGCGGCTTTGCTCCACCGTAAATGCATTTCCCCGCAACGAAAATGCACCTCAAATCTTAGGCATCTCTAAACCCAAGTTTTTTTTAAACATTTCTTTAATAAAACGTAAAAGAGAACAACACGAGAAAGACTGCATTCCTAAGAGTTTTCCGTAGATATTGTTTCTCTGTAAACATGTTTGTCGTTTGTGAAGCTTGCCCCCATACAAAAGGGGTAAAACTGTATGCCTAAGAGTTGTCTATAATTTTTTCCGCGGGATGCCGTATGACAAACTTACCAACACTCATAAAAATAGCTTCACTCTATAGGCTCCGTATAGTAAGGGCCTAATATGCTCTCATTCTGGGGAGTTACCCAGAGTCAATAGAAAAAACTATATTTTGAAAGTAATCACAGCACGTTCTTGAAAAGAGCAACCATGTATAAAGTACAAGTCGCGCCGGAGAGAAAGCTTTGGTATTTGTAAAATCTGAGACAGGTATTAACCAGCGCGCCTCGCCCAGCGGCGATGCATTTGAAAACCAGTCGGACGGAAATTCACTGCAGCTCTATTGATATTGCGCATCTCAAGCTTTTAGAATATTTCCTGCATGCAATTTTAAATGGCAGTTCGGATTGAACTTGGCCTATTTTACCTAGCAGCTTGGGATACATTACATCTGCCACCTCTCTTATTTTTATTTGAGTAAAATCTCCTTTCGACGGTTGGCAATCAGCGATTTGTAACTTGGACACCGCCGCTCTGCAATCTACGGGTGCTTATCCTAAAACATTGGCGTAAGTTTCTAAGCCAGGATGTCCTTCTGAGGCCAGGCCTTCTCCTACACATATCATATTTCCGAAATACTCCAATTTCCTCTTCTTTAGACATCAAGCACTTCACGACTTTTCCCCATTCTCTGAAAAGTGGTGCTTTCCAAATGCGGTCTGTCAACTTTCCACATACGGCGGTCCACCCACATCTACCTTAGTATCTTAGTAACTGGTTGGATGATGTTATCCTCATCATGTCATCCTGCTGTCGACCCTAGAGCCAAAAACTAATCATACATCATCTCTCACAATAAGAAGGGTTAGGCCTAGATCGAGGACTTTGGGGTCTTATATACTTTTGAATATGGAAAAGTTTTAGGCACATTGCAAACGCGGAAAATAATTGATGTAATTCTATGAGACCTAAATGATCTATTAGCTCATAGGTGAATTTAATGAATATATCTTGAAAGTTGAAGATTTAAATATAATACGACAAAAACAAAATTTAAATTCCTTATTTAAACCTGTTAGGGGAATTATAAAAAAAAATTATAGTATATTACATATTGTCGTGTACCTACGTGTTTATACGTTCAGCCGTTTCGGCTGTAGCTTGTTCATAAGTCAGCCACTCGGGATCAAGAGAGTGTCAACCCCCTATTTAGAGAATTCTATAGGTTATTTCTATCTGGAAGTCTATATACAAGTACCAATTTTCATGGCTTTTACTTGAAGAAAGATGGTTTATAAAGAATCTTCCCTGATATCTTCCTAAATGCAGCCGTTTGGGCTGTAGCTTGTCTGTATGTCAGACACTCAGAACAAAGCTTTTTATAGTTATTAATTGTTTGATGATTGATAAGTATTAAATAATATTAACAAAATATTATTATTAAAAAAAAGAAAAATTCTGAAACATAATAATATTATTATTTTCAATAGTCAAACCCCGTTTCGATTACATCACTTTGTTTTGATATCAAGTTCAAAGGATTCTTTGAACTTTCCTACTTCAAAGACTTTGCTTTTAATATCGTAAGAAAATAAGTTAATAAAGTTACTAAAGTTGTATAAAATAATCTAATAAAATATACACTATATTTTATTAGATACAGAAATTTTAGACAACGTAATTTAACGTAATAAAACTAACGAAAACAGATTAGATTCAAATGTAATCTAAAAGTAATTAATCTAAGGTATAGATTAAGTTTAGAATTCCATTCTTACTTACTATGGCACTATATCTTCATAAATAACTGAAAATCTACTTGTAAATGTACTTAGTTCTGAAAATATATATTAACTAGTTTACGACGCACGTGTAAATAATTGATTTTTTCATGAATAGAAAATATTAACCTACGTGCCTACACTACACACGTTATTCACGCGTGTATTATTTTAGCTTAGTATAGGGTTCATTGAGATACAAAATACACGAATACATTTATACGGCTTTACTCGTTACGGCTGTGTTTTAATTGGTCGTGGCGGCGCCGCGTGAAACTTCGCCTACATTTCTTTATGTATAATTGAGGCGGTATCTCTCCGCGCAGTGATGGAGTGGCCTTGGTGGAATAATGCAAGCTCTCCGACTCTCTGAAACAACAAGATATGAAGGCTTTGAGTTTTAAAAACATTTTTTCGCGACTACGCCTTCATACTCGTATTTCATGGGTGCTTGGATTGTGTGAATCATTGTTGGAGATAAAATAAAAAAATATATGTAAATTGTTTTGAGTAATTTTGTACATTCCCTTTTAAGCGGATGACAAAGTGAATTTATATTTCAACATGGATATACTTTGACGTTCATTTGTATTGTTTATGAATATTTATTTGTTCTTCATTTGAATTTTAGAACAGGACGCGTTGTTACCATTTTTCTTAAGAACCATCTTTTTCTTACTTAATACTATATTCAAATGTTTTTGATTAAAATTGTACCTAAGTACTTCTGATCTCTATCTCTGGATTAATCATTCCATACATCTGACAGTTCCTTTTTTGTGCCGATTTGAAGCGCCACCCACGAACGTCCATGGTACTAAATTGACATTTGTTGGTAGTGGACCGTGGGCCGTCATTTTGAATGTCATATTATTTAAATTCCATTCCATAGACGCTAACGCTAGGTGCTAGGTTACGCAACAATCAGCGCCAAAATGGCGAAAATCAAGTGTCTTCATTTTTACGTTGACAGTCATGAGTCAGCAATCCAGAGATCAGTGCTAAGTACCCTTTAAAAACTTATTTTATAATTAATCAAGTACGGACTGTGAAGTCATTACTTACTCATTAGTAAGTATGTTGGCATCGCCTTTTACGAGAATTTAATTCCTTATTTCGCTCGACTCGTTTGAAAGTCTACCTGAAAATTTCTTGCTACGTAAAACTACATAATTACGTTCTTGATTAGAGAGTAGAGTTTGAGCACCAAATGACGTTTAAATTAGTAGCCTGCGTAGTTTAAGGAGCCGAGCGAGTCACGACGTATTTAACTATTCGAAAACACGGTGTATTATTGTTTCCGTGTCGACCATTGCCACCCATGGTGTTAAAGGTTTGACGCATTACCATAAAACATGAAAGGAAATAATTAAAAATATGTATACCGGCATACATATTATAAAGAATTTACCTGCATTTAAGGAGTTATTTTTTTTACTGTAAAGTAAAGCTGTTTAAAATATTTCAAACATTTTGCTCATGAGAGCTGTTTTGTCGTACTAATACTACTGTTAAAACACTTGAATTTGTTAAACAATCTCCACCCTACTTACTATATAGGTATTATACTTCTTGTATCTTTAAATTGATAACCATTTTATTCGTAGAATGCATTTTTAAACAATGTATATAAATAAGTAGGTATATACCAGACTTGAAAATGCGTAAAATGATGCCAAAACTGGCTGCATTCCTACCTAAAACAGACAGACCGATTCATATCTGTGGACCGATCCGATTTGTAGCTCAGAAATGAGCCATCACATTTTATTCAAATTAATTAATTATTATTTGTACATTATGAGGTTTTTATAAGAGCTAATGAAATTAAATCCGTATGATAAAATAGATACTAGCAGTTACACTAATTGTTCGTGATAAATTCGTGTTTATATGGCTCTACATTCTACAAGTATACCTAGTAGATATAATGTTCATGATTATACGGCCGCCTGATTCCTCAGCCCTTTAGGGAAAGCTGGGTAAACGTAATAACTGTTATTGTACAAAATCCACTCAGTAATTGCTAAGCCGCAAGACTTGAATAGGTGATTTCGGACAATGGCTCTCAAATTGTATGCAAATGTCTAAAGTGTTGCTCGATGTTACGGATTAAGTGTTACAAGTACTTAGTATTTACTACACAAGTAACAAGTATTAAGTGAAGTTATGTATCTACTTACGCGTAGAAATTACGCCTGTTTTATTCACTTAGATTAACCCTTAATTAGGCGCATTAAGAAAATCACACAACTAGTCGCATCTGACCCCAAAGTTATGCTTAAAAATGGAGGGGAAGGAACTATTAGAATAAAATACTTTATATCAAAAACAGTTAAGTGGTTTATTAAAATCATAATAAAAATGTAGGCATATCACTTTCACTTAAAATTATTGGAAATACAAAACAATTTCTTATACCTCTTAACATTACTATTTTTTGACATAATCAAGATAAAAACAAGAAATAACAGTTAACTTGATTCATCAGCCAAATTATCTTTCGCATCCAATACATAGTAAAACCCTGAAGTGTTGTTAGCAAGCAAATTTACCACAATTGAATTTAGAAGATACTTTCTTATCCTCTTTTAGTTTCTTTAGCTACCCCCCGATGTTCTTGGAACATTTTTGCCGTCATCGGCCTCTTTGATTTCATTTTCCCACTCGTGGGCACTGTGTACAGGAATATCATCTGCAATTTCATCTTCCGAGGCAGGGCCCGCGACATCTTGCTCATCATTCGACAACTCTTCCAGCCGTTGCTGCAACGGTCTATGATCATTCATAATGAACACAAAAAGAAAAAGAAAGAAAATACAGACAAAAATACATAAATTGTATTATGTAAAGCAATAATACACTATGATTTGTAAAAATAAATGAATATATATGCGTAAAAACACATAAATAGAAACTTACCTTAAGCCAAAAAAGTTACGTAATTGGTCGCATGGGGTCAGCACGCAAGAGAGCAGCGGGGCATACGAAGGTATTGGTGGTCTGTTCCATACTGATTTGCATACCTCGTGGGGAGATAGGAAGCTAGAAAGAGAGCTGTCGCGTTATAAACACTCTATCATTATTTTTTTTCATTTCGAAATTGCCGTGACCCCATGCGCCTAATTAAGGGTTTAATTAAGGGTACCTTTGTTATTCCTTTGTTGTTCCTAAGAAACAGTTGTACACCTATAACTAAACACTCATCAGCAATCTTTTATAAATATGTATATTGAGTCGCTACAGTATTATGACCCACACATAAACAATTCAACAAAACATTATTTTACGAGAGAAAATAGTCCTAGAGACTTTCGATCTTAATCTCTTTCAAACCTAATGAATTTCAGAGATGAATAATAAAATTGATCGCTATTACCAAAAGGTACTTATCTTTTCAATTAAGTATGTCTTGGAAGGTGTTAGAAAAATCCAAAAATACAAACTTTCACAGTAAGCTCTTACTCTTACTTTAATATGGTTCATGAACTTTGACTAATTAAACAAGCCCAAAGTCAAAAACATAATATACTCAAAATACTGTGCCGGACACTGTTCGACGTGAAATTGTACTCCACTACCCAAATCACACACAGCAACTAGACACATGTGTCCCTATTTATTTATAGGATACCTAATTTCTCTGTCTAAAACTTACAAAGGGTGCAAACACTAGTATCTAGTTGCCTATTAGGAAAACTCTGGAATGTTCTAACATGTTACTAAGTAAAAATCAAAGCAACGCATTTGCATTTGTAATCCAAAACCGTAGTTAGATGGTGGGTACCAACTACCTACAATGTTAATTAGAACAGTACCTAGTTTGATGCAGCAGACACTTTGCGAATCTGCAAATCAAAGAGCTGGCAAACTTGTTTAACCGTGTTGAGTTAGTCCGCCTTAAACATGGATTCTCTTTGCATAAATATAATCCTTTAAGATAATATTGTAAAGTAGCATCTTTAGTGTAAATTAATATTAAGTAATCATAATGTTTTCTGTTCTCTGTGATCAGGTATCACTGAATATAAATTGCTCTGACCTGCATGCTTAGTACAAGAAAAAGTAATGCTAAGAGTTCAAAATCGGTAACTCCTGATAGATTGTACGGTGAAACCGAATCGATATTCAAATCGTATTAGTCAACTTGTACTAACCCCCCTAGACTGTTCAAATTACAACAAAAAATAGGAGAGTGAAGTTACAATAATTCGCACCTAGCTAAAAATTAATAGGATTGAAACGTGGTGTGAAATCTAAAAGATATCTAAGAAACGATGGCTCGAAAAAATATTTCGACATTTATTACAGATCATTATTTGGTATAAAATTTTTGTCTTACCCTTTTACTGAAAATTGGGAAAACCCCGTTTTTGTGACCCGTTATTCGATCCGTTAAATGTTCCTATTGGTCTAAGATCCCGCCATACAACGACCTTCACCGAGTTGCTTATTGGATGAAAACTATTTTATATCCAATTAAATATGTCAATAAATATATCGCAAGTGGGTTGCCTAAAAAATTTCAGTCCGGGGTATGATTAATTAAGAATTAAAAAAAAAACCATTCTAACATGGACTTCTATTTGTTACAGTTTAGTTGACATCGTAGTTCAAATTAGATTGGATGTTATAAATAGTGCTTTTTGCCAGAAATAATTTCCTGGCTGAGGAAAGTATTTCTGCTCTATATTTTTTGGCAAAAGAAAGTTAACGGATAATAAAATCGTAGGTTTTATGCACAATTATGCACAATTGCAATTTGCGACCTGAATCGCTCATTCAATCTAATTTGAACTAAGATGTCAACGGAACTCTAACAAAGCGGAGTTCATGTTACGATGGATTTTTTTAAATTCTTAATTAATCATACCCAGGACTGAAATTTTTTAGGCAACCCACTTGCGATATATTTATTGACATATTTAATTGCATATAAAATAGTTTTCATCCAATAAGCAGCTCGGTGAAGGTCGACCTTACTTGGGATCCCCTACTATATATTTTTTGTGACTTTCAAGTAGCAATCAGAGCGATGAGGAATTTTTGGATTTCAAGTGTTTTGAGCAATTATTCTACCGATTTTCAACTGTGTGCGAATTATTGTAACCTCGGATCTCTAAATTGATTTAGCTAGCCTGGATCGGAGCTGTTCTTGCCAGGCACATAGTATTAATTAAGGATTGATATAATAAATTGAAATAATAAATGGCACGTCACAATGAAGGAAATGGTATAATAATAAAGTTATGCGGAGTTTATGTCCAATTACGCGACAAATAGAATATTTCCTTGTATACATAATAAAATATTGTGATGAATGCTAAAAAGATGTTATTTTTTACAAGAAAATTTCGTTTTTGAATAACAATTTTCCGCTCAGTTTCTCTTCAATCAGCGCTGCCGTATGTGATGTTCTTCCATATTTCCCGGCTTAGTTACCCGTAAAATATTCTTTGTGTTAGTATGTTTGTTGTTTTAGGTCGGTCGAAAGCAGACGGTCGCTTATTTGTAGTGCTCAGGTTAGACTTACAATCTAATTCAATTTTCAATCAAGTCAATATTTTTGGTTCTAAACATGGCTTTAATCTGGCAGTTATCCGTGTGCTTACTTGTCATTTTTATAGTTTCGTACGAAAAGGGTGCCATCAGGATATTTTTTTACTCTCGTTTAAAGCTAGCTCCATTCAAAATATGGGCCTTAGAAATTGGATTGAAATCGTAGTTTCCTAATAGAGGACTCCGCAAACTGCCTATGACAGAAAACAATGTGTATTGAAATTATCATGTCAGCGGTAGTTGCTCCCTTAACTCAATTGGCAGAGCACCCAACCGCGATAGCTGGGACATACGAGTTAAAGTCCCGTTGGCAGCGATAATTTGACAACTTTAAGTCTATTTATGTACGCAAAACGTTGTTGAACCGATTTAATATGGCAGTTTTATCGGTCGTCTGTTTCGGCCGCACTTTCTGCACAAAGCAGAAAATTGAGCACCGACCGAGGGTGTTGTTTTTATGCAATCTCGCTGCGTATGTGAGTGAGCACTTCCTGTGCACCTTCTTTGTAAGAGGTGTGCAGTTGTTCACGTGGAAACTTTCCACTGAATAGAATGTTAACAAGCGCAGCGTATGTTCACAATTGAATTTGATATAGAATTTCGGGTTGAATTTTTGAGACATTTAGATAATAATATATACAAACCGCCTAAATGTTAAATAGTTAGGTATACTCTGCTTTATCCTTCTCTGTCATCAATTATCTGATATTAGAAGGAAAAAGACTAAACAGAATATATCTATTCCACCTCTATTTCACGTTTATTTAATAAGGAAAGTGTTAAGTTGAGTGTGAACACAAAAAGGGGAGGACAAATTTGTTCTGCTATAATCTGCTACTTGAAAAATTCTATATGGTACAATATGCTAGAACTCCACCCACTTCAAACACCACACACAATTCATCCAACACTTACTTCGACGCACGTTTCGTCCCGACACCGGGAAATCCTCAGAAGATGTTGACTTCACAATGCGGAATCGTAGAGTACCTGCTCTACGAAGAGTCAAAGGATTGTGATTTGTGTGGTGTTTCATGTTGGTGGTATTCCTGCATAATATTATACCATACATAATAATCTTTTCAAGTAGCGGATTATAGCAAAACAAATTAATCTGTCCTGCTAATTATGGATTTGTACAAAATAACGCCTGCTTCCATTCAATACAAAAAGTGGACCGTAAAATAATATGAAACGACAACGTCGATTGAGGTTTATAATTTTTAATCAAAACTTACCCGAAAGTATTTAAATTATCTTACACAAATTCAATTTTGATTTTTTTTTAAAGAAGCAGAAGTGTGTAAAATTCATACAAACAAACATCAAAGGTAGTCACGCCATTTTAGTTGCACGAAACATAAATGGCAATACATTTTCGCTTGCATTTAAGAAATTGCACGTCCAACTTTGATCCACTAAAAGCCTTCTGCATGTATTAAAAGGGAGAGCTTATTCGTCTGCAGTGGAAACGGTTAAATAACTTATAGCGTTGAGAAGGTTTCTTGTGTCGTTAAACTTCTTTTACTCGCAGTTTGTACTTGCGTATCTCAACCTGCTTAACTTAACTGAATTTTGTAGCTGTTACAGAAAATATTGTTGTACTATTTTGAAAGCCAATCGTTCGGCCGCTTTAAAAGCGTTTTTTGAATCTTTTAGTTGGTCTCGTATTCTTGATGTTCCAGCATCATTTGTTTAGATTAAAGCAAGTTTACGAGTGTTACTATCAACATAATATGATCGAAAGGTTGAAATAAATTATATATTTTTTTAATTGTATGATGATAATTTTACTTATCTTTTTTTAACTGCTTTTTGTAACTTTAGAAGATGAGTACTATTTCTATCCCAATTAGGATTTGTATTTTAATAGGACGCTCTTAAGCGTAAAAAACCGTTATTATTGGATAAAGTGAAAATTATCTGAAAGTAAGAATTATCTAGCTGGCTCTTTAGCACGAAAATGTAGGAAGTAACTTTGGCTTATAGAAGATCGATAAACATAATTTGTGTTTATTGTAATATTTTCAATATGTCTTTCAGTCGTTAAGGTTTAATGTCGGTTCCAAACAATGTACATCTTAATATATATAAATCTCCTGTCACAATGTTTGTCCTCAATGGACTCCTAAACCACTTAACCGATTATAATAAAATTCGCACACCATGTGCAGTTCGATCCAACTTGAGAGATAGGATAGTTTAAATCTCAATTTATCTATTTTTTATTACCCCTAAGGGCAAAACAACGTTTGCCAGGTCAGCTAGTAAAATTATAAATTATAAAATCATACTAGAGATAATCAGCATACTGATTGTCTCTAGCATGATTTTATAATTTCAGGAGTAACACTGATTTCTTTGGATCTATTATTCTATGATTCATGTGATTCTATGGATAGCTGACTGTCAACTAATAAATCAAGACATTTGATTTGCGTCATTTTGGCGCTGATTGTTGCATAACCAGGCGTGAGCGTCCATGGAACTAAAATAAAATGTCATTCAAAACGACGGTCACAAGCAACAAATGCCAATTTAGTACCATGGACGTTCGAGGATGACGCTTCAAACCGGCACAAAAAAGAAACTGTCAGATGTATGGAATGATCATTCTATAGAAAAGATATAAGTGAGGAGTAAGTACTGCATAGTAGTCTAATCTCTATGATACACGGTAAATGAACGAAGCGGTAAACCCACCAGAAAGCCAATAGCTAAACCACAGTCTGCGGGTGAAGCGGACTATAGTTAGGTAACTACTTGAATGCGGCATCACGAATTGCATGGTCTCAATATTACAAAGCCTACTTGCATAGTTCGGGAGTATAAACAGAATATAAGTTTTATGGTAGTACGATATCAATTTATTGTGTGCATACTACTTAGGACTTCTCTAAATTTAACAGCACCTATAAGCTCTACTGCGCTGTGCTATGGCATTTTGTTATATACGCTAAAAAAAGATTCAAAAATGAATGAAAATTATCGCTAAATGATCACTAAATTGGTAACGTAATCTCCGCGTTTTGTATTTTTTGAATTTTTGAAAGCGATGCAATAGCGATCTCAAAAACGCTTGGATGGAACATCTGACTAGAGTAATTTGACTTGAAATTCCTTGCAGGTTTCGATTCCCATCAAGAAGCCTTTTTGGAAGTTTACAAATTCTTTTTTTCAGGTTACAGGCTTTGGCCGTGGCGGTTATAAGTTATAACCACCAGCAATGATGTATCGCCAAGCAAATTAGCGTTCCGGTACGATGATCTGTAGCAATCATTTATTACGACAATACCATCTACGTCTGCATCTTGACTTACACTTATTATTAGGTGAGATTGAATACATAAATGATAACTATATTGAGGAAAAGAAGCTGAAGTAATTTGATTTTCAAATGCAAGTGCCAAATAGCATCTTGTCCGAAGAATTCAGTTTATTTAGATTCTCATCCGTGTTTTATTTCTATGAACCGCGATAGAGTAGTCTCGAGCTCCAAAATACATACAGTACCGTTTTATTGATCTGTAAGCCAAATTTAATCCGAACCCAATTCAGTTCGAGATCGACTGACGCGCGAAACCAACGAGTATGTGTGCGCTTTATTTAACTTTGGCTTAAAAGCAGTATACTAAATTCGTTCTGTTAATCATTTTTACTTAAATTCTGTCAATGTAGATGTAGGACAATCTTCAGAATCACAAATTTTTACCATTTTATGTACTAATGTTTTTCACATTATTTTTTTGTATTTTATATAACTATCTTTTTGTATTATTGTTTTACACACTAAGAATGTTGTTCCTATCCCTATTATCTTGTCAGTGACATGTGCTCCCGTACGTTCAAGCTATACAGAACAGAATTAGAAGTAGCTACTCGAACGTGCGAGCTATACCTACAGGAATAGCTGAGGGGCACCAGCTGCGATGATTTTGATACAATTAATATTAAACAAATAATTTATAGTAATACAGCAACTCGATATTCTTGTTCGTTTCGTGGAACGAAACTGACATAACATACCTAACAAAAATCTTAATATATATAAATCTCGTGTCACAATGTTTGTCCTCAATGGACTCCTAAACCACTTAACCGATTATAATAAAACTAGCTTTTGCCTGCGGCTGCGCCCGCGTGAATTTCGGGGTTTTACAAATCCCGTGGGAGTCCTGGATTTTTTGGGAAAAAAAAAGCATAATATGTGTAAACCTAACTTCAGAAACACGATTGGATAAAAATTGCTCGCCAAAAAGTTCTCCCTAAAATTGCTCCAAAATCTCCATTTTTCTAATTTCCATCGAAAACTACGATGGACATAATTGTAATTTTTGTTTTAATGTATCGGTAAAGAATAATTCCCAAAAACGCTCAGATCCACAAAGAACAATGGTGCGGGCCCATACATCGCTTTCGGTCACGTTACGCTATTGCAACTATAAATGAAAAAATATTTTTTTGGTTGGGCCTGCAAGCCTGAACTCAATGTTAAAAGATTTTTCTTACAAAAAAGTGGAGAAAAATTGATATTTATTTTCAAAATATTGTATCTGAGTATAATAACAACTGCGACCTCCGCCATGAAGCATCTGAGAGCATAGACAATACACTATATACTCTTTGATAAATATTTGTCAATTGTCCCAGAATTTGTCACTGTCGACAGTTGAGACCATGTAGCCATCATGTAGCTGTCGGACAATGTTGCGAGATGCCGGAATTAAAAAACTCCAATCGACTGAAAGAAAAAACTAATTGAGTTAATAAATTAATATTGAATTACAAGGGTATTTCGGAAACGCTAAACTACCAAGACAAAATAATCTATCCTCAAAATAATCGGTTGTAATAGATTTCAGTATAAGTAATAGGTGTAGTTTTCTGACAAATAATCACAAATATTCAAACAGTTTATTTAAGTGAGACTGGCTCACACGGACAAATAATATTCAGTTTTACTACAACGCAATGGAAAACCCTAAACTAATTTAATCTTTTTATGTAAATATATTCGAGTAAAATAAAATGCAAAAAAAGAACGATTGAAATCGGCACAGTTATTATTGTCTTGTATTCTAAATTCTGATCTAAGTATTAACGTAGTACTTGAAAATAGGTTTATCTTTAGTATAGTCTGTTACATGTTGTTCTCGTACAAAAGTGGACCGATCGTCAAAAAGATGTAGTATAAAAGTGGAAAAGTTTTGCATCCGGCAACACTAGCTGTCAGGAATGTGGAAACGGAACCTATCAGTAATCAATTGAATTTCTTTAAATATTTTATTTTTTGACCCGTCCTTTACAATAACTGGTGATACCTTGAAAAAATTCAGTTATTTACTAGAATCGTCTTGTAATAAATGTTACATTTAGACGCTAAACTTTGTTTGTGTACATTTCTGCCCATGTTCTTTATACCTGGCTTAGTTTTTGAAGTAAAACAACGTTTTTCTGTTAGGTATATTCTTCCCCAACGCTATATAGCGTTATACTAACCTAACCTAACCTAACCTACCAACGTCTTCATAAGAGTGAGAAGGACGAAAATAAAATCAACGTATCCGCTTAAGAGTGATATAATTTCAGAACCTTTACCTTATAGGTATCCATTTTCGCATTTATAGCATAATTACTATCACATATTCTATTGCTCAACTAAAACACATATTTTTAATAGCGAAACAGTTCTAATATCAGAAACTATACAGGAACACCTTTTTAGCATTATTAACCTGTATCCCATTGCTTAACCAAAACACACATTATAAATAGCGAAACAATTGTACTTTCAGAACCTTTATGGGTAGGTACCCATTTCCACATTTATAGCATTACTAATTACTATACCATATCCCATAGCTCAACTAAAACATACATTGTCAGTAACGAAACAGATGTTAGTTCAGAACCTATATCATATAGGTACCCGTTTTCATAGTTAAAATATTATTAACCTGTATCTCATTGCTCAACTAAAACACAAAATGCTAATAGCGAAACAGTTGTAATGTCGGAACCTATAATACAGGTACCCATTTTCACATTTATAGCATTATGCATTATTTATAGCATTATAGCATTATTATTTATAGCATTATTATCCCATATCCCCTTGTTCAACTAAAACACACTTGTTAAATGCGTACAGTGCTATGTTCAGAACCTACATAGTGGCCATTTTCACATTTATAGTGATAATAGATTCAGTTTTTGCCCGCGGCCGCGACCCGCGTAAATTCGCTTTTTCATGAATCCTAAAGGAAACGTCATTTTCCCGTTATCGTTCCCTATTCCAATCTTTAAACATGCTTTCAAGCTTTCAAAATTTCAGCTAAATCCGTTCAGTAGTTGAGCCGTGAAGGAGTAACAAACATACACACACACAAACTTTCGCCTTTATAATATGATTAGGATTCGCACACCATGTGCAGTTCGATCCAACTTGAGAGATAGGATAGTTTAAATCTCAATTCAACTATTTTTTAAATCGCCAAGGGCAAAACAACGTTTGCCAGGTCAGCTAGTACATTATAAAGATGAAGTGCAGAAGGCTTCTAAATAAATAAATTCAATAATGACCACTGGGAATAACAGCTATTGCAATTGGATTTTTAATTTATTATTTGCCCAGTGTTTCTGACACATGAAGCAATAGGAAAATGTTCCAGAGAAGCCTTTAAAACTAATGAAAGCAAACAGCGAAGTTTCAGCAACCAAAGCTACTGCGCAGTTAATTTATTTAAAGAAATATACCCAAGTACATTATATTACAACTTCTCGAGAAGTTGTCCTATGGTTTCCGAAACATGTGACTATTTCTTTGAAACACAATATTCGCCTAGTTACCAAGTAGATACTCTTAGTTTGCTCTAAAACAAGTTCTCGAAAGTAATCCAATTTCCCATTTAATTAAACGGCTCCTGTGTTCAAAAGCAGTTCAAAGATCCAAAATAAACATGTTTACGGACCGTTTCTGAAAACACTTTGAAACTTCAGGACTCAGGTCTCGCCGAGATTGAATAGCGTGGTAATTAGCTGGGCGTCGCGTCGCCACTTTTAGCAGTTTAATTTATGATAAGGTGCATTTAGACACCACTTATGCTCTATAATTTATGAACACTTGACCTGGTTCTTGATTCTGCAAAAACACACAGCAGAGACGGGCTTACATCTATGCAACTGATTGGTGAATGATTGCATCAAATAATTATTATTAATTGCTACGACAACACTTATATGCTCTATAATTTATGAGCACTTGACCTGGCTCTTGATTCTGCAAAAACACCCAGCAGCGACGGGCTTACATCTATGCAACTGATTGGTGAATGATTGCATAAAATAATCTGGGGACACGGTAGTGTCCCCGCCAAGACGAGCCAAGCGAAGCGCGAGGGCACTACCTATCTTTTCTCGAAGTGTTTCGCCGTATTTTTAAACCCTTATAACTTAGGCCTGAATTATTTCAGATAATCAAAATTCTCGGAAAATGATGTCGCCAGTGAACTTATTAAACCTATAAAGTTTCAATTTTATAAGTCTTATACTTTAGATTTTATTGACGTCTAAAAAACCCAAATTTCGTCACTGACTGACTGACTGACTCACTGATGATCATCAAAATTCCTAGGTACTTCCTGAAGACCTAGAAAGCTGAAATTTGGTATATAAGCTAGTATTAGCACACAACCAACAAAAAAATTCCAAAAGTTGGAAATTTAACCCCCCAACCCCTTAAAATAGGGGATGGAAGTTTGTATGAAATTACCGCAAATATTGATGCTAGAGGTCTCAAAATTGATATAGGGACTCTTTGTGATAAACAATTAAATACGTGTTTCAGGATTTTTAGTTAATCACCCCACATCCATAAAATTAGGGGGTTGGAAGTTCGTATGGGGTTTCCCATAAGGATATAGGTATAATAAAAACTTAATTTCTGAAATTTGGTATATAAGCTAGTATTAGCACACAACCAACAAAAAAATTCCAAAAGTTGGAAATTTAACCCCCCAACCCCTTAAAATAGGGGATGGAAGTTTGTATGAAATTACCGCAAATATTGATGCTAGAGGTCTCAAAATTGATATAGAGACTCTTTGTAATAAACAATTAAATACGTGTTTCAGGATTTTTAGTTAATCACCCCACATCCATAAAATTAGGGGAAGTTCAACAAAAAAATTCCAAAAGTTGGAAATTTAACCTAACCTAACCCAACCCCTTAAAATAGGGGATGGAAGTTTGTATGAAATTACCGCAAATATTGATGCTAGAGGTCTCAAAATTGATATAGGGACTCTTTGTAATAAACTACAAATAAAGAAAAAAATAAACTAGGTGAACCAAGGAGGGTTCCCTCATTTAAATGATAGAGGGGGGGGATACTTGATTCGGACAAATATCCACCTTGCAATGATATTCAAGAAATACACCAAAGAAAAGGAAATTAACCAAATAAAAAATATAGTCGTAAACAACTTACAAAAAGAAGTGAAATCCCAGCAAAAACATTTTCATGTAAAATGTTGCCAAGACGAGAACATGTGGCTCACACTATCAAAAAGTTATCAGATCTCATGTAGAGCAAGACTTCTAACTCTACACGCCCTAACTCTATAAATCCTAACTTTATAAACTCTACACTTTAGTCAAAATATATTATGTCTTGGCTGTTTCGTTACTGTCACATGGGTGTAAAGTAAAAATATTATTCACTGAATTTGTACTTTTCTGATATACAATACAATACCTAGTTTCTGTAGTAACGATTATTTATTAGATAGGTACCTATTGAGTCTCCTCAGAAACTGCACTTAGGTTTTACTAACTGCATTGGTTTCAAATACTTCATCACACTTTGCAAAAGTGTGTTTCTTTGCTTTAGAGGATATTTTTAATAAATGGAAGTTTTTTCCCATAACAATGGTGATACCATTTAATTTTGATGTGAAATTTCTTGAATTTTGCATGGTCCATTATGCCACTTGCAAAACTCTATTAGAAAAGTACTGAACAGTGAATAAATTCTTCACTTTACGCCCATGTGACGGTACCGAAACAGCCAAGACATAATATATTTTGACTAAAGTGCAGAGTTTATAAAGTTAGGATTTATAGAGTTAGGGCGTGTAGAGTTAGAAGTCTTGCTCTACATGAGATCTGATAACTTTTTGATAGTGTGAGCCACATGTTCTCGTCTTGGCAACATTTTACATGAAAATGTTTTTGCTGGGATTATTATTAATTGCTACGACACCACTTATATGCTCTATAATTTATGAGCACTTGACCTGGCTCTTGATTCTGCAAAAACACACAGCAGCGACGGGCTTACATCTATGCAACTGATTGGCGAATGATTGCGTCAAATATGCTGCAAATGCGCCAATTGGCTGGTGATGGCTGTGTCGCTATGTTTACCGGCGATGGTTGGCCGTTGTAAAATTTTATATTTATGAGAATCACATCCCTGAGTTGAGAAGGTTCACCACAAAATCTTAATTATCTTAATTTCGTTTTACTTAATAAAACAGCAATGTATAACGAACCATAGACAACAGTGAGCATCACTGCAACTGTCAAAGATACGGAATAGCCCCCCTGGTTGGAAAATCTGCCTACAAAAAGTTTTCTATACCTGGTTGCCGTTACATCACGTCCTTGAACCCCAATTTCCAATAGCTATGTCACCTATTACCACTTACACTGCACGATACGTGACTTATGCCGGTCACTATGATTCTTTTACGGATTTCCAGCCAAGTACAACCTAGGTTTCTTCAAAACAAGAGTGAATAGGCATTTTCTAGGCAAGCGCGCTCCATCGTAGACCTCATCATTTCTGTCCATCAGATATGATTGTAGTCAAGCGCAAGCCTATCTATAGTAAAAAAAAAATTCTTCATTACTCGTTAAATCTTGTAAGGATACTTTAAGCACGGCTCTATTTAATACTGTTTTAACATTTTCATACCGAAATAGTATGAAAATTTTAACACAGTACAGTGCAGTGGAAGTGGTATGAATTTCTTACTGTTTAAAGATGTATTTTCAGGGCGTTTAATTGTGCTGGAATTCGGATGAACTAAAGGGTCTTTCCAAATTAATTCTTAAACTACTTTGGTTGAAGTAAGCATTCCATGAACTACCACCATCGTAGCAATCAATTCGTAAAACATGTGAAATATAACAGGGCGAGGTAGCATGTGTATTTTGCAAATGTCTGTTTGTACAATAAACAACAAAGCATAAGATATAGTGCAACAAACGAATGTGTTCATGTGTCCAATTTATCGCTCTCCCCGGGGAGCTATACATTAGGACTCCTCCGCTCGATTCCAAAATATAGTGCGGTTGTAAGCAGCCACTCGCTTAGATATGTAAAATAGCCAGATATCCCTTTCTAAATTTAGAACATTTCCGGTCAATTCCTACGAGCTTATCCGTAAAGCTTTCGGACCAGTCGTAATTTGTTGCTTAAGTGCATGTATTGGATTCATTCGATCGGTGAGTGTGCTTAAGAACGAATCTTCCTCCTCTTATTTTCATGGGTCAAAGAATCTCAATGATTCCCACCCTAGATTCCCTAATTATTAGCGCTTTAGATTTTTATGTACTAGTTCTAAATGTGAACCACATATCTTGAGTTTTATTGTGTTAAAAAGATAACGAGACCTAGTACCAAAAAATCCTTCGTGCCATTTCCCTGTGGCTAATATCTCATCTTCTGGTGATTGAAGCAGCGAATCAGCCTATAGCTCATCAGCATGTTATTCAAGGCAGTGTTCTTGGCACCATTCCACACGGGCAAGACTTGTACAATAAATAAAAACAAGTTAGGGATAAGTTTTATTTTAACACTAGCTGTTGCCCGCGGCTCCGCCCGCGTGATTTACGATTTTTTACATAATATACCTTCCTACTGGAATTCCTTGTTGATGATGTACAGAAACCTGTTTTACTTTGCACGGGTTATCTTGTGGTAATTTTGAAAACTCCTTTTTCTCAATAATAATATAAAGTTTCATTAAGACGTAGTTGAAAGATCAAAAGGACGATTTTAACTGTTAACGACAGTTAAAATCGTCCTTTTCATTGTGATTTTTATTCTGAAACCACGAAATAGGTCGAAAATTATTATACCATGTGAAAAGTTGTACTGGTGGTAGAACTCTTCTTTCAGAGTTCGGCCGGGTAGGTACCACTGGGATAAATAATCTACTAACAATATTCCCCAGCCCAACATAATAAATAAAGAGTCTTTTAAAAATCTTTGCTTCATCTCAATGCAATCCGAAACATCAGAATGGGCAATGGCTATATTATATTTCTTTACGTATAAAAAGACCTTAGATGACAGTCAGTCGGTAAGGATCGATAAGACCTAAGAGTTAAAAATATTTGTGAACCATTATTTTACCCTTTCCATATTGCGGATGATAAAAAAAGACGCGGCACTCCGGAAATTTCGACAGCCTACAGACTACATTGATAGAACTGAAAACTTTAATCTGTTCATGTCTTAACGTGAAATCAACGGGTCTGCCCGCAAAATTCAAAATTTTCGCGGTTTTTTGCAATTTGTACGCTAATTAGACATGATGGCAATCAATTTGCGAGAATGACAGTATCATCTTTACATGATTATATCAAAATCTTTGCATAAAAATGTGTATCCTAGGAAATTAGTCCGAGTATCGAGTTTTATGTGAGTAACTCACAAATCTTGGACTAATTTCTTTAACTCGACACTTCCGAGCAGAGATTTTTATATTAACACGTGAAGAAGATATTGGGATTATCGCAATTTGACGGCCATAAGCCTATTATGTCTTATTAGCTTAAACATCGCGAAAAACCACGAAAATTTAGAATTTCGCGGGCACACCCGTGGTGTGCTCCTTACAGTGCCATCTTATTATAAAGTCAGGAAACAGTAAATAACATGACAGTTAATAATTATTATTTAAAAAAATTCGGTAGTACCTATCTCAGAGTTTTACATTCAAGTTCCACATAAATTGTAGAGATGGCGCTATACGGTATAACGTAGCGATAACGCCAGTTAAGTACATGATTTTTGTTCACCCTAAAAGTGTAAAATTTTAAACCATACAAAATCTCCTGCTAAGCCTATTTATTTACGGCTGTAAGGGTACTCCAGTCTTACTTGAGCCCTACGTCCTAGCCCTAGGTTCTTTGTGCATTCTGAGTTTCAAGTCACCTAGACCTACTTGAACTTAGCGCTAAAGGTTCTGATGTCTGTAATTTCTGAACTACAAAAGTGATGATGATAAGATTATTATTATTATTATTATTAGCCCAGTTGTAGGATGGCATAACTACAACTCGTCCCATTTTCGGGCAAAGGCCTCCCCTAGTCTCTTCCAAGTTTTGATATTGTTGGTATTTCTGTGCCACAAAGGGCCTGCGAACTCTACAATGTCGTCTCTCCACTTGTAGACTGGTCTTCCTCTCTTTCTGATATTGTAGTTCGGGCACCAAGTAGATGTAGATGATAAGATTAGTATGGAATAATCTCTAAAGAACCTCCTTTCTAACAAAAAAAGATTGAATGAAATCGGACAACGCGTTAATGAATTATAACTAAAAGACGTTTGGACTTTGATGCCGTCTTCCAGGGCAACCATGATGAATTTCGGGACAAAAAGTATCCTATGTCCTACCTCGGGGTATGAACTATAATCATGTCAAGTTTCATTTAAATCCATCCAGCGGATTAGCCGTGATGCGCGGTCGTGAAACAGACAGACAGACAGACAGACAGACAGACAGACAGACAGACAAAAATTAAACAAATTACAGATTTGGCTTCAGTATCGACTAAATAGTGTCGTCCAACAAAAATTTTCAAAATATCTTCAATGTACAAAATTCGACCCTTTACAGTTTTATTATAAGTATATACTAGCTGTTGCCCGCGGCTCCGCCCGCGTGAATTACGATTTTTTTACATAATATACCTTCCTACTGGAATTTCTAGATTTTTCGCGGGATTCTGGTGTGATGTTGTACAGAAACCTGTTCTTACTTTGCACGGGTTATCTTGTGGTGATTTTGAAAACTCCTTTTTCTTAATAAAAATATAAAGTTTCATTAATACGTAGTTGAAAGATCAAAAGGACGATTTTAACTGTCGATATTTCGACCCAGTGGCACAGGTCGTGGTCACTACGTGACCACGACTTGTACCAATGTATCGAAATATCGACAGTTAAAATCGTCCTTTTCATTGTGATTTTTTTCTGAAACCACGAAATATGTCAAAAATTATTAAACCATGTGAAAAGTTGTACTGGTGGTAGAACTCTTCTTTCAGAGTTCGGCCGGGTAGGTACCACTGGGATAAATTACTCTACTAACAATATTCCCCAGCCCAACATAATATAAGAGTCTTTTAAAAATATTTGCTTCATCTCAATACAATCCAAAACATCAGAATGGACATTGGATATATATTTCCTTACGTATAAAAAGACATGTCAGATGACAGTCAGTCGGTTAGGATCGATAAGACCTAAGAGTTAAAAATATTTGTGAATCATTATCTTACCCTTTCCATATTGCGGATGATAAAGTTTAAATCTGTTCATGTCTGTTTTAACAGTGCCATCTTAATATAAAGTCAGGAAACAGTAAATAACATGACAGTTAATTTTTATTCAAAAAAATTCGGTAGTACCTATCTCAGAGTTTTACATTCAAGTTCCACATAAATTGTAGAGATGGCGCTATACGGTATAACGTAGCGATAACGCCAGTTACATGATTTTTGTTTACCCTAAAAGTGAAAATTTTTAAAACATTACAAAATCTCCTGCTAAGTCTATTTATTTACGGCTGTAAGGGTACTCCAGCCTTACTTGAGCCCTACGTCCTAGCCCTAGGTTCTTTGTGCATGCCGAGTTTCAAGTCACCTACCTACTTGAACTTAAAGGTTCTGATGTCTGTAATTTCTGAACTACAAAAGTGATGATGATAAGATTCGTATTGGAATAATCTTTAAAGAACCTCCTTTCTAACAAAAAAAGAATGAATGGAATCGGACAACGCGTTAATGTATTATAACTAAAAAACGTTTGGACTTTGATGCCGTCTTCCAGGGAAACCATGATGAATTTCGGGACAAAAAGTATCCTATGTCCTACCTCGGGGTATGAACTATAATCATGTCAAGTTTCATTTAAATCCATCCAGCGGATTAGCCGTGATGCCCGGTCGTGAAACAGACAGACAGACAGACAGACAGACAGACAGACAGACAGACAGACAGACAGACAAAAATTAAACAAATTACAGTTTTGGCTTCAGTATCGACTAAATAGTGTCCTCCAACAATAATTTTCAAAATATCTTCAATGTACAGAATTCGACCCTTTACAGTTTTATTATAAGTATAGATAGATATAGATATAAAACTGACCTGAATAATTGTTTACATTTTGTTTCGTCTCTAAAATGCTTTGTTTCGTCTCTAAAATTGTTCACATGACCTTCTTAAAATGAAATCAATGCGACGTTATAATTATATTTAAACTTTTAAATAGAAGAGACTTAGTTGATTAAATACCAGGAGGATAGAATATTATGGTGTGTTATACTCGTATTTATTTATATCGTATATATTTCGTAAATATCTGTTGTGTTATATTCGTATTTCAATACACATTAATTGTATCCCAAAACTGTATAGTGTAGGAATATTAGTTTAGTATGTCAACTTACCAAAGTTATTCACGCATGAAGGCCTTTCGTGGAGTCATTGTTCCATTTCAGTATACTGTAGTAATTAATCATACATGATGTTACGTTACATACGCCTGACGATCGACATTATTAATACAAATATATCAATCATTTCTATTAACAATTGTACAAATTGTACATAAATAAATGTAAATTGTACAAAGAAAATTAAATTACAAACGTTATGTACGGTCATTAAGGCGATTTAAGAAACACTTATCTTACTCGAACTTTTAAATTATTCAGTGTAACTTACATTTACTAATAGGTAACCAAAGCAAATAACCGTTGAAAAAACTATTATAACAAACAATTAAAATAAATCTGGGGACACGGTAGTGTCCCCGCCAAGACGAGCCAAGCGAAGCGCGAGGGCACTACCTATCTTTTCTCGAAGTGTTTCGCCGTATTTTTAAACCCTTATAACTTAGGCCTGAATTATTTCAGATAATCAAAATTCTCGGAAAATGATGTCGCCAGTGAACTTATTAAACCTATAAAGTTTCAATTTTATAAGTCTTATACTTTAGATTTTATTGACGTCTAAAAAACCCAAATTTCGTCACTGACTGACTGACTGACTCACTGATGATCATCAAAATTCCTAGGTACTTCCTGAAGACCTAGAAAGCTGAAATTTGGTATATAAGCTAGTATTAGCACACAACCAACAAAAAAATTCCAAAAGTTGGAAATTTAACCCCCCAACCCCTTAAAATAGGGGATGGAAGTTTGTATGAAATTACCGCAAATATTGATGCTAGAGGTCTCAAAATTGATATAGGGACTCTTTGTGATAAACAATTAAATACGTGTTTCAGGATTTTTAGTTAATCACCCCACATCCATAAAATTAGGGGGTTGGAAGTTCGTATGGGGTTTCCCATAAGGATATAGGTATAATAAAAACTTAATTTCTGAAATTTGGTATATAAGCTAGTATTAGCACACAACCAACAAAAAAATTCCAAAAGTTGGAAATTTAACCCCCCAACCCCTTAAAATAGGGGATGGAAGTTTGTATGAAATTACCGCAAATATTGATGCTAGAGGTCTCAAAATTGATATAGAGACTCTTTGTAATAAACAATTAAATACGTGTTTCAGGATTTTTAGTTAATCACCCCACATCCATAAAATTAGGGGGTTGGAAGTTCGTATGGGGTTTCCCATAAGTATATAGGTAAAATAAAAACTTAATTTCTGAAATTTGGTATATAAGCTAGTATTAGCACACAACCAACAAAAAAATTCCAAAAGTTGGAAATTTAACCTAACCTAACCCAACCCCTTAAAATAGGGGATGGAAGTTTGTATGAAATTACCGCAAATATTGATGCTAGAGGTCTCAAAATTGATATAGGGACTCTTTGTAATAAACTACAAATAAAGAAAAAAATAAACTAGGTGAACCAAGGAGGGTTCCCTCATTTAAATGATAGAGGGGGGGATACTTGATTCGGACAAATATCCACCTTGCAATGATATTCAAGAAATACACCAAAGAAAAGGAAATTAACCAAATAAAAAATATAGTCGTAAACAACTTACAAAAAGAAGTGAAATCCCAGCAAAAACATTTTCATGTAAAATGTTGCCAAGACGAGAACATGTGGCTCACACTATCAAAAAGTTATCAGATCTCATGTAGAGCAAGACTTCTAACTCTACACGCCCTAACTCTATAAATCCTAACTTTATAAACTCTACACTTTAGTCAAAATATATTATGTCTTGGCTGTTTCGTTACTGTCACATGGGTGTAAAGTAAAAATATTATTCACTGAATTTGTACTTTTCTGATATACAATACAATACCTAGTTTCTGTAGTAACGATTATTTATTAGATAGGTACCTATTGAGTCTCCTCAGAAACTGCACTTAGGTTTTACTAACTGCATTGGTTTCAAATACTTCATCACACTTTGCAAAAGTGTGTTTCTTTGCTTTAGAGGATATTTTTAATAAATGGAAGTTTTTTCCCATAACAATGGTGATACCATTTAATTTTGATGTGAAATTTCTTGAATTTTGCATGGTCCATTATGCCACTTGCAAAACTCTATTAGAAAAGTACTGAACAGTGAATAAATTCTTCACTTTACGCCCATGTGACGGTACCGAAACAGCCAAGACATAATATATTTTGACTAAAGTGCAGAGTTTATAAAGTTAGGATTTATAGAGTTAGGGCGTGTAGAGTTAGAAGTCTTGCTCTACATGAGATCTGATAACTTTTTGATAGTGTGAGCCACATGTTCTCGTCTTGGCAACATTTTACATGAAAATGTTTTTGCTGGGATACTAATTACAATGTTGGTCAGTGATTTTCAGTATAAATTGATGCTGAAAATATTATTGTAACAGTTTTAATACGCCCTTTGAAAATTAAACTACAAACCACTAAAATGGGAGGTCATATTTGGCGATATATTTTCATGGTTATATTTTTGGTCTACCAAGTTAAGGGATTTGAACCCGAAGATTTAAATTTAGAGCCGCATTCTGGTGGTAAGTTTAAGTTTTCTTCGGTGGACCTTATAAGACGGCCAGTAAGATTTTACATGGTGATAAACATTTTCTTAAACGTATCTTCCTCAACTTTTATATCCCAAATATCCATTTAGCATGAGTTTGGCTATTGCTGGCCCAGTTAAGCAAATTTCGCAAAAATTTGAGAATATTGTGGTTTACTTATTTTAGAATGGCTAAACTGCTTTTAATTATTTTTGGTTTTTTGTTCGCTGGCTATTATAGGCCTGATAAGAAACCTCAGGGTTACCCAGCTAGCGATGGGGAGAGCTATGCTCAGAGTATGTTTGCACGATTGAATGAGAAATAAGGAGATCCGCAAAAGAACCTTTTACGTACAAGCTAACAGTAGCGCCATCGGTCAAAATTCTATAGTTGGCTGCTGAGCGAACTACAGCTTGGCCTTACCGCTGGTGAAAGAAGTCGGTTAAAAATAAGCATTTTTGACACCAGTAAACAGGATAAATTTTTTCGCACCATCCGCCCTTTCTAGGATCTCTTGGCTGCAATAAGATTATTTAACTCTATGTTATAGCATAAATTCTTGTGACTGTTCAGCGTTCCATATGCACGGATCCCATGAAGGCTATGAGGCGAGTGCAGACTTAGAATCAGATCGAGTCGAGGGTAAGATTACCGTTTTATTTTGTAATTTTCTATTTTTATGTCTGCAATAAGTTGTTTTACTAATATATTTTTTTACATTTTTTCATTAATTTCAGATTCAGTCGGACTCGGAGATAGACCAATTTTTTGCTATTATAAACCTGACGGCGGGCCTTGCTCGCGAGCAAGACCAAGGTAATAAAAAATTATAATTTTTTTAATGTTGATTAGCACAAAATATATAATAATAATTCTACCCAACATGGCAAACGCTGTTTTGCCATTTCTAAATTAATGAAGGCATGAAATGTATACGTATTTTTCTCAGATCTATGTATACAAAAAAATTCATAAAAAAATTTGTGAATTTTTTGTGGAGGAATTTTGTTACAAATATGAGAATTTTATACATTAGATGATTAGATTTTACTTGTAAATGTTTTTATTAATTTCACAACTTTAGACAATTTGGCAAGTGCAAGTATCCCATTCGTATAAGGTTAGTCAGCCGCAAAAACTACACTAACGCCCGTAACTTTTGATTGAGATGATTTGAGGCCTTAATTTTTTTTCTCCTCCAAGGGACCATACTCATTGGTAGTTGTCAATTTCAATTTGATACCTCATCTCTTCCTGACAATAATGCCCATTGACAGACGGACAACAAAGTGTTACGATAAGGGTTCTCCTGTTAGCCCCATCAATAGGGATGCTTCGGGACAAAGGAACTACAACTTAATCTGTTTTTTTTTCTTATTCGTAGTTCGCTAGCTGTTAGTAACTGGATATAAGTAGTTATAGAGATACAGCTATATGGTTCCTTTTTCTGGACAACGTTGCTATGCCAGTTATTATACTATAATAAATATTATATATTATACTATACTACTATTTCAATACTTTTATTATTTCAGATATTACTACGACTACAGATCCAACAGTTGCCGAGTTTTCATGTACGGAGGTTGTGGTGGGAACCAAAACAGATTCCTCACGCGAAGTCAGTGTGTTCGAGTTTGTAAACCTTACGTGTGATAAGTTTTTTTGGCATTTCAGTGAATAATAAAACGTATAAAAATATAATAATTTATAATCTATTTAATACTAGTGCAGCTTCTCCGCACGTCACGGTAAATTCGGTTTTTAATAAATCCCGCGGGATCTTTGAATTTTGCTGGAAAAAAAATTGCTTTAAATGTTTTAATCCACATGGATAATTTATCTTCATTCCAAATTACAGCCAAATAGGTTCTGGAGTGGCGGCGTAAAGAAGTTACGTAAATAAGTTAAACATGCACAAAAGCTTTCACCTTGTAAAAAAGTAACTTTTATAGTTAGAGAGAGTGGCAGCTGTATTACTAGTCAGTATACAGTTGCGACTAAACGAACTCAGAAGCTCTAGAATTTTCTTCGCTGTATAGAATGTATAATTTTCGCTGAGATGAAAAGAAGTTTGTTGCGCTATGGTGCAACATTTTTATCTTCTCATCTTTATTACACTCAGAATTCACTTTTACAATATTTTTTAAGAAATCTATTCACAATTGCTGTAAGCCGACGATAAGCCGATATTTCTTTACAATTATTTCAGTGGGTACAACAGGGAATCACATCGGGCCAATATTTTATTCACAAGACAATTTTCGTTTAATTTTCCGCTAAATTTATTCAAGGAACTTAAAACATCAAATGTTTTGATATAAATTGTAAACCGAGAAAGTTTATTTCGCGGCATTCAACCGGAGCGACCGCAACAAGAACAAAACAAGGATCAAAACAAAATGGGGGAAGAGATTAGATTCCTCGCCGGGAATGCAAGTTTGCTTCCCGAGTCCCGACCATTTTATCGGTGTGATAATATAGGTAACTGCTTCTGGTGAAATTAATCGCGGGTACTTTTTTATGAAACTGTATCTTAACTAGTTTTAGTACGGTGCAATTAGACTTAAACCCAGACACTCAAAGTGAAAGTATTATTTCAATGCTTTCAGATTGTTCTATATAGTGCACACATTGTTTGGTAAAAAGTTACACTCCCGACGGTGGTGGGTTTGGGGGGGAGGAGGGAGGAAATTATGTTTTTTTTGAACATTCAAAAATCTGTAATTTAGCGCAAAACTGTCAAGGTCAAAGGTAATCTACATTAAATGAACACGAATGAATGAATTAACACAAAATGAACGGTTTCAAAGTTACAGTACGCTGACAGACAACATAAGCCTTCAAACACAAATCAGAGAAGTAAGTTTGAAGTAAAATAGGAATGATTACAAGAAACATGACCAATTATAATTAATGACCTGTAAAAAATGCGAAAACTGTGTATCTAGGTGCATTTTTTTAATGTGTAAATTCAGTACAAAACTCAAAAAGTTCCGAATACTTACTGCAAAAATAATTTTCACAAGGACATAGTTTTCCCGCAGCTACAAAAAATCCATCAGACAGACAGGTGGACAGTACAGAAGTAAGTAGATAATGATATTGTTATATTATTAAAACGGTTGTGGTATTATATGAGAATTTGCCCTCAGGGAATGGCTCTATGGTTTTAGAACACGTAAAATATGTGATATAATTAGGTTCTCAAGACCGTTTCCCTGGATCCCCTAGGGATATACCCCAAGCCGTGCTTCCTTTTTAAAAAAGTAATTGAAGTGTTTTAAGCATCATACATGATAATAATATAAAGATACCTTTTATTTCTGTCTTTGAGAATTGGGACAAACTAATTACTGTTGAATAAGCTCGTTATTAATTTTATTGTATTCAACTACGTTCTGCGCGTTTTTCTTATTCATAATAATTATATTCTTTTCAGGTCGAATTAATTTCATAGGGCCGCGGAATTAAAACTAGTTTATAGCAAATTTTCATTGAGCTAAATAAAAACAAAACATATTTAGATACAATATTAAAATTCCATGAGAAAATAATCATCATAATACACTTTATCAATGAATATTGATAATTGTTTATTAACAATGACTTTTTGAAATAATCAAGTTTTAAGCCGGTTTTTTTTGCTTTGTTTTCCTTCGGAAAGTGGGGATAGCTTTAATTCATTGACATTTCTTAGGAACTTAAAAGTTAGACAAATTACCTTTGAGACTGTCGTGAAGAATAAATATTTCTGCAGAATTTTTATATCATGTTCAGTGAACCTTCTCCTTCCATATCCATCCTACCTAAACCTAACCATATTTTAAAATTTAAAAATTACAATTAAATATTTACAAAATATATAATACACCGTCCAACTGATCATTTATGGGCATAGTGCCCAAGACGCTGGCGGTATTACCTCTTTGAACGGCTAAACTTAGCCGTTGAGCTAATTAAGCGCCAGCTCTCGGGTCACCAGATGCTTGGACCAATTTTTGGTATATTTTTTTTTAACCTAACCATATTGAATTCTTTGACGCGCTATAACTTTAAAATGAGGAAGTTTTTCGAAAATTTCATTATCCGAATAAAAAAAGGATCGCTTGACGACGTAACCCATATCAGTCAGGGCTTAATAACGTGTAACATGTGAAATGTTGCCAATAAAAAAGGTCAAAGGGATGGTGCGGGGCGGGCTTGATTTTCAATATTTCAGCATAGACAGGTAGAGGACGTCAATGCTCGTCGGTTGTATTACCCTGAATTTATTTGGCAGTTTCAGCGCTCATATAGGTTACGTTAAGGTTACATAGATATCTGCAGGGTTAGTAAAGGTTTTTGTTGGAATATTGAATTTACTCGCATCGCACAAACTAATTGAAGGGCCGTTATAGTTGTGCGAAACATTGCCTGACTTCGAATTGGTGTACATTAAACATTATTTCACTCTTTGTAGTGGCATTTGAAGTCGGTTTTTTGAAAATAATTTTCAATTTTATTTTTTACTTATAAGTGGAAAACAACAAATGCATAAGGCATTGTAGAAAATACCCAAATCGCTTGAAGTGTGTTTTTAAAATCTGAAGAGTTCCCTTAATTTCCCCGAGATCCCAGCATCAGAACCTGACTTGATGATGATGCCAGCAAGTTGCATCTGCAAGCAAACACACCAATAACTTTAAAAAATACCCAAATCACTTCACGTATACTAGCAAGATTTGAAGAGTTCCTTCTCGATTTCATCAGGAGCGCATGATCAGATCTTGACCTAATGACCATACGTCATCTTGAGAAGTATTACTCATTAACAATATACCCAAATTTCTTCAAGTGTGCTTATAAAATTTGAAGAGTTCCCTCGATTTCTTCAGGATTCCATCATCAGATTCTAACCTGATCACCATGGGACCATCTCGGAAGTTTTCAAACAAAAAAGAATTTTCTTAATTGTTCCACGCGTCTTTGAGTAATCGGTGAACATACATAATTAAAATATTTAGACAAATTGAGAACCTCCTCCTTTTTTTGAATTCGGTTAAAAAGCACATAACTCCGAAAAGAGCATGCTTTGGATTAGAACCCCCTACTCTTTGCGAGCTGAACCAATCCGCTATCGCGATTGCCTTTTTATACCGACACCTGTGACTTGTATAAGAAAGATTTGGCACTTTCCACTCAAACAGAAGCCTTTTCTTCATTTTATCCAACTATTGAAACTTCGTAATTCCGTGTCAAGCAGGCACTTGGACATCTTTTTTACCGTTAGTAGTTTGCAGTCACTCCATGTGTACACACTCCACTCTGTTTGCAATTCGCAGAGAAATTCCCTTTGAATTTCTCTCTTCTTTTATAACAAGTGTCGACTGCGCGCGCTGTTGACACGGTTAGTTCTTGAATTTTATATTTTGGGATCATAACTTTTATTTATTATACAGCGTTATATAAAAAATACTAAATCACTCTTGGCCTGTAGTTGGGTACGTGAACACTAACAAATTTTGCTACATGAATTTTGTTAATTCAGTATTAATTTATTTCATTCAGGTAAAATATTATACCTACTTGTAAAGTGCCTTTACACTGTTGCGATTTCGCGCTGCTAGTTTCCGCGTCACCGCGCCGCGGTCCGCGCCGTTGTCACTTGCCGATGCTACATTACAGAGTAGGAACAAGTAAAGTATCACTGTAAAATATTGAATATTTGATATTTCTTAAAATATCGAGTAAAAAAAATAGTCGTAGAGCAAAAGTTGTTATTTCTAATGTAAACAAATATAGGCCGAAAGAGAATTGGTATTTTTCATATAACCCTGTATATTAAAATATGACGAAAACACTACTTACCTAAGCTATTCGTTTTTGACGAAAACGATTCGGATTGACAAATGTATGTGGGTAAAGAGGTATTAATAAATGTTAATCATTAGATTTATATTTACAGCTGAGAATCATAGAGAAGTATTAAATAATTGTGTCATCGTAGACTACTAGACCGTAACGCAAGTTGGAAACCAAATTGGCCGCATGTGTTTCTTTAAAATAGTAACTGGCATTTTCTACCTTTTAAGACATAAGACGAAGGTAAAAAATTGAAGTTAAAATGGCATAATCTTCTTTATAATTTTTTTTTCTGAATTTAATTGGGTGTACTTTAAAAATCCGTGGTGACTAAAGTGCGGCAATTAATTTGTGATTCGTAATATGATTCAAAGAAAATTTTCCTATTGCAGTATCTGAAGTGATAAATCAGAGATTAAAATGTTCATTACCTTTCGAATGGTTAATGTTACCTACAATACAAGTGTTAAGAGTAATTAAGGTCTTAGTTAACTCGGAACGAAAGTTGGAGACCAAGTCGGCTGCGTGTGTAACTGCCGGTATTTTCTGCAATTCGTTTTCAGATAAAAGCACGAAAAAGCGTAGGATTGACAAGTTAACAAAGTGGTCGGTATAAATGTCGCCCATTAGCATTTCGTTGGTGGGAAGCAATTAGGGGTGTCGCCGTTCAGTGAGCCGCCACTGTGA
Organism: Coenonympha glycerion; assembly: GCA_963855885.1. NCBI lineage: Eukaryota > Metazoa > Arthropoda > Insecta > Lepidoptera > Nymphalidae > Coenonympha > Coenonympha glycerion. Next base: position 10,458,884 of record OY979639.1, read on the forward strand.
TTACAACTGCCAGCCCGCCTTATTTGTAGTTCCATTTGCATTTTTAACTCGGGAGCTACGGACGCTCTTCTGAGTATTTATTATTTAATTTTAATTTTGTTGAGTGCGTCTGAAATTAGTTTCAGGATCAAAAATCAAAATTAAAAGTTAAATTTATCGCATACTTACCGGATAGTTGCGCACTATCCGGCATACCGAATAGTGATTCTGTTTGGTATTTAACTTTGAAAAATGGCTAGTATACAAGAAAACAACACCAAATTAGCAATCATTAGTTCCCGTACACTGGTCTAAAACTAGTAAAAATAAAACTAGTTTCTTGCATAGAAATAATATATCTTTATTTCACATAGGTCTAACATATAAGCTCTTGTAAACTATATTCGTGATATATTATGAACAATGTACCTATATGGTGATATTAACAAAAATAATTAATTAGTAATTATTATGGTGATGGAGCACGCTTACCTAGAAGAACTGAGTTTACGAGGGTTCTAGCTTTCTAAGGCGGTGTAATGTTCTCCAACAGACGCGTTAGGTCGCGTCCGACTTGACGCTGTAGGCGGCCTTTGAATGCTTAGGTACTATGGAAATGTGCTAGTGTGAACTGCTGTAACTTATATAAATACTATGAGTAGATACTAGCTCATAGTATAGTTACAGAAGTTATCTATCACTCTCAAGGGTTTGATTCGTGTAAATAATTGTTAATACTATAGCAAGCATAATTAAAGTAAGGTACTGTACGAAGGTACTATTTTAGAGATCACATTACGTAAGTCGCGCGGCCATTTGAATCTGGCTTACAGGGGAAGCTAGCAAGTCTTCCGGCGGAACACCGTGATGGATGTCGTATGCGCGAAACTGTTAGCTAGACAATGATGAATTACAGCCACCACGCGCCATATTGCTGCGTCAGTGTCTCTCCCGAGCCACATACCTCACCCGGGTGTTATTAAAACGAAGCGAAGGGTTACAAAGGTGTGGGTCCCTACTAACATAAAAATGCCCAGTCATAAACATGGACTACATAAGCGAAAGCTTACGCGCAAAGTTTTAAGTATCTAAATGTAAGCAAACTGTAAATCGGGGTTTTTAAAAAAAAAATTTAATGCTTTTTAGTTTCTGGGCGTTTTTTGACAAAATTTTTTAGGCTTGGGTTCCTCAAAAGAAAAAAAAACGGAATCCTTATAAGATTTCCCGTCTGTCTGTCTACCTGTGCATCACTTTTTTCATTAACTATTAAAGATATCGACATGAAATTTAGACTTTAGGTAATAATAAGCCGCAATTATTGCAATTATTAAAAAAAAGTTTTAATTTTTATTTAACAAGGGAGGAAAACCGAGGCGTCTAAATTTTAAAATGTACAAATTTCGCTTATAATAAGTAAGTAAGGCTCGATGATGATTATGGTTTGAATCCCAAGCAAGTAAGTCGGATTACACAAAGTTATGAGCGTTTTATTGTATCTAAGCTAGTGATGCTAACGTTGATGCAAGGAATGGTGAAGATACTCGAAACTTTACAACAAAGTTTTCAAAGGTGTGTCAATCGGCAATCCCTACCAATCTCTAAAAATATATTGCCATCTCTACCAGAACATATAAACTCAGATATAGAGCACGTAAAAAAGATAAACTAAGTCTACAAAATTCTAACAAGAAAGGTCGTAACAAGTCTGAACGGAATTGAAAAGATCAATTAACGTATTTTTATTTTAGCGACGCCGCGCCTGCCCGAAACATAATGGCAAATTAAATTGTAAATAACATTCAATGTTCTTATTTACCAGACGAAGAATAACTTTTTATGGGCATTGGGCTACTTTGTTGTGAAAACGTCGCTTTTTTACGATACCTTTTGTTTTTATTTTAAGGGCTCAACATGAAGGTCACGATCCATGCATTGTAGTCTTTATTTTTTTTCAAAACTCGAGATTATATCATAGCCTTCGTTTCATCTTACGAGTAAAAAATCTTCATAATTCTGAATTCTCAGAATTTACCTGAGATTCTAGACGGATTCATTAGTCGACAATCATTTTTCCCGTAGCATTTGTCAAGTTATAAGAGGGTATAGAATACAATTACCACCGCATAGTCCAAAGGGCTTATTCTGTTTCGTTAGTTAACAACTCACACTGGGCTATTAACTAAAAAAACGGAGGCAAAAGTCCTATTTTTGTATTATTTTTAAACGAGGTACCAACCTAGGTTGGTATGGTTTCTTGTAAACATACCATGCTAGTTGCTAAGTTGCATAGTTAAAATAAAAACCGGCCAAGTGCGAGTGGGACTCGCGCACCGCGGGTTCCATACCATAAAAGAAGTAAAACATTGAAAGAATCACTCTTGTTCATGAATTTACGAGTATAATTTACGTGTAGGTACTTTTGTTGGCAAACCGCAAAAGTAACTTTGTTTTTGGCGGATTATTGTTATTATCAAAAAAAGTATATTAGTCAGCGATTGTATTTTATTTTTCCTGTAAAAATATACGTTAACTTCTATTGATCATAATTATTTCAGATTTTTCGATTGGTAAACTTCGGAGATAAGGGGGGGGGAACGGTATTTTTTTCGACAATTTGTCCAATAAATCAAAAACTATCAAGCAAAAAAATAAATAAAAATTAGTTTTAGAATACACAAGTAACGCCCTTTTATATGATATCCCACTCAATATTGTTATCTCATTTTGAAATTTTGTCGACCCGGTTTTCCCCCCTTTTTAAATAAAAATAAAAACAATTTTCAAATTTTTACGATTGTTATGACGTCGGGTCACTATTACCTATAAATATTCTAAATTTCAAGTCGATAGCTTGAACAGTTACTGAAATAATCGAGTGTGACAGACGGACGGACAGACGGACGGACGGACGGATGGACGGACGGACGGACTGAGAAAGTCTCACCATAAGGGTTCCATTTTTACCATTTTGGTATGGAACCCTAAAAATTGCAGTAGTCCAGCGCTAGTCTAGTAATGTAGGTAGGTAAATCTCGTACCTACGAGATTTCAAATATTTGTACTATTTTAGAAATACTCTCAAAGATTACGTTATAATACTTATTCTTCGTAACGAAAGCTGCGAGAGTATTTCTACCACCTTATACCTTTTAATGTAGTCAACTTTCTCCAGGGTTAATAAATTGAAATTTTTTTTTTTTTGGTACGGAACTCCCAATAGGTACAGATTCTGAGTAGCACTTGATTGGTTATTCAAAGATAACGGCAGTTCATCAGCAGTAATATTCGAAGAGGTCCAAACCCAGTTCTAAGTGTTTAATTAAGAACAGATGACCCATTTATTTTTGAAACGAAGCTTAGGCTCAGCTTTAAGACTAGAACAAAAAGCCTATAATATAGGATTTATGAGCCAAAAACTGCGACTTATAAAGCTCCAGATATTGCGATGTCGAATGCACTCAGCACCGACCCCGATCCAAGTATTACAGTGAAGTGTGTACGGATATCTCGAATTTGGCAATAACCGTTTCGCAACTGAATGCACTTTGTGGAGATGATAGCTGTCGGTTGCAAGTTCTGAGGGATTAGTATAGGTTTTTGTACGAATTACGAGTCGACTCGCATCGCACTAACGAATTGAATATCTCCATATATTTACAGCCAGCGCCATCTATTGACAGAGGCATATCAGCGACTGTCCATAGACGGCGCTGGCTGTTCATGTATGGAGGAATTCGATTCGATCGTGCGATGCGAGTAGACTCAAAATTCGTACAAAAACCTGTACTAACCCCTCTGTACATTCGCCTATCTATGCATCTATATGCTACACTTTTAGTTTAGGTATATCTATGGACATCGGTCTATTGAACTTTATTGCCTCCGAGAGTAGTGCTGGTAGAGACTACAGGGTTTACGGGTACGATAAAATTTATATCCCTATGTTTCTCTATACCAATCTCTATTTATGTTAAAACCACCTCTCTATCTCACAACCAAATCTCTATCTCTATATTAATTTAAGCCTTTGGCCTTTAAAGATCTGAGCTAAGATCTAAATCTTAGCTCAGATCTTTAAATATTACTTCTAATTTATGGGCACAATGCCCATAAATGATCAGTTGGACGGTGCATATATTTTGTAAATATAAAATTGTAATTTTTTAAATTTTAAAATGTTTTGTTTCTTTGATGGCTTCCAATTTTATCTCAAATAGGTAGGTACTTATTAATTTTTCAATTAATTAATTTTTGCTGAAAACGAGTCAAATTAATGACTTTTCCGTAACTCACATTAATGGTCTAATAAGACGGTTAAATGATATATTCATAAGGGTGAAAAATATACGAATTATTTAACAATGAAAATGTGCCCGTGGAGATCCAAATTTTCCATCCAGTTTCATTTCAATCAACGCCCCTCATGTGAAGGTACGTGCACATTTTCCGGCTTGATAATTCCGTAATCACCTGTGAATTCATATTATAATTATAACAAAGAAATATTTTACATGGAAGAAACGAAAATTACGATTTCATAACATTTTAATGAGCGTATAGAGGCATGAAAGTCAATGGAACGCTATTTTCCCAATTTCAATTACGAACTCGTATTTCGATTTTCGTAATGAAAAGTACTACCTACAACTAAAACTTTTCTGAGCTATTAATTAGTAAAATCAGTGTTAATTAGTAGAAGATGCAATGAACAATCTTAGTGCAGGATATTATGAATAATATAGATGTAATTCTTATCTGAACCACTGGGATAATTTTGTTAATTAGATTTCCGGGATGACTTTATAAAAACATCTAGATGTTTATTTATTTCTTAACAAAAAAACGCTTAGGCCGAGAAATTGTTTCTAGAAGTTTACCTGTGTATTTTGAGGATTTATATTAAAAGCAAAATTTGTTACATTAAAAGTTATTTACATCAGTCTTCTCATGCTAATCACAGCAACAATCAATGCTAAATAAACTATTTAGAAACGCATAAATCAACTAGCTACGCCTTGTTCTTTGAGTTTCGTATTTTAATTAAATTTGCTTTGAATTTCTAGGATTCTGCCTCGCCTTCTTATTCACTAATGATGTTAGACGACACCGCAAAGGTAAGCTTGTAATGCGGCTCTTCGCGAGATCCTCTGTGACCTTCTAAATTTATAATGTTAGCACAATCCTGCCAGTATTCATTAACATTTAATTATTCTTCACGTCTGCTCGTAATGCTTAAGGATTTTCCAACATTACGTTTTATGTTGCGAATGTATTAAAACATTAGATTTAATTTCTAGAGTTATGATAATAAGCTGGCTATGTAACAGCGTACTTTCGAGTTTCGCTACGTAAACTCTTATAGGGAAATGTTATTTCTTTAAGAAGGTGAATATAACTTTTAACGTAATACTGAATGTTAGTAACTAAAATATTATAATCTATTATTAACAAGAGAAATAACGTAGAAATCATAAATTTTCCACAAAATCTGTTTGGCATTATTATCTCGCTTATTAATTCCATTTTTTGTTCTTTTTTTACCAAATTATAATAATATCAAAAAAGAGTTATTGATTATGGTGGTTCATTTATTAACCATGCTACAACTAATCTAGGTGATGTAACTTATAGGTATTATAGCTAAAGCTTGACTTGGGATATTTTTGTACCGGAAAACGAACGACACTCAACAGTAATTCATGTAGAGAAACGCGAGCAGTCGGCACCCGATACTTTAGCATAATCGTAATGGTGGAGCTGTTTATTGTATAAGCCAGGCAATAAAGATAGGCATGTAAACATGAACCCCTAAATCCAATAGCAGTTGCAACAATAGTTCGTTCCGAGGACGTCAGAAATTCAATATTCGGCAGGTTAGCAATATATTCCAATAATCCCATTTTTAGTGGAGCTTTGCACACCATGGATAACAATAAACTGAAATTGACTGCTGCAACTATTCAGGAAAATATTCCGAACGCAAAACTATCCGCGAACAACAAATTCTATGCAAAACTAATCGATATTAGAAATAGTTTGTAAACTGAACGAGTGAAACTAAACCTTCCAGAGCCATTGAGACCTGGCTTCATTAGACGGAAGATCTTCAGCGACAGTGACGAAGGAACATGACGTCAGCAAAGTAACAGAAGTTGTAGATACGATTCGAACTTTTGACCATCTTGATGGTTTAGGGAATATACTCGTAGTTCAAATATTTTATTTTTTCTTTTCAACTTCTTTAGCCACATATTGACTCTCTTTTTAAGATTGCTGACGATTCGAAAACTATAAGAGTGTATATTCGTTATCGATAAAAACATTACCAGCCTATCAAATGAATGTCTGATTTTCATTTTTTTCATGGTTTTCGAAGTGTTAGCGATCCTTAACATAGAATCAATTTTATGTAATATGTAACATCATTGATTTTATGTAACATACTTAGGTCTGTAGGACGTCCATCGTATCAAATAATATTTTTAAAATAAAATATTAATCAAATATTATCATTATTTTTAAAAAATAACACAACCTCTTGATTTTGCCATACTCACCATCATTTCACTTTTATATGATCTCCCAAACCAAAACTGGCATTTCTTATATTTATGCTTACTTCAAAGATGCTATAATCATATATTTTAAATTTGCTACATTTACAATGTCTTAATAAAAAAAAATGTTAATTGTCTGTGGTACGTCTCATCATTCTCTGTAACTAATTAAGGTATCAATTTAGATTGAAGAGATGACACCTCCACAATTAAAATGCTGTTAGGTTTATTTGATTACCTGCATATATCATTGAGAACTAAGGTTTGTAGCATAATATAGCTTTATCGACGGTAAATAGTTTGGTATAAAACAATTTTAATCACGTAGGTATGGTTATAGGAGAATGTGCTTTACATTATTCATTATTCGGCTACATTTACCATTTAATACAACATTCATCATACCCCAACATCAAACACATTCATTAGAATTGAGTTGTTCGAGGCTTTACGTTGACAATGATGAATTTTGAGACACTGAATACGCTAAACTTTACTTCGAGATATCTTAGTATGTGAAACTCGTAATTCCTTCCTTGTAAGTTGGATCACGTACAACAAATATTTGGTGGCGGCACACAAAGGCAATGTCGCTAATAGACACAAACACATTTGAAATTGAAAATATGTATTATTACACTGATACTCGGTAGTGACACAAAATTATTATAGTTTTGTGTAATATGAAATCCCACCAAAAACATTCTGTAAAAAACTAGCCAAAGTCAAAATGGAGCTGCTTGTTTATCTCTAAAAAGTACTGAAATGTAGACAAAGTCGTGCCAAGTCTAAGGTTCCTTACTGCGATTTCTTTATTATTATAGTTAATGTTGCGTGACTTGGCCGTTGAAGGGTACACGAGGGTTCAAACCAGGTGCTCCATGACACCATTGCACCAATCTGTCGCCAGAATTCATCGTCAATGAGTAGCGGTTCTTGGTCTTCAACGGCCAAGTCACACAACATTAACTATAATAATAAAGAAATCGCAGTAAGGAACCTTAGACTTGGCACGACATTGTCTACATTTCAGTACTTTTTAGAGATAAACAAGCAGCTCCATTTTGACTTTGGCTAGTTTTTTACAGAATGTTTTTGGTGGGATTTCACTTCTTTTTGTAGAAACTTCAAAATATTACAAAATATTTCTGTCCGTTTTTCTAGATACATTAACTGCATGAATAACTTTGTAATCTCATATAATTTATATGGAATTACAAAGTTATTAATGCAGTGATCACCAGGTACTATAAAAACTAGGATAATCGAAGATCTGGATCTTCGATTATCCTAGTTTTTATAGTTTTCGCTTTATGTGGCCATTAAACCCTAACTCTGTACCAAATTTCAGCTCTCTGAGTTTATGGGAAGTACTAGTTCTATTTTGATGATCATGAGTCAGTCAGTCAGTCAGTCAGTCAGTGTCGAAAATGCGAAACTTTGCTTTCGCATAACTTCGGAACTATATGACCTACAGACTTGAAATTTTGGGTTTTAAGTATGTGATTATAGCTTACTGGATAGCGAAAATTTCATCGTTCTGGTCTTATCCAGAGGTTCTCAAATAGGAGCCCGAAAATGCGGCGAAATGGTTCCTGTAAAGATGGTACGGCAGTTTTGCTTCGCGCTTTGACTTTGGCGGGGGCACTGCCGTGCCCCCTGATACAAATGGATGTAAAATTACAAAAAATATATATTATGTCAAGTGTAAATCGACATCCGGACATCCTTTTTAATCTTAGTTTTTGTAAGGATAGTGACAGAGAGTAAAGGTACCTACTACAAATTCTCAACTTTTGGATTTTCTTTATTTGTAGCGACATACATGTATCTTAATATATAATATAAATCTCGTGTCACAATGTTTGTCCTCAATGGACTCCTAAACCACTTAACTAACTTAAAAGATAGGATAGCTTAAATCTCAATTTATCTATTTTTTTTTTATATCCTTAAGGGCAAAACAACGTTTGCCAGGTCAGCTAGTAATATTATATAGTACCTTGTATTGAATGGAAGCAGGCGTTATTTTGCGGAAATCCATAATTAGCAGGACTGATTAATTTGTTTTGCTATTATCCGCTTCTTGAAAGGATTCTGTATGGTGCAATATACAGGAACACCATCCACATGAAACACCACACACAATTTTCTATCACTTTCTTCGACGCACGTTTCGTCCCGACACCGGGACATCCTCAGGAGATGTTGACTTCACAATGCGAAATCGTAGAGTGACTGTCGTGTCAGCGACGCGTTCATATAATATCGGTGGGACTACCCACAGGAAAACAAAAATCAATTGAGTGACTTAATTCTAAAAGCGCGAAAAGTGCCTGTACAATAGAAGGTACTTCCATGTCGATAATTATCTGAAAAATGAAGCGAAATGAAATATAACTAGATCAGGCTAGATACAGTTTTAATTCAGGGATTGTCTGTAGGTTTTTTCGTTCGTTCTGAATTTCCCACTCCCGCCGTTCATCAGTCGAGTGTCGCTGCCTCCGCTGCAATTACTGATCTCTCGCTACAATGGCTTTGCTGTTTAATTAAATACGAGTAGGGTATTAAGGGTAAAGACATTGCTGCAGCGGTCTTTTTACATTCTAGCTTATTATCCTCAAGCTTGCAGACATCGTATTTTCTTCAGAGATATACGATGTATGCACTATGCACGCATAAGATAAGTATGAGGTCTTTGAAGAACTGACAGATATCATCACCACTGAACACAAACCTTCTTTAACCAGGGGGCGATTCAAGTAAATTTTTCATAGACAGTGATGTGAATCAACAAATTAATTTTATCAAGAAATAAAATAAAACATTAACACTGAAAAATTAACTTGACATCTATTGGTTTAGAATGTTAAATTTAATGTATTTACTTAAACATAGGAAATATAATGGCTCAACTTTATCGTGCAACGTAAATTTTATTTCACGATTCTCGAACTTGTTACCTTTTGAACTACGTTAACTTTAACGCTCTATGTTAAAGTTGTAAAATTAATTTTTCAGTGTTCTCAAAAAAAATTCTGGTTTCAATATCTTCTGTTTACCTATATAAAAAAATGCCATGACCTTTTAAAACATTCCACTCCACGAAAAGTAGCCAATGCGTTATTTTTATTTACACTATAAAAGTTAGTGCTTAACTGCGATCTCACCTGATGGTAAGTGTTGATGCAGCCGAAGATGTTTGCGTACTAACTTGGAAGGGGTAAGTAAACTCACCCCCAACGGTTTCTATACAGCATCGCACCGGAACGCTAAATCGCTTGGCGGCACGTCTTTGCTGGTAGGGTGGTAACTAGCCACGGCCGAAGCCTCCCACCAGACCAGACCTGAGCCAATTTAGTTTAAGAATTATAAAATTCCAAAGTGGCTCGTGGCGGGTATCGAACCCGCGACCTCCCACTCGAAACCGAGCGCGCGTCCCCTGCGCCAGGGAGGTCGTCAAAAGTACGCGAATCACCTACTAGTACTGAAACTCATGGACAACAAAATGTTTATGTAATTTTCAAATTATATTTATTTAACAGTTAAAAATGTTACAGTGTAAAATGTTTCAGTTGGTTCAAGCACACCAATAGCTTAGATACACCTTAGATGCATACAAGAGCTTAATTTAGGTGACGAGGTAATTCAGGGTTGACTAGTATCAAATTAGGTGGAATGCCTCCTAATCGTGTTCAGCGGGTCACCCAACCCGTCAGCCTAACCAAGTTAAGCCGGGATTCACAAAAAATAAATTGGGCGGGCGGAGAGATCAGACCTGCCTTGGAATAATATATTGCGTTGCATGAGAGAGTAGTATTAGTAAGTAATATTGTAATATATACAATTCTCGTGTCATAGTATGTATTTGCAATAAAACACGGTCTTGACCAATTTCTATTAAACTTTTTGTGATATTATTCTTTCTGAGGATAATATACCGAAGGACGTATATGTTTATAGCCATAAACTACTACTGGTTTTACTATACTGGCTAGTCTATACTTATATACTAAGAAGCTGAAGAGTTTGTTTGTTTGTTAGTTTGTTTGTTTGTTTGTTGAACGCGGTTATCTCAGAAATTACTCGTTATAATTAAAAAAATGCGATTTTTGTTGAATAGTTAATTTTTGTAAACTACGCTATGATAATAGGAGCAGAGGATTAATGAAAAATGTTGCAAAAACGGGAGAAATTGTTCCTTTTGGAGAGCTTTCGTTGCGTGCGCGCTGCGTAAGTGGTTAAAATTACGAAACCATTATGTATGACGGAATTGTTCTTTTTTAAAAGTTCTAAAAAAGTTCATAACATCACATATCTACTTATATTTTAAGGTTTACTCATTATAACGGGATATGTAGAAACAGACATAAATGCGGGTGAAGCCGCTGGCAAAAGCTAGTATTTTTTTATAAGAGGCATAAACAAGTCGTTGGGTAAAATAATATTTTAAAACTTTCATCCATAGTTTTTTGTAGCTCGTTAATTTACGTTTGAACCCCCTAACACCCCCCTGGGTACGCCCATGCTATTTAATGAAATACCTACCTATGTTGTTCTACTACAATTTTATCCTATACTTACGCTACCTCGTAAAATATTATTTTAGTAGATAGTATTTACGCCATCGCAGTATACCTTTTGTCTCACAGTACACTGGAACATTAGTCTGTGTCGCAAAACCATTTAGAAATGATGCACAATAGCCGCTCACGAGCAATGCAATTTGCCCCTGTCTTGTCCTCAGTGCTATCTCGAAATCCAATCCACTTTCTGCGAATTTCAAACAATTCGCCACACCGATGCCGGGACCTATAATTGTAACAGACTGCCCGACAGGCCGAGACAAACGATATCAAAGAGTATTTACCATTACCACGGAATACATAATAGTACCTAACGGTATTACGACTAGGTACATGATTAAAATGGAACATCATTTATTCAGACACTTTCTCAAAAAATCTTTTCTGTGTGGTAAAAAAACAGTGATAGCTAGCAAGGTTCTGACCTCTGTCTCTCATAAAGAGGTCATGGGTTCGAAACCTGGGCACGCACCTCTGACTTTTCCGAGTTATGTATGTTTTTAGGAAACTAAATAGCACTTGCTTAACGGTGAAGTAATATATCTATACGGTGAAGTAGTATATGCATCGTGAGGAAACCTGCATGCCTGACATTTAAAAAAAAAAGTTCTCGAAGGTGTGTGAAGCCCGCCACACACTTGGCCAGCGTGGTGGGTTATGGCCAAACCCCTCACATAAAAAGGGGTTGAGATGATGTGTGGTTAGCGTGCGTAAAGTTTATTCTTTTCCGCACAAGTGGTTTGTTGTTTTCTTGGTGCATATAACATCGAAATGCATGCATGAAGTTTTAATCAAAAAGTTTTCTGTTCGGAAATACATTTATTTTTATGATTTCCTCTTGCTTTTTTTTCGTAAAATAGGCATAAAAAACTCTGCTTAGCGGGACACCTTCATGGATTTAACTGTAACTAATAATATAATCGATTACACCTCCATCCGTTGTATGTGCTATTGCAAATGAATATGACATGCCTACTTCCCGCGCTTGTGTTGAAATGTACTATTCTCGCCTGCCAATCTACATCGAAGCAGTATATATTGGGTTCAAGTTCTTTACCGCTATCCTGAGCGAGGAGACGCTGTCTCTATCTAAACATGCCCAATCCGACAAAAAAACATTTCAAACACATTGATACTTTTTACAAAAGTGATTACTGGTAATGCGGATATTTTTCGTAAATATGTACCTATTAAGCGTGCTAAATATGCACAGAGTTACTAAATTGCAATCTAAAGGCCGTTTTAAATCCTGTCTTACTCGTACCTCCAGTACCCAGCTAGTAGACTCATGAATATGTAAACGGCTTCACGCTTTCACTGCTCCCTACAACACGGATCTACTAGTATTTTAGCAAAACATTGTTTTGAATAAAATTGATTTTGGTCTTATATGATCAGGAGTGCTATTCTACAAAATTTCCATCTCTGAAACAGCTGCCAAGCTGCGAAGATGTCATGCATAATTGTACTCTATTACAACTGACAAATTCATAGATGCAGAGATGTACGCTCGTCGCTGCTTTAAGTATTTTTGCAGAATAGCACGGCAGGGGCCTATCCGAGGTATTTTGAAATACGAGTATATGCCATACAAAATCTTTTATAACGTCATATTCATTCCTCAGTTAACGATTAGCTGGCGATTGAAAAATCAGCCCTTAAAGTTTAAATTCTCGTGGCTTGAGCGAATAAATTTCAGGCTTTAGTTTTTGCATAAACGAATAACAAAATATCCATACATCCATACAAACTTTCGCGCTAGTAATATTATTGTGGTAGTACATCTTATTAAAACAAAACACCTTTTGTTCCGATTGTATCTAAGATCATAAAATAAAAAAAATATCAGTGAGTTGAAATATAGCAACAATAATTTAATTGAAATATAAATCCTGGAATTGTCACGGACTCGGTTCATAATCGGTGGAGTCCCAGAGAGGGCTCGAAAGCACTTGATTTATGAACGCGGGCGAAAGCGCGAGTATTAAAAAATGCTCTACTTTCTACCCGGCGTCAGTGCTTTCAGTCAGGTGGTTCGCATTTTCAGCACGCTTTATTTCCCAGCTCAAAACAGTATTTTATTTTTGCTATAAAAAATTATAGGAAACTATTTAAGATCGAAGTTTTCTCATGAACCAAAACCAAAACTGTTTGAGTTAAACAAAAAGTTACTTTCTTTTCTTTTCAATTGTTTCTCTACTTTATTTTCCATGAAACTTAGTGAAACAATATTATTATGGGTGATTTTAATACATGCTTGCTTAAAAGTGATTCTCGTGCCAAAAACCTGCAGTCAGTGGTGGATTCTTGTGGTATGCACATCCTCCCTCTTACTGCCACACATTTTTCCCCTGGCTGCTCTCCCTCTCTTCTAGATTTAATCATGGTAACTTCCACGGACCTGGTGTTTAAACATGGTCAATGTCCTGCGGATGCATTCTCTTACCATGATTTAATTTACCTATCGTATAAAATTCGTCCTCCCAAAATAAAGCCCACCGTTCTTCTGCAACGTAACTTTGGCGGAATTGATAGGGATTGTCTATGCAGCGATGCTCGCCAGTTAGACTGGTCTGCGGTCGCTGATGCTGTCACTGTTGATCGCAAAGTTGAAATATTTAACACGTTCCTGACACAACTTTACGATACCCATGCCCCATTAAGGCCAATAAAAATTAAACACCTTCCGGCTCCATGGTTGTCTAATGAAATAAAAGCCGCCATGAAGAAAAAAAATGCTGCTAAATATAAATATAAAATAAATGGCACCGAGGCCATGCGGCAAAAATATCACATTGCGCGGAATCGCTGCAATACATTGTGTAGGGATGCCCAACGGCGCCACATTCATAGTTCAGTTCAAAATGGTGATATAGCCAAAACTTGGAAATTTTTAAAGTCACTTGGAGTTGGCAAATGTTCTCATAAGACTCCCGTCAATATAGATATTGAACTTCTTAACAAACACTTCTCGACCTGTGACACAATTGATAGTGCCGAAAAAGAGCGTACTCTTAATATTCTGTCTGCTTGTTCTACTCCTGACTTTACTCCATTTTCCTTCAAGTCTTTCGCTGAATGTGATGTTAAGAAGGGCATATTGTCCATCGCCTCGAATGCAGTTGGTACTGATTGCATTAGCCGTAACATGATTGTGCCTATCCTGGATGTCGTTTCTCCTGTCCTTACTCACATCTTAAACCATTCCATCAGTTCCAGCGAATTCCCAGAAGCATGGAAAAATGCTCAAATTATTCCTGTTCCTAAAAAGGCAAAGCCTACTTCAACTGCTGATTTCCGTCCCATCTCCATACTGCCTTTCCTCTCCAAAGTCCTTGAAAAGCTCGTTTATCAGCAGTTAAGACTTTTCCTTGATAGGCACTTACTCCTCAGTCCTTTGCAGTCTGGATTTCGGGCTGGGCACAGCACAGTTACGGCTCTTGTGAAGGTAACTGATGACCTTCGGTGGGCGATGGACAATAAGCAGCTCACAGTTCTCACCTTGCTTGACTTTAGCAATGCATTTAATACCGTTGACTATGACATCTTGCTGAGACTGCTATGTTCATTTAACATATCTCCATCAGCGGTAGACTGGTTTCGGAGCTACCTCAAAGGCCGACGACAGCGCATCCGGGTGGATGAATCGTTTTCGTCTTGGTGTGATGTTACGGCTGGGGTACCTCAGGGTGGCGTGTTGTCTCCTTTACTTTTCGCTATATTCATTAACTCTATAACTCGTAATATCTCTTCTCTCTATCACATGTATGCAGACGATATCCAAATTTATCGCTCTTCTCCTCTTGATGAGCTTAACTCTGCGATCTCCACCGTCAACAGGGACCTGGCTGCTATCTCTGATTGGAGCTGTCAGTTTGGACTTAAGGTCAACCCTGCTAAATCTCAAGCCATTATTATTGGTAGCCCTGGGATGATCGCAAGAGTTGACTGGCCAAATCTCCTTCCTGTAAAATTTAATGGGGTTGCTATTCCCTACTGTGACACGGTTAAAGACCTTGGCATACATTTGGATCGTGAGCTATCTTGGTCCACGCATCTAAAAGAAGTCAGCAGGAGAACTTTTGCTGCTATGAACTCACTGCGGCGGCTGCGATCATTCCTTCCAATTCCGACCAAGGTTATGTTAGCACAAACTCTCCTTCTCTCTATCCTTGATTACGCGGATGCAAGCTTTCTCAATCTTACTGAAGACCAGCTTAATAAACTTGAGCGTCTCCAAAATCTTGCGATTCGGTTTATATTTAGCCTGCGCAAATATGACCATATATCTGAATTTCGACAGAAGCTCAACTGGCTCCCTATTCGACGTCGCCGGGATCTGCATGTTCTCTCTCTTCTGTACTGTGTATTATATAATCCTAGAACGCCGTCCTATCTGAAGGAGAAATTTAAATTTCTTGGAGTGCATTCTGACCTAAGACCGTCTCGTACATTAACGCTCACAATGCCCCCCCATAAAACTAAGATGTATGAGCAGTCTTTCAATGTGCGGGCAATTATTTTATGGAATGCACTTCCCTTAGAGGTACGGCAATCGAAAACCCTCAAAATATTTAAAAACGCTGTAAAAAAGCATTATATTGCAACTCTGGCTACTTAATGACGACTAAGTATTATTTGTTTATTTGTAACATAACAGATTATATACATAATATATTATAATTATTGTATTATTAGTATTGGTATGCAGCATATATATATCAGTTTATTATATTTTATTTAATATTTATTAATATTTATATTTATTTTATTATTTTTACCCGACTGCAAGAAGGGTTATGTTTTTCGCGCGTATCTTGTATGTATGCATGTAAATTCCTTTATGACCACGTATCTTCCAAACGGCTGGATGGATTTTGACGTTAATGGTATCGTTAGATTCGTCTCATTAACCCAAGTGTTCTTAGATAGGTTTTTGAAAATAAAAAGCAAAATGGCGGATTTTGGGCCTAAAATTGTCAGTCATTTACAAAATATTTATAACCAATCCTATCGAGTGGGGTATCAAAATGAAGGGAATTACAAGGAGATTACAAAAATATATATAAGTCATATGTTTCAAATTAATTTGGAATTATAAACAGTCGATCAATGCGTTCAAAATGGTAATATTTGTAGTTTTTGATAGCGTTAATCTTGTATTGACCAAATGTGTGTCGTACTTTATATAGTGCATTTTTACTTGGTATATCATAAATCGAAAACATAATTTAATTGATAAAAAAAATTAAATATTGTAGTAACCATGGCTGCCGACAGATGGCGCTGAACTACTTTAACTCGCGCTTACGTTTACCAGTGTCAACTTATATAAGACTCGCCCTGTATTTCGAATCGACATCAGGTTCCCGACTTCGAATTGGTGCATTGGAAACCATCGAATCGCAAATATCCGCTCTGCGGTGACGGTGCAAGCCTACGGCCTAACAACCTCGCCCAGCGGTCCTCCCTGTACTTTTTATTACCCGACTGCAAGAAGGGTTATGTTTTTCGCGCGTATCTTGTATGTATGCATGTAAATTCCTTTATGACCACGTATCTTCCAAACGGCTGGATGGATTTTGACGTTAATGGTATCGTTAGATTCGTCTTATTGCATTTTAGTTGACATTTTTGCAGTCGGGTTTTTTGATTTTTTTAATTATTTATTTTATTAGTTGTGTAATCTAGTGTATGTAGTAGTATGTACTTATTTGAATTTAGGTATAATTATTGTAGTGTTGCACCACCTGCAGTCCGTGGTTCCTCTGTATTTTCCTAATCTGTAGGTTGCCTGGCAGAGATCGCTACCTAGCGATAAGGCCGCCTTTTGTACTAATTAATTTTTTTACTTCGTAGTTTTAGTATTATGTTTTGTGGTGTACAAATAAAGTGTTAAATAAATAAATAAATAAGGAAAAAATCTATTAAAAACAAAAAAAACGGTTTGCTTCTAAAGCTGAATTCTTAATAATGAACATTCTATACAAACACGCTGCTAAAAAAGTCTGTACACGTATTAAGTAGAGATGTGCCAGAAAAGGGCAGGCTTTAGTAAGTGTCATTATACTTAAGCGTTACGGACATGAAGAGCGATGGAAGTCGTAATATCAACAAGGCTGAAACGATTCAGAATCAGTGTCCAGCTAACGCACTCTTAGGTACGTTAAAGACGCAAAAAAAGAGTTATCTTTTAGGGTTCATGTATTTATGTATGAATGTGTATTTAATATGAGTTTCATTGTTCTATCATAACATCTGGACGACTGAAGAGATTTGGACATATTATGGGGTATCGTAGAATCCTAACCTTATTCCGAGTAACATAGGATATATTTTTTGAAAAAAGTTGTAATAGGGCAGTCGTGTTTTTTAATTTTTGGTTTTACCAAAGTTCGTATCGCCATTTGGCACCACCGTTACAAAAGGTCTTTCCATATTGTAGTACTAGCTGTTGCCCGCGGCTCCGCCCGCGTGAATTACGATTTTTTTACATATACCGTAGAATTCCTTGATTTTCGCGGGATTCTGGTGTGATGTTGTACAAAAACCTGTTCTTACTTCGGACGGGTTATCTTGTGGTGATTTTTAAAACTCCTTTTTTTAATAAAAAATATAAAGTTTCATTAATACGTAGTTGAAAGATCAAAAGGACGATTTTAACTGTCGATATTTCGGCCCAATGGCACAGGTCGTGGTCACTACGTGACCACGACTTGTACCAATGTATCGAAATATCGACAGTTAAAATCGTCCTTTTCATTGTGATTTTCATTCTGAAACCACGAAATATGTCAAAAATTATTAAATCATGTGAAAAGTTGTACTGGTGGTAGAAATCTTCTTTCAGAGTTCGGCAGGGTAGGTACCACTGGGATAAAATACTCTACTAACAATATTTCCCAGCCCAACATAAGAGTCTGTTAAAAATCTTTGCTTCATCTCAATACAATCCCAAGTATCAGAATGGGCAATGGCTAATATATTTCTTTACGTATAAAAATACTTATGACGGTCAATCGGTTAGGACCAGTTAAGACCTGAAAAAAATATTTGTGAACCATTATTTTACTCTTTCCATGTTGCGGATGATAAAAAAAGACGTGTCACTCTGGGAATGTCCACAAAAGTGAAAAACAGTGCCATCTTAATATAAAGTCAAGGAACAGTACATTACATGACAACTAATTATTATTATATAACAAAAATTCGGTAGTACCTATCTCCAAGTTTTACATTCAAGTTCCACATAATTTGTAGAGATGGCGCGATACGGTATAACGTGGTGATAAATTCATGATTTTTGTTCACCCTAAAAGTGAAAAATCTTAAACCATACAAAATCTTCTGCTAAGCATATTTATTTACGGCTGTAAAGGTGCTCCAGTCTGACTTGAGCCCTTACGTCCTAGCCCTAGGTGCTTGTCCATTCCGAGTTTCAAGTCACCTACTTGAACTCATCGATAAAGGTTCTGATGTCTATAATTTCTGAACTACAAAAGTGATGATGATAAAATTTATACGGAATAATCTTTAATGAACCTCCTTTCTAACAAAAAAAGAATGAATGAAATCGGACAACGGGTTAATGAATTATAACTAAATACACATTTTGACTTTGAAGCCGTCTTCCAGGGAAACCATGCTGAATTTTGGAATAAAAAGTATCCTATGTCCTACCTCGGAGTATGAACTATAATCATGTCAAGTTTCATTTAAATCCATCCAGCGGATTAGCCGTGATGCGCGGTCGTGAAACAGACAGACAGACAGACAGACAGACAGACAGACAGACAGACAGACAGACAGACAGACAGACAGACAGACAGACAGACAGACAAAAATGAAACAAATTACAGTTTTGGCTTCAGTATCGACTAAATAGTGTCCTCCAACAAAAATTTTCAAAATATCTTCAATGTACAGAATTCGACCCTTTACAGTTTTATTATAAGTATAGATTTGTTAACATGCTCTCAAAGCATTGTCTCCAGGCCGTTAACGAATTAAAAAAGTAAGTCATGTTCGAATAAAATAGGTTCACGGCTAATGGACAATACCTATAAATTCACTTTGATACTTTTGAGAGATGTCTAGCCTGAATGGGTCCTGTTATAGATTAGGTTTTTGTTACAACATATTGTTACTGGCTTAGTAAGCTATTACCTACTAAATAGGTACCTACGAAGATCCTAAGTATGACAGAAGACTTACAGGCTTTTATGGCATATTTCTAAGGCTGCAGACTAGGCAACAATTAAATCTAGAAAGCTCTCCCTGATGTTTACGTCGCTTTTTTGTCTTTTTTCAGTTCTCTAGAGAGCAAACACGCAATAAGATGCTAAAGAATCTTAACACGTACGTAAAAAGAGGATATTCCACAAAAAAAGGAAGGCCTGTATCATTACCCTTTGCGTTACGGAAATGACCAATAACGGAGAGTCATAAGCGGCAACGAGGCGAGAGCCAGTCATTTGGTAACAATTTAGTGGAGGGTCACGTCCTACTAATGTTTGGACTGTCCAGCGCTGAACGTACTTGACCATTTAGAATCTATTTACCGTTAATATTGAAGGGGCCATTGAAGTGAAGTCATTATACTCTAACGCCCGGTTTCTTCAACGACTTTTACTGAAAAGTAAAAGTTAAATAAGGGTCAGACCACCATATTTATCTTTACTTTTCGTAAAAGTCGTTGAAGAAACCGGGCGTGAGTAAACGAATTTCTTTAAGGCAAGGTAAGCAGAGATTAGGTAATAGTTAATAACAAGATCCAGTTAGTTTGATTAAAATTATCAGTAAAGAATTTAAAATTCGTCATAATCTAATGCCGTTCGTTGGGCAGTCTAAGCTTTTGTATTTTTATCAGTGTGGCTTTAATGTAACATTTTCGTCTTAAATCGAATAAAATGAATCATTTTAAACTTTTTGTTTGATTAATCGATAGCAAATTTTATCAATTTTTTTACTCCCACTACAATTGATAGTTTCGAATTTCGAACCAATAAAACCGTTATAGCTGTATCAATTTGCTGAATAAAATAATACTAGCGTAGGAATTATACAGACTCGTTCCGCACACTAGGTATTTCAGAGCTTATTAGGTGTGTACTTGTACGTATTCAAAACGTACGTACGTACGTATATTCAAATCAAAATAATGCTATCATGGCCTTGTATTAGATATTGTGGAAAATACAGTATTTTTCCCTACTCTAGAGACTGGATCTTTCAATCGCTTAGCGTATTACAAAAATGTTAAGTGCGAAGAAGGTCGAATGTCAGTAAATTGTAACGAGCTTAGAGAGATCTTTTCACCGCAATCCACGATTTTGTGCCCTTATAAATATTGGCAATAGAGAGAGCTATTCTTTGGCGTGAGAGGTATTTTTACATTTTATACGGAAGAGACATATGGTACCGTCTCTGTTTTCGAAGTTTAAGACACTTTTTGTTACACAAATAGACGTATACATAGGACCCGGCGGACTGCCCGAAAAAATTTCGCCAGTTTGCTGGTGCCAAAAATGTTTGCTTTGACATCAACAGCGTCAGTTATAAGCCAACCGCGGTCCACGCCACAAATCACGTTATTTTGTCAAATGGCGCTATTTTTTACTTGTACGAAAGTTGGCGGAAAATGTAGGTAATGATGGCTTCATCCTTAGATGCATATCGTCCTTATCCTTAGAATCATTATTACACAACACATACACATTTTGTCAAAATAATATACTTTTGATCCTCCCAAATGACATGAAACATTTGAACTGTTAGGCTGTCATAACTCTAGCCTCACTTTACAAAGTCTTTGACTTCAACAGATTTAAGTTAAGCCCTGTCATTTATTTACCCTTATTAATATACTCCCATTAGTGCAAAATTCATTAAAGTTTATAAGTCGAAACTGATTAAGTGGCACGACACTATATCCAGCGAGATTGTTACGTGCAATGTAATTAGTTTAGACTTAGACAGACTAGTATGTAAAATTACGTCGCCTGGTTAAGTAAATCTAAAAGCTTTAGACGCGCATCGTGTGGATACAGATGATAAAGACCTTACCACACTTAAAACACGCCAAACGATGCGCCATAAACGAAACTGGTCCTACTTAATTAATAATTTAATGTTAAAGATGGATCAAAACAAATATGAGTATAATTCTTTGCTGTTTTGATATCAGGCAAACTTTGCATAACAATTAATTAATAGAACAGCACTCGTGTTAGAATAGGTACAAATTATATCCAAAAATGACAAATCGAGATCATACTAAGTCCTATTATTGCCCTCTATATGAGCCAATTTGACTGTTAGCTCGATCAGAACGTCAACCAAATCAGCCAAGACCTCACAGGTCAGTACGTTTCACGGCTTAATCTATGATTGAGTTTAATCATGGCCATAGAGGTCTAAGAGGCCGCCGACGGCGGTTTCAAAAGTGCGGCAACAAATACTCTGTGTAGCTTGACAAACCCGAGCCGTCGCTACATAATTTTTCACGCACACTAGCATCCGCGCACCATGCAAATTACAAATTGACACGTGCAATTACAAATTACATTGGAGCGCAAGCGACGACCAAATTTATGATCATAGCTATGCACTAGTACAATAGGTCCAGTTATTCTAGAATTGCAACTTGTAAGTATGATTCTACTCCAACGCCACATCCC
Source organism: Coenonympha glycerion (assembly GCA_963855885.1). Taxonomy (NCBI): domain Eukaryota; kingdom Metazoa; phylum Arthropoda; class Insecta; order Lepidoptera; family Nymphalidae; genus Coenonympha; species Coenonympha glycerion. Next base: position 10,480,685 of record OY979639.1, read on the forward strand.
CTTTCATCCTCCGCCACACACATTTAACTTACTACGTCCCATTATGCGGGATTAAGCCTGTTTGCATTGCGTGAATTCTGTTTCATGTTTTCATCCCTTGCAAATGTCAGACGACACTTGAAAGCTGTCTGGGAAGTGGAGGTGGGCTTTACACACGACTCTTTGTAACTTTTCCCCGCGTCGGTGAATTCGCAAAGCCAGTGTAATTTTGCATGTGTCCATTACCTACCTAATTACTTTGTCAGGTTCACAAATGGCGTTAGTGCATTAGCTTGGATTAACTGAAACCAGGACACCTGAAAACCGGACCAACATTTTGCGCTTTGCCACCTCCAGGCATTTTAGCCTATACGTTTCCTTACTTAAAGCACACAATGCATTATTTAGTAATCCCATTCTTGTATTATTATTTTGGTTTGTATAACCCGCAGCTGCTTCGCCCGAGTAAGCTCTAAAGAATTATATAAAATTCTTCCTCTAGTTGATATGTGTAAAATATTAGCTCAAGCAACGCTTTTGCCATTCCTCTGGTGCTGCAATTTGCAAATGTCCATGGGCAGCGGTGATCATTTAACATCAGATGATCCTTTTCTAGTTTGCTCGCGTTCACTACCTATAAAAAATGAAAATAACACTTTGACGAGAAGTACCTGCAATCGACTTCCAAATAGGTATTATTTGGAGTGTTTGGAAGGGTAACACAGAAAGTGACCCGGATCTATTATGCTGTTTCTAACATGTTACGTAATTAGACGTAACAATCCGATAAAATAAAGTAGAAAAATTCCAATCAGTAATCTAGAATTTTACATCCGATATTAAAAGCCTATCTATACTTATAATAAAACTGTAAAGGGTCGAATTCTGTACATTGAAGATATTTTGAAAATTTTTGTTGGAGGACACTATTTAGTCGATACTGAAGCCAAAACTGTAATTTGTTTCATTTTTGTCTGTCTGTCTGTCTGTCTGTCTGTCTGTCTGTCTGTCTGTCTGTCTGTCTGTCTGTCTGTCTGTTTCACGACCGCGCATCACGGCTAATCCGCTGGATGGATTTAAATGAAACTTGACATGATTATAGTTCATACTCCGAGGTAGGACATAGGATACTTTTTATTCCAAAATTCAGCATGGTTTCCCTGGAAGACGGCTTCAAAGTCAAAATGTGTATTTAGTTATAATTCATTAACCCGTTGTCCGATTTCATTCATTCTTTTTTTGTTAGAAAGGAGGTTCATTAAAGATTATTCCGTATAAATTTTATCATCATCACTTTTGTAGTTCAGAAATTATAGACATCAGAACCTTTATCGATGAGTTCAAGTAGGTGACTTGAAATTCGGAATGGACAAGCACCTAGGGCTAGGACGTAAGGGCTCAAGTCAGACTGGAGCACCTTTACAGCCGTAAATAAATATGCTTAGCAGAAGATTTTGTATGGTTTAAGATTTTTCACTTTTAGGGTGAACAAAAATCATGAATTTATCACCACGTTATACCGTATCGCGCCATCTCTACAAATTATGTGGAACTTGAATGTAAAACTTGGAGATAGGTACTACCGAATTTTTGTTATATAATAATAATTAGTTGTCATGTAATGTACTGTTCCTTGACTTTATATTAAGATGGCACTGTTTTTCACTTTTGTGGACATTCCCAGAGTGACACGTCTTTTTTTATCATCCGCAACATGGAAAGAGTAAAATAATGGTTCACAAATATTTTTTTCAGGTCTTAACTGGTCCTAACCGATTGACCGTCATAAGTATTTTTATACGTAAAGAAATATATTAGCCATTGCCCATTCTGATACTTGGGATTGTATTGAGATGAAGCAAAGATTTTTAACAGACTCTTATGTTGGGCTGGGAAATATTGTTAGTAGAGTATTTTATCCCAGTGGTACCTACCCTGCCGAACTCTGAAAGAAGATTTCTACCACCAGTACAACTTTTCACATGATTTAATAATTTTTGACATATTTCGTGGTTTCAGAATGAAAATCACAATGAAAAGGACGATTTTAACTGTCGATATTTCGATACATTGGTACAAGTCGTGGTCACGTAGTGACCACGACCTGTGCCATTGGGCCGAAATATCGACAGTTAAAATCGTCCTTTTGATCTTTCAACTACGTATTAATGAAACTTTATATTTTTTATTAAAAAAAGGAGTTTTAAAAATCACCACAAGATAACCCGTCCGAAGTAAGAACAGGTTTTTGTACAACATCACACCAGAATCCCGCGAAAATCAAGGAATTCTACGGTATATGTAAAAAAATCGTAATTCACGCGGGCGGAGCCGCGGGCAACAGCTAGTATTATATAAATATACACCAATGTAAGTTATTGTGACTTCCTTATACTTACTTTAGACATAATGTTGTTTAAACATGAATGTTGCCAGAAACTCTGAAAAGGTTCACGATGCCTTTTGAAATGAAAGGTAAATAAATAAGCATTCAATGTTGAAATACTTATTCAGTGTACATAATAGCGATAGGATAAATGAGTTTATTTTAATGGCCCTTCGATGTTTACGTGAAATCCAATTCTTAACGCTCCACTTTATCCGTATCGAACAGCAAAAGTAAGTAATGGGATGAAGGAAAAATGAAATGTAAGACAGATAATCTGTAAAGTAATTTACATATAACTTTTTTTATAGTCAACGCGAGAAAACGAGCGGGCGGATCACCTGATGGTAAGCGATCACCGCGCCCCTGCCGTGCTATTCTGCAAAACAGCGACGAGCGTACATCTCTGCATCTATGAATTTGTCAGTTGTAATAGAGTACAATTTTGCATGCCATATTCGGGTTGGCAGCTGTCTGGCAGCTATTTCATTTTGTAGAATAACACAGCTGGACATTTGCAGCACCAGAGGAACTGCAAATGCGTTGCCAGCTGTTAAGAAATGTATTTATCCGCACCTTGAATAACCTCATGTTATAGTTTTGAGGGAAAACTGTTGCTGGTAGCTGGTTCCATAGTTTACATGGGCGTGGAAAGAAGGACCTGGCACACCGGGTGGTCGTAGATTTCCAGCCTTCCGGTGGTATGGATGGGAACATGTTTCTACGCCGGAGGTTATGCACAGAGAAAGTGAAAGGAGGAATCACTTCAAAGAGCTCTTCAGAGCACTCCCCATTGAACAACGATTCAACCGAGAGAAGTTCTAAGGGTTCCAGCTTGATACTGACACTGGGTTCGCCTGTAAGTTTATCTAATAATCTCTTTAATTTTCTACGTGATGGTCGTTCCTCGGACTTAGCTTACTGCGAGAAAAGTGCCGAAAGCTATGCATACAAAGCCTATGCGTTAATAAATCAAGGTAACTGCTGCCTGTTACTTTCGGAATGGAATTTCAACCAAATCGGCGCAGTATTTCTAGCGTGATTTCTAGCGTGAGTAACAAACATGAAGATTCACCTTCAAAGTTCCAAGCTCGTGCATTCATAATATTAAAAAGATAGTAATTCGAAACGGCTAAATTCTGATTTATATTATACGACCATAAAAATATTCGCATAAATAAATAAAATCAGAAATTAAAAATACCCGACGCGGGTCCAATTTATTCGACAAGTTACTATAGTGTTAAACCTATCACGGCTTACCGGGCTCAAATTACAACTGTGTATAGATTTTCTGCACTTCAATTGACCTGGCCGAATTGGATCAGTTAAAAATGGGTTGCGATATTTCTGATCAATAGTAGGTAGACCACGTGAATATGAAAATGGTTTTTACAAGTACAGTTATAAATATTTTTATAATATAAAAAAAATAGTGAATTTCTGAAATTTCGAAATATCCGAATATCCGAGATCTATCTCGGATTCGAATGATGTCATGTTCAGGCTCTGACGACCATGTTTTATTTCTGGGCAGGCACTGTTATACCTATATACTCCTAGCTATAACTAAGTCATTTTAAGTCACACAATTTACAGTAGGATACTGCTGTATTAGTCCTTAGTCCTCTTTATCTTGCCTCGTGTTATCTAACCGCATTGCACAGTCACATAGTCTGTGTCCAACGAACCGGAATAATCGTATTTTCAACTCGCAACGATGTGACGACACTGGATTCCTGAATCGTACGTTGTTACACACTCAACTTTTTTAGAACCTTTTGAAAGACAACTTTTTGAACCCGCACTATACAGGGTTATATAACAGTACCATATCGCTCTCGGTCTGTAGTTGTTTATATTAAAACTAACAACTTCAGTTCAACGACAAAGTTTTTACCTCGATATTTTGAGAAATATCTAATATTCAATATTTAACAGAGATACTCTACTCTGCAAAGAAACATCGGCCAGTAGCAACGGCGCAGAGGCGGCGCGCAAACTCATGGCGGGAAATCCCGGCGGTTGGATTTCCAGTGTATCTTTATAGAAATTAGAAATAACATGATTTTTTTGGTATGAATTAAATAATACTGAATTTTGAAAAGGCGTAGAAAAAAGTGTTTTGTTTTAGAATAAACAACTACAGGCCGAGAGCGATTTGGTATTAGGATTCCATACCCATTTGGTATTAGGATTTGGTAAAAATGGACCCTTATGGTGAGACTTTCTCCGTCCGTTCGTCTGTCACACTCGATTATTTCAGTAACTATCGAAGCTATCGACTTAAAATTTAGAATAGTTTTAGGTAATAGTGACCCAACGCCATTGCAATCATTAAAACATTTTGTTGCAAGCGGTTTGTATGTCATTTACTTCGGACACTTTTTAGCGCTGACCCCAACTCCTTAGTTAATAACTCAATGGCCAATGTATTTAAAATTCCAAAATAGTCCGTGCTCGGAATCGAATACGCTCTTGTAACATAATATGTGGCTCTACTAAGTATCTGCAGGGTCATTTAAAAAAAACCGGCCAAGTGCGAGTCGGACTCGCGCACCGAGGGTTCCATACTATAAAAAAGGTAAAACATTAAAAGAATCACTTTGTTCATGAATTTACAAATTGTAAATTATAACAGCTATACTTTACATGTAGGTACTTTTGTTGGCAAACAGCAAACATAACTTTGTTTTTGCCGGTTTATTGTTATTATCAAAAAACGTATAATAGTTAGAGAGTTGATTTTATTTTTCCTGTAAAATATACATTTACTTCTATTGATCATAATTATTTCAGATTTTTCGATTGGTAAACTTCGGAGATAAGGGGGGGGGGAACGGTATTTTTTTCGACAGTTTGCCCAATAAATCGAAAACTCTCAGACATAAAAATAAATAAAAATCGGTTTTAGAATACACAAGTATCGACCTTTCATATGATACCCTACTCAATATTGTTATCTCATTTTGAGATTTTGACGACCCGGTTTTCCCCCCTTTTTAAATAAAAATAATAAAGATTTTCAATTTTTTATGATTGCAATAACGTCGCGCCGCAATTACCTACAACTTTTCCAAATTTCAGGTCCATATCTTAAATAACATTTAATAGTTACTGAAATAATCGAGTGTGACAGACGGACGGACGGACGGACGGACGGACGGAGAAAGTCTCACCATAAGGGTTCCATTTTTACCATTTTAGTATGGAACCCTAAAAACAACAACAAACAAAATCCTCAATTGGATCGTGGAATCGAATCCGATACTCTTTCTAGAGCATAGTTCAAACAAATAAAAGATTTTGTATAAAACTACGGCAAATATTGGAAATTTTGATAGCATTTTTTAAGCTGCAACTGGAAAAGTCTCTAACATTTTTATAAAATTCACGACGTTACGGATAATATTTTTGGTTATTAAAAACGCTCGAAACGATATCCACGTTTTTAATTTCCGGCCAAAAAAGTTAACGATTGTAGCCTAAAACTGTTCTTTCATTTAAACATTAAAGGCGTTATCTGTTCCCGCCGGTGCAAGCCGCCTTAGCGGGTTCTGAAACAACAAGATATGAGGATTTAGCGTTTCATAAGCCGGAACTTTTTCTGTGACTCCGCATTTAGATTTCGGATTTCGGGAAGTGCTTTAGACAAGAAAGCTGAGAGGTTTAAGTCCTTGAAGTTTTGATAGTTTGCCGAAGTTTTGATATTCTGCGTTAATTGGGTACCGTTTTCTATTCTGCCCTCGTAATTGAAAACACAGTAAGTCGAGTTACTGTGTTTTTGCTTTGGATAGCTTTTTAGAATCGCGCGATTGCGCTCTGTCTGGGAAACTTTTCGATTTTTCTGTAGCGTGTATAGTTACTGAGATACGAAAAGTAAAAACACAGTAACTCGAAAAAAAAAATTACTTTTTTAATAATAAACACAGTAACTTAAAATTTTTAGGTTTGAACACAGTAATTTTTAGTTTACTGTGTTTAAATGTATGTCTATCGATTTTATTTTAATAAATTTTCCTTGGCTACAACACGGCATCTTCAAATACTGTGTTTATTTGTAAACATTTCGTGGAATCTTTTAATGCTTTACATAAATTAAACACAGTATCTGAATTACTGTGATTTAAGTGTCTGCAGTTTGAATATTAACTTCAGTAAATACTTAGCTTGAACCCAGTAACTATCGACTTACTGTGTTTTAAACTAACTTTTCGTGGAGCGAGGTTAGAGGGGAAGGTACTTCTAAATCGTGCGCACTGCGCGCTTGGAAGTTTTTGGCGGCTTTTACGGAAATATTTCTGTTAAAACCATATCGATGACTGAAATATAATTAACTAGCAGAAACCCGCGACATCGCTCAAGTACATTTTAGTTTTCCCTACAACCATCGAATTTTTGGAATAAAAAGTAGCCTTTGTGTTTTTTTAGGATGGAATCTGTTTCCAGACCAATTTTCAGCCAAAAATTTTCATTAGTTACGGTGTGAAGGAGTATATCTCCCGCATAAATATCTGATATAGATACTCTATTCCCGCAGAAATCATGGATTTCCAGGATATCTAGTAATCCAGGATACAATTATCGCCGTTCCAAATTTCAGCCAAATCGGTTCCATAGCTGAAGTTGCGGTGTGAAGAATTTTCCATATGAATTGGGAATTTTCCGTGTGAATCGGGATAAAAAGTAGCCTATGTATTAAGCCAGAGCCAGCCTTCATTCCAAATTTTAGCCGAATTAGTTAAGTAGTTGCGTAAAGGAGTATTTAAACTTGGTAAAATACAAACTTCGGATCCCTGTTTTAGCCCCTTAGAGGGTGGATTTTGAAAAATACTTTCTTAGTGAACCCCTAGACCTCACAAGGAATCTGTGTACCAAATTCGGTGTCTCTAGACCTAGCGGTTTGTGCTGTGCGTTGATATGTCAGTCAGTCAGTTCCTTCTTTTATATATTTAAAGATGTAAGTAAAGTTTATTTTTAAAATTATTAATTACTTATATAATGTTAGCTAAATTGCACTTTTCAAGCATTCATTAAGCTATGCAATTTATTAATTCAAACAGAAAGTAATTTTACATATAAATAATAATAAACTACGAAATAATAGTTTACCTACAACATCAGCTTCAGAAATCAGCATATTTTGTTACACTCTTTTACTTGAAATTCCCGTGATAACCCTTTACAAAGAAGTAGCCTCGATTACAATCTCTAACTAGACTGTATAAGTCCTAATAATTTATTATTCAGCAGTTCCAAACTCAAACTCGAAATATCTTTATTTCACATAGGCCTAACGTACGGGTTCTTGTAAAACGTCAATATGATATTTGTCACATATAATATATGGTGATAACTACAAGTCGACTTAAAGTTAAGTTTACGCGAGGGTTCAACACGCCCTGCACTGAGAAGAAGCCCACTACAAACACAGCTGGGTTTTGTTTCCTGTTATCACCACATCTCACAATGACACTTAAAAACAAATTGAGCTAGCATAATTACGTAAGCTGATTTTGGAGATTTTTCGACTTTACCCCCTGAAAAGATTTAATGAAAATTTCATAAACCCAACTCTCAGACTCTCACTTATCCAATAATTTAAGTTAGTTAATCTAACGGAATAATCAGGACTTTAGACGAAATTATAAGCATTCATTGAAAAATCACAGACATAACTAATTTCTTCTATTTGTATGGATGTCTTAATGATATCTATGTTATACATACCTAAAAATTAAAGACTACCGAAATAGGAACGAATAAAAATTCGGAATCAGATACGAATATAAATATAAGTACAGCAGCACAAATAAATTCATTATCAGCTGGGATATCTGAAAAATCTGAGGAGGAGAAGCAAAATTCTACACACAGGGGTTTTTTACACATATGAAAAAAAGGTTAACTTAAAACACAGTTTCTTTAGATGCTATAACGGAAACTAAGAGTTAACATATTGCAAAATTAATCTTAAACACAGTACCTTACTTACTAGAAATCCATCTAGTAAATAAATGTTAGGTATTGTTACCTTACAACACAGTATATGTATAGTTACTGTGTTGTGTAATCACGAGTGTTTGTATCTTTACATGGTTAAAACACAGTATTAAATAAAAGTACGTTAGAACGCAGTAACTATCAAGTTACTGGGTTTAAGCGTAAAATAAATTTACTTTAAAAAATTATATTACTATGTTAAAACACATTATCTAATTTGATTAATTAAAGAACAATAATAAAAGAGCATCATGTACATATAATGAAAGCTTTATTTATTCTTCGTAGTTTAAAAAAACCCCTATCACGCTAACGTATATAGTTGGTTCATAACATATCAATTTATCTATTAAACTTTAAACGCGTTTTTCTCGAAACGCAATTTTTGGAGATACTGTGTTTTCAATTACGAGGGCAGTATTAAAGTACCGACATTATTATAGAGGTAAGTTTAGTGAGAGTCACTGAGAGATTACGAGTACATAGGTATCACACTAATATTATGAAGTCGAAAGTTTGTATATACCTACCTGTGTGTGAGTGTTTTCTCCTTTAATGAAAAATTGATTTGGCTGAGAGATATAGATAGTTTATCCTGGGAAAATCCTTGATTCCGCGTGATCGGTGAAAATCTGAAATTAAAAATATCACATCTAAATTATATGAAACAATGCAAACATGTGGTCAAGATAGACAGATTACGTATTGTCGCGAGGCAAAATTCTATTTTCTGCTAATATCCCTTGAGATATGTCACAGTATGCAGTGCATTGCATTGGTGGAGGCTTACGGAAACCGGGATAAGCCTCGGGGACTCGACTGCAGTGTTTACATCTGGACTTATACAAATTCGAAATAGGTCAAACAAAGCAAGAATAAATTGAAACACATACATAACAAGAAACAACGGGTTCCGCTAAATCGAAATAACTTTTATTTTAAAAATAAAACCTCTGTTTTTTCATCACTATGAAAATATTATCCGGAACAAATATCGGATAGCAGTATGTGTGTTCCAAGTTGATAGTAAAAGTATCACAGGCATAAAACTTTATTTTATCATTTTCAGCGCATTTAAATAAAAGCTTTTTAAGGTTTCCGTACCCAAGTTCCGTAAATAAACAATCACTAATATTAAGAATGTATCAAATAATAAATATTGAATTAAATATTAGCAAGAGTTTAACTACCTTCACTCTATTAAAACTTATTAATGTGAACTCATAAAAGTTTTACAGTGGATAGGGTGGTACGTGAATCACAAATAATGATTTAAATTTGCTGTTACGAGGTAAAATACTCGTATATATAGATTTCAGATAGCAAAGTTTAGATACAGGTTTTCTCTGAATTTACCTAATACCTTTTTAACTATTTAACGCTTCAGTTACACTGCGTATTTGCGGAGTGTACACACCGGTTTACATATTGAAACAGCGTAGCGTAGAGGCAAGTTAAACTAATGTTCCCGTTAAACTAGAGCTGTACGCGTGTATTCAGCACACACTGTATGTAGGCGGCTCGTAAATATTGAATTACTTCGATTGAGAACTTTGTATCCTAAATTTAATCCCACGCAATTATACGTATCGTTCTAATATGGCTTTTGATTTTTTTCTTTGATAAACCAACGTATACGTAGCCATATAACATATTTGTGATCGTCGCAGAATACTGCATAGCTGGGATGGAATAGATGTGGAATATCCGATTGATAAAAATATCACGCGAATTCTTTTGAATTTCCTTAGAATTTGATCGATAAAAAGATCGTAAGAACGTAGATTAGATTTATTTCATGAGATACGGATTTATTTCGTCATATGTCTACGGATACTAAGAACGTATCAAGCACAATCAAGTATCTAGTTATAAGGTGCGTATCAAATCCTTGACACTCAAATATACAATAGGCAAAAGAGGCAATGTGTTTCATGACTTAATGTGATATCTTGATTGGATGAAGTAAACTTGAATAAAGTTTACCAGGTGGTAGGAACTCTTCTTGTAGAGTCCGCCCGAATAGTTACGTCTTTAGTGTCAGATATTATTTCATATTGGGCAAAAGGCGAAAGACCAGGAGGCGAGACTCTGTGCATAACGAGATTTGTAATGCAATTACGAAACTTTACACCAAACAATATTAACAGCACACTACTACACTATTAGCACACTAAAACTGCAGCATGTTAGATAAAAGTTTAAGCTGGTCTCTTAAAGCTATGGACCACAACACGTTAGTTAGTAGCTACCTTTTTTAGAGTTTCATACTATTTTAGTAAAAATGGAACCCTTATAGTGAAACTCTCTCCATCAGTCGTCTGTCACATCCGAATATTTCAGTAGCTATTAAAGTTATCGACATCCTCTCCAGCCGTCCGCCTTTCTTCTCTCATACGAGTATGTCACGCATTTATCTTACAAGTCGATCGTACGCGAATCCTACGATAGTCACCTTGTCCAGCATTTTTTAGGGTTCCGTAATTTTAATTATAATGAGTTCACCTCCTTCCGAAACTGCCAGTGATTGGAACCACGGTGCATTTTACGTGAACAGGTAGACAATTCGCATATTGTTTTGACACGCTGATTGTGATTATTCACTTCACTTTACCACAGACTTAACGTAGGCCTGAAGTAGTTGGCGTGAGCGGGGGAGCGGGACGGTAGCAGGGGTGACTTTCACGGCTATTCTGCGTAAAGACGCAAATACCACGACGTTTTTTAAACAGTTCACTTCACGAAATACAGTCGCGCATTACGAGAATCTCTAGGTAGGCGAATAATAATGACGATGACGAATATTTGGAACATACGAGTAAGTATAAAACTGAAAACTTATTTATTTTGTATTTTTTGGTGCTTGAAAACTTTATTCAGCCCAAAAAGTACATGGTGGGTGCACACTGACTAAACTGTGGCTGTAAATAAAAGTTTAAGCTAATAGTCGCTTTAAGCCACGCGGGTGGTTTGTACGCGCCAGTTAGTCACTTCATGAATATTGAAGTGCTCCCACTGTGCGCTTCTCATACAACTATTTTTATAAGGTTCGCTATTAGAAGTTTTTACTTTAACGTGCAGGCATGTTGATGACCTTTTGTATTGCAATGGATTCTGAGGGCAGTAAACTTTCAAGTGTGTATCTTTCAAGCAACCGATGCGTGTGCAATGTGCATTACTTTATTCTAGTAGAAAGGAAAATCCTGATGGACTCATGACTTCAAGTCATCTTCAAGTCTCCTCTATTTTCTGTCTTCTCCATGTATCTCTTTTATTCTTATATTTTCTATAGAAAAATTTCACAGTCATGAGAGGTTTTTTAGTCAGTAAGAGTCCGGCACAGCGTCCATAAGGATTTTCCCATTCCTTCGAAAAAAGAAATTGCATGCCTGAGACTTCTCTATAATTTTCTTAAAGTTTATTATGAACTAACAGTTCATATTTGGTAAGCTGTGGAGGCCTATCGCCAAATCCTTCTTATTGAAAATGAAATTAAAAACCTTTGTTTATTTTCTCACATAAATATTTATCATTACTTAATACTACAATACTGGCCATATTTTCCACGTCCTGTTCACCTTTGCACAAACTAGGAAGTTGTGCATGTATTTTAAACACTCTGTTTACTATGTTGAAAGTTGAAGTAATGGACGTTTTATAGCCGCGCGGATGGTCGGCACACACCCGTAGGACGTAGGTGGCTTCATGAATATTGAACAACTTAACTTCACTTTACAACTTTATACGAGTGTACTTGCGGTAGGACTCTTTTTGCGGAGTTTGCTTGAATAGATAGCAGCGTTACCACCTTTTTGAGAGTTATTCTGCCTTTAAATAGGATATTGCAACGTACCGAGTTACTTTCTTGTTCTTCTCGTTACAAAACTGTGGGGTTAGTACACGTTTTTGTACGAATTTCGAGTCGAATCGCATCGCACAAACGAATGGAATTCCTCCACACAGCCAACGCTATCTATGGACAGTCATTGACGTGCAGCTGTCAATAGATGGCGCTGGCTGTAAATGTATGGAGGAATTCGATTCGTTTGTGCGATGCGGGTCGTCTCGAAATTTGTACAAAAACTTGTACCTCTGCTCTCAGATCGTGGATGTAGAGTATGACGTTTCTGTAACTGTAAGTTAAACTTATGTAAAAGACAAAATAATTGAATTTTTTAATAATTGAACTGCGGTTGAATTTTTTACTCTATCACAAGTTACCTAGTTTTCCACATAGTTTCCCCCAGGAAAGTTCGGCGTTTTGCCTTAACCTGTTTCGGTAGAACTACTATTGGTAGGTAGATAGTCAATTTAACTCCTACAATTTTTTTTTAATTTAAATTTTCAAAGTTATAGGCAAATAAACAAGTTGAACTTATATGACAGGAAATGTGCACTCTAAAGAAAGTAACTTTTTGTTTGTAAAACCAAATTCCACATATGAAAAATAAATTCTTAATGGTTCCTAAATAACAATATTTTATTTTCTTTCAATATTTTGCTTTAAGTCCATGAGAAAACTCGATACGACGATACGATCTCCTTTTTGGTTCTGATTAATAATTATTAATGGTCAGTTAATTTCGGTGCTCTACAAAAGAACCTGATTCTTCAGACTGTAAAGAATCACCCAGCGTACGAAATCGTAACTTGCACCATTATTCAACATCAGCGAGATTGCAGTCGAGTTAAACTGTCAAGGATAAAAAACAATGAGACCGGATAGTCTCTGCCTTTGAACTAGTTACTGAAATCTATCAACTAGCCCTAAACTCATGGATTGCTTTTTAGACTTTCAAAAACAGGGGAGATTATCAGAGAAAAGTAAGAAAAGAATGGGAAAAAGGTTATCTTTCAATACACAGGTTTTTGTTAAAGAAATTTCATAGGTCCATAAATTGCAAATTCTTAACCAATTCCAATGTTCTAGGTGTTGTGAAAGGAATTGACACCTATTTGATTCAATTTAAAATTGGTTATACTCTCATGAATATTATATTTAAGACAGAAAACCAAAATCCTTGATGTTCTTCGCAAAATCGTTAATTTTTACTCAAGATATAAACGCAATACTTTTCAGTGCTCGTAAATTAAACTTACACAGACACACAGAGGTGCGTGCCCTGGATTCGAACCCGCGACCTCCTTATGAGAGGTAGAGGTCAGGTCACTATTTATTTATTTATTTTATTTATTTATTTAATTATTATTTTAAAATTTTAATGTCAACTATAGTAGACCTGTATTGTTTATGGTGCATCTATAACTAGGAACAATTCTGGCGACCGTGTCTAAGCCGGAGCTAAATAAGGCCGCGGGTAAATGAGATCGCGAGCGCTTTGATGTGCAGATTTCGGAAGTGCCTGACGCTTGTAATGCAAACTACTAATTTAGTTCAGTTTAGTTCACAGAATATCAAATTGGGTTATATTAGATATTCGCTTTGATAGGTTGATTCATACTACAAGTATACAGACTAATCGTTTTCAATAAGCTATCGGTTTAACAATGTTAGATAATTTCAACTACTTAATAAAACATTATGTCACAACTAACAAATATGCAAAGTTAGTCGTAACATTTGAGTAGTTATTATAAACGCGAGCCACAGGCGAGCACTATAAGGGATAAGAGAGATCTATTGTGAAACGTTACAGTCTCAAATTTATTATGAGCCCCATAATTTCAAAATTTCAAAAAGGTGTTATTAATTTATTTTCACACAAGTATCATTATTTCATTTTTATCACACTTGCAAGGATAAAACAGACTTGTTCTGTGTATTCTTGAGGATTAATGAAAATGCACAGGTAAGTCAATAAATATTCCAAGCCGATGTTAAATAAACACTGGATGAAACTTCCCTTTAAAACAAACAAATGTTTTATGAAACATTTGTTGTGGCCCATTTCACATTTGTTGTGTGAAATTTTGTGGCCCGAAAATTAAGTTACAAACTTATTGCGCCGGCTCAGCGAGAGCTTTCGGCCGATAATTTCTGAAATGAAAATTGAATCAATAGAGACTAATAGCCCAACATTAAGTACTTAGCGCGGCTAAACAGCACGTCCCGGCTCGTTGCGGATACATTACCCCCCCGCGTTATAAACAACTCTCTGTTCCATGATTATGATTGTTTACAAGTTTAGTATCAATTACTAGCTGTTTACGCAACTTCATTCGGCCTTGTGGAAACCATTAATTGTTTCGCAGGATATAATCATGTGGATATAAATGGTTGTTGAATTTGGAATGGAGGTAATATTTTTCTATAACACTTTCATCATGCGTTATAAACAATTCTCTGTTCCATGATTATGATTGTTTACAAGTTTAATATCAATTACTAGCTATTTACGCAACTTCATTCGCGCCTTGTAGGAACCATTTGTTTCCCAGGAATGATCATAGGGAAATAACCGATTGTTGCATTTGGAATGGATCTAATATTTTTCTATAACACTAATTATGAGACCTTTTCTAATGTAGATAGGCTTGCGTTTCAATACAAACCCATTGAAGTTTTCACTCTAGTTGATGCGCATTTGCCTATAAAATTCCTATAGAATCTTCTCTTCGATTCGCTTTTGCTTAACTACATGGCAGGGAACCCTAAAACTGTGTGCGCTTGCCTCTTAACATTAAACATAATTTTGTTCCATAGTCAGGGTGCGAGGAGAGAGAAAAAGAATCTTAAACATTATTTTTATGTGTTGGCATGTTAGGAATCATTAAATTAGGTGACAGAAGAGCGGCTCATTTTTTGCGCAGCGAATTGGCTTAGCTGTTCAGCACTATTCCTAAACGTGGAGAAAACTTGTGCAGTTTATTAGAATAAATTAGGGATAAGTTTCACTGTAACATTATCAATTAAAAAAAACCTCAATATAAACGAGTAGATTGGCTAGGCATGTAATCTAAATCATTTTTATAACTCTGAATACATTACCACGTAATACTAACTCATAACAAAATAAGTGAAATTCGGTGTTGGCGTTTTATCTGTCATAAAACCATTTTCCTTTTTCATATCCCGTTGGCAATTAATACAGTCGAGTTTCAGCAAAAAGCGCGCCATTGCATTGCCACGGTTTTTTATAATAATCGATGGTACTCGTATTTGGGTAAAAGCTCTGAAGTTACTCATTTCAATTGAAGCCCATATTTTTATGAAGATATTTTTACATGTTACAGGCATTAGTAAGTCGATCACGTTCAGATTATATCAATGTTACTGTTCAGGATGGTGGCTAGCATGGGCGATGGGGAAAATTTATCCACGGGGAGAGGATTAAATGTTTTTCCCCCTGCAACTATGAGTATATCCACTCTTTGAGCAATGCCGTAAAACCAATGAAAAAAACGGGTAAAATCCCTATCCTATCTCGTTTTGCTATTCAGCCGTGGTTATTAAGCCGGTGAAGAAAATAATTGTGTCTCGTTTTAGTGATATAATTGGTGGATTAATTTTTATCTCCTGACCATATGGGGGCAGGTGTTAGGTGATAGGGGGGCAGAATATCTATTCTAATAGTTTAAAAGTCAAAGGATATACCTAATCGGTAGTCTTATTTGGAGATTTGTTTCAATTGAATTTGTTGTTTAAATTAAAATTATACAAAAAGTTTACCAAAAACGGAAAGTAAATGATAAATATAATTAAGAAAGAGAGAGAGATAGATAGAGAGATAAAAGTTATTTCGGATTTCATTATGCTATGCATTTCGGCAAGCATGAAGGTGTTAAAATAATCACGTCGTTAACCCCGACAAAAAATTATGTGGTTTGAAGAAATTTAAGCGAAGCTCGTATATATTTTTAGCTAACCTTCAGCCTGTTTTCAAGTGAGGCATGGAATAAAAGCACGACTTAATCTGGGGTAATGGCTCGTAATAAAATGTAGGGAGTAACGACAGACGTGCGCGCGTGCCCTGCTATCCCCGGCTTTCAGATTATTCAACTAGACACAAATTATTATTTCAGCCACTTTAAGGATTTGCTGCGAATCTATTAAGCTCTTTGACGATGTTATCATCTCCAAATACCCGTTGCTTGATAGCAGTCCAGTGCCAGTACGAATTTTATGTAAAAACTGAAACGGTAAACGTTGTTTTGCCACTAGAAATATAAAAAAAGAAAATATTCGCAGAGTACTGAAAATAATATACAGAAAATTTGAAAACAATCAGTCGAGCCGTTTCGGAAGAGTTTGGTTAATCAGTTTCAGTCGCACTTTTGTAAAAATGTGACTTAAACTAATTAACGGTAAAAAAGGAGATGTTTTGTCCAATGTCAATTAGAACAAAGAAATATCATTACAATTACCCATAGCAGTAGCTATGGGTAAATTAAGAACTATGGTACAATGATATTATTACAGCTTTTTGAAAATGGAATATCGAATTGGCTATTATTTCCATAAAATTAATCCAAATAAGAGTATGTATCTCTGGCGTTCAGGCAGCGCTGCAGACCATTAAATCCTTGAGCTTTCATCCTCCTTTTACAAGTCACTGCCTGATCTCGATTTATGTGAGTTATTCAAAAAGAAGGCTTAGGTTCATACACAATATCAGCCCGATGATATCGTTATAATGTAATCGATACTTTTCAAGCAAAGAAATAACTCGGTCAATTATATTTTAAGTTTGAAAGCAAGGGATATTTAATTGTATCATATTATGCACCTAATTATAATACTAGTTTTTACCCGCGGATAAGAAGCAGCCTATGTGACAAGCTAAATCCACAGACTTGTATACTAAAGACAGGGCGAACAGCGCGAACAATTAATGTCGCCAGTTTATGGGTACCAACAATATAAGGCCACGCGCACAGTTCGCTCAGCGGCCAGCGGCGGCGGTGGCGGGTATTTTGACAGATGACAGATGACGTTTGACGTTTTTTACCGAACCGCAATCTTACCTTTTTTTTGGGGTTAATTGTTATTACCAAAAAATATATAATAGATACAGAAATGAACCCGGTTTTCCCCCTTTTTAGATAAAAACAAAAACGAATTGCAATTTTTAAAGATTGCTATGACAGCGGGCCATTATACCTTCCAAATTTTATATCGATAACTTTAATAGTGACTGAAATAATGGGTTGTGACAAACACATAGACGGACAGCCAGACTTGGCCAGACGGACAACAAAGTGATCTTGAGGAGGTAGTGAGGTAGGTTCGGAACCTTAAAAAATGTATGAAAATGCTCGATCCGATTTTAAATGATTCCATTCGCTAAATAGATCGCTAATACCTTGTACATTTTTTGAGTGACCAACGCAATTATTGTGTCATATATGGTTACAAATTTATATCAGCGCAAACCGATATCGAATGAAACCTTTGACAAAGTATATTTATACGATATGTTTTTAACTTAAACGTCATTCAAATAAATCTTCAGTACTTAAGATAAAAAATATTGCAATCCAAGTGAAATAAGTCGCGTTAAGTGGAGTGGAGCAGTGAATCGTTAGGGCACCTAGGAGATTAAAAAGCAACGCCAGTGTCGCGAGTTAACGTGAACTCAACGGGTCTGCCCGCGAAATTCAAAATTTTCGTGGTTTTTTGCAATTTGTACGCTAATTAGACATGATAGGCTTATGGCAATCAATTTGCGAGGATGGCAGTACCATCTTTACATGATTATATCAAAATCTTTGCATAAAAATGTGTATCCTAGGAAATTAATCCGAGTATCGAGTTTTATGTGAGTAACTCGCAAATCTTGGACTAATTTCTTTAACTCGACACTTTCGAGCAGAGATTTTTATATAAACACGTGAAGAAGATATTGGGATTATCGCAATTTGACGGCCATAAGCCTATTATATCTTATTAGCTTAAAAATCGCGAAAAACCACGAAAAATTTGAATTTCGCGGGCACAGCCGTGGTGTGCTCCTTAAGCCTTAAATCTTATTCAAATTCAGGCTAAGCTGGAAAACATTTCGTAATATTTTTAGTAGATTTAAGAAATTAGGCCAAGAGAGGATTATTAATGTATTTTCTCTTTGTACTTAATAAGTTATAAGTAGGTATACATGAGATAACCATATAAGTCTTAAATTTTTAATTCTAAGGAAGGATCTATTCAACAGTAGTTTGATGAGAGTTGAAGTCGGTTTTTTTGTTAAATAACTAACGTATATTATAAGTATTAAAATTATGTATGGTTACTTTACAATATTATTTCTGTAAACAAAATGTCGTCGAAACTTTGAACTGAGCGGGTATTGAACGACTCTTTAAATATTTTACAAAATTAACTCCCTTGACTTTAGTGTTGCTCTAAATGAACTCTGTTTACCACGAGAGCTTCAACTTTGAAGTTTGAAGTACAAAACTGCGGCGAATGAATACCTTGGTGCTTTATTTTTATTTTTAAAATAGAATAGGTGAATGATGTGGCGCGCTAAGAATATTAAAGTTTGTGAAAGTTTTAAGTAACTACTTTAATATTTAAAACTCGGCTAGATTGGATGCATAAGCACCTGCTGCAACTTTTTACAATTTATTATAATAATATTTATAACTCAAGACTCTTGAATTGGATCATTAAACTTTTTACTTTACAAAGGGAAGATTTTGTCTCATCGAATGAAAAAATTAAAATTATTTATAATAGACTCCCAAAGCAGGTACTAAGAAGTAATTAAACATACGTGATACGTTTATATATTAAGTTTTAATTATAAAAAGACCTTTTAAAAGATGCCTAATTAAAAATTTAAATTCTATTTGAGTATCATTCGAATTCAGTTTTAAAGGTTTTTGTTAATTCAAAGTCTTTTAACGTAGACATGTAAAATATTTCTGTATCAGTTGTAAGCAAAGCATAACTACAAATCAAGTTATAGTTCAAACCATTTAATTTGAATGGAATTGCACCCGCAAACCGGGGCGGCAATGGGTTCAGCGTTCAATGGTAATTATACACACTTTGGAGGGCTACCTATACAGTGTGGGGTAATTGCTTTTAGGCTGCAGACGGCAAATCCTTGGAGATTGCTCGTCGCCCGTCGGCAACTTGTAGTGCTTGTCGAATGTAGGTGTAGCCACGAGTCGAGCATTCATGTCGCCCACTTTCAGTTACGCAATGGCCTCTCTGTCATTTTAGTGGCTTAAGCTTTTAGTACATGTACACTGTACAGTACACCAGATATATAATAATTAGTTTTATTATGGCCTACATACAGACCGTGAAAACTCTACGCAGCAACTAATCGAAACAATAAGTTTTGAGGAAATAACTCTTTGATACTTTTCAAAATTAAAAATATTTTTATTTCACATAGGCCTGAGTTACAGGTAATATGAAAGGTCATTACGAAATTTGTGATCATATACTCGTATTTGGTGATAACTACTAATGGACCATTTACCAGGGTTCGAACGCACCCTGAACTGAGAAGAAGCCCACAACAATCTCAGCCGGGTTTTTTTCTATTTTACTTAACATTTATTTATTTTACAAAGTGAACTAATGACGTAACTTCCTTCTGGGACTTATTTAGAATTAATACTTTTTTACTAAAATTTAAACTTTTACGTCATTAGTTTTCTTTTGGTTTAGACAGAAACTCTAAATATAAATCTGAAACTGATTTTAAATTCACGTAACTAAATCCCACTAATTTCTGTTCTCTAGTCAAACACTGCAACGTTTCCGTCTTTTATAATTAATCCTTCCGAACCTAACACCGGTTCTATTTCTCGGAAGATACAAAATAAATAGTTAACTAGGTATACTTATTATTTATCGATCTTATCAGCTTGGGAGCGTCAAGCTAAGTTAACGTTAGCCCCAGGGACAGATTCTACAACAATGTAACCCAAACTTATATTCGATTTCATAATGGAATACTGAAATAACAACAAACACATTTATGTCCCAGTTATATTTCTAGAATACGTCCCCGGCCCCAATTTAAGTTGCAAGCTTTTATCTAACAGTTTTAGACTTTGTCGATTCGAATTGCAAGGTTATATCGGTTGAAAATAAAATTCAATATGAGATTTTGTAGAGCGCTGCAAACACTGTGTCGTGGTGCATACATATTTTTAGTCGGAAACAGTGCTGTTTTATAAGTGTGTTTGCAGCAGAATACGAACGTTTGCTATACCTAACTTAAATGGTATGGGGCATATGCCAGCTAAAGGAACGTTGATTTTATAAGAGTTTTGATTTTCATGATGATAGGGTAAGATTAATTCTACAGTATTTTTTTTTCATTTATTGTTCTTTACACGCAAATGACAATGAAAAAGGGTATTTCGTAGTGCATTACGCAAGTAAGTACCAATTTCGCAAGTAAATCGTATAGTAAGTTTGCGACAGAAATTGTGTTATCGTTCTTAGCTACTTAATAACATAATTTTCTAGAGCGCAGTTTATACTCAAATTAGCTATTGTTTTTCGCTAATCCCGTGGGAATGATAGATTTTTCTGGTATAAATAGTAGGCGACCCTGCAAGGGAATTAAGCGCAGTGTTGGCAGGCCTCCGACAAGATGGACTGACGACATTAAAAGAGTCGCGGGCAGGCGCTGGATACAGGTAGCGCCGGACCGTGTGGGCTGGAAATCATTGCAGGAGGCCTTTGTCCAGCAGTGGACGTCCGTTGGCTGAAACCAAATAGCCTATGTGTTAATCCGGGTTATAAGCTATCTAGGTATGTTCCAAATTTCAGCTAAATCGGTTCAGTAGTTGCGGCGTGAAAGAGCGTCAAAGATCCATTCTTACAAACTGTCTTAACTTACAAAAAAAGTAGGATAGGATAGGAGAGCATACAAAAATCTCCACGTGGTTTTCGCATCCGGTCAACTCTCTGAGAATAACTTGGAATGAAAGTCGCTTAGAATTTTGTATTCAGCATCGTCCGCAATTTGCAATCAGCGAAGCCTGTTATGCTACGGATGATGGGTATTTATATTATGGAATCTCAGAGCGACTTTCATAACGACATTTGGCTTCGCGATTCTTGATTGGGATTTCGACATTTTATGTTCATTACGGTAATGACGCGAAGCCCGATTTTAAGGGAGAAATTAAAATAGCTTCTAGTATAAATAAAGTAACATCTAGAGATATATACTATCTTTTCATTATACTATTGTTAATTAGTCACTACCCTTGGGGCCATGGACTCTTGCTTGCTTTAATTTTCCAAATTTTACTGTCGTGCGTGCAGCGACTATTTGGTACAAGTATAATCTAGGCTTTTCTTTCAGTATAACATTGATCTAAGTTGCATTATGTCATATTGTATGGAGCAACCACAAATTATCTCTTAGTTGGTCAGTTCCTCTATTTTTTGACTGCACGTTATTCTGGTTAGAATCATAAAAATTTGATACTAGTTGAAAAATAGTTGAATAGCGCTCCAATATTTCATAGCATAATTTTCAAGTCGTTTCTTATAATATTCTTTTGTAGAAAGTATACAAAGCTATGTGAAAAAACACAACAACTATTATTAATCTCTTAGTTAACAAACTCATACTGAGAAAGTTGGTATAATGCGTCTAAGGTCAACCCACCCTCCTCTGAACAGTGAACAACACATCCACGCCCTCACCTGTGCGCTGAATAACGTATGAGACCTTGTTAACATTTTAACTCCTTGGCATCCACATTTCTACACGTCTATAAAGTTCACACAGTTCACATAGACGTATACAAAAGACCCGGCGGACCGCGCGA
Organism: Coenonympha glycerion; assembly: GCA_963855885.1. Taxonomy (NCBI): domain Eukaryota; kingdom Metazoa; phylum Arthropoda; class Insecta; order Lepidoptera; family Nymphalidae; genus Coenonympha; species Coenonympha glycerion. Next base: position 10,502,766 of record OY979639.1, read on the forward strand.
AAAATTGTTACTGGTGTCAAAAATGTTTGTTTTGACACCAACAGTGTTAGTTGTAAGCCAACCGCATTGACATTGATGGAGCACGGTACACGCACGAACAGAATATACTTGTTATTAGTCCGCACGCGAGTTTCCGGAGGGACAATTTCCGCAATGTTGCGGCGTAGTAACGGAAATTTTAACAAATGGCAATACTTTCTTCTTGTATAAGGAAGGTTAAATGTTCCGGTGGACTCATCCTTAGGTTTATATCGGTGCAGAGTACACACCATCGTACATAATGTTAACCTTAAATTTATCTTTCACATGTGGTACTAAATTATTGTTTAAAAGTCGCTGCCCGTGGGGGAATAAAATCACAAAATATATCCACACTTACGGGCTTTACCAGGCGTAACAGGAGTCGTTCTGTTTTCTCATTAATTGCCCTGCGTGCAGCGACGATTTGCTACGTATTTATGTACGGTTTTCATATCCCTTTATTTCCATAGATAAGTATATTTTGAAAAATAAAACATGAACCTGTGATTTTTCACAAGTCTCCCGAGAACGTACATTGGCAACTTTCAAAGAAATTTACTTTCTACGTTAAAGCGAAAAATATGTTACTATGTAAAAAATCTCAGAAGCAATTTTCTTCAACTTTTGTTTGTTTTGCTGGTAATGAAAATATGATTTTTTTCACAAATATATATAAATAAATACATGCCTCTTTATTGCACAATCCATTCATATTATGCATAATATAGGCCTATACTCTCTCATAGTAGTATTTAGTATTTTCATGAAATTTAGTACACCTACAGGGGTTTTGGGGCGATAAATCGATCTAAAAAAATTAAAATATGACTCCTGCTGCCATCTATTGGCCAGTAGTAATACTACCGAGCGAAGCTCGGTCACCCAGATATTGTATAATTACGAGTAATGTTTAAATTATTGACCTAATAATAACTTTATTCTTTTTGATAATTTGCCAAAGTTCAGGTATAGGTACCATTATCAGAACTGAACTAAATTAAAATGGGACCACACGGGAAGCGTCAGCTTTCTAATAAAAAAGCGTCATCAAAATCGATTCACTCAGTCAAAAGTTATGAGGTATCGAATATAAAGAAAACAGTCGAATTGATAACCTCCTCCTTTTTTGAAGTCAGTTGAAAAGTTCGAAGTGAGGTTGTTTTAATAACTAAAGATCCTGAACCACTTGTATCCAGCGACATACCGCGACTCTCTTAATGTCGTCAGTCCATCTGGTAACCTCATAGGCTTATTAATCTATGGGCGACGGGTGTAACACAAATTTCAAGAAAAAAGTGTCCCGAGAAAACCTTTATAATTGAGGGTACATGAGTATTTTTATTACAAACTAAAACATTGTAATTTATGTATTAAACCATTACTATACAGCCTAATTTTCAAACACGAGATGCGATTGTATGTCTTTTCGCGTTTTGTATGTCATTTTGTTCGGACACTTTTTAGCGCTGACTTACAATCCTTAGTTTATAATGGTTAACCTACTGAAGATATGCTTAAATTTAATATTATCTGGCATGGCTATCGTCGCTTTAACGCCGTTGTATAGGTAGGTGTTGTAGTGAAACAGGAGTGAACAAAGCTAGAGGGACGTCCAGACTCCCTTGTTAATATTCTAGCTGACACGACTAGCCCCAATGTCTTGTAAATCTTGTACATCAGAAACTTAGCTACAAAGGGAGGCGGCGAGAGACTCACTTTGAATATCTACTCGAAATTCATCCAGCATTTATCATATTTGATGCGAATAAGAAAACTGGAACAAGAAATACGAAACTCAACAAATAGGTAGCGCTTCTATTTTTTACGCGAATAAAGCTGTGAACAAGAGAGAAAATATAAATTTTATCACGCTTTGATGCTTGCTATGCTTTTTTCAATGGAACGAAAAGGAACACATTTTGTGTTTGCAATCAGAGAATAAGACAAAAAAAGAGGCAAGAGTATGCTAAATTAGAGTATAGCAAAGTCGAATTTACTCTTTCTGTTTACATGAAAATGCAGCTAGTTTTTGTATAAAAATATACTTTGTGGTTTTTTGGGGAAAAAAGTATAAGTTAAAGTACCTATTTACAAACGGGTACTTACACAGAGTTATATTTTTCTTGCTGTATTTTGTAACCATGTGTATCGCATGAATGATTAACAAACTTGCAAATATCCTCCCAGTATTTTTTTCGACAGTTTGCTCAATAAATCAAAAACTATTAGTCATAAAAATACATGAAAAATGGTTTAAGAATACACAAGTAACGCCCTTTCATATGATACCCCACTCAATATTGTTATTTATTTTGAAATTCCGACGACCCGGTTTACCCCCCTTTTAAATAAAAATAAAAAAGATTTTCGATTTTTTATGATTGCACTAACGGCGGGTCATCATTATCTACACTTGTTCAAAATTTCATCTCGATATCTTTGATAGTTACTGAAATTAACTATTAAAGACGTCGTGACACACAGACAGACAGACGGACAACAAAGTGATCTTACAAGGGTTTTTTTTCTTTGAGGTACGGAACCCTAAAAAGATCAACATCATTAAACCGAAATTGAATTAAATATGAAGGGAACATATTAAAAACAGAAGTGATTATTTGAAGAACATATACAAAATAGGGGTTTATACGCTGAGCGCTGTCCAAACTAATGCACTTCCTGGCTTCCTTCCTTCTCCGTCGGACAACATAAAACTCGTATAATATCATAATATCTGGGTGACCGAGCTTCGCTCGGTAGTTTAAGGTGTTGCGGCCCTACCAGCCCGCGAAATTCAAATTTTATTTAGTATTTCGCAAATCTTAGACAAACTACACATTGAAGATTTATGACTATGCATTTTTCGGGCCTACTTTTAATGCATCTACATGTTTTTAATAGAAACTTTGCTCGAAAGTTCCCACTCATCTCATATTGGTTCCCGAAAGATAATTTTTTGCAGTTTCAAAGATTTCGAGCTATCGGGAACCAATATGAAGTAAATGAGTATTGTTGAGCAGAGTTTTTGTTAAAAACATGTAGATGCATTAAAACATGCATAAACGTTGTGCCCGCAAAACACATTGCCATTAGCCTTGAATGTTAATTAGCCCACTATGAGCGAAAAACTAAATAAAATTTGAATTTTCGCGCCCAGATGGTACCCATCGCCCTTAACTACTGGCTAATAGATGGCAGCTGCAGGAGTGCTTCGCTCGGTAGTTTAACTACTGGCTAATAGATGGCAGCTGCAGGAGTGCTTCGCTCGGTAGTGTAACTACTGGCTAATAGATGGCAGCAGAAATAATATTTTATTATTTTTTTGGTAAATTTGACATTTTATAAAAATGAATCCTAGCTAGATCGATTTATCGCCCCCAAAACCCCCTGTATACTAAATTTCATGAAAATCGTTGGAGCCGTTGCCGAGATCCAGATTATATAGAAATATATATACAAGAATTGCTCGTTTAAAGGTATAGGATTAATTTACTTAATTGGAGTTGTGCGCGGTCTGTTTCAATTGCTGTACTAATGGCTTCGTGATTAGCAAACACTGTTACTATTAACGTGATGGCCGCTTTACACAAACCTCGCTCAAGCAAGATCGACATAGATTCAAGATTATGACGTCTTGCCTCGACAAAACTAGTTTATGAATTAAAGACAAGGTTCATAAATAATTCAGTTACAATGGAAGCGTTCATTACAAGTAGGTGGGTTTATTTTGACAAGCTAAATCTAATGATTTCATTGACTACGATATTCGTTGGGTACTATGAGGTCTCTCACACCAGTACCACAGTTTTATTTGCTATTTGCATTTGAACAGATTGTAAAAAAAAAACAATTTTCAGTTCATTCAACGATATAAATCTTTGAGTTCATTGATCTAACGAACTGTCAATTTAAAACTTCTTTGGCATCGATCATTCGGTTTAGTAAAATTATAAATCACAATTTTAACTTTCGTACCATAAGCAAGAAATTCGATTATTTAATAAGCAATTACAAATAATTTTTGAAAATTTACCATTGAGTGAAAAGGGATTAAAATTTGTATTGAGTCATTGTTCCAGCGATTTAGCCGATGGGTAATATCGCCGGACACACGGCTTGTGCGTTAATGACAATTGTACCATTGTACTACTAGTCTATTAACCATGCATGTGTTATCTAATCTTAACAACACAAGAAAATAACTTTGTAAGTACAGTTCGAAATTCTCTATTTCAGCATAGGCCTTACAAACAGGTATAGAGAAGTCAGTAAGAAATGTTACTGTTTGAGCGATGGTGATAAACATTTCGAGCCTATCTAACCTACCTAATTTTCTCGACATAGTTATGATAAAATGTTGTATCATGTTACTTGTTAGCCCGCTGGTTCGGATGCAACAGTTAAAGTTACCTCATGAATATTTAAATGCGGTTGTTCCCGCTCCGCACAACTATTTTCACAAAGGATTGATTTGCAAAGTGAAATCAATGGCGCATTCAGCACTCGGACGGAAATTCCTATCGGATTCATTAGAGCCGACCGGTTTGCGTAATTATTGTGAATTTATGGCAGCAGACCGAATTGCATCAGTATATATCTGCTGAAATTCTTTGTGTAATGAAACAATATGTCTGTAATAAATAGGATTCAATATTCAATGTAAATTGAACACTTTCATCGTATTTAAGACAAGGTTTTGTCTACGTGGGATTTGGTTCTGTACAAAATCCGCTGGATCCATGGATTTTGCGGAATTAAAAAATATTAAAACGCGCATCTTAATTATATTTTGCTCACGGAACCTGCTCCTAACTTTAGGTTAACGGGACAATGCAAAAGCTTTAAACAAACTTTATTCGTCTTTTTAACATCACTACCTAAATATTCCAAAGAAGCGTCAAGTGGAGAAAGGTATTATTACTTATAACTCAAAATATCTTTAGGTTATAAAGCAGATATTTATAATGTATTTAATGAAAGTCATGGCATGGTAGATGTTAATGGAAGGTATAAAAGTAATAGTTATAATAAATTATTATTGGTATGTAATTCTCCATAATTACTAATCCTAAATATCTCTCGTGTTAACAGGAGCATTTCCAAAACAAGAGCCTTTGGTTTGTTCGTACTCTTCGCTTTTGTATATAAGAGTCTAATTAAGCTTAAATTGCGACCAGAATGGGGCACTCTGCTTAAAATTAGGTTGGAATGTCCAATTTTCCTAAATAAAGGAGAGGATTGCAATTATACTTTCTGTTCTATTCTCTCTAGCTGAATTACGCTTGTAGTAGTTATATTTTTCACTTTTTTTTTTAAAAAAAGAACAGTCTTACGAAATACGATAAATACTGTGACTGTTAAATAACCATTTCGAAAGGATTGATTTATCATTAAAAAAACTTACGATTTGACAAGCAATGATCGTGGCAGTTTTTAAGTAATGATCATCTGAATCTCTATAGTCCACAGCTGAGTATCTTCAAATGAGAGAGGCCACCATAGAGCATTATCACAGTTTAAAGATGTAGTATCTTTTAACACTGTGGCATTATGCTGACCAAGTGCAGTTTGCAGACATCACACGCCTTTGAAAAAATTGACGAGAAAATGTCTTTTAAGTACGAAATGGGCTTTATATTTGAAACAGAAACCTCCGATAATGAGGTTTGCTATCATTTATTATTGTTTTTAAGTCTTTCAACAACTCGATCCAACGCTTTACTAGTAAAACAAAACATTAACATAATCTCCCAAACTCATTTTCAATTCGAAGCACGTCGCAAGGTAAACAAAAGTTTTTGATTCAAAAAGAAAGTAAAATCCTAAGTTGAGAGTTAATTTATTTCAAAGTTGTTTGCCAGTAATTTGTTGTGGGCGCGTTCTTAAGAGAAATGCGGGCGTGCACAGTTTCGACTGAGTTCTTTTCTTCGCGTTCCCTGTTTGTGAATTTGTGTTAGGCGGTAAAGTGTTCTTGGAGTTCTTTGTCAAAGGTTGAATAGATTAAAATGACTTTCACAACAAGGCCTTTATCAAGCAGTTCATTTTTAGTCCAAGCACAATGGTGTAAGGGTATTATAGAAGCGAAAAGACTGTATGGACTTTTATATAGCCATTAATATTTCCACATCAATGGTCGAAAAAACTATTATTCGAGGGATCGAGGGAGTTGTTTATAATAACAATGAAATCAAGTTTTCTGTATCCTATTTCTAAACTTTTTTATAATTGCACGATATTTTTTATGAAAAATTTCTTTTTTAATTTTCATGGAAAAATAACACTCTAACGCTTCGCACGTGGCCTCAGATCTTCGGTGGTAAAATAAAGTAATTAAAATAACTCTTTTTTCTTCTGAGATATACTTAGACCTTGGAATAAACGATAAGTTTCATCCAAAACCTGCTATAATTCCCCACGTCTGGGTTCAAGCCTTCCATCTCATAAGGAACTGTATACGTCTCTAACTTTGAGTTGCTCGAAGTCACAGTTTTGGATGGGTACTAAGAAAACGAGCGTGAATTTCCGCACAAGAAAATAAAAATTTTGAACATAAGACAAATGCCCATTTGAATGCCTCTTTTATGGAGACACCTACCTAATACAAATTATTATCTAGTTGCCATAAAATAGTATCCGAAAAAAGAGTCAATTTTCAGGTCTATACGTACTGTGTTTCTTAGTAACGCCTTCAGGAACTGTATTTCTATGTTGTGTGATTCTTTAGTGAAAAAAATTTCAATGCTAGTTTTCCATATTACATGCGGTGATAATGAAGTGTAGAAATGTTTGCGCGACCTCGTTTATTATTCAGTCGGAGACGACGGAGGCCTTAACATCTCGGAGGAATTAGCTGCGCTGTTTAACATAATATAGTGCCAGCCTAGAGCGTTGTGTTTAAGTTTTATGATTCATCAGGGTACTTTGTTAAACAGCAAATACATTTCACATATACATTTTCCGTAGGAGATTTAAAGTTACCGACGTAGCCCAATGGATTAGTTAGTTGAAGTGGGCCATATCTGTTGTAGAATATACGGCAGTCGAGGCAGACGTGTTCTGGAAAGGAGATCGCTGCGTACCAGTAAGCGCAGCTTAGGACGACCTCCTGCCCTCTGTACCGACTACCTGCTCCTTGATTGTTTAAGTAAAACGTATTCATCGTTATCGTAATGGTTTAGAAACTCTGCCCGCTGATTGGTTCCTCAGAATATTATACAAATACTAGCAGACCGGCAAACGATGTTTTGGTCATTGAGGGATATTATAATAAATATATATCTTCCGATTCTTCGAATATTACACATGCAGTACTACTGCAAAGTAATCCAGCAAAAAAAACGTATCGGATATCGATGTAGTTATCCGATAATGGTCAACCGACAAAAAGTATGTTCCTGGAAGGACATGATAACCCTTACATCTTCATCGATATGACACCGCAAATAATAGACCAAGAAGGTAGTATTCAATAATAATCTTCAATTATTTAGTTGAAATCATAATAGCGCAATCAATAACTCGTATCCTAAAACAATTACGTGGTTCGATACAATAAACCATCTTTCTTTATTTGTGGCCAATACATCACAGGAGCGCACCTGAATAGCAATAACGAAGAATTACAGCATACGCGAGTTTTATGGCCTCTTCATTGAAACAGTTTATGCGCTCTACACATGAGTACGTGCTTTTATTTGTTGTTCGTATGTCTCTTTGATTAATTCGCTCGTTTGGTGGTGTACACCAAAACAATTTGAGTGCGGTTGAATAGTACACAATGTGGATTGAATTTCGTTATTTAGATGAGTTTCGTATAGCTCAAAGCCCAAAGCAATGATGGATGGCAAAGCAAGATAGCTCATAGTATACTAGTGTTGGAATAGTGACGACGTAATGGATAATGCAGTGTTGCCAGTCTGATATACACTGTCACCAAGCCGAATTGCAATTGCTCAGCCTTACAATAGTTGCCAATATCCTTTCTATCTAGGGTTTGCCCTACTAAAGATACAATATCGTATTACACAAATATTAGGAGCATCTGAAAAACAAATGCGACCATTAAACAAAAATACTTACTTCCGTATTTATAATATTAATGGGTAAGTTAATAAAGATCAGCCATTTACCATTAAGTAAAAGCGCCAATTACAATGAAGTAATTACGATAAAATTAATTAAAATGAATGTTTATGGTAAACACGGTTCATAACGTCCGAATTGGGGAGTACTCCAGAATTAACGGACGTGACCGTAGTAGTAAATTGTTACCGACTGGCTTCCGGACCGTTGATGCTTATGACTTTATTTCCTTTATCGGTCATTGCCGGAACGTCAAGCGTAATGACACAGAGCACCTAGTACGCATTTGCACATCCTAAAATCCTATATGGTTTTCGTGAATTATTACTTCAAAGTCAAAGTGGTTTTACAAATGAGTTATTTGATTTCTCAAAAACACTTTCTGAAATATTTGTATGAACTGATGATGACACGGTATTGGTTTGAAACCTCGGTTATAAGATAGGGAATTTTGCCTGATTTTACGAGATTAAAAGTTACTCTTTGATCTTCAGTTTTTTTATACTTAGTCGTCACAGTAAAGCTGAATTGAAATGAAATTTAATTTATTCGTCCTTATAGTTACTCGTGTTAATCTTTTGATCTCTAGTAAACCATAAGAGTTCATAGGGACTTGACATATTGAACCTGTTTATCTATTATACATGACGTATCCCTGGATAGTTAAGTGACATTTTAAATAATATTTACTAATTTGATTTACTGCATTAAAGAAAGAAATTAAATTAAAGGAGTTTTTATAAATAAACAGTAATCTACTCGCACGTCGTTCACGATTTTCGTTTTCGTAATAAACCTCGTTCTTGGGGTGCAGGCCTTTTCTCATAATATCTCCTCCGTGTACGTGTTGAGATTATTTATCAGCTTGTTGCGTGTTTGCGTACCGTTCTCAAGGGAAAACAAATTCTCTTAAAGTATTACATGTAAACTGCTGGTACTCTGGTTACATTTTTGTCGGATTTCTTTTAGCGTTAGTTTTATTTGACGCAAAAACAAAACATGAAATATTTTACGAATTATTAAGCTATTGCATAGCTTCTATCGCGGGCCTTGACGGGTGGACCGAATCCAGAAAAACCGTAACGAAAATAACCTGCCACTCCTAAAGTAGAGCTTTTGGTACTAGGCTAGCATTAAAGCAAGGAGATCAACTCGACAACTTTTTAGTTTTTATTTTGCCATCTATCAAAAAATAGCAGAACTTTTTAATGACTTTTTGAAATATCACGCACGTGATGAAAACTAAAAAGTTTGTGAAATTGCACCTGGTACCAAAAGTTCTACTTTTCGATTGATGGAAAAACTAAAAATAACTTTAAATTCTATGCAATAGCTTTACCGCGGCAGTCTCCGAGTGCCACACGCCTTTTTTTCTATTTTTTTTAAGTGTATAATAATTTGCGAGAGCTTATATAAGCTTGTTGAATGCGTCGTCATCGTTGCATTAAAATTAAAAAGTTCGTAAGAAATCTGTGTCCAAAGAAATGTGTGTGTGTTTTTTGCGTATGTACTCCATTGATTACAATCGATTCTAAAGGGCTTCTTTCAAGTTTTGTGTCAGCCATAAATTACGTTGAGCTTAGTTATTATAGGTATTAATTACAGTGCTGTAGGTAAAGATATGTTTAATATGCAGAGCACATATCTGTTGTCGTACCTTCCCCATATTCCACCCTATGACAAATAATAAAATAATAACAAATAATGACAAATAGTAAAATGAAGTCGAAAAGAGTGACCAATTAGATTTAAGAATACAAGTAGTTTCAAGTGCCATGATTTTCTTAAGTTAAAATGGAATATGAACTATAGCATAAATATTATACAAATATTTTTAATATTATGAACATTTTAAATTGGAAATACAAAGTCAATAGGATTAAAGTTTGTAGGTAACATTATTTTATTTTTGAAGCCGGTTAAAACAGCTGAATCGATTTTAATGTTTTTAATGAATTGTTTCAGAAGGTTCTTTGCTCAGAAGGCTATTCTTAAAGTTAGTTAAAGTAAAGATACAATTAATTACACATGAATAAAACATGGGCTTAGCAAAGTCTCGTTATCCGAAAATAAAAAGCCTTTTAAAAGCCGTGGCCTGTGGTTTTAATATTTAAAGTTGGATCGGGCCAGCTCGCCTAATGTGCTATTAGCTTCAGAATGTAGATTCTGTCGACGCCATGTTTTCATGAGGCCTATTCAGAAATATTTAATTAAACTGACCTCTCCATTGTCGTTCAAAATTCATTGATATAATTTATTTTGGACATTCGTACTCTTTTGAGTTCTGACTTTAAATGTTCAAGCAAACGATATTTAGAATTTGTTTGCAGTTATTTTCCATAAATGTATGTTAAACAAACACCTTGTTATTTGACTTGGTAAATTCGCATTTATATCACTAATTACTTAATTTTTATGTATTATAAATTAACTTACACATGCTTCGTGTTTTTGAGCCCAGTAAACTTTACCAAGTTTATAACCTTGCTGTTAAAAGCTAGGTTATTTTAATTGGTTTTTATCTATTATGGTTCGGTCTAGCCGTTAATCGTAGAAATATTATTTAACGCCTGTGCAATCTCCATTTCTACAGATATGCTACGGATCTCATCTTGCGAGCTAAGATGAGATCACACTTGAATACAACGAGAAGGAGTACCTATTGGAAAAACACTCACCGAATGAAACTGTTGATTCAAACGGAAATACTTCGTATAAAAAGTGAGTCGAGAACTTTAAAATAATCCAGGCCGCCGTCGACGGTAGCGATAACTTTCCGCGGATTCAATCGCGTCTGTTAAATGTAGCTGTAAATTGGGCAGTTCCACTTGAACGGTATTGAGTTATGGTCGCCCCGCCGCTATTGATGATAGCCAGAGCGCCGTATCTCACTGCCGACCTGTTAATTTGTCAAAACTAAACACTGGCAAGTAACAAGTCGAGTTACAGTGGTATGGCGCAGTACGAGCAAGTAAATAAGGAATCTTTGTATGTTCTATCACAGAATACGAAACAGTACAGTAGTACTCGTAGTTGTAGTTGTATGTTATTTCAGCTAATAGTGTATGTATATGTTGTGGCATAATCGAGTAACAAACTTACAATCTTTCACACTTATAGCACTTATATACTTTAAGTAAGATAAGAGTGTAGCTTTTATTTAGTTCTAGAACACGTAGACGTACCATGCTACGTCGACGTAGCACGCCGTAGCACGATGTAGCACCAAGATGGACAGAAAGCTTAATTTCGGCTTTGCGCCTGAAATATCATATTGAGTGTGTTTCATGTTGATTGTGGCAGTACTTTTAGCATGATATTAGTATTTAGTTTTCATGGCTAATATTATTACTATGTATTTCGGAGCTAATGCAAAAATTACTCCGAAATACATAGTAATAGCCTGGAAATTGTGCCGAAATTTGATACTGTCTCAACCCTTTTCTACATTGAAATTTCTGGTACTGGGACTCTTTTTAGAATGAGAGGGATTCGGACACGTACTTACGATTATGACGTCATGCGGAGAGGGAACTCTGATACCTACTCAATATTTATTACACTCATAAGCTTTACGGTCAACAAATAAAATAAATAATACTTTCCAGTTTTCCTTTTCGAACATTATTTTGGCCTGGTTTAAAGTGTCTTGCAAATTATTCACACAGAACTCCTCAAATGTAGGTCACTCTTATTAGTGACTGACCGTCCGCTGCATCTAGCGTAGTTGAGCAAAAAAATCTACAAATAAATATACACCGATGTCAAAAACGGTGTTTGTTTAGAAAATATTACGTTATTTTATCAATGTATACTAGGATAAATTGTTTGTTTGATTTGGAGGAACACAATAGCAATTAATGAGGAAAACTAAAGGTTGTTGCATTATTTACAACTAACCAATTAAAGTTGACAACGTTCATAACATGTTGGATAATATAAACCTTCAATTACTTTTGTTTTATCACTTTTATTTTTTAATAAAGCAAAATGTAAAAATGTAAAATAGAAAGATTAAATGTATAACGATTTTATGAAACAAAATGGAGCTTACGTCTGAAAATAAATTTATTATGTATGTAAAGGGATAAATTATGCATAAAGCGTCCATGTTGAGGCAGGGTAACTAAGCGCGGTTAAACGAGTTTTTAAGCTCTTTGGAGTGCAGATTTGGTAAGTGTCGGCAAAGTTACTATTTAAATAAGCATCTGTACCGTACACGCGGGCTATAAATTATGTGGAATTAAATGTGTGTGTAGACAACATTTTTTTTGTGGAAATTATCTATCAAATATCAAACCTTCACAAAAAAAGTTCGCCTTTTGCTAAGTTTATACGACTACCGATGTCAGTTGTAGTATAATACAGTTCAGAACTATTTGATTTGATTCCCCCGTCACCTTTTTACCATAGAACGGTAAGGCGTCGAAAAGGCTTGCACCCCTACATAGTTGACGTACCAAAGACACGTACAAAACGGTTTGAATCCTCGTTCCTGATATGTACTGCAAAGATCTTGAGTACCCTTCCAGGTTTTGTCTTTTCCACCATATACAACGGGCGCCTTCAAATAAAGAGTGAATAGGTATATCCTAGGTAAGCGCGTTCCACCACCTTAGACTGTATCATCACTTTCCATCAGAAGCGCACTTTCATTTAACAGTCGAGCGCCCGTCTATAGAGTTTAAAAAAAAGGAAATTGCATTGCAATGTCTTCCGATTTACTGCAGTTTATCAGAGACATCGTCTGATCATGCACAGTGTAATCTAAGCACACACCATAATTATCTAGCCAATTATTTCCCAGGCTACAGCGCCCTTCATACTGCAATACAGTTATGTTTTATTTCTGTTAATATAATTTACTAAATTCACTGCTTTCCTTACATACGAGTAGGTAAAAAAATTAAATAACTCCTATCCTATAAACCTTTCTTCAGTAGTTTTATCAGTAGTTTACCGAGTCTTTGCAAACAATGCAGATTAATACAAAATTTTGCAAGAATAGGTTTGAAAGTAAATATAGAATTTCAACATATTATATAAAAGCGTGTTAATAATTACTTTACGTTTCATAGAAACTCTCACTTCATATTCTTTTCAGAGTGGTGCTCGAGAAGTGTCAGGAGAGAGAAGTGTTACTCCACAGTCTACGCTGACATCGCGTAGTTAGTTCTTACTTGTTAGCGAGGTGAAGGCAACACTGAGTTAGCATACCTGCTAACAAGTTTAAGCTAAAATCACAAAATAGCAAATTGTACCCACAGAAGAAAGAAAACTTAAAACTTTTATTCAAAGTAAATTATGCAAAGTCAGGAGTTCCAATCCGCACTGCGCACACACCTGTCGTTAAGGCGAAAGTTTGTATGTGTGTGTATATTATGTTTGTTGCATCTTAGTAACCGCAAAGTTAGTAACTATTATTTAATTTGTACCGCAACTACTGAGCTGATTTGGTTGAAATTTTGATAAAATATAGAATATTTTAGTCCTGAAATAACAAATGGTTCTGACGATTCTCGATAAGAAATCAAGGAAATGGGGACGGAGAGACATAAAAATTCCAGTCGTTTTTTTAACGGAATGAATGAATGAATGAATGAGAACTTTATTTCTGTTTTGTGCCACTATAACTATATAACTAAAACTACTACTAATACATACTATAAGTAACTAAAACTAAAAACGGGGGCTGAAACTTCCATCGCTTGGGCAACCAACTACTAGGATTTACAGCTAACGACTTCAAAGAGAGTGCGTTTGTGGTAACTAAAAAGGAAAAAAAAACCTTTTCTCACCGTGAAAGAAAATATCGAGAGGAAACCGGCTTGACAAGTAAACCCCTCAAAATTAGGCCGAATACCACGTAAACTTTCACTGCTTAATATATCTTGGCCGTTTGTATAAAAAATATTACTTTCTTTTACAAAATGACTGAGTAAAATGGCATTCTTTATAAATAGTGGCGAGACCCCAATACGCTTGTATCTCTATGTGCCCAGCGCTCCTTCACCCAATAACTTTGTGAGGGTGATTCCCAGATCAATAACAATAAATCGCTTGTATTGGATCCGGTGCCGGCTGGAGGAAATGTGCGTTACCACAAACTTTGTATCAACACCTTTGTTAAGAAAATACGAGTACTTTCCCATGTTACCTCGTAATGGAGCCTTGACCTAGAAATTAGGTTTCCCCTAAGAGGATACATTAATATAATGTACAACTTGAATCTCTTAGGGCCACCTTTATAAAAGAAGCAGGTATCCAGAATATTATTCTGAAACGCAATCTAATATTAAATAATTTTAAATCTTAGACTGAAAAGATTTATACAATTCTGGAAAATACTTTTGCTTAAATATTTAGGTAATCAAGAAAATCTTTCTACTTCGCATAGAAATGGTTATTCTAAAACAACTTTGGAGATAGAGAAACGCCTTAGTAGTTTTCTCTAAAAGGTTTATAAAAATGATTGTTTTAAAACATGATTTAAAGAAACAAGCATCCAAATCTGTAAGAAAGAGTATTCGTCTATACGAGTACACACAGGATTTTATGATGATAATATGTAATAATGTGAATAATGTAAATATTATGTACGTAAGTACGTACAAACGCGAGGTATAGCAGTATAAGTTGACATCTATTCGGTGTCATTTGACAAAAATATTACATTTCTGTAACATATTGTTAACAAACACCTGAACAGTAATAAAAGAGACAATAACAGCGTCATATTACGGCGGTTTTATGTCTCCTACACTGAAATACTTTGTGCTCTGAGTCCTCCATAATGTTGTTTGTTTGATAAATGATGATTCATAATGGCGGACACGGACAAAAGGTAATTTAAATGCGGCACCGTAAATTGGAATTTTAAAATTATTTATCATTGAAAATTGAAATGGTAGCTGCTGAATTGTTTTATTTTCAGGATTTTTTTGTTATTTATTTTCAAGTTAGCCCTCATTTGCGACCTATTCTGACAAATTTGCAAAAATACTTGTAGTATCGACGAGTTTTCATAGGCACTGATTGGTTATTGTTTGCTTCGGTAAACCTGCGTAGGCACTTGTTTGCATCGGTAATACAACCAAGGCTCCGACTGACTGGTGTTGGTTAGGTACTGCCAGTGATGTAAATTTTGGTTTACGAGAGTTTTCTTTTTTAAACTCAAACTTAAAATATCTGTATTTCACATAGGCCTAACGCTGCGCTAAGAAGAAACCCACAAAAAACTCAGCCGGGTTTCGTTATCTGTTATCAAAACTTCACAATGGCACTTAAAAACTACTTGAGTTATTATTATAATAATTACAACAGTTCATTCCCTCTCACGGATTTGATTCATGTAAATAAAATCCTTAACACGCTTTTTAATGAGCTTACTTTTCACAGCCGCTTTGCACTTATTTTATTGCACTTGTTTGTGATAACAGCGTATCCCATTGCCTTTAAATGATTTATTTATTTCCTCTAGTCTCGTTTTATGCACAATACAAGTTCACTTCACTTCTGAGATTGATACCATGGTTATATCTTCTTTCATTACCCTCATAGTACTCCTCTTCCTCGTTCACTCTAATAATTTACAAAATTCTTTATATTGCAATACATGTAAGCTTTGAATTTTAAAGGGACGTGAAATAAGAAAATAAACCCTCGTTGTTACAATCTGTGCCCAAGAGTTTGTGTGAATCTATTTTCACGATTTCATAAAACTTACAGTATTTTGCATAGATAAAGCACACAGAAGTTAAAAAGGCTTAAGTATTTAACGGCCTGAAGGCGGCGGCTGCGTGGTAGCGATAGTCTCATAGCCAAGGATTATCACACACATTTGAACACTTTAACTACCTACTCGTATCTGGAACTGCTGCTATCGAACTTTTTGATGTAGATTTTTTTGCCTTTAACTTTAGGAGAAAAAATTTCACATTATGGCATTCGTGCCTGTGGCATGCCCAACTTCATCGAACGCAAATTAAGTACATTTCTTCATTTGATGCAGAATTAATTGTAAGTATTCACATATTATTTATTCAAGTATTTTATCATTTATGTTTGCTAAAGCTGAAAATATTATGTTAGTTCAAAAATGATATGAATTATAACTAATTATTATTAACTTGATATTTTACCTAGTGAAGAGCCCAACTTTAAAATTCAGAACTAGCTAGCATTGCTGAAAATTTAAAAGCTTCTTTACCCTCATTCATGCATTAAAGTATAGGTGTACTAATGAACCAAGCAAGAATTTTTAAAAACTCGGCAAACATCTCTTCTATTCGATTGAACCACAGAACACTCATGGTTATACACAGTGAAACCTAAAACGTTTTTTAATAAAAAAAATTGCGTCCGTTTCATTTTCTAGTGATATTATTTGTTCGTATATTGATTACGCACCGCGCCTGTGCACGATGAATCAGCGGGCAACTGCCGGGCCCATCAGAGCAGGCCAGCGGACTCCCACAGGCAGCGGCGGTGGCGGGTCGAAAAAGGCCCGCCAAAAAAAGGAAATGGCGATTTGCACTGGGTTTTATCCCGCGGCACAGAGTGACTTACTACTAGGTACTTACCGGCGCATGGAGACAGCCAGCACGTGGAATCCGGGGAGTGTGTTCGTGTAGGATGAAATGTGGTGTGTGGTGCCTGCTGTGTTAAATGCAAATAGGAACACACTCGCCCTCCTTGAGGAATCTTTCGCGGCGGCGGCACGAATTCGCGGGTAGCGAAGCGAGTCCGCGGCGGCGTGGTATCCAGATCGCGCGGGGGCACAAAAAACAATGTTCCGGATCGTCAAAGGGGCCCGCGGCGTTCGAACGAAGCGGCGGACAACACAACACACGAAGGAGCGCAATAAATAGGGCTCGTAAAAACTAAACGACACGGCGTGGCCGGCAAAACTTCACGCGGCGACGCGGCACTTGGGTATGACCGTTTCAATCGGCTAGTAGGACCGGACTGGGGGGAGCCAACGCGGCCGGGGCGCGCGCGGGCGCTGGTCGCAAACCGCTCGCGGGAGAGGGGCGTGCAGGCCGTCGACGCGATAGGCCTAGCATAAACCGGAATGCTAGCGTAAAGCGCAAACACCCCCGCCAGTGGACCCAAGGATTTGGGGTCCACTAACCAATGGGCAAGCGGGATAAGGAAGAGACGGCTCGCTGCAAAACCGAATCTCCGACCATTACCTCGGCAACTCTGGGAACCCCATCGGATCCATATATCAATTTAAGAATGCGTCCACGACGCCAGCACAAAGGCAACAAATTAGACTCCTTAACTAGGACAAGATCACCAACCTTAGGTGGGTCGGTCCTGTCGGACCACTTAACGCGCTGCTGCAAGAGATGCAAATATTCTAAATTCCAACGATGCCAGAAATTTTGGGTCATCTGCTGTAGCAATTCGAAACGAGACAACCGTGAGACCTTCACGTCCCTGAAGGGGTACTCGGGCAGGGCGTTAAGGGGTTCACCAATTAGGAAATGACCGGGGGTTAAAACTTCCAGGTCATTGGGATCGGACGATAAGGGGCAGAGTGGCCGAGAATTGAGGACAGCCTCAATCTTACAAAAAACGGTAGCGAGCTCTTCAAATGTCAAAATGGTTTCACCTATCACGCGTCGGAGATGCGTCTTTGAGACCTTGACGACGGCTTCAAAGATCCCGCCCCAGTGGGGACAAGCTGGCGGGTCAAAGGTCCAAGTTATCCCCATCTTGGACATTGCCGTGCCGAGGCCTATCTTATTTTCATTCAAAAATTGGACGACTTCCTTCAAATATCTATCGGCACCCTTATAGTTGGTCCCACAATCCGATCGGATCAGGTGCGGATATCCTCGGCGTGAAACGAAGCGGCCTAGCGTGGCTACAAAGGCTTCGGTGCTGAGGGCACTCACCAGTTCTAAGTGTACGGCCTTGGTAGCCAGGCAAACAAAAACGCAAAGGTAGGCCTTGAGGGAACGAGCATTGCGGAGGCTGGAGCTCTTGACGAAGAACGGCCCCGCAAAATCCGTCCCGACCGCCGAAAAAGGGCGCGAGGCCACGACACGGTCGGTGGGGAGGTCCCCCATAATGGGCTGCATGGTGCTGGCCTTCAGGCGGTAGCACGGAATGCACTTAAAAATGACGCTTCGGATGGAGCGTCGTCCCGATAAAATCCAAAATTCGCGCTGCAATATGGCCGAAAGGGCGTTGCAGCCAGCGTGGGCATTTTTGACGTGGTAATGCGTCACCAACAATTTTACAAAAGCGCTATTGTTCGGAAGCAACAAGGGATGACGTGCCCCATAGGGTAAGTCAGAATTCCGGAGGCGTCCACCAACGCGTATCAATCCGGTGTCATCCAGGAAGGGGTTTAAGCGGGCGAGCGAGCCTTTCAAAGGTAAACCTCGCTTCAGTGTCTCAATAGCGGACTCAAAATGCTCCAGTTGAACCAAACGTATCCAAAAGGTCCGGGCCTCCCTGTCTCTCCAGGGGCGACAAGACCGGGTTCGACATTTTGTCGCGTGGGTTCCGAGCGTTGTGGGTGAAGCGCTGAATCCAAGCCGTCACCCCAATCAATTTATCAAGGGAACTGTAGCGTTCCTGAAGATAGCTCAGCGAATTGGCTGGCTTATCCTCAACAACTCCGACTCGCAAGCCAGGTAACACATCGGGCTCGGAGAACCTACTCTGAGGCCAGGCGGACTCATTCCGAGTCAGCCAGTCAGGGCCCCACCAAAGAGAGTGGTTGACAAGGTCGGAAGCTTCACATCCGCGGGAAGCACAATCTGCAGGGTTCAGGTCCCCTGGCACATGTCTCCAGGTCAACGGGGTTTCCGAATTCTGGATTTGGGAAACCCGGTTGGCAACAAAGACTTCCAAGTTGTGGGGAGCGGCTCGCAACCAACAAAGGACAATTTCGCTGTCCGACCAGGCGTACACGTCCGTCAGGTCAACGATCGATAGGAGGGACGTACGCACATGGTTGAGAAGGCGCACCAAAAGAGCGGCTCCAGACAACTCCAATTTGGGTATCGTCAAGCGTGACCGAATTGGGGCCACTTTACTTTTCGCCAAGACAAGGTGGGTTGCGACCTCGCCGGTGTCACTGACAGTTCGCAAATAGACCACGGCTGCGTACCCTTTTTCGGACGCATCACAAAAGCCGTGGAGACTGGCGTGGCACCTTCCGGGCGGTAGGAAGCAACGAGGCATCGAAATCCGATTAACATTCGGAAGTGAGGCCACAAGGGAGAGCCACTCCTGTAATAACCTCCCTTGAAGGGGCTCGTCCCAGCTGACTTCAGCCAACCAGAGCTTCTGCAGGAAGCATTTGGCCAAAAATATTACGGGGGTGATCCACCCATTTGGATCAAAGGTACGTGCCACCGTGGACAAGACCGTACGTTTGGTCCAAGTCTTAGGGGGGATCCAGTTTGACCCGGTAAGTAAAAATGTCCTGCACGGGCTGGTATTGTATACCCAATACTGTCAGCAAATTAGGATTTTCGGGATTTTCGAAAATGTGTGGATCCTGCTGATCTTCTCCCGGCAAGTCCCTTAAGACAAGCGGGGAGCTCGAGAGCCATTTACTCAGCTCGTATCCACCCGACTTCAGGATGGCAATCAACTCATCCCGCAAAATCAAGGCTTCCTCAACACTGGAAGCTCCAGTACAAATGTCGTCCATGTAGACTGACGACTCCAAAATGGCTGAGGCGCGAGGATACTTCAGTCGTTCCCGGTCGGCCAACTCCAGTAATGACCGGATGGCAATGTAGGGGCTGGACCGAAGGCCATAGGTGGTCGTATTCAGCTCGAACACTCGTATGGGGTCACTCGGACTCTCGCGCCATAATATCAGCTGGTACCTCCGATCATCACGATGCACCACGGTTTGGCGGAACATCATGCGGATGTCGGCCACAAAGACCACCTGGTGCTGCCGAAACGTCGTGAGGATGTCGGAGATATCCTTGATCAACTTGGGACCGGAGTGTAGGCACTGGTTGAGAGACACTCCGTTGGACGTTGGAACAGAGCCATCAAAAACCACACGGATTTTCCCATTCGGGTTTTTCAAAACGGCGTGGTGGCAAAGGAAGTAATGCTCGTTCGAACGCCAATCAAAGTTGGACGGCGACATGTGACCAAGGTCTTCATATTCCCGCATGAAGGCCACATACTTGCTACGGAAGACCGGGTCCCGTTTCATGCGCCGTTCCATTGATAGGAGCCTCTTCTCAGCGAGGGCCCGTGATTGTCCCAGGGGGGGTCGTGCCGCCAGGAGTGGCAAACGGGTTACAAAGCGTCCGTCCGTACGGCGCCCCGTGTTGTTCCTATAAAAGGACTCACACTCCTGTTCAAGAGGGCTAACCCGAGCGGCCTGAGGCGGCTCTTCAACCTCCCAAAATCGCTGGACAACCTCGGTCAGCGACAAGCCTGCGACCTGGATGGGGTCAGGCTCCGGGGAGGGGCTAGACCATAAAACCGGACCGAAGAAGCTATGGCCAAAAATAGTCGGCAAAGCGCAAAGGCCATTGGTCTGCAGGGCCCTAGCTCCCCCAGTTATAATAAGACCCAGCACGTCGGAACCCAAAAGAAGGTCCATAGGACCGGGTTCGGACCAGTGGGGGTCAGCAGGGGCTAAACCTGACGTACAGCGCACTGCGGCGTCGGTTACCCGAACTTGCGGAAGGGGACCTAAAATATTATCCATGACGGTCACCATAATCAAAACCCGCAGGTTTCCACGAATAGGACTAAACATTAACTCAGCCTCTCCCTTGTGCGATGCGGGCGTGGCGCCACCGACACCGATGACACGACACTCGCGCGGTCTCCAAGGGAGCCCTAGCCTTCCCACCAAGTAAGACGAAGCTATGGAGCGTTGGCTACCCAGGTCCAAAAGGCAACGAACGGTCATAGATTCACCATTAGGGTTATACACCTTCACTGAGGCCGTCGGCAAAAGTATGGTCTGACATACTGTCTGCTGTAGGTTCAGAGTCTCAGGGGAGGTGGCCACGGTGGGAGCTAGGGTGGCGGATACCTAGCGCGGCGAGGGTTCACCAGCGGGATCCCACTGACGGGGGTGCTCCGGCTGGGGCGGCGCTAGAGAGGTGGAGGGCATTCCGTACGGAGAGGTGACGAACATGCCGTACGGAGACCATGCCCCCATCCGGGGCCGCACCATGCGGCTAGCGTCCGGCACCCGGTAGGGATTGCCTCGACCTATGGTGGGTGGATGGCGCTCCAGTCGCGGCCACTCGTGTAGTGGCGGCGAGAACCGACGCGGGACGACGCTCAATGGGGCAGCCGCGATATCCCCGTCGTAATGACGCGAGGGGGATGTGACCGTGACGCGGGGGGGTGAAGCCCTCCTCCGGGGGGCGGAACCCCTACCTCCACTAGGAGGTTGGTGGTCCACCGGAGAACGCCTAACGGGACTGGCCGGGTGGCCAGGACTAGCGCCCCCGCCCATGGGGGGGGTGCGCGATCGAGCGCCCCCGCCCATGGGGGGGGTGCGCGACCCAACGTCCCGGCGACCGGAACCACTCCGGTTAGCGCACAAGATGGCCGAATGGGCACCGCCGCAATGTGGGCAGGGCCGCTGGCGCGGGCAGTCTCTTACGAGATGCTGGCCCAGGCACGAGAAGCACCACTGGCGTGTCGCCACGTAATCTCTCCGGGCCGCAACCGGTTTGGCCAGGAAGTGCGAACAAGAGGAGACCTGGTGGCCGGGGTGCCGACAATAGGCACAGGGGGCGTCGTAGCCACGGCCCCGCTGTACTGTGACACCCGGCGACCCTCTCTGGCGTCGGCTCCACGGCCTCGCCGGTTGGGGCCGGTCCCCGCCGAAGGGCCAGTCCTTGCCCCACCCCCTCGGACATGCTCGGACCTCCCAGGGGCCACTCGAGGGCCGGTAACTCCGGAGTTATCGGCCTGGAGGCACTCCTGCTCCAAAAACTTCAGGAGGTCGGAGAAAGGGGGCAGGTAGGTTGCACCGTCCCCTCCGAAGCGCTGCTCGAAGCGGAGCTTAAGCTCCGACGGCAGGCGGGAGAGCACTATGTGCAACAACAAGAAGGACCACTGGTCGACGGGGAGATCCAATCGACGGAGAGCATTGGTGGCCACTATGCAAGGGTTTAGCAAGGCCTCTCTGAGGTCGGCCACCCCGGTGACGGCGGGCAAGGCGAGTAGCTGGGCTACATGTGCGTCGGCCAACCGGCGCACATTTTCGTAGCGCCTGGCCAGCAATTCCCGGGCCGTGGTGTAGCTCTCCTCCGAGAGGTCGAGGTGCCGCACCAAATCCAGGGCCTCGCCCTGTAGCGAAGACAGTAAGTATGTCAGCTTCTGGGTGGGGGACAGGTCCTTCCTGGCGTGGACCAGACTGTCAAATAACGCCAGGAAGCCCATCCACTCTTGAAGCTGCCCACCGAATTTGGGCAGCTCGATCGTGGGCAGTTTCCCGAGTAATGCCGGCTGTGTGGGCGGTCGGCTGGGGGAGTCTCGAAAAGCGCCACTTCGACGCCTTTCATCAGCGGCGGTCCGGATCCCATGGGCGGCCTCCACCACCGAGTCCATCAGTTCGAAGAACTGGTCGTAATCGGCCTGAGCCGTCCTCAGTACCTCCTGTTCGGGACCGAGGGTGAGCAGGTCTTGAAAGGCCTGCTCCACAGAGGCCTGCCGAGTCCGCACCTGGTCCGCTCGGTGTAATAGGGCGGCGGATCTATCTTCGCGGCCTATCAAACCCGCGGCGGACGTCGCCCAGCGAAGCTCAGACTGTATCTGCACAGCTAGCTTTTTTATGTTCGCGGACATTCTAACAAATTAAATGTAAACAAAATGTAAAAATAAAGCAACAATAATAAATTGAAAAGGCGGCCGGCAAGTCGGCGGGCGGCGCGAGTGCAAGCAATAATAAATTGAAAAGGCGGCCGGCAAGTCGGCGGGCGGCGCGAGTGCAAGCAATAATAAAATTAAAGCAATAGTAAACAAGTCGTATCGCGGTCGCGGTCGTGCCGTAGTCGCAATGAACAAAGCGGCGCGACCGTAGTAGATACGCGTGTTAAATTACGAGGCGAGCGGGCGGTACCGGCACGCAAGCAAAACTTAAAATAAAGATTAAACTTATAATTATAATAAGCGGAACGCGGCCGAAACGCGGCGTTAACGCAGCGGAACTGGCGGCGATTGCGGAATTTCCGCTAACAGCGCGGCGGACGACGCGGCGCGTGGCGGAAAGCGGGATTTATGCCAGCGGCGCAGAAAATGAACGGCGCGGCGGGCAAAACCAGCGCAAAACGCAAAGCGAGGTGTAGACAAACCGCGCTCGTTGCTACCAATAATGATTACGCACCGCGCCTGTGCACGATGAATCAGCGGGCAACTGCCGGGCCCATCAGAGCAGGCCAGCGGACTCCCACAGGCAGCGGCGGTGGCGGGTCGAAAAAGGCCCGCCAAAAAAAGGAAATGGCGATTTGCACTGGGTTTTATCCCGCGGCACAGAGTGACTTACTACTAGGTACTTACCGGCGCATGGAGACAGCCAGCACGTGGAATCCGGGGAGTGTGTTCGTGTAGGATGAAATGTGGTGTGTGGTGCCTGCTGTGTTAAATGCAAATAGGAACACACTCGCCCTCCTTGAGGAATCTTTCGCGGCGGCGGCACGAATTCGCGGGTAGCGAAGCGAGTCCGCGGCGGCGTGGTATCCAGATCGCGCGGGGGCACAAAAAACAATGTTCCGGATCGTCAAAGGGGCCCGCGGCGTTCGAACGAAGCGGCGGACAACACAACACACGAAGGAGCGCAATAAATAGGGCTCGTAAAAACTAAACGACACGGCGTGGCCGGCAAAACTTCACGCGGCGACGCGGCACTTGGGTATGACCGTTTCAATCGGCTAGTAGGACCGGACTGGGGGGAGCCAACGCGGCCGGGGCGCGCGCGGGCGCTGGTCGCAAACCGCTCGCGGGAGAGGGGCGTGCAGGCCGTCGACGCGATAGGCCTAGCATAAACCGGAATGCTAGCGTAAAGCGCAAACAATAGGGAATATGGAAAATCAAATCCCCTAATTTGACGCTGTAGGTGTTTCGAATAGCTAATCCTAATGAAAGAATGAGTATATTAAACAAGATAGTCCTTTTATATCCCTTTAGAATGACTCTTTATCTTTTAATGGTTGAACTGATGATGTATCCCACCAGGTGGACGGACGTCATAAAGGAAGACGCAGGGAGTCGTTGATGCCAGGCGGCGCACGACCGTGGTGTCATTCCAGGAGGCTAATATAGTGGGCATCCATCGGCTGATCGGTCGGGTCAGCTAGTATGTTATATAATATTTTACATACATAACTACAATATATTGAATAACACCCAGCCAGACACTTAAAAACTTTCACACTCTCCACACAAACATTTTCCTGTTTTGGGAATGGAAGCCACGACCTCCAACGCAGATGGCAGCATCGCTACCACTACGCCATCCGTTCATAATAGTGTACACTGAATTTACAATTTTTTTTTTTAAATTTATAAGTACACTGAATTCATTGTTAAAGTAGGTACCTACAATTAATCCGGCGCCTTGGAAATTGCGGTAATAAATATTCCATCTAAGTTGACAAAACCGAGCCGTTGCTACACAATTTTTCACGCACATAAGCATCTACGCACCATACAAACAACTTGACACCCTCACACTACAAAAAAAGTTGCCGCACTCACGGAGCTGATATTGTTAAGTAGGGCTCTATCTAGTCAGATCGCGAACGATATCCTATTATAAATCTAAAGTAGAAGAACTTACTCATTCGAAGTTTCTAGTTTTGTTACTTCAAAGTAGAAATTAACATCGAAATTCCGGTTCTACGTAATACGAATCGAGTGTAGTGGAACATAAAGCCGGCGCTTTGAATCTTTTATCGCGGAAAGCCGACTCGCATCGGGAGATGAGTCAGACAGCTTCCTGACAGACGCACACATGCCCGGCAGGCTCGTGTGTAGTGCTCGGCTTCATAAAATAATCAGTTTGGAGCCAAGTTTATACAGCAACTCTATCAATAAATAATCTAAATCTACAAACAATAAATAACTATGATAATTGTAAAGAAGAAATAACTTGAAAACACATTTGAAATAAATTAAATACCTTTTTTAGCCCACTTCTGGGTTAACATATATTAAAAGTATCTAGTGTCAGTAGTATATTAGTAAAGGCAATTCAAGTAAGTAAGTAGGCAATAGTAAAGGCAAAATTTGTCTTCATCGTCCAAGTTATTGAAGACGACCGAATGGCGTAGCGGTAGCGAACCTGCCGTCTGCGTCGGAGGTCGTGGGTTCGATTCCCACTACTAAATGTTTGTGTTGCAATGTTTTCCAGTGTCTGGGTGTTTTTCAATATATTATATTTATGTATATTAGTACGTATGCATATTTCTCAGTTATCTAGTACTCATAACAGAAGCTATCACCTACTTTGGGGCTAGATTACGATGTGTGTAATGTCTTCAAAAAACTACGTCACGTTGTGCCACCTGATTTATTAAAGAACATTTACTTGGCTCTTGCCCAGTCAAACCTAATGTACTGTATTTCTGCGTGGGGCGGTATGCAAAACAGAACTTCTTCAGTTAGAAAGAGCGCAAAGATCCCTCCTGAAAGTAATGTATTTTAGACCATACAGATACCCAACACATAGTTTATATGCATCAGCCAAACTATTAACTATAAGGCAATTGTACATACTCCAAAGTATTCTAAGGGTTCACCGTAGTACCCAATACATTAAACCCAATCAAGACAAAAGACGTAAACTTACTGTCCTTAACGCTATTCCATGCAACACTGAGTTCGCTAAACGTCAGCATAAGGCCAATTCAATTTTTATCTATAAGACAGTTAATAAAACACTGAATATTTATGACAAGCCACTACTCCAATGCAAACAAATAGTAACAACTTGGTTACACAGTCTAAATTACGATGACACCGAAAAACTACTAAAATTACATTTTTGATCAATTATAAGAAACTGTAAAACACAGGTACATATGGACACACACATACACATACACACACACACACACACACACACACACACACACACTCACACACACACAAACACGCATACAAATTAACACTATAGCTATAAGTATAGCTGTATACTAACAGGAAGAGCGGGGATCCTGGGACACAGGTTTTATATAATAAACTTACTCCAGGATCCCCAAAAACCATTGTTAAATGATACATATATGGTGAATAAATTTTTCATTTTCATTTTTAAATTTTTCATTTTCAATGTCTGGAAATATATTTATATTTATTTTTAAACTGTGCAAGTTAAATGTGGCAAGCTTTGGTGCTGTTCCCAATATCACGTCCAAAATATTTACGTTTGACAAACAACAGTTTGCACAATCATAATTATTTTCCTCGGAACGAGAAAAACGCTTGCGTCGTCCCCCGCCGTTTATTATAATTGAAGCAAACATTAATTACAAAAAGCTCAACGAGCGTGCTTTAGTTACTTTATTGCGGGGGCGAAACCTAGAACAGCTAGAGTTTTAGGAATTAAATACTATACAAAGTTTTTCACAGATTTTTTTGTTGATCACAGATTTCCTCTCATAAAAACAAGGCATCTACTCGTATTGAGAGTTTTTAGTTTTTGTAAAAGAAGTTGATCATTTCATAATCATGGACCCTTTCATAACGGGAAGAATTTCATAATTGTTATTGACAAATATTTCGGTCTAATTTACTCGGAATTTGTTGGTTTTTTGTAAAATTCCAATAGTCTTCAGTATTAACATAATGTTTGTTCTTAATTAAAACAAAACAATCGAAGTATTCCTCAAAAAATGTTTATTGGCGTGATGGTAATTGAGTATCGGGAGGCACTTACGTTTTTATTAGAGCAATAAAAGAGCCTACGAAGCGCCGACGAGCCTTAACGTGTCCTATAGCCCCGGTTCTAATTTAGAATAATACAAAGATAAAACGATTTTTTATATTCACCACTTCAAGATGACGTAAAGACATCTTCATCATCATAGATATTTATGGGTGCACTTAAATTGTTATTGATGAATGGGAAAAACAGTTGAATGAAATATGCGGACATTTCATTCAATTGTTTTTATTTCATTCATGAAGTATAAAGTCCGACAAGGTGCCATTGGCACTTGAATGACATTGTCAGGAGGGCGTTGTTATAGAACAAAGGCAGCAAAAAGTAAAATCTCCTCAATTTTACTTTATCTGAGTTTTATTATCGTTAAAATTAAGCAAAAGCAACACAACATACAGTAGAATATACCGACAGAGCAAACTATCAAACAGTATCACAAGATAGCGGCTTTATTTCCAATTTTGGCCACGCGCCAAGATAGCCTTGTCGCATCCACGCCTACTTTTTGCGTGTCAAATTAGTGATTTGAAAAACAGGTAGGGTTATTTTTACCCACGACGGAACGGAGTACGGGTATATGCGTTTAGGGTGAGAGACCGTTTGTACATTAGTTGGTTGATGAAATTTTTTGATTGTTTGTGTGTTAAATTGTTCACAGAAAACGTATATCCAATAAAAAAAATGTTTGTTTGTTTGTTTGTTTGTTTGTTTGTTTGTTTGTTTGTGCACATCCAATGTTCCCATTTATTTCCACAACGGCTGAACCGATTTAAATTTAGTTTTCTGTATAATGTTTGGTATTCATTGGCGATGGTTCGTAGATAGTTAGATTATAGATAGATAGATAGATTACGAACATCGATCACCAGGGGGCGCCATAAATACATTCAGAATGCAAACGAATGTTCCCAATTTAAGCTTTTGGAATAAAAACGACCGAATCGATTTGGATACATTAATAGATAGTTGTTACGGAAATCACTCACCAGGAGGCGCCACAATAAACGTTTCTTTATCATTTGGTAGCGAAATTTTCTAATGTGTCTTATAATGTTTCTAGTAAACTCCTAGTGTTTGAGATTGTTTGATATGTTCTAACGAGGCTCACACATTATATTTGGTGACGAGGACATTATATCTGATGATGCAACTTGGGATTGAGTGTTACTCAACAATCGTAACTATTAAAATACTTCGAGCTTGGGACCCATTAAGTTTCGTTTAACTATTCATTATAACACATTTGATCTGATGACGAGGGTCAATGATGCCTTCCGACGCTGCATAGAGGAGATAGTGGCTAGTTTAAAAATTAATTTTTATTTTGTAATAATATAATAGGTACTTATACTAATTGAAAAAGTATAAAACAAGTGGAAAATTAAAAAAAATTTAAACACCCACGACTCTTATAGACTTGAAATTGAAAAAGGATTAAATAATATTTTTAAAACTCCCCGACTAAAGGAAAGTAAGAACTAAGAACCTATCAGTATAATTACAAATCCAAGAAAATCCGTTGGAGCTGCCATTGACATTTCTGTTTCCAATATCAATTCATGCAGTTAGTACCTATAGGTAAGCTTACCGATAGCTTATTATAAGAAGTATCAAGAAATTGAATTAGTTACCAAATGAATAAAGTAAACACACACACTGGTAAACAGCAACATCTTGCACTATCAACACCGGCACCGGCAGAACATAGCAGCTCCGGCGGATTTTCTTGGATTTGTAATTATACTGATAGGTTCTTAGTTCTTACTTTCCTTTAGTCGGGGAGTTTTAAAAATATTATTTAATCCTTTTTCAATTTCAAGTCTATAAGAGTCGTGGGTGTTTAAAATTTTTTTAATTTTCCACTTGTTGAGAACACTATGACATACGATTTTTTTAAATTTAACCTCTATACGGTTTAAATTAATATGGGATGAAGGTTATCTCAAGTTTGAAGGATTATTAAAGGAACTTTGTACCCACATGCGTGAGGATGAGTGGATTAGCCAAATTATGCACTGATCATACATAACTGAGCAGTCTGTTTGATATACTGACCACTTCTAGTACGTAATTATTATTGTAACAGGTAATGAACCACAATAATTTGTCGTGATTGGGAGTAATTATTGACTCCAAATGTGTTTTATGCCTGGATTAATTGCAGCCTATGTAGAGGTTATGAGCTGTCTTCATTCCAAATTCCAGTCAAAAAAGAATGACCGAAGTTGGTATCGTGTTTTCTCACGAACCTAAACTAAAATATTCTAGGGAAATAATATTGTGTTTTTAATTACCATGGACACTAAGAATTTGTTTATCATATCCCGAATTTTATTTTATAGTTACGGACTATCACAGAACAGCTTTTATTGAGAAGTACAACTCGTTTATTTTTCTATAACTTTGAAATCCGGATGTTAATTAAAGAAAATATAATAACTGTGGGTGTTAATGTGGAAACGGCAGTATAAATAAGTATAATATAGGTTGGAATTTGAATTAGCTTGGCAGGGCTAAGGCAGCCGTGTTTTTAACTTTTTCATTATTTAGTTGCTTCAATATCATTTAATAAAATAGACACGAGGGCCACCGAAGTCTTTATAACATATCCAGTGTATGTGGATTGTGGAGCAGCTTTTATTATAATTATTGCTATTTATAGCCAAAATAAATTAGTCTTTTAATAACCAAAATAAATTTTGAGACTATTTCTTAGATTCCAAGGATGCTGCAGCATCAAAACTACACATTATTGTTGCTTCGAGTTTATCATTCGAGTATTTCGAATCGATGGCACCCGTGAGGCTCTTGATTGAAGTAGGTGTTTTCCGAGATTCCATAGTAGTCGATAAACCACAAAGTTCTTTACAAGACATTCTTGGAAAGACATAACCAAATGAAGCTCCAGTGCTAGGGTGAAACGTACGCAGAGGAAAGTTGTCGCTTTAGTATAGGTCTGTACGAGTAGGTACATGAGGTGTGCTGCAGATATGCCCTGGGAGTTGGGACGTAAACCTCAGCTCGGATCCAGTAAGCAATGCAATATTTTCACGTGACGCATCCCGAGGGATATTAGCCGTGGAATAATTTATTTGACACGTGCGGAAATAATGGTTTTACTCACCGCCATGCGATTTGTGCCGTTGATTAGACGTGTAAAATATAAATTCACAATTCACTTCGCCCATATACAATATTATAAATTTTAATTTCTGAGAAATAACAACAAGTACAGATTTCTTATTTAATTGGCCAAGTGCAAGTCGGGCTCGCGCACTGAGGTTTCCGTACCATCAAGACCTATTCTCTATAGGTAGTATTAAAGTAAACTATACCTGCCTCTGCCCACTGAATCAAAAACAAGCAAAAAATCACGTTTGTTGTATGAGAGCCCCCCTATTTTTATTTTATTTTTATTTCACTATTTATTTCTACAGTAAGATAACTAAATATTCTGTAAAATTTGAAGCGAGACGCATAAGAAAATATTTCTATGAGGTTCATTTTTCTTATTTGAAAGATGAAGCCCTAAGAACATATTGTGCAAACCATATTATTTTAGAATGCCGATTAGGTACTGTCATGGAATTTACTAGTTACTGAAGGTACATTTCATATACTGCAAAAGTCTCACAGGAAGCAACGTCTGTTTGTCTTCGCACCTCTTGACATGCGTCAAGAGTGCTCTCTCCCGGTGTTGACATCGTTAGGTGTTAGTAAAAAAGGAGTGTGTACGCAAAAATAAATCTATTTCCTTAGAAAAAAAGATAATTTAATAACGATTGGTCGAGCAGTTTCCGGGGAGTTTGGTTACAAAAATTGGTACGAGAATATTATATTATATTAAATTAGACTAGTTCACCTTGCAAACGCTGTTTTGCCATTAGTGTATAAAAAATAGCTTGCGACCTACTCTCAGACCTAACAAACACACAGAAAATTTCATAACAATCTGTCCAGCATTTCGAAGGAGTTTGTTGACAAAAATGGATTAGATTATTTATGGGTCATTTATGTATTTTACCTACTTTTTAAGTCCACAGCCTAAACACACGAGTATTTAAATGTTTGTTGTAATCTTTCGTGAAACAAAATGGCATCTAGTTCAAGCTCAAATAAGAATATCCTTGTTAAGTTATCGATAAATAAATAAATAAATAACCTGCAAATTGTATTAAATACTAATATAGTCATGTCAAAATATATTAAACTCCATTCATTACTTATCACCGCTTTGTCTGCGATTCGCTCATTTAACTGGAGCGAGTGCTCAGCAGCGCAAAGTTTTTAAATACGTCTAGTAAATATTTCCAGTAATATAAAAAGTTTAGTACCCAACCAACAGAAGTTTATGAAGATAAAATACATGAATATAAAATTTTTCTCTTAAAATGCAAAATCATTCGTATTTTCTTTCAGAGAATAAATACTGAGGCAGCCGTGCGACGAGATAACGACGCAAATATAAAATTGAAAGGCTAGTTATAAAGACTTTCCTATCATAAAGATGCATTTTCGAGTATTGAGAAATAATAAATCCTAGTAATTACTTCGAGGAAGAGACTTTCTTTTCAATCAATTTTTGATGTTACGCACTCACATAAACAAAATGTCTATTTGGATTACTTGCTTTGAAACGATGTTCAAACATAAGGTATACTTACCTATGTTAAGAAATCCCTTCAAAGTGGTCAGGGTTAGTCGAATGTACAAGGCTCTATTGGCTCTTAAATGACATGGTCAAGAGGGCGCTGTTATAGAACAAAAGCAGCCAGAAAATAAAATCTCCACAATTTTACTTCAATTTTAGGTTTATTTTAATATTATTAAGCAAAAGCAACACAACATACAATAGCGATAAACCAACAGAGCGAACTATCAAACAGTATCACAAGACAGCGGCGTTATTTCCGATTTTCGCCACGTGCCAAGATAGCCTTGTCGTTTTGTAGTTATATCAGGATAAAGATTTAGGAGGACCTTCGCACAATGTTGCTGACTTTGAATTATACCACAAAGTCCCTTCAGAAACAGATGCGTCAAATTGTCAAAAAGAGAAGGATCTTATGAATAGGTTCTAGAATTTCTCATTATAATAATTTAATTAAAGACGTGCATTTATAGCCGTAGACGGATTATATTTTTGTTCTTCTTGCTTTTACGACAGGAGTGGAGGGTGCGACAGGCAGCATTGCGGGAAAATATCGTTTTGCCTTATTTTCCTTAGAAACTAAGCCAGTTATTAAAAATATTTCTGAGTGCGTTTACAAGTAAAGAAATTATAAAAAAAATACACAAAAATCAATCCAACAAACACTAAAAAATTGAGATTTTTTTAGCAACTTTTGGGAAGAATATCCATCGAGATTTTTTTCCAATCGTGTTTCCGAAGCGAATTTAAATTAAAGACCACACATTATACATATTATGACGTATACATTATTGTCTTTACAATTGTTTTAACCTGCCGGTCAACAAAAATATCTTACATAACCGTTTATGTCATTAATGCTCGTTTTCACCAACATTTTATGAGACACCTAAGCCCTTAGGTGAAACCACCCCGTTTCTTTAAATGTTGGTGAAAACGGGCATAACTCTAGGAAACTTACGACCATTTTCACCAACACTAAGAAACGCCTAAGCCGATAGGTGACAGTTTTCACTTACAACAACTGTCACCTAAAGACTTAGCCATTCCTTAAAGTGTTAATGAAAACGGTCGTTAAATAGTTAAAATATATCACCACAACATATTATATGAAATATAACAACACTATTTACGTCGGGAGCTTAAACTTTATATAGGAACTATTGAAATTATTAAATATTTGTTTAATTCAAATTACTCAGGTACTGCGTTATCTGTGAATTAATTAGTGATGTAAAGGTTTCCTGAAATGTGGTACTCATAGTAAAGTACTCACTGCCATAGTGCAGAAATACAGTTGCCGTATACACCGGTACCTATGTGTAATGTGTATTGTTTAGTTTGTAAATTCTAAAATGTGATTATGCCGGTTCACTGAATATTAATCACAGATTGAATTTATTATTTCGAGGAAGTTTATTATGTACTCATTAAACAACAACAATTTTCATGGTTGTATAGAAACTTGTAAGTTGTATGATACTGCTGTTACTTACGAGTAAGAGCTTCCTAGAATATTTCAGTAAGTATACACGGTGACTTTTTATCGTCTTACAAAATCAAACCAGTGAAAGTATCCAATGTCTACTATCCCCTGTTAAAAAATAAAAATAAATAAGAAAAAAACATTTCAATATTTTTTCACTTATTTTTTTTTTTAATTTGAAAGCATCCTTTATCAAACGTAAATAGTAAATAAATATGTACGCTAGATGCGCCCGGCGTTCGCGAGTACATATTTATTTACTATTTACGTTTGATAAAGGCTGTTTCCAAATAAAAATAAAAATATTAATGAAATGTTTTTTTTCTTAACAGGGGATAGTAGGCATTGGTACTTTCACTTACAGGTATGAGTTCGAACTGATTAAAGAAAATTTTAATTTTTTAAATAATTACAATACAATATATTTACTTCGATCTAATAGGAGTTGTAATTATTTTTTTGCGAAAAATCTCTATGTATACGTCTAAATTGAAGGACTTTTAGACAAGTAGTTATAATGATCTACGTTAGTATTCTATATATAAATTATATTCATAACTATATTAAATTAAACACTCAAGTTTAAACTACGAGTACACACATAGGTACCTAATGAATAAACTTCTGCAATAACTGAGCCGGCCGACTACCAAGAGTCACTGAGCCAAAGTTGTGGCAAACGCCATGTTTAGTGGAGCAAGAAATATTCTGAATTCTCACTATGCCAATAGTACTCGTAGCAATGACTCAATAAATCAAAGACGGAATGAAACCGAAAGGTCCCAGGTTCGAACCACACCCGTTAAGGAATTATCGTAACTCCTATCAGAAGCTTACATGTTTCAAAGAAAAAGAGGATTAGGTATAGTTATAACTATAATGATTCCAAAAAATATTTTTCTTTTATAGAACCACAGTTTTGTTTTAAATTGTGGTCTAGAGCAATCTCTTCCAATCTTCTTCTTCTTCTTTAACTCTCCTTAAATGTCTTAGTTTCATTTATAGGAACACCGTGTAATATATTTAAAATAACAAGAGGCATGATCATAATATAATACCTACATTTATAAGTCTGTTCTGGACTGTTCCCTGAATGTACCTACTCGTAGTTTCGTTTAGTTTTATTCCTCTTTGTTTTAGCTCTGTCGGAAAGTCAAGATATTTTGTACTAGTATTTTCTCCATCAGATATCTACTATCGTGCTGCTCGGCCGATGCTTCAAGCTCCCCAGACGACTATAATTTGTTGGACTGTCGAAATACGTTGTCATATTGCTACAATATTATCTAATCGCGTTTGTTGGGAACGTTTGCTCTCTGTGCCTATTTTGTGGTTCGTTTACAAAATTTTTGTCTTTGTTATTTTTACCTCTTGAAAGCTTGCGAATATTTTACAAGCCGATTAGTATGTTGGCTACCCCTATTACTTTGTGTTTTTATCTTGGTGTTTCTATATATATTCCTCTAAACGAAATCTGCCATATATCAAGAAATTTAGATCAGATTTTCTTCAGCTTTTAAGAAAGCTGCCGTTGCAAAGATTTAAATCGTTTCTGAAATGGCGCCAACGTCACACATAACATAGCGTAACACATAACACATAAGTAACTTATTAAATAATCTAATATTTCACGATTGGTTCGTGCTGTCTGTCTGCCAGCCAGATTGGCCCACTGACTGTGTCAACCGCGCGCTTCGACCAATAGGATGGCAGTAAAGCCACTGAATTTATAGTACCTAGTAGCCAGTAATTTAGGCATCTTCTAGTTTTACATAACATGTCACAGCATCACACATATATTTACTTAGAGACAAATATTAATTTACAGACAGTATTTTAATTATGAAATATTATGTTATAGCAGTTTGTATTTATTAGGGTTCCATACCAATTTGGTAAAAATGGAACCCTTATGGTGAGACTTTCTCCGTCCGTCCGTCCGTCCGTCCGTCTGTCACACTCGATTATTTCAGTAACTATTCAAGCTATCGACTTGAAATTTAGAATAGTTATAGGTAATAGTGACGCGACGTCATAACAATCGTAAAAATTTGAAAATTGTTTTTATTTTTATTTAAAAAGGGGGGAAAACCGGGTCGACAAATTTTCAAAATGAGATAACAATATTGAGTGGGGTATCATATGAAAGGGCGTTACTTGCGTATACTAAAACTAATTTTTATTTATTTTTATGTCTGATAGTTTATGATTTATTGGGCAAACTGTCGAAAAAAATACCGTTCCCCCCCTTATCTCCGAAGTTTACCAATCGAAAAATCTGAAATAATTATGATCAATAGAAGTTAATGTATATTTTACAGGAAAAATAAAATCAACTCACTGACTAACATACTTTTTTTGATAATGACAATAATCCGCCAAAAACAAAGTTACGTTTGCGGTTTGCCAACAAAAGTACCTACATGTAAATTATACTCGTAAATTCATGAAAAAAAATGATTCTTTCAATGTTTTACTTCTCTTATGGTATGGAACCCTCGGTGCGCGAGTCCGACTCGCACTTGGCCGGTTTTTTTTAATTTATGCACATTTATTTCGCGTCAAATGCAAACGAGAGGTTTGTTTAATAAATAATTATTAATATCTGTTTATTGAGTGAGTATGAAAATAATTATTAATTAGTATTAATCACTGATGTATTTACTTGCTTAAAATCAAAAACCAATTTTGGTTCGCAACAAAACTGTTTAATATAATTAAATATGATGCAATTTTTCACGTCACGTCGTCCATATTCTCGTTTCTTTAAACTTTCGCATTTTTAACTTTTCTGTTATAGTAAACGTATTCCGAAAAACTTATTACATAATCGGGTGATAATTTTTAATATTTCAGCTAAATTAATAACACGACTCGATGAAGGATCAAAAGATTTGCACGTACTCACCTGACACAGACGGGTCCACAACACCGTAAGAAATAAAATAATTTAATGAAGAAACCATAGAGGTCCAAGAGGCCATAAAATAATTTAATGAAGAAACCATAGAGGTTCAAATGTGCGGCATAAAATACTTTACCCAAATTGGCAAACCCGGGCCGTCGCTACAAAATTTTTCACGCACACTAGCATCCGCGCAACATACCAATCTCAAATTGACACACTCACGCTTTGCTCACGCTACAAAAAAGTTCCCGCACTCACGGAGCTGTCGCTGTTAGGAAGGGCTCTATCTAGTCGGAGCGCAAGCAACAACCTATTATAAATCAATGGAAAAAACAATATTATAACTAAATACACGTTTCACAAGCACTTAAATTACGATTTGGCACTTTTTCTAGCGATAATCTATTGAATTGTTAAAATCTTGAATTTGTTCGTCATACGGAGTTTATTTGGCTGTTGTTAAACAGGCTTTTAGGGCTATTAGACTGACAGCCGTTTTCACTAAACCTAGCAAACGCCTAAATCGAATGCTTAGCCGATAAGTGACAGTTTTCACCTACAACAACTGTCACCTTAGGGCTAAGCATTCGATTTAGGCGTTTCTTAGGTTTAGTGAAAACGGGTGTGATAGTTACATAGATAATTAACTAGGTGGTTAACTCTATTAGTCATTTAATAATTTTGGCTGAATAACACATAATAACATAAAATAAAGTAAACATATATGTTATGGATAATAACACAAAGCACATATACAAATAAATATGCAGCAAGTTTTAAAACATTCACTACATGCAGAGCTCTGGAGGTGCTTAAATTTTCAAGAGCGAGCGGCTACCTCCGTTGAAATATCACGGGTCCGTAATTCAGTTACTTTTCGAGGGCAGAGCCCCACAGTTAAAGCTTTGGGTCTATGTTAACTTTTTATGTAAACACACATACAGGAGCTATTTGTAACGCAAAGTTGAAAGGTCACCTAGAAACATAAAAGCTCCTTTATTAATACGCTTGCCCAACCACTACTTAGTAGGTACGGTTGGAAAAAATTTGAACATGTACATAGTTTCTAAGGATAAAGCTAATGATATGCCTGTCCATATTAATTGCAGTGCGCCCCAGGACTTTGAATTGCAACGCGTTACACTGTGCTTGACAGCCATCATAAGAACCCTTTGTTTCGGGCTACCCTCGTCCATCTGACGATGATTCTACAACCGATCCGGTGTATCGGTCATCCGAAGTTCTACGTCTAAGTCCTGACTATTATGGTAAGACCAGGACACTTATACTGAGACGTCACTATGCAATAGACGCATAAACGGGACCCGGTGGACCGCGCAAAAAAACTTTGCCAGTTTACTGGTGTCAAAAATGTTTGTCTTGACACCAAAAGCGTCAGTTGTATTGTCTATGAAACGCGGTTTACGCCACAGATCACTATACTTGTTGTTAGTCCGCAGTCTGAGTTTCCACAGGGACGCTTTCTGTCATGTGGCGGCGTATTAATAGCGGAAATTTTGACAAATGGCCCTACTTTTTACACGACTACCCAAAAAAGGAGTATGTATGTATGTATGTCAGTTTCGTTATTCGACCATAACTTCTGAACGGTTGAATAGATTTGGACATATGGGGTATCGTTGGAATCCTTACATCATTCCGAGTAACAAAGGATTTTTGTTTGGAAAAAGTCATCTGCCTAAGGGCAGTCGTGCTTTTTAATTTTTAAATTATTAACTATGTCTTGTATGGGCTCATCCTCAAGTTTATATCGGAGCATTATGTCCAGTTATTTCTCCGACTACACAGTTATTAACGCAACTACCGTTTCACGGTAGATATCGGCGCTGTGTTAACTCCGATCCGATCGATCCGATCGATCCGACCGATCGGGCTTTGTAAAAAATGAAAGTAAAACAGTGGTTAAATAAGAACACAACAACTGCAGCGTATCAGGGCGGCGTATAAATGACGAAGGCAATTGTCACAGCCGCGGTATGATACACGAGGACGGAAATTCAGAGCGCGCTCGGAAGTACAGGATTTATGATGCCGCAGAAAATGGCCGTGTGCTGAATTTTAAAGTAATGTTTTACAAATAAGTGCAAGTTGAATGGTAAGAGCTCAGGGTAAGAGAATGTTTTCATTTTCTTTGTACTATACATATTTTTTAACATACTTTGTAGTATGGGCGTAGACATGGGGGGGTGTGGTGGTGTTAGGGGGGTATATATAGTTAATAGTTCCAGTTTTAATTCAATATCTTCATCATTAAAAGTAGGTACACTTCATCAAGCAATATCAACGTAGGATCTGACGTTCAATACAATATTTTTTTAATAAAAAAGGACATAACAATGTGAAATTAATAGTCTCTTTCCCATAATTATTGAATGAAACCTAAACCTGATGAACAAAGATAACTTGATGCAATTTTAAGACGTAACGTCACACCAAACTTGCTTATTTTCAGATTTTGGAAATAAATAATTTTACCGTAAAACAAACAGAAAAACAGAATAAGAGGGTCTGTAAAATTAAGCTTTAGTTGTTTCGAGAGGAATTAAGTTTCCTTAGTATTATATGTTCTAAAATTATTACAGTCTGGGCTCGTTGATTCCAATAGCAGTAAACGCTGAACATACTTATGCATTTACCCGCAACTTGAACCCAGTGCCAACGAGCGAGTAAGTCACTCAAAGTTTGAGGCAAACACTATTAACTGTTTAGTCATTGATATATAATGCTAAGGATTTCGGGTCAGCACTAAAAAGTGTCCAAACCTAACGAAAGCCAAAACGCAAAAAGAGTTCCAATCACACTTAAGCAAAATTAGGCTGTATAATAATAATGGTTTAAGATATAAATAACAATGTTTTACTTTGTTTATAAAAATACACATGTAGGTATCCTCGTTTATATAGGTTGGTGCTGGCTTGGGACACTTTTTTCGTGAATTTTTTTTCACCCAGGGTCCATAGATTTATATGCCAATGTGTTAAGTAGAGTAAGAAACGACCTTACTTGGACCTTAGTATAAACGAGTTTACACTTAATCAAAATTCGGGTCTGGCTGGAAATGGAT
This sequence comes from Coenonympha glycerion, assembly GCA_963855885.1. Lineage (NCBI taxonomy): Eukaryota > Metazoa > Arthropoda > Insecta > Lepidoptera > Nymphalidae > Coenonympha > Coenonympha glycerion. Next base: position 10,541,909 of record OY979639.1, read on the forward strand.
ATGGGTAAAACGTAACGGTTTGTTGTACCTATAAATCACTTGACGTCTTGGGAATGTATAAAGGGGACTCTACCTAACTTTATGTATAGGCAAGTGAAATATTATTTACCTAGTAAAATTATACCCACATAAACCAGAAACCTTCTGCTTTAAGTAGACTCTAATTTACGAAGCACCCAAAAATGTAATATATTTTTCTATTAGGTATGGATCACGGGCAGAGGCATCATCTTATTCTTATAAGATTTACGTTAAAATTGTTAAAATATTTACACATAAAACAATTATATAAAAGTGTGTTTATCTACGCTCATTGCTTAAAGTTCGAATTATGAAATCAAAATGTGTCACATATTGACCTACTTTATTCACAGACTTCTATAATTATTAAAAAGTTATTCATTATAACATCGCTGTACTATGGAAATATCTCTAGATAATTGAATAATTTCCATTACGATACTCGGCTCTGGGTTCCTGTATTTTTATGTGTCGTCATCACAGACCAGGGAATAACTTTCTTTTCTCTGTGGTCGTCATAGCCAAAAGAGAGTGTAGAGCCAAACCTCAATTTTGTTTTTTTTTTATATATGGAGTCCACAGACAACATTTAGTTGGTAGTCATGGGATGATCGACCATAGACCTTATAACATGACTGATTAAAAAATGTGTTCATACAGAATATTGAAAAGAATTATGTATAATTTTTGATTATTTAATTATCCACTAAAAATATACTTTATCTGACTTGTATAAATATTTTTCTACTCTTTTTTGTTTCATGACTTTTTCAACAGACTATACGCAGTTTACAACTGAATTTTGGCGCCATACCTAACTTTTAACATTTCAATGTGTTATTTTTGTTACTTAGTCAAAACTTAACGCGGAAAAATGTCTAACAGTGAAACCTACTAAAGAAAATTTAACTCCACCTGACATTTTAGTAATTGCAACAAAAATGACCCACAATCTTTTACCAACAAAGTGAAGGGTTTACGACAAACGTTAGTAAGATTTTATGCTTTGGATTTATGATAATTTGAGCGTAGATAAAGTAGTGTATGAAACTCTACATAATTAGGTATTAAAACACTCGTGTGATACTATTAAAAAACTCGCCTGCGGCTCGTTTTTTAATCTCACGCTCATGTTTTAATACCCCCCATTATGCATCCGTATCATAAACTACTATTTATTCATATAATTAAATTGCATATTAAGCATTTCTTTTCAAGTGTAGAATAATATAACTTGTGAATTTATTCAGAAATATTATAACGCCGGTACCCAGTATATTAAATGAATAAAATATTATTTAAATTTTACGAATTTACGATTAATATTGACGTGATAATTGAAGCATTACGAGTTTTATGTATCCATTCGCGCGAAATTTTTAATCGTAAATCCTTGAACGTAAGTATTAAAGTACGGCATAAATATTTTCATTTGCAAGTACGAAATGATTTACGAACGTTTCGGACCGTCATAAAATACCGGCAACCGATTCCTGATTTTAATTTCTTGGGTAAACTTTCGCAATATTTTTCATGGGAGGTCGACGTGAAGTGAAATTTGCATATTCAACGGTGAAATTCGCGTCGCAAACAATGCCCTATTATGGAACAATAGAAATGTCTTGACGTTGTTTATACGCTAAGATACGTTTGCAACATTGTTTAATGTATATGGAACAAATGCCTATGTATAGATATTTCAATATTAGAAATATTTGGCGATCAAAGTAAATTGCAACACAAGACATAGTAAATACAAACTCCAACTTTCATTCAAAAATAGCTAATTGAAGCATCAAAAAACCTTATTGTAATCTAAACTCCAAAATGACTCACTGAAGCACTAGTCCAGTGATTTGGTTTACAAAAAAAAACCAGGTTAAGTACTTAATTGGAAAGTTTTCTGAGAGTTTTGAAAGTCGGTAATTTTATAGATTTCGAAGTGCTCTTTCTGAATTTCAACTTGGCCGCCTGGAATCTTCACCGCTCGCGCCACCATAATGAAAATTTGACACCTAATAGCAGCTTATTGATAATATCTTGGAGATACGAGGCGGCCAAATCAAAATCTATGAATTTTAAAAACCTTCCGAAAAACTTTTAAGATAAATCCACACAATCACTGCACCTACTAAAAAGAAAAAAATGACAGTAACTATAAACATAATTATATACAGTAAGATTATTTTATATTTGAGTAATATTAGTATTAAACTACGTATTTTTTAACAGAATATTAACATTATAAAATGCCGTGTTCACAGTTTTATTACATGTTACTTGTACTAGTATCTTACTGCGAACTTTTTTATGCATTTAAGCTTCTTACAGTTTCATGACCGTCTCTGCGACTACGGAGTGTGGCGAAACGTTGTAGACGTCACTACTGAGATTCAGACGTCATTTAGGAGGATTAAGCGCGCCGTTATGACACCGACGACACTAGCAGGTGTTCACATGTGAAAGCCGTTTGCAACAAGCTTGGTTATAATTCTCATATAAAAATAGAATCTAAGCATTGAAGTCTCTCAGATGAGTGCGGTTTACAGGCTTCATATAACTTGGGAACATTTATAAAGAACTTTCACTTTACGTTTACTAATTTTAGATGCTTTTATTTTAAGAGGAAACACATATACTCGTATACAGTAAGCAACATTACTGATTTGTTCTATCAATTCACTAGTAATGTTAGTCAAGTTTACTTTGCAACCAGAAGGCAGGTCGGGTCCACTTATCACGTGATCGAGAAACTACAGGTAGCCGTCTTGACGTACTAATTTCAGACCGCCGCCGCACGCCGGATACTTTGCTCGCGTTAGTTCTTGTACGGTCTATTTCATGCGCTGCGTGCGAGGCAACCTTAGTACGTCGAATGAGATAAAGTTAAGCGATAGAAAGAGACCTCAAATTGGCGTTTGTTGCGTATTCTTTCCGGAGGCGTGGCCAGGCGCTATTGCGAACTGAATTGCACTTTTCGTGTACATGCGCTAAAGTGGCTATTTTTAAATCATCTGGCGGAGTGAGCCTTTTGCACTCTTAGGTAGGTACTATTATGTATTCCGTGCAGAAGGACGGTTTTATAAATTGCCAAAAACACTTAATAATTGCTTGATTTTCGTAAGTTAGAAATCAAATGAAAATTATGCTATTCCTATTGCTGCGTACATATCACATCTATGGTGGAAAACCACCCATAAGGCTGTATTAAGTCACTCGTACCTATTCAGAGGGGTTATTACATGTTTTTGTATGAATTTTAAGTCGACTCGCATCGCACAAACGAATCGAATCCTTCCTCATATTTACAGCCAGCGCCATCTATTGGCAGCTGCATTTCAGTGACTGTCCATAGATGGTATTGGCTGTAAATGTATGGATAAAATCGATGCGTTTGTGCGATGTGAGTCGACTCGAAATTTGTAAAAAAAATGTACTAACCCTACTGTTCTTGCACAAAAACGTGCGCGTGTAGTATGTACGTACACGCAAACTCGTGATTACGTGATTGCGCTTGCACGCTCCTATTTACATAAATGATAACACACGCCCACGAGCGACGCGTTCGGGTAACGTGCGATAGCGAACGAATGACATCTACGATAAAGAGTTCGTATGAACCCTTGTAAAAAATCTGAGACTAAACTGCCAAGCTTGTGAGCATACCTCACTTTCATATAACATTTGTATGAAACACAGGTGTCCAGCTAGGTGATCAGCAAACAGCTTAAATCAATGACAATAAGACAGACTATTGTAAGGAGAGATTTTGATAAGCAAGAAAACTAGTAAGTTGACTTCTTAGGTACGAAAATTTCTGTAATGGCTTAGAGGAAAAATATAGGACTTATCTGTACAAATCGGTTTCTTTAAAATTGAACTTTTTTCTTGCGAGAACTAGGAATGAAATGAAACTAAGTACGAGTACGCCAGATATGACTCATCTAATATACTAGCTTCGTTCCAACCTCGCCAAGCAGAAACCTCAAGCTTTTTTAGGCTTGTTGCCAGTGTTTTAGCTACGCTATTTTTTCGGAATTCCATACTTCGATCGATAGAAAAGAACGAACTACTGGTATTTTTTTAGGAACTAGGTAGGTAAAAGTTATAATGTAATAATTGATAAAATAAAAGTTCTTGACAATGTAACATATAAGTGAAATCAAAGTTAATGCAATTTACAAATTGCATCTTTTAACTTCGAGATTCTGCACAGCAGAACTAATAACAATAACTCCCTAAACATAATTTTCCTAGCAAATAGTCGCAAATATTCAATTTCCATTCTGTAATAATTATTATGATTTTGCGAATGTTCTTTTTCTATTCTATATAATATACGAGTAGTTTGTTCATCCATCCGTCCGCCCATTTATTTCATTTCTTTGTAAATTGCATTATTTATTTTTCTACTAAAGCAACATCTGCTGAGGCCTTTGACCTCAATAATACAAGTACACTGGACTTTAAACTGTCAACGTAAAAATGAAGACACTTGATTTTCGCCATTTTGATTTTTGGCGCCGATTGTTGCGTAAACTGGAACTAAAATAAAATGACACAATTACGTTCATTTTTTGCAATAATAAATGTCAGTTTTAGTATCCGGGATCTTTGAGGGAGGCGCTTTAATAAGTCGGCACAAAAAAGGAACTGCAATTGTATAGAATACTAGCAGAAACCCGCAGCTTCGCCCGCGCAAATTTTAGTTTTCCCTACACACGGGAACCATCTATTTTCCGGAATAAAAAGTAGCCTTTGTGCTAATTTGGGACGAAATCTGTCTTCATTCCAATTTTCAGCCAAAAAAATTCAGCAGTTGCGCCGTAAAGGAGTAGGTATATCTCCCGCATAAATATTTGTTTTCACTATTTCCGCAGTAATTGTGGATTCCCAGTACAATATCTATTAATCTAGGATATAATCTATCTCCGTTTCAAATTTCAGGCAAATCTGTTCAGTAATTACGGCGTGAAGGAATATTTTTGCCTCGTGAATATCAGCTTTTCACTCGTATTATATCAACCATGGAATTTTCCGGGATGAATGGTAGCCTATGTAATAATCCGAATCTCCTTACCGAATTTTAGTCATTTCAGTTCAGTAATTACAGCGTAAAGTAATACTTTTTGCGCGTGAACATCAATTTTTCAGTTTTCCCGCGGAAACCATGGATTTTTCTGGGATGAAAAGTAGCCTTCGTATTAATCCAGGATATAATCTATCTTTATTGTGAATTTCAGCCATATCAGTTCAGTAAATACGGCGTGAAGTAGTATTTTTCGCGTATGAATATCTGTTTTTCTTTTTTCCTGCAAAAACCATGGATTTTTCCGGGATGAAAAGAAGCCTATTTATTAACCCAGGATATAATCTATCATCATTCCAAATTACAGCCAAATCGGTTGTGCACTTGCGGCATGAAGATTTTTTTCCGCCTGAATTTCGGTTTTTTTACTAATCCCACGGGAACTATGAATTTTTTCGGGACGAAAAGTAGCCTCCGTATTAATTCAGGATATAGTCTAAGTTTGTTCCAAATTTCAGCCATATCAGTTTAGTAATTACGGCGTGAAGAAGTATTTTTCTCGCGAGAATATCGGTTTTTCACTTTTCCTGCAAAAACCATGGATTCTTCTGGGATAAAAAGTACCCTATTTATTAACTCAGCATATAATCTATCTCCATTCCAAATTCCAGCCAAATCGGTTGTGCACTTGCGGCATGAAGATTTTTTTTCCGCGTGAATTTCGGTTTTTTACTAATCCCACGGGAACCATGATTTTTTTCGGGACGAAAAGTAGCCTTCGTATTAATCCAGGATAATAAAGTCTATCTCTTTTTCAAATTTCAGCCATATCAGTTCAGTAATTACGGCGGGAAGTAGTATTTTTCCCGCGTGACTATCGGTTTTTCCCTTCTCCTGCAAAACCCATGGATTTTTCCGGGATGAAAAGTACACTATTTATTAACCCAGGATATAATCTATCTCTATTCCAAATTTCATCCAAATCGGTTGTGTACTTGCGGCGTGAGATTTTTTTTCCGCGTGAATTTCGGTTTTTAACTTATCCCACGGGAACCATGAATTTTTTCGGGATGAAAAATAGCCTATATGGTAATGCAAGATATAATATACCTCCATTCCAAATTTTAGCCAAATCGGTACAGTAGTTGCGGCGTGAAGCCGTATTTTAACTTGATAAAATCCAAACTTCGGACCCCCGTTTCACCCCCTTAGAGGGTGAATTTTGAAAAATCCTTTCTTAGTGCACCCCTAGACCTCACAAGGAATATGTGTGCCAAATTTGGAGTCTCTAGACCCAGCGGTTTGGGCTGTGCGTTGATATGTCAGTGAGTCAGTCAGTCAGTCAGTCAGTCAGTCAGTTTCTTCTTTTATATATATAGATTTAATCCAACGTACTAGTATATAGAGGTCGCTAGCCATTCAATGAAAGACCATCTCATGGAGCTGGATTACAAGCTCAATCTCGATCTGGCAAAAATGCTATTTTCAAGGCATTTGAATGCAGCGACCAACATGCAGGTGACGTTTATTACTTTTTAACGTTCTCGCGGTACATAACACTCGCATCTAGACCAATTCAAAACTAATTTTTTCTATGCACAGGCTAATTTAAATAATAAATTTTGAATGCCAGCCAAAAACACAAAAGTTCTAGTTTCTTGAGAGAGATGAGTACCATCCGGGCGCGAAAATTCAAATTTTATTTAGTTTTCACTAGTACTGGCCTTATTTTACATCGTAATGAGTTTTGCGGGCACAACATTGATGCATCTACATGGTTTTAACAAAATCTTCGGCTTCATAATATTAGTATAGATTTACACTCTTTAAAATGTACATAGAAGTTAGTACATTGATATGGATCTCGCGATTTTCATCTCGTAAAGTAACCGAAATATTATGATCCCTCTATATTTCGGCCGCGGTGTCTGCTGTTGAAACTTTAAGCGCCACCTCAATTTCGTAGTACGTAAATTTTGGTGACACCCACAGCACAGAATTTCATAAAGCGCCTTATATTTTTAAAACGGCTTGGGGTTATAAATTGTCACCCTGCAAATTTTAAAGACCAAAAACTTTTTTATTGAAATGTACAAAACGAATTAACTACGAAACAAGTAAAGACCCAGTTTATAATTAACGGTCTGTAGGTTGTTTTATGTTGGTTCAATTTGGTTTGAGGCTCTACAAATTGTTAATAATTTCACTTACCGTGAATTTTAGGTAATGTTAGCATGTATTAAGGTACATAATATATTATTTACAGTACCTACTTAATAAAATTCTAAAACTCCACTAAAACCAAAACTTCTATTTTGCTCTACCAACATGAATAGGACAATTTATATATAAAATTAGACTATATAATAAAAAATATATTAGTTTATATTATTTATATTGTGCCATCACGTGCAATCATTTTTCTTGTTTGAAAACTCATCGATTTTGTCGGACTGAGATACTGGGTTCAGATCGTTGTAGTGCTTAATCATCTGAAGTAATGTAAGTAGATTATGCGTATTCACGTAATGTAAAATTTTACAATACAAAGCTCACTATGTAAGCGCGCACATTTTAGTTATTTTCATGAAACATATTTTAATCCGTGCGCATTGGAGTGTTCGTAAATCAGGTTTCTCATAATCCGCCATATTTGCAGTAAATCCAGTTATAACCGAGCTTAATATTTTTAATGGTGAGTAGTTGGGTACAGCTACAAAATGCTATATCTATTAAAAATAACCACGAATAAGTTTGTTATAATTTTCCTGAGCTCTGCAATAGCTTTATTTCATACAATCTTTTTCGACATTTTAAGATAATCAAAGAGTAATTAAGAAATTAAGAAATTATCTAAGAGTATAATAATAAGAAAAAGACACCTTATCTTAAATTAATTTAATAATAATTTCTTTCTTTATACGGAAAGGTTTTCTACGTAAAGCACACCAGAGTCGGTTTTGACAAACCTCGAGTTGCACTAAATACATTTTTAATTTAAGTGCTACTTAAACTAATTTAATCGCGAGAAATGCCAAAATTTTAAAATATTTTTATCATTGATTGCAATGAAATTAGAGTAAGTACCACTTAAATTTTTGATTTTTTTCGTGCAACTCGGCATATTATAGTCTCATAGAGTTTTATCCTTCTTCAACAAGGCCTTGAACCAGAGCTATTTTTCGTACATATTTTGTCGTTGACATTATATTAGAATCATTGTAACTCAACATTCAGATTTCATTTGACCAATGTAAAACCCTTTAGCGAAATTGATCCTCATTTGCATGAATTTAACTTTATCTTTGAATTAAATGCACCCCGTTGAACAGCCGTTTAAATAATGAATCCGTTCTCTCTTCATTTACGTTATGCCCGGTTCAGTGTTTGTCGGAAAGTTTATGCAGCTGGAATGGTTTACGGTAATTAGAAAACCATAATACCTATTCGTCGTATATCCTTTTCAATGTTGAAAAATAAACTTATGTTAAAATGTTCGTAAAATTGGTAGTGATATAAGTTTTGACAATCGACATCCATTTTCGTGTAGAAGGTTCTTATTTTGAACCTAAATATCACACGTTTTGAAGTTAAAACATAGTGCAGGGTAACCTGCATGCCTGAAGTTTGTCCAAAATGCTCCGAAAGTTATATGAAGCCTGCCCATCCGCACTTGTCAAGCATGATGCCCACCATGCTTGATAAGTGCGGATACTGCCAACTTCTCAGAATGTCAATTTTGTGCGAAGACACGTACAAAGTGAACCGTAATAAAAAAGGGTTTTAAGACAAAATTATACGAATATTTTACATTATCTAATATTCTTTGGGCGTTGATCTTTTGTCAGGATGGGAGAGTTCTGCCGTAGTTATAGTTACCACCCTACCATGACATACTAGCAAAAATGCATATCCAAGTGATTCTGCATTCTAGCGCGACGTTTTCTAAAAAACTGGTTAGGGGTTACTACTCCTTCTAACCTAGTATGATAACATCTTGGCTGCTCCGTTACTTTCTATAAGGTGAGATCGCAGCCAAGTCTGTACTAACTTGTAATGCTTAAAAAAAAATCTGAGGCAGACGTAATAAGGGTAAAAAGTGACGCTCAACACTAAAAAAAAGGCTATTCTTCAAGTTTTATAAACGGATAGGAGGGAAAGATAACTTTTCGTGGATTTCAATCACATCAGTGAAATGCAGCCGTAAATTGGCCGGTTCCACTTGACCGGTATTGAGAAATGGCCGCCGCTGCAATATTGATGGGCATCTCGGCCGCGACTGATCCCCTCATCTCACGGTTGACGCGTTTATACGTCAGATTTAAGTACTTTGCGTTCGACGATCCCTAATGTGATATCGATCAGTTTCGCTATAAAAATCCGGAAAGGTTCTGCTTGTTTCGGCAACACGTTAGGAGTTTTATATTTTCTGGCGAAACTGCAATAAACGGCATTGACGTCTTACCTCGGTTTGAGTTATTAATTGCCTTATCAATTCAGTCTTGAACATAAATATTTTTTGCTTGCTTACGGGGCTAACCACCAGGAGACCTCCAACAAATATGAGCGGGTGTCAATTGCGTTAGGGAGGTCGTCAAATTACGATCGTTTATCGTAGGTAAGCAATTCGCTGTATAAAAAGTTAAAGTTCAGATTAAAACGAAAACAGTCCGTAACACCAGGCTGGGATGATTTCATAATCTGCCGGAGTAATATAATTTCCGTGGCACGTTAATGAACATACATTTTGTTTCGTCCGCCGTCCCCGTTGCAGAAAACGTGCAATGTAAAATCAACACTTCGTTTCGCCGGAGTCCGGCCTCGCTACAAATTCGTTCCAATTAATGTGTTTTATAAGTACGTACATAAAATAAAATATAAAATGCCACCGTTAGCTGGTAATTAAGTTCAGTTCATTAAAGTGTTGCCTGCCCGTGTTGATTTTATACTGAAGCTGAAGTAATAAACTTAAAAAATTGTTTCTTAAAACCGTCCTCGTACTCTCGCACGGTGTGTTCCACAATGGAATTTTATGGTGTAAAAACACACCATTATTCGAAAGTTATTAAACTTACGAACAGACGGACTTTCCTTCTTGACATTAAGCTTGGGAATCTTAAAATTTCCTTCAATTTTGTCAGTTTTTTTTTTTTAACTTTTTTTAACGGTCGTCTGTACTTGCATGCTCCGCCCATTTTCACTTGGACCAGGACCGCCTTCAAAACAATTTTAGTCAATGCCATTATTTTGCGGACAAAATAAAGATTAAAGACAGACCAAGTGAGGAAGTGGAACATTATGGACATTTTCTTCGGATTTTATTCGGACTCATAAAATTTATTATTGGGCCCGCAGTCAGCCTTGACATTTTGCAATAACGAGTAGGTACTTGACTTATTTTACGTTAGGTTTTTTCTCTTATTTTAATATTCATTTAATTTTGTCTTGTTCTTGTTTAATTTTAACAATTAATTAAAATTTCCACATTACATCTAACAGAAGTATTAGGTAGCAACAGATATAACCCAACAGGCTGTGTATTATGAAATTGCCTAATATTCCGTACAATTTATCATGGAGACAACGCCGGTAATTAGTCACGTAAGGTTTAGCTATACTTGCTACGGGATAATATATATTTGCAGTAATAAGACATAAGGTCTGCGTGATACGGGATAGCTCAAGAAAACTTGATTATTATCTATCTATACTTATAATAAAACTGTAAAGGGTCGAATTCTGTACATTGGAGATATTTTGAAAATTTTTGTTGGAGGACACTATTTAGTCGATACTGAAGCCAAAACTGTAATTTGTTTCTTTTTTGTCTGTCTGTCTGTCTGTCTGTCTGTCTGTCTGTCTGTCTGTCTGTTTCACGACCGCGCATCACGGCTAATCCGCTGGATGGATTTAAATGAAACTTGACATGATTATAGTTCATACTCCGAGGTAGGACATAGGATACTTTTTGTCCCGGAATTCATCATGGTTTCCCTGGAAGACGGCATCAAAGTCAAAATGTGTATTTAGTTATAATTCATTAACCCGTTGTCCGATTTCATTTATTCTTTTTTTGTTAGAAAGGAGGTTCTTTAAAAATTATTCCGTATACATTTTATCATCATCACTTTTGTAGTTCAGAAATTATAGACATCAGAACCTTTATCGATGAGTTCAAGTAGTTGACTTGAAACTCGGAATAGACAAGCAATTAGGGCTAGGACGTAAGGGCTCAAGTCAGACTGGAGTACCCTTACAGACGTAAATAAATATGCTTAGTGGAAGATTTTGTATGGTTTAAGATTTTTTACTTTTAGGGTGAACAAAAATCATGAATTTATCACCACGTTATACCGTATCGCGCCATCTCTACAAATTATGTGGAACTTGAATGTAAAACTTGGAGATAGGTACTACCGAATTTTTGTTAACAATAAATAATTAATTGTCATGTAATGTACTGTTCCTTGACTTTATATTAAGATGGCACTGTTCAGAGATGAACAGATTAAAGTTTTCACTTTTGTGGACATTCCCAGAGTGCCACGTCTTTTTTTATCATCCGCAACATGGAAAGAGTAAAATAATGGTTCACAAATATTTTAAACTCTCAGGTCTTAACTGGTCCTAACCGATTGACCGTCATAGGTCTTTTTATACGTAAAGAAATATATAGCCATTGTTCATTCTGATACTTGGGATTGAATTGAGATGAAGCAAAGATTTTTAACAGACTCTTATGTTGGGCTGGGGAATATTGTTAGTAGAGTATTTTATCCCAGTGGTACCTACCCGGCCGAACTCTGAAAGAAGATTTCTACCACCAGTACAACTTTTCACATGATTTAATAATTTTTGACATATTTCGTGGTTTCACAATAAAAATCACAATGAAAAGGACGATTTTAACTGTCGATATTTCGATACATTGGTACAAGTCGTGGTCACGTAGTGACCACGACCTGTGCCATTGGGTCGAAATATCGACAGTTAAAATCGTCCTTTTGATCTTTCGACTACGTATTAATGAAACTTTATATTTTTTATTAAAAAAAGGAGTTTTCGAAATCACCACAAGATAACCCGTGCGAAGTAAGAACAGGTTTCTGTACAACATCACACCAGAATCCCTCGAAAATCAAGGAATTCTACGGTATATGTAAAAAAAATCGTAATTCACGCGGGCGGAGCCGCGGGCAACAGCTAGTAATATTATAAAGGAGGATAATTGTATTAATCTACGAGTATATAAATATCACTCTGTAGGTAAAGTAAAGAAGAGATTTTCTTCGAATCTTCCACAGCTACTGTTTTTATTCTTAAATGTATCTAATCTACATAATCTACATAAAAATTAGGGATTGTAATTTGATTATGTTTGTAAATTAAACTTTTCATGCTCCCTATTTAATTTTATTCTTGTATGTACTTTCGCTCTTCCGATTGATCGTGTTCATCCTATTCACCTTTTTTTCATTTGTTACTTTCAGTATTTTCACTCTAGTGTCCTTAATAATGTCTACAGAATTTTTAGTAGGTGGATACTCTATATATAGTTCTTTTTTCTCTGTAGTAATGGAAAATAGAGTGTTGCTCGGGGCCACAGAATTTGTTTTCGGGTGTCGTGATTGAATTCCTCGCTACGCTCAGGATTCTAATTTCGAATCCTTTGCTGTATTTAGAATTAAAAATAACAACCTCGAGGTACTTCGGCCCTTTGTAACTTACATAACTATTTTTGATATTAGAACATAAAATACATATAATTTAAAAAAATCTCATGTCACAATGTTCGTAACAAAATTCCTGTGAAACGGCTTGGCCGATTTTACGATTTTTTTGTGTGTAGGGCTGAGAATAGGACAATAATCATACAACAGTGAGAAATAATTTATATGGCAAAAACATTTATGGGTCGCTAGTAATATTAAGAAAGTGAAGTTCTTCTTAACGAAGCTGAGTTATTTAATTAGAAATAGGGTCGTCGTTGGTGTGTACTTTTTATTTTTATTGCAAGTGGAAAGAAAACAAATTAATTGGTACAAATTAAAGTGAGGACTCTCCCTCGGGGAAACGCAGTGTTGATTTCACGTCTCACATTTTCCGCCGCGGCGACAACTGGACGCCAGGATGAAACAAAACACGTTCATTAGCTGCAGGTCGTGTTCCTTCATTTGGTATTGGAGAGGTTCTGCCATCACTGCTAACCGTATAGTACTTCCCGGCACAGCTTCCCGGGTTTTGAGTTGCATGTACGTGTCAAACGTTTAAATGTACACACCAAATTGTAGAATTAGTACAGGTTTTTACAAAAAATTGGAATCGACTAAGTGCGAATGATCGCTGATCGAATGATCGATACAGACAGCGCTCCAAAGGGTAAGTTCAGTTCACAATATTTTTACTTGGGACGCTGGGCCCTGGCTCTGTATGGAGAAATCCGTTCCGTTTATTTGAAGTGAGTCCACACGAAAGTCGTAAAAACCTGAACTAGCCGTAGGGAGTTTATTTCCCTATTTGCTACACTCGGTCGATTGGAATGAAATGATGAGTCTACTACTTAGCGAAATGCACTAGCAGTATTAAGGAAACGACTGTATTATTAGCACCTATTAGTTTTCGCCGCTTTGATCACTAATACCTGTGACCGAGTAACACGACGATACTGCGAAAGAGGTTTCTAATTTATTAACCTGAATAGCTTCAGAATTACACACAGACTACACAGGTACTGTTGCTATGATTTTGCGAAATTACCTAAAATGGCATAATGAAATTAGGTAATGGCATAATCGATTTGTTACATCACACTAATCATATCACATTAAATCGCAAAAAGAAAATTTGTATGTATGTACATCATTGTACGTGCGTTTGTATGTTTGTTACTACTTCACGCCATACCTAGTGAACCGATTGGCTGTTTGAAATGGAGGTAGATTATACCTACACTGGATTAACACAAGCTATACATTTATACCAAAATAAAACTGTTTTACCCCAGGCTTTGTGAAAACTCGAAATTCACGCGAGCGCAATCAATTGCAACTACTAGTAAATTAATAAAACTTGCTGGCTAATTCAGACTAATTCAGGACGAAATATAAAATCTAAAACAAGAATGTATTTCTTTTCTTGTAACATAAAGCTTTACGATTCGTAGCTTGAAACAAGTTGAAATGTGTTTGTTGGAGTACGGCTGGGGAATTGGAATATTCACACACTGGCGCCGGATGGAAATTTATTGAGTGCGGGATTTAAAGTTAAACTTTATTGGAAATCACTGGTTTTCTTCTGTTTTCTTCCACTCGTCCGGTGCTGTATCTAGGGAACTCGTACATTCAGTATAACGGGTACAATAAAATTATATAAATTTTTAAATTAACTCAGGTCTGGGCTGGTGAATGGCTTCGACCGCGGGTAGTTACCCACCTACCGGTGCGATGCTGTATAGAAACTGTACGATAACATCTTCGGTTACATCATAATTTAGCATCAGGTGAGATCGTTGTCAAGTACCTACTTGTATTGTAGTGTGTGTGTATAGTGTATACTTTTTTTTCGGGTGACTGTTTTTAATGTAATCCACTTTTTAGCTTGGTTTAACGTTTAATTGGTTATGAGGGCAAGACTCCTTTTTGAAGTTCCGCAATCAATTAAAGGAATGAATCCCTTTTACGAATTTATAAGGGTGTGTTTGTCGGTCCATATTTTACAGCCATATCACCCAGATACTTCTGTCAGGCCATGATAACTTGACATGTGATCAAGAGCGCTACAGGTAGCTGTTAAGATGGACAGATTTCAGACGGTTGCCGCGCGCCGGCTAGGTTGCACGCGTTAGTTCTTGTACGGTCTATTTCACGCGCTGCGTGCGCCCGACTTCGAGGTAGGCCTAGTACGTTGAAAGAGATAAAGTTATGCGATAGAAAGAGAGCACAACTTTAGGTGCTTAGTGGAGGCGAATTGAATTGCACTTTATTGTGTCAGAGCTAGGCTCGCCATTTCTTATTATTGTATTCCTGCTTTAGTCTGATAATGGCCCCTCCATTTTTTGGCCAAGGTTCCCATTCCATAATTGCTATGCTCCTACGTCCGTCCATCCTTCGACCCACGTGACCCACCCGAGCGCCTCTCTTGTACGGATTGTACGGAGTTTCTCTGCAAGGTGCATGTAATTAAAAATTCGGTTTTATATAATTACGCATAGCACTTAAGTATTTCACAAGAAGCTTTTTAAATCTTACATAAGTATCTACTAAAGTAATCGACAGCTTCTGAATGACGAAAATATACCGTAGCTATTTGCAAATAACTCATACCGTCTGGGTATACTTTAAACTTTAAAGGAAAGTTTGCAATCCACGCTAAGCGTTTGTAAACCTGAACACCATTACAAAAGCAAGGCACTTATTATAATGGAACGCCGAGTTTCGACGTTGGACTACGACAAACTGACTTGCGATTTTTTGTCTGTGCAGAAACCAATTACAATAAATATATTGCTTAATGTCAATAAAAGCCATTAATTTATCAATTTAGTCAGCTAGATAAAACGAAATTTGCAATAAATCATATTATAAGCCTTACTTATAACTTACAAGTATAAGTTGAACCTTGGGCAGAACGTATTTCATGGTGTTAACTAAGATGAGATACATGAGGACGCTAGGCGCTTAGCGTGTCGCGAGAAGATGTCCTGTGCAGAGGACTGCCATTTTGGGTCAACTTAATTGCTGCGTGCTATGCATTGACTGATGGACATTTATTATTACTGCATGTTTTTGCGTTGATGAATCGGACATCTCCCTGCAATTAACCTAGACGTTAACACACAACTAACAATAGGAGTTTTAATTAAGTATGTTGCTTTGACCAAATGGAACGTATATATAATCTTTAAACTCCCTGATTAAATCATTAATATCTATATTACTAAGTCATAATTGAAAGTATTTAAGCCTTCAACTAGACTACACTCATTCTCATTGAGTAAACGACGCCATTTGCCTCGTGTCGATCATCAACTATGGACACGTCCAGCTTCTTAAATAAGTTAATATCTGGGTGACCGAGCTTTGCTCGGTAGTATTACAGCTACTCATTAATAGATGACAGCATCTCAGCTTTCCTGTAATAGTTTTACTTTTCGCCAATAGATGTCAGGTATATTTATATTTTTTTTGGCAAATACGACATTTTCTAAAAATGAATCCTAGGTCGATTTATCGCCCCCAAAACCCCCTGTATACTAAGTTTTATGAAAATCGTTCGAGCCGTTTCCGAGATTCATATTATATAGAAATATATACTTATATACAAGAATTGCTCGTTTAAAGGATTTTTCTTTTCAATGTAGGCTTCGATAACTTTAAGGTCGTCGTTGTCTTGACACGACACTGTTGATTCAAATAATGAATGAATGAATGTTATTTTATTTGAAATAGTGCCACAAATTACAAAAAAAATACACACTTATGTATAAAAACGATATATTATTATGTACATTTGAAGAGATATCATTGGAAACATGATGATAAAATGGATTCGTATAGAATACAAATGTCATGTCTTCCGTGTGACCAGTGCTCGCCTCTATCTAAATAATAACAAACTCTCAAACAGTTCATCCTTTATTATTTCAGTGGACTGTAAATCGCCGGGAAAATTGTTCCTCATTTGAGCGATGTTACTGTTATCTTTGAATTTATATGCATACCGCTGAAGACCGGTTTAAATAATGAACCCGTTTTCTCTTCATTTGCTTTGCGGTCCGCGTTTCTGTAGTTACGGGGAAGTTTTCTTGCACAGACGGAAAACGTTTCGTTAATAGAAAACTAAAGGAATAAGTACAATAATATAATGCTCAAGTTGTTTCTAGTAACTTTATTCATTTGGAAGTTCTGTTTTCGCATGGGGATAAGATACTTCGCTTTCCAGTGTGGGTCATTGAGCACAATATAACGTCCTTTATAAAACCGTCCTTCAAACTACCTATAGATATTTCAATCCACGATGACGCGCCCCACTCTGTCAAAATCGCTTGTTTCATTCAATTCGTATGAAGTTTGACAGAATGGGGCGTGTCATCGTGGATTGAAATATCTATGCTCGTAGTACCTCGCCCATTGTGCACTTAGGGTTTCTAACCAAAATGGTAAATATGGAACCAATATTGTGTGACTTTTTCCATCCGTCCTTTAACTATGACAGTAGGTTTTTATCGATATCTACGGTTTTAGCATGATTAAGAAATACTTGAAAAATATTTATCTCTTTGCATGCTCTTCATAGAAATTCAGTTAAAGATCAATTCAGTAGATATTTTAATCCTAGTTTTGCATTGTATACAACTATCTATTATATTCGAGAATATCCCAATTTACTCATTATATTCTATGCAAAAAGTGACACTGATTTACGATCTTATGAGGTATGACTATAATAAAATAGAGTATACTAGTTTCTTGTGACAAAATTACTTATAAGTTGTAGCTGAAGGGAATTTCTTACGTATTGGATAGAACGCTCTCCTAAACGGTACGTCCGAAGTGAAAACTTTAAAGCACCCAATTTAAAAGTTTGAGTACGGCTACTACAGGAAAGCTTTATGGGAAGCTTTCTTTTAAATTGTTTCTCACGGGCAAGGGATTGTTTCATTTTAGGGTTCCATACCAATTTGGTAAAAATGGAACCCTTATGGTGAGACTTTCTCCGTCCGTCCGTCCGTCCGTCCGTCTGTCACACTCGATTATTTCAGTAACTATCGAAGCTATCGACTTGAAATTTAGAAGAGTTTTAGGTAATAGTGACCCAACGCCATTGCAATCATAAAACATAGAAAATTGTTTTTATTTTTATTTAAAAAGGGGGGAAAACCGAGGCTTCGAATTTTCAAAATGAAATAACAATATTGATTGGGGTATCATATGAAAGGGCGTTACTTGTGTAGTCTAAAACCGATTTTTATTTATTTTTATGCCTGATAGTTTTTGATTTATTTAGCAAACTGACAAAAAAAATACCGTTCCCCCCCCTTATCTCCGAAGTTTATCAATCTAAAAATCTGAAATAATTATGATCAATAGACATTACTGTATATTTAACAGGAAAAATAAAATCAACTCCCCAACTATTATACATTTTTGAAAAGAACAATAAACCACCAAAAACAAACGTTTTGCGGTTCGCCAACAAAAGTACCTACATGTAAATTTTACTCATAAATTCATGAACAAAAGTGATTTTTATAGTATGAAACCCTCGGTGCGCGAGTCCGACTCGCACTTGGCCGGTTTTTTAGAGTTCCGTATGCTACGGAGGCTCAGCTGTTTGTCTGTCAACGTGCTATATCACAGGATTTTTTTTATTTATTCTATACAAGTTAGTACTTGACTGCGATCTCACCTGATGGTAAGTGATGATGCAGTCGAAGATGTTAGCGTACTAACTTGGAAGGGGTAAGTTAGGTCACCCCAACGGTTAGGTCAACCCCAATTATTATTGTAATATTAAAGTTTCCATTATTACAAAAATGTTTAAGAATTTTTTTTCTAGCTATTAGAGCTAATATCCCAAACCCAATAGTACCCAAATCGTGGGTACCTTTTTGTCTAATATGACAATCGCAAATAGCAAACTGGCCCAGTAAACATCGTTTGCCATATAAAATATTATTTCCCACCTACTTTTTTGAACCCACCGATTTTATGAAAATCGGTCAAGCCGTTTTGGACGTGTTTTGTTACAAACACTGTGACACGAGATTTTTGTTTATCACTAGCGGACCCGACAAACATCGTCCTGACACGTTAGGAACACACCTATACATTGCTTAGACAACAGTGAGTGCTTGTAATTTAATATGAACTTTATGCAATAGCAATAAAGCTCAAATTGGCTCTACGTTTCACTTAGAAAACGTTTGTATGGGAAAAAGAAAAGGGCTATTTTTAGGGGATTTCCGGCAATTATTCGATTTTTTTCTCGCCGTAAAAACCATCCTTGAACTTCAAGGAACATTAAAAAAAAAAGAATTGGCAAAATTGGTCCAGGCGTTATTGAGTTATGCGCTTACCAACACATTTTGCGATTCATTTTTATATCTTTTGAATATCTTTTGCAGTAAAATTATCACAGTACCAATTACAGGTAAATTACCGTCTGAAAATATCCGAGAAATTTGTAATATCAGGAACATATTAATGTATTTGAAATAAAATAATTGGTCATGCTTTCACTAACGAGTGCAATGTTCAATACGATTGTTTGATTTTGGCACAAATATAAAAACATAAGTAACTGCTATTCTTATTGTAGGTAAAGATTCATCAAGAAATTACAGTAGCTTTAGTAAACAGTGATATTTGCAATTATTTATTAGTATTTAGTAGTTAGAATATTTTATGTAAGTACCTAAAAGAACTTCTTCCGCTAAGAAGTTGGAAATACGCAATAACCTGTCCTATCTAAACTCATGGCATAAATTGATGCGGAGATATCTTCAAACGAACTCCGAACGGCAAATCGCGTAACTCCGATAAAAAACTTTGCATTGTGATTGATATGATATTGATACGTACCTAATTATATCAGTAGGAATTATTGTGAAGTTCTTATTGAAGATACTAAAAAAAGTATCAGATGCTGGGAAACGAGATTGAAGGTTATTCCAAACCTTCGTGGTAAGAAGTAAACGGGTAGAGATCATAATATTAAAGCCAGTTATAAATGGTAAAATGTAATCGGCCTATCTCAATATTGAATAAACCTTCATTTCATTTCATTTAAAGTGATGCATTGCTTGGGGACTGAGGAACTACTAGTAGAGCCATACATAATACAATTCCTCATGTACAATATTATCTAACGGACAACACTATAGAAGTTTGATAGTTCCGTTATATTCCACGATTTATCAAACAACTGTTATTCCTAACCGTCATCCCAATTATAATAGCAGCTCTGAGCGCCGCATCTGGCCGTAAATGGCACTTTAGATGACGTCACATTATCACAACGAGAATAGTTCACGAGACAATAACGACTAACAGTTTAGGACTGTGTTACCCAAATCGTAGGTCATCCGAGACCGGATAAACAATTAATCACACCTACAGCTAGCTATAAGTAGATATATAGCTAGTTCAATCCACGATGACGTGTCTCACTCTGTCAAACTCCATACGAATCGAATGAAACGTAAACGATTTTGCCAGTGTGCGGCGTGTCTTCGTGGATTTAACTACCTATACATCGTATCTGTCAGATATATGTATTTATTTTTTATGAAAAAAAAATGATGACTCAAACAAGAACTCAGTATAAGTTAGACGCTGCAATCGTCATCCTATTACATCAGCAGCTAAAAATAACTTACCTACGATCACTCATTCCATAGCTATAACAGAGCAATCTTTAAACTGTGGCAACACGGAATGAAATTTTGGAAAGTATCAAGAACAGTTTTCTTCTACAAGTCACGTGATCCATGTCTACTCGCCAGTAGGCAATAGTGTCGGCTAGAGTTTATAAAACAGTTAGAAGTACCATTTGGCGGCCTTATCAATGCATAGCTATGCAAATACTGCTATATGACCTTAAATTCTCATCTCTATTTCAAAGAATTGTGGTGGTTTACATATAAATAGTTCGAATATTATAATCTCAACTCATAGTCAATTCATATAAAAATAACAATCGAATCGTTATTGGTCCTATTTATTATCTTCAGCAATATCATTATGACCGAATTTATCATTGTTATCAGTGTGACGTCACAATTACTTTTTAGGTAAATGGATCATACTAATTATTAGATTGGCCTTATTTGTTACAGGCTCGTTAGCTCAGCGGTTAGAGCGCCCAGTTAATCAACAAATAGTGGTGGTCGGGGGTTCAAATCCCTCACGAGCTGTCGTTGTTTTTAATTTTTTAAAGCTTTTATTTTGTTTGACCTGTTTTGTTTTTTGTTTGTTTGTCTGTAATCAAATCTTGCAAGTTACATTTGATTTATTCACGGTTACCGATTGAGCTGAAATTTTGTATGTATATTTAAATCGCATGACAATGCAAATTGATTATGTCATGGACACCGATAAGAAACCTCAGGATATAAGCACCCGAACGATTTTAGTAAATCTTTATCGTACAAGCAAAGTGATAAATCCATTGGTCTGACTGTCTTCGTCAGGGGTCGGATGTTCAAATCCGGGGATGTGCGTTTGTAGCCACTAAATATCACAAGGTAGGAAAAACATCATTAGGAAACCTGCAAGCCTAAGAGTTCACCATCAGAAAATGTTCTCAAGGGTATATTTTTTTGATTGGGATCTCATCTAATGGTAAGTGACGATGCAGCCCAAGATGTTAGCGTAAGAACTTGGAAAGAGTAAGTAACTCCTAACGGTTTTTACATAGCATCGCGCTGAGGCGTTTTGGATCGGATTACATATTATTAAATAAAACACGACCACTTCGTACAGCTAACCGCCATTTAATGCTTCCCTTACCCCTCTCCAGTCAATACAATATGCTTACATAGACTAAAGTCCTCTTACACACACTACACCACGGGGGTGCGAGAAAAAAAAAAATGATGGTTACATTATTTTTTTTTTGAAATAAAAGAAAACTAACTCAAAACTTAAAATAATGAAATCTTAAGGATTAATTAACTAACAAAGAGTTTTGTCCTATTCTTATGAACTATTTCGCGTTTTCCGTCTTTTAATATCGCTACATTTGGTTCTATATCTTCTAACACTGTATATGGTCCATTATATAAAGTGTCTAGTTTTCCACCAGTTTCATTCTTCACTAGTAATAAGTCATCTTTGTTATACGTCACTGAGTTCACTTTTCCATCGTACTTCACTTTTCTATTTTGTTTTGCTTTACATAAATTTTCTCGCGCATCCTTATGAGCTAATTGTAACCTATATCTTAATTCTAAGCTATAATTTTCTATGTTATATAAAGGTTCTACTTTACTAGTTATTCTACAAGGAATTTCACACGTTTTTCCGAATACTAATTCGTAAGGTGTATATTTAGTAACGGTATGTACCGTATTGTTGTATGAAAAACACCAAAAGGGAATCCATTGACTCCAAGTCTCTGGATGTTTTTCACATTGGATTCTGAGAAAAGAGCCTAAGTTTTTATGAGAGTTCTCCAAGGAACCTATTGTTTGATGATGGTACGCGGTGGAATTGATTTTTTGAATTTCTAGCAATTTGCAGACTTCTGACATAGTATTCGACAAAAACTCAGTTCCACGGTCAGTAATTATGACCTTGGGAATAGAAAATCTTAAAATAAAATTATTAACTAAAGCTCTAGCTACTGTAATAGTATCTTTACTCTTTAATGGATAAGCTTCTACGAATTTACTTAAATCACACTGTATGGTAAGTATATAGATATTACCTTCTATGTCTTTATTTAAGGGACCCATTACGTCCAAATAAATTTTTTCAAAAGCAGAGTTGGCAGTTGTCGTCACAACCATAGGCTCAACTGTATGTTTTGAATGTTTCATTCGTTGACATTGCGCGCATTTGCTAATAAAATCACGTACGTCTTTTTCCATATTTGGCCAATAAAATCGTCTTTTTATGTTATTTATCATTCTGCGTACCCCCGCATGTCCGCTAGTGGGTAACAGATGATAGTCACTAATAATAAAGTTCTTATCGTTATCATTGTCAATTCTTTTAACTCCTCTTAAAATACAAATCCTAGGACCTTGATAATTATCATTACTTTTTATTTCTTTAATTAAATCTTTTATAAACACTTCGTTTGTTTCATTTTTTATAATGCATATTTCGTCGACTTTAATTTTTTTACAAAAATTGCTCAATTTGACTACAAATACGTCTCGCGTGAATTGTAATTTATAATTGAGATTTATATATATTTCTTTTTTTGTATCATTGTATGTAAAGCATTCACTCTTTATATTTATTTGTCTATCTTTCTCTAACTTTTCTAACTTTTCACCCTCTATTAACTTCATCTCTACTGAATTATTTGGTATCCTTAATATTTCTACGATTCGCGGTTGATCAGGCCGTTTATCGGTAGATACACTAGGGATAACACTTTCATCCTTATTAATTTCATTCATCACTTTCTTTTCTTCCGCTCTTCTCTTCTGTGCTCTCGTCATTACTGTCATAATTTTACTATTCATTTCCTTTAATTCATCTGATGTAATACTTATCCGAGATAATGCATCCGCTATTACGTTATCTTTGCCTTTTATATAAACTATTTTGAAATCATATTCTTCAAGTGTTAAACGGAACTTTAATAATCTACTACTAGGGTCCTTTATGCCAAATAAATATACTAATGGTTTGTGATCCGTCATTATAGTAAATTTTCTACCAAACAAATATGGTCGGAAGTATTTAATTCCCCAAACAACAGCGAGCATTTCTTTTTGGATAGTCGGGTAATTTTTTTCTGAATTATTTAAAGGTCTACTAGTATACGCTACAGGTCGTAAATTATTATTCAAAAGCACTGCTGAAATCGACATATTTGAAGCATCGGTTTGTAAGATAAATTCTGATGAGAAATTCGGATATTGAAGTATAGGCGGTGACATTAACGCTTCTCTTAATGCATTAAATGATTTTCCACATTCCTCTGACCATTTAAATGGCACATTCTTCCTACAAAGTTTATTTAATGGTAATGTTAATTCAGCAAAGTTTTTTATGAATTTTCGATAGTAATTACTGAAAGCAACAAATCGTCTAACATCATCTGCATTTTTTGGTGTTGGGTAATTTTTTATCACTGCTATTTTATTAGGATCGGGTAAAATTCCATCTTTCGTAACCGTGTGTCCCAAATATAATAATTCTGTTTTTAAAAATTGACATTTGTTTGGGTTAAGTTTTAAATTAACTTTTCTTAATCTTTCGAACACATCTAAAAGATTTTTATTATGTTGCTGTAAGTTCCTTCCAAAAATTATAAGATCGTCTAAATATATGAAACATTTTTCGTATGTGAGTCCTGACATAGCTACTGTCATTACTCGTGAAAAAGCACTAGGGCTAATTTTTAAACCCATTGGTAATCTTTTCATACGATATTGACCCGTGTTTGTCGTAAAAGCCGTGATGTTGCGACTATCTGGAGTCAAGGTAACTTGATAGTAAGATTGGCTAAGATCTAGATGCGAAAAATATATGGCTCCTGATAAAGAATCGAGTATCTCATTAATATTTGGTAAAGGAAACTTATCGTCTTGTATTGTGTCATTTAATTTCCGATAATCCACTACTAATCTCCAATTTTTGCTACACCCGTTTTTTTTTGGAACTAATAATATAGGACTAGACCATTCACTGCACGTTTCCTCTATAATGTCGTCATTTAACATTTTATTTATTTGACTATCGACTTCCGATTTTAAACTGTTAGGAATACGGTATGGTTTCGTATAAACGGGTTTTGAATGCGGTTTTAAAATAATAGATTGTTCGTACACGTTTGTCGTTGTAAGCTTATCGCCCGGTAATTGAAAGATGTCAGCATATTTTGCACAAATGGACTCGACTGTTTGCCTTTCGTCAGAATGCAAGTGATCCAATTTCAACAGCGATAACAATGTTCGTGCCCGGTGCGAGTTTGATTCGCACTTATTAAATGAAAGAGTTTGATAATTTTCTAATGATTCTAAATCGGGTTTGAAAATAGGTAGTAAAATATTTTTATCGCATGTATTAAGTATTCTAATTGGGATAATATTATTTTTTGGTTTTACTATCGAATATATTTTCTTGAATTTGTTTTGGGCATATTACGCAGTCATGGTTTATGTTACTATCCAATGGTATATAATGTATAGATTCACATCTAGGCGGAATATTTAAAAATGTTTTGCTGATTTCCGGTTTCCTATATAAGTTTAGACTGTGACTGTTTTTCCGATCTTTTAAAGTTAATAAAGAGTTTTCTAAATCAAATTGCACCGAACAAAATTTATCGAAAAAATCTTGACCGAGTATACCATCTGATTGACAAGGCAGTTTCTCGAACAAATAAAATTTATGTGTGAAAAACGAACCGTTATAAGTTTTCATAGTTAAATAAACATAGCCTTTAGAAATAGTTTTACCTCCAATACCGTTTATAATTATATTATCGTTATAAACTTGCACACCTTTAGGTACGTTACATGCATTTAACGCTGACAAAGATGCCCCGGTATCGAGTAACATGATACGGCGGGCGTTGGTCACGTACTCGTACAACGTGACATAGTTCGCATTACTTATGTCGCATGTTAAAATATTATATTCTTTAGGTACGAAAAAACTGATGCGTATTATTTTGTACTTCGGAATTAGGATTTTCTCCCTCATGAGTCTCTTGCGCAAGATGTATGTTAGCGCGGTTATATCCACGATAATAACCTCTACCTTGGGTCATTCGACCTCGCCCGCGATTTGACTGCGAGGCGGGTCCGCGCGGTGGTCTCCCGCGGAAATTATTGTTATTGTGGTATCCCCTGGAAAATGAGCTATTATTACCCCAGTAATTGAAATTAGGTTTTCCTCTGTGACCCCTAAAATTATAATTGACTCGACCATAATTATTGTAATTGTACGGCTTACCTCTTCCACGGTGGGAAAACTGCATGACTTCAGCTTTTGACGATGATGCTGTATTCAGCTCTTCGTCTTTCGCAGCCTGGATAGCATCCTTTAGATGGTCGTAATTGCGTGCCGCTATTATAGTGCTTAATCGTGTGTTTCTTAATCCGTCCGAAAAACGCTTGACGGCAAGCTTCTCGTTGATGGGTTTGAGTATTGTATAATTTTCGGGATTTCCATCTGCCTGAGCTATAGTGAGGTCTGAAAATAGTTTTTCGATTTCGCTTCCGTACTGCTCTATCGAGCGATGACCTTGATAAATATTTTGTAATTTTGATTGTACGGCCGTAGCCGATTTTTTTGTAAGTAGATTAGTTTTTAAATCTTTAATTAAGTCATTCATAGAGTTGTAATCGGATAGCATGCGTAATTTCGCGCTTTGCGTTAACCTACTTTTTAAGATGAATTTAATAAGCAATTTTTGACCGGATGGTGACAACATGTCCGAATACATTTCGATAGAGTCAATAATACTAATAATGGTTTGTTGATCACCCTCTAGTACTTTTATTAGGTTACATGCGGTCTTTAAATCGAACTCCATTTTGATACTAATTGAATGGCTACTGGATTCGCTATCGCTATTACTATCACTATTATATTTCGTACATAGGTTCAAGATTTCCTTATAAGTAGCATTTATACTTTCTATAACAGAACTTAAAGAATCCGAAAATTTTATGTCTTTACTTTTATAAGGAAATTTCAGTATTTCATCTTTCCTTTTAATAATATTTTCGCATTCACATAACTTATTTCTAATTACGTTTCCCTTATACCTTAATTTCCCTTTCTTAATTAAGTATTTTTTTAATATTAATTAATTCCTCTAGGATACTTATAAGGTCCTCTTCCATAACTCTAATAAGAAATTATTGTAAAAATACATACCTCCATAACTATCGAGCTTAAAACATAACTTAATATAATTATAGTCACTTAATTACCAATAAGTCCATACTTTATTCACTCATACTTAGTTCATTTGTTCGAAACCGGTGCAGGCCAGGGTATACGCTTACACTTGACGCGATGTTTGATTTTCCGGACTCTCTTGATTTCGGCCGGACAGCCTCAGTCGGAACCTTTTCATAGCGTCTTCCCTAATTTCTCTCCTTATAATGTTCGTGTGGCAGTTTCGGTATTGTTTATACATGAAGAATAACGTTGCCAGCAGGCATATCGCTATCAGCGTGGAAATCAGTATGTTGTTGGTCCAGATATGTGTAGACGAATCGGCTCCCGCTTCGTTTGCTCCTCCACCATATTGCGATAGAACTGTCTCTTTGTTTTCACATATGCATTTTGCACATTTGTTGCCCATTTTATTTAATTTTTCTTTGTCCGTCGACACTCGACACGTTTTCGTCGCGCGCAATAATGTTTTGCATTCGCGGAAAAATAAATTCTTATGGAGTATTATCGCGAAAACCGCTTGCGCTGTAACATCGTCGCAGGCAGGGTCGCCATGAGGCGTTTTGGATCGGATTACATATTATTAAATAAAACACGACCACTTCGTACAGCTAACCGCCATTTAATGCTTCCCTTACCCCTCTCCAGTCAATACAATATGCTTACATAGACTAAAGTCCTCTTACACACACTACAGCGCTCAAACGCTAAATCGCGGCGCGGTGCGTCTATGCTGGTAGTTGAAACCTTCCACTAGACCAGACCTGAGCCAAATTATATAAATTAAATAAATAAATACATTACACATAGCCCCAAAGTAAGCAATAGCTGATACAGTGTTGTGACTATTAATAAACACAATATTAACTAATTGATTTACCTACACGACTATGGAATAAACTGGAAAACACTCAAGCTCATCACAAAAACATTTTCCACTGTGGGAATCGAACCCACGACCTATGACACAGACGACAGGATCGCTACTGCTACGTCATTCGGTCGTCAATTATAAAATTCTAGAGTAAGTCCTTGGCGGGAAACAAACCCGCGACCATTGCGCTAGGGAGGCCGTTACAATATGCATGCACAATCTGCTTACCCGCACTAACCAATGTAGGCTACGGCCAATCCATTCTTAAAGAGACCTATGCCCAACTGTGGGAATTATATGTAATGAAATGAGTGACATTTCATTCATTTGAATTTGCCGCGCTTCGCGTATCTGTTGATCGTATTCTATTGATCTGTGTCTATGATTTAAAATGGCGTGGGACGCGCAGATTGTTTTGTGCATTTTATTGTTATAAAAACTAATAGAAAGAATGTGATTGAGGACTCGAGATATAGTGAACTTTAAATGTCGTTTCTTTGTTATTTCAGGTGAGATAGAAGTGTAATTGTCGTAACTTGATAATAACTTGATAATTGTAGACTTGTTAAATAAAACAAAACTTTGTTATTTCAGAGAAACAATTTGTGTTTTATTTTGGAGATCCTCAATGTCTTATAAAACGACATTTTTGTGAACTAAAAGAAGATGGACCGGCTTCAATTTGAGTTTACAATAATAGCCTCAAATGATGGCAAATCAAATGTATTAGCTATAACCTCAATATCTACTGAAGAAGGAAAATGTTATGTTTTACCCGAGGAACTGAAGCCGGTGAGTCATCATACATATATTGTTAAAACGAACACTTTCACAAAAGTAAAAAATAGCATTAAAAAAAGACACCAGAGTAGAAAAGTATGGATAAAGTTGGATGAAAATCTAAAGAAGACATATGTAGATGAGGAAGGTAATATGCAATTTTTAGATCAATATTTAGATGAAGTGAGCACAACACAAGCAAAGGACAAAAATGACACTTTGCAACAAATCTTGGAACAATTAATAGAAACTACAACTAAGAAAGAAAGTCAACATAACTTAAAACATATCTCAGAAAAATTTATTATTGAAAAATTCACAAGCAAAAATCCTAATGCGATGCAATGGATAGAAATTTTTGAAAAAGAGTGTGCGCGCTTTGATATAACAAAAGATGAGACAAAAATAGATATTTTGAGGTTATTTTTAGATAAACCTTGTTTGGATTGGTATAGCTCGATGATCATAAAACTAACAATAAATTCTGAATGGAGTGAATGGAAAGACAAGTTTTTAGAAACTTTTAAAAACCAAGGATGGGACATAGTCACATATGCTCTCGCATTTAGGTATAAAGAAGGACAGTTAATTGATTATGCCATAAAAAAAGAACGGCTTTTATTAGATATAAACAAATCTATAGATTCCAAAACAATGATAGATCTTATTGCAACTGGTTTACCTGGATTTATCTTAAATAAGTTAAACAGGGATGAACTCAACAACACTACTGACTTGTTCAACGAGATAAGAAAATATGAAGGCACGATGTATAAGAAAAACTCAACTAACATAAAGAGCAGTACATTTTATAATAAAAATAAAACTTATGAGAAGAAGTCATGTAAGACTTGTGAGTCTTTGGAAAAAGGAATTAGATATCATCCGGAGGAGTCATGTTGGTTCAAGAAAAATAAAAATGAACCTGAAAAAGTTCTTAAAACTAAAAATGTAAACAATAACTCCATAATTGAAGTAGACATAAATACTGAGAAAAAAAACTAGTAAGCACACCATTAATCAAAATCAAGCTTTTATTAGAAAATAAACTAGAAGTGAGTGGTATTTATGATTCAGGCTCACAGATTTCTATAATAAATTCAAGATTAATAAAAGTAAAAGAAAAAAAAGATGATGTGAACATAGCATACATGAAAACGGTTAATGGTGTGAAGAAAATGGATGGCTTGATAACAATAAAAATTAAAATATTTGATTTAGAAGAAGAGGTGGATGTATACATAGTAGAAAATGAAGATTTTGATGATTTCATAATCGGATTAGATATGATAAAGAAATTCAGATTAACCCAAAATGAGAACTTGCAGATAGAACAAAAGAAAATAACAAATAAAATAGACAGGATGTCTAAAGATAACAGAAATGAAGATAATAATATAAAAAAATATACAGTAAATTTCAATGAACACATAGAAACAGAGGAATTTATAAGTAGGACAGACCATTTAGATAATCAAAAGAAAATTGAGATAGAGAAAATTATAAAGGAATATAAAACAATATTTGCTAAGGACAAGTATGATATAGGTTCAGTTAAAGATTATGAAGCTCGCATAGATTTACAAGTAAATAAATATTGTAGTAAAAGACCATACAGATGTACAATACAAGATAGATTAGAAATTGAAGAGCAAATATCGATGTTAATAAAGAACAATTTAATAGAAGAATCATACAGTCCTTTCGCTGCTCCAGTGACATTGGCGTTTAAAAAAGGTGAAAATAGAAAATCCCGTTTATGTGTAGATTTCAGAGAGTTAAACAAAATAGTTATACCACAAGCTCAACCGTTTCCTTTGATAGATGATCTAATTATTAAAACTAGAAATTGCAAGTATTTTACTACACTAGATATAAACTCAGCATTTTGGGCAATACCATTACGGGTGGAAGACAGAAGTAAAACAGGATTTGTCACACAAGATGGCCACTTCCAGTGGACCTGCCTCCCTTTTGGCTTGAAAACATCACCAGCAATTTTCCAGAGAATCTTAAGCAATATTCTAAGAAAACACAATCTCACAGGATACTCTGTTAACTATATCGATGATATTTTGATATACTCGTCTACCTTTGAAGAACATATAAGGCACATTAGAAATGTATTAGAGGCAATAATTAAAGAAGGCTTTAGACTGAAGTTTAAGAAATGTACCTTTGCTTCAGACTCGGTAAAATACCTCGGCCATATAATTCAGAACAATTCAGTAAGACCACTAAAAGACAATTTGATTTCAATAAGGAACTTTCCAACTCCTAAGACGCAAAAGAACATCAGACAATTTTTGGGAAAAATAAACTTCTACCATGACTATATACCAAGAAGTGCAATTATCTTAGATCCATTACACAATTTATTACGAAAAAACGAGAAATTTGTATGGTCAGAGAAATGTGAAGAAGCATTCAATCTGATAAAAAGATATTTATGTTCGCAACCGGTCTTGGAAATATTCGACAAAGACTTACCAATCAAAATCTTTACCGATGCATCTTTGGAGGGCATTGGAGCAATATTAAAACAGACACAACTAGATGGTAAAGACAAACCGGTGGCATATTTCTCAAAAAAATTGAATGAACATCAAAAACGGAAAAAGGTTATATATTTAGAATGTCTTGCTATGAAAGAAGCTGTTAAATATTGGCAGCACTGGCTCATCGGAAAACAATTCACCATTTACTCAGATCACAAACCTCTAGAGAACATGAACATTAAATGCAGGACAGATGAAGAATTGGGTGATCTCACATACTACCTATCTCAGTATGACTTTACCGTAAAATATATACCTGGTAAAGAAAATGTAGAAGCAGACTGTTTGAGCCGAAACCCTGTATTAGAACCAGAAGATAACAGAGAGGAAACATTGAGAATAGTTAATTTAATACAAATAAAAGATATAGTTGGAGACCAAGAGAAAAATGAAACAATAAGAGAAAAGAAACAAAATTTAATACTAAAAAATAATATCTATTATAAAAAAATAAAGAAACAGGAAAAGATTATCCTCTCAGAAGAATTTAGTAAAAAACTTATAAAAAAGGTGCATGAAGATTTATGCCATATTGGGATCAGACAACTGCAGAAAAAAATAAGTTCAATATATACGGCTATAAACCTAACAAAAAATATCATAAATATTTGTAAAACATGTGAAATATGCATAAAAAATAAATCAAGATGTCAAAAAAAAATTGGATTAATGTCACAACTGGGACCAGCTACCAAACCATTTGAAATAATGTCAATGGATACTATTGGTGGATTTGGAGGATCTAGGTCTACAAAGAAATATCTACACCTTTTAGTAGATCACTACACAAGATATGCATTTATTGCGACTTCGAAAACCCAGAATGCATGTGACTTTATAAATTTAACAAAGAAAGTACTAGAGACAGATGAGATTGGAATTATCCTGACAGATCAATATCCGGGCATAAATTCAAGAGAATTTAAACAATTTTTGCAGGAAAATAATATTAAACTAATTTTTACAGCCGTGAATACACCATTCTCGAACGGCTTGAATGAAAGATTAAACCAAACAATAGTAAATAAAATAAGGTGTAAAATGAATGAGAAAAATAATAAGAGAACATGGACAACACTGGCAAGAGAATGTATACAAAAATATAATGAAACAGAACACTCCGTTACAGGTTTTGCACCAAAATATTTACTGGATGGTACAAATGTCAGTATTCTACCAAATGAATTCAAAACGATGGAAAAGGAAGACAAGTGGATTGCTGATAGAAGATTGGCATTAGAGAATACAATAAAATCTCATGAGTATAACAAGAAAATATTTGATAGAAATAGAAAAATGCAAGAATTTAATGTAGGAGACAGTGTATATGTAGAAAATGGAAATAGACTGAGTAGAAAGAAATTAGACGAATTAAAAATAGGCCCTTTCAAAATAATAGAGAAAATATCGAATTCCATTTATAGGATTGATACAGGCAACAGAAAAACAGAATCAACATTATTTCATATAACAAAATTGCAACCTGTCATAACAGAGGCTGAAGAAGATGAAGGAGATGATAATGAATATGAAGATGACTTATAAGTACATTTTACAGATATATTGCTTAGAATTTTCGCTCTTAGGGGGGGAGATGTAATGAAATGAGTGACATTTCATTCATTTGAATTTGCCGCGCTTCGCGTATCTGTTGATCGTATTCTATTGATCTGTGTCTATGATTTAAAATGGCGTGGGACGCGCAGATTGTTTTGTGCATTTTATTGTTATAAAAACTAATAGAAAGAATGTGATTGAGGACTCGAGATATAGTGAACTTTAAATGTCGTTTCTTTGTTATTTCAGGTGAGATAGAAGTGTAATTGTCGTAACTTGATAATAACTTGATAATTGTAGACTTGTTAAATAAAACAAAACTTTGTTATTTCAGAGAAACAATTTGTGTTTTATTTTGGAGATCCTCAATGTCTTATATATATACGGAAAAAATTTGATATAAGTTATAATTTAAATACACATTTTTAAAACAAGCTTTCATACGTTTTACTCATATTCTTCTAAGCACCAGACCTCGGTTACGCTCTAGCACCAATGTACTCGTCAGATCAGACGAGCCCAAACTCAATGGGGTTGATTCGTTTAACAACCGAGTTCCAGTGGCCACCTTCGATTCCATCATCAGATCAGCTCCACATCATAATAATTTAGCATTGTCCGCCGACTGACACATGCATACAAAATTTTAGCTCAATCGGTAACGGGGAAGTGCATCAAAGGAGAATGCCGATTCTTGTTTGAAAATTGGGCTATACCTTGTGTTTTAACCAAATCATCGGTAAAACATTAGAAATATTCTCAATATTATGTAAAAAAAAGATAAATATGATATTAACAGGGAAATTGTAATAATCAGATTTTCTATGTAGTTAATTTTCTAAGTTTTATACGTGGCATGGCGATTCCACGTGTTTCGAAACGTTTAATTACTTGTTTTTATTATACTTTTAAACCCCTTTTCACATTTCACTAACATAAATATTGGCAATATTAAAATTTGTAAGAAGATTCTTCATGCATACGTGCTTGAGACGCAGAATGACGCAAATCTAGCCCATTTTCTGGCATTCTCCTTTAACTTACAAGATTACACAGACAAACTAACAAACAAACATCGGGACAGGTGAAACTAAATAAAGCTCTTAAAAAGATCGAGTATTTTTTAATGTATGATTTTTAATCTTCCCGTAAATGTAACAATCATTTAGCCGCAGCCGGTAAAAGACTGGAACGAGCACAAAGAACTTTAAACCTTTCAAAGCCAGCAGGGCTATTATTATCCCAGTCATGCATGAAATATACAGGATTGCTTCCCACAGTCCCGCTAGGCGGTTCAGCCTGTCTAGGTCTACATAGTAATTACTCTGCGAAAAATAGTTCGCTTAATATTTCCGTGTAGGTTTTAATATCGCTCGGCATATTAAGATTCTTGGAAGAAAATAGACCCGCTTTCGTCTTCCCACACATAGGTACAAAAAATATATTTGAAAAATAATAAGTATAGGTAAAGTTTTTGACCGTTCTCTCGGTGCGAATAGGCTTTTAGAGCATGTAACTTAGGTCTTTGTTAAAAAAAAAACCGTTCTTTTTAATATCTTGATGGATAGTTGGTCTAAAAGAATTTGGTTTTAGGAAAAGTATAATTCAACACGTTATGTTGGTGCTTTAATGACATTTCTTATACTTGTTGATTAAATAAAAACTAAAAACTGCAAACTACATGTCTGCACACGATGCCCGTATGCAGATTCATAGGCTTCAGGATTCCCATATAATATGTTTTTCAACACACTTGCTCATAAAGTGGCTCTAATTTCACCGCAATTAGGCACATAATGACACCAATAATCGCAAACTGTGACTTTTACATTACTACTATTCACTAGTGAGTTAAAAAAGTTTTTTTTTTTATTTTATGTACTAAATAAATTATTTTTAGTATTATTTTATTCACAAGTGTGTTGAAATATGTTTTAAAATTATCGAGAGTTAGCGATTTATAGAAGTAGAATCGATTGACTTTAGGTGTTCTGAAACTAGTGCAATAGTCGTGCTTAATTTAATTTGACTGTTTGTATAATTTAAAGTATTTTTGTCTCTATTTTAAACTGCTTATTTTGTATAAATAAAACTAACAAGTTTTAACTTTAAAAGCTTCTTTCGTGCCCAATTGTTTAAGTGTAGCCGTTTATATTTTCAATTGTCAATTTAAATCGCCGCCTGCATTTCGCTTCCTCTGTAGACGTTGTTAATTAAAACCACAAAGCAGTAAAATGGACATAAATAAAGTTTTATTTTTGTTTTCATATTGAATTTGAATTTTCTTTTGCTTTTTGAAAATAATCTTGATGATTCCAAGTATAAGACTGCAATTAATTAATAAACCAACAAAATAGTAAGTCACGACAAACTGCACCTTAGATTTAAACTTTTTTCCTAAACATACCTACTTGGAGAGCATTTTTTGGCAACCTTCTTCGAGATAAATCAAACTTGCTGTACCGGGCAATCACAGCGGCTGGCAAAAGTTGTATGAAAGTGGTTAACCAGCCATATAAATTACAGATCAAACACATGTATCGTGTAATCAAAACATGTGACGTTCTTTCAATCTGACACAATTGGCAACCAAGGATGTAACTTAACAGAGGTTTCATTTTTTTTTTCAAATATAGATCTTAGGAAAAACTACAAATTAACACTTTTATGTTGGCTCTACATGCGGGTTCTGAAAATTTCTGCCTAGGTATTACATTGTTTGAGAAAAGTATACAAGCCTTCGCCACAACTAGGCATTGATGGACTCACGTATGCGAGCCTCCGCCTCGGCCCACATTTACACGTTCTTCCGTTAAAACCTCTTTTGCTGACCGCTCCAGTAATGTACTATTGTACCGAAGAAAATCCATGTTTTCCCCGGTATACATAAAAATGAAAATGCACGCTTACAGACACGCGGGCCGAATCTCGTGAACTAGTGCAATTGTTCTGAATAAAATCATACAAGTTTATTTTGTAGGTCGGAATCAACATTACTAAGTAACTTCGTAAAGTAGGACGCTTTCCACGTTAAAATAGAGCGGGCAATGAACTAGAACAGAAAATATGAGAACTACATTTTTAGGCATAACACTTTTGTCGATTGTACCGAGCACGGCCTCCTTGTTTATTGTTTTGATTCAATTGAAAAGGAGGCGAAAGACGTCCTCTAATTTCTTGGTTCTACTCTTCCTACCTATTACAATTGATTCCATTGTCGTTGAGCATTTTTGAGATGGACAAAAAACCATTGAACTCGCTGCAATAACCGTAACCGACACCTTACGTACACTGCATACCGCACCCACCAAAGTATTCGTAAGAGTGAGAAGGATCAAAAAAATCAGTGAAAAAGGTTTTATGAAAGCACGGTAAAAGGGAAACTTTTGTGGCCTTGGCTGCTCTGACGAGTGCCTTTCGCTTGATCCCTACTCCGGGGCCGAACGTCACGCGACATGCAACACAAAGACATAAATAACAACTCTTCCACCCTATGGTCATAACTTACAATAATATGAAGTGACAGAGCGGAAAAACAACAAGCCTGAATCCATTCCCACTCGTAGTATACAGCTCAGCGCGACACTCTCAAAATAACGCTCAGGCGCTGTTCTATATTTGAAGTGTCTCTGTGCCTGAATAATTTATGAGCAGAGTTCATCTCTCAGTGAACTGCATTTCCGTACCAAAGCTTGGACGAAACAGTCGACAAGATAAAGGGTTGAATTAACGAACTAACGGATGCACATTTCAGATCTGCGCCGCGTTTGCTTTGCTCTCTGGAGTCTTATTACATGGAGCGAAAGCTGTTACGCTCTCGGATCGCTGTAAATGAGTTTCTTGATGGTGATTTGATAAGTCGTATAAAGGACGGTTTTGTTTGTTCAATGGAAGGGTATCTACGGACGCAAAAATTCAAATTTTATTTAATTTTAGGCTAATAGTCGGCTTATTATAATTTATGCATCTTCATTGTTTTTTAACAAAAACTTGGCTCTTAAATACTTATATTTTACTTAATATTGGTCCCCGATAGCATGAAATCTGGGAAATTGTAGAAAATTATTATCTTTCCGTAACCAATATGAGGTGAATGGGAATTTCCGAGACAAGTTTCTATTCAACACATGTATACAAAATTCATTGCCTACAATGTGTAGTTGGTCGAATATTTGCGAAAAACAAAAACTAAATTAAAGAATTTCGCGGGCTGGTAGCGCCAAAACACCTTAAAGTGTAGTGTTCGTTGTCTTCATGAAATTAAAAAGCTGCGTCAGTATGCAATCGACTTTGTTTGGATATGGAACCAATTTTCTCTCCATGTATTTCCTAACACTGCCTCGCATATTCAACAATAATTTATTAGGTCCGATCCAAGGACCAACTATCCTTGCATTTGTAAAAGTTATAAAATGTGGATGTATTCCCAAGTATGCAGTCGTCATTGTAAGCAAATGTACTTGTAGTCACATTAATTGTGACTATCCGAAACGTGACTTAATGTACCTACTATAAAATATAAGGTAGTGGAAGTTTCAGTCGTTGTTTTTATATGTGTGGCATTATGTTATGAAATAAAAATATTTTTCTTTCTTACTATACGCTTCGTAATAGATAGACATTTATTACTTTTCCCAAGTGTGTACCTATTTCTACGAAAGCTACCACTGTAATAACAAAATGTAACAAATTATACATAAACGTAGGCCCCATACCGATAAAAAATTTACTTGGGCCGTGGTTGCGTTAGTGACTCTTGGATCCTTCGATGGTGTACTTTACACTTTTTTATACGAGTTTTACTCGCACTTGGTCGGTTTTGAAGTTTACTGCTATAAAAGATTTAAGCTTGATTTTATTGGAGTTTTGTATCTGCATATATCTATATATATAAAAGAAGAAACTGACTGACTGACTGACTGACTGACTGACTCACTGACATATCAACGCACAGCCCAAACCGCTGGGTCTAGAGACTCCAAATTTGGCACACAGATACCTTATGAGGTCTAGGGGAGCACTAAGAAAGGATTTTTCAAAATTCACCCTCTAAGGGGGTGAAACGGGGGTGCGAAGTTTGGATTTTATCAAGTTAAAATACGTCTTCACGCCGCAACTACTGTACCGATTTGGCTAAAATTTGGAATCGAGGTATATTATATCTTGCATTACCACAGAGGCTACTTTTCATCCCGAAAAAAATCATGGTTCCCGTGGGATAAGTTAAAAAACCGAAATTCACTCGGAAAAAAAAATCTCACGCCGCAAGTACACAACCGATTTGGATGAAATTTGGAATGGAGATAGATTATATCCTGCGTTCATAAATAGAATACTTTTTATCCCGGCAAAATCCATGGGTTTTGCAGGAGAAGGGAAAAACAGATATTCACGCGGGAAAATTACTACTTCCCGCCGTAATTACTGAACTGATAAGGCTGAAATTATGAATAAGGATAGATTATATATTGGATTAATACGAAGGCTACTTTTCATCGCGAAAAATTCATAGTTCCCGTCGGATTAGTAAAAAACCGAAATTAACGCGGAAAAAAAATCTTCATGCCGCAAGTGCACAGCCGATTTGGCTGGAATTTGGAACGGAGATATATTTTATCCTGGGTTAATAAATAGGCTAATTTTTATCCCGGAAAAATCCATGGTTTTTGCAGGAAAAATGAAACATAGATATTCATACGCGAAAATTACTACTTTACGCTGTAATTACTGAACTGATATCACTGGAATTCGGAGAGGAGATGGATTTTATCCCGGATTATTACAAAGCCTAATTTTCATCCCGGAAAATTCCATGGTTTCTATGATAAGAGTGAAAAACAGAAATCCACGAATAAATATTCCTTCATGCTGCAATTACTGAACTGATTTGGCTGAAATTTGGTATCGAGATAGATTATATCCTGGATTAATACAAAAGCTACTTTTCATCCCGGAAAAATCTATGGTGTCCGCTGGAAAACTGAAAAACTGATATTCACGCGGTTAAAATACTACTTCACGCAGTAATTACTGAACTGATATGACTGAAATTCGGAAAAAAAAGATTTTATCCTGGATTGAATACGTAGGCTACTTTTCATCTCGGAAAATTTATCGGTTCAGAAATGACGGCACGATGCTGTCACTTCTGAACCGATTGGGCTGAAATTTGGAATGGAGATAGATTATATCCTAGAATCAACTACTTTTTTCTCGGGAAAATCCATTGTTTTCGTGAAAATAGGGAAAAACAGATATTCATGCGGGAGAAAATTTATTCCTTCACGCACAACTACTGAAAATTTTTGGTTTAAAGTTGAAATGAAGATAGATTTCATGTAAATTAACACAAAGGGTACTTTTTATTCCGGAAAATGGATAATTCAATAATTCAATAATTCAATATCTTTATTGCGAATTTGGGTACAAAATATAGATGTCACAATATAATAAAATTGTTCTTATCCAAATTCTACCTTAAGGCATGCAATGTTACAGGATTATTACTTAAGTGATAAATAAAAAAAACAATAAAAAAATTTCATAACAATGTCAAATACCTATATCTACTATTAAAAAAGAAATGTGTATGTTGAAATAATTTACGCCTGTTTATCATTTATAAAATCACTAACGGTATAGTATAACTTATCCATGAGCATGTCAAACAATCTTTTTTTAAAACTAACTATTGGCAAATTTTTAAATGAGTCAGGTATGCGGTTATAAATCAGGACAGCCATACAGTATGCATTTTTGCTGGTTACACTCAGCTTCTGCATAGGGACACATATCTTATTTTTGTTTCGAGTATTAAGGTTTCTTATTTCATTAAGAGTTTTAAATAAGCGTGGATTTTTTTTAACGAACATACATATTTCGTATATATATAAGCTAGGTAGTGGCAATATTTTCAATGATTTAAACAATGGTTTACAACTGTGGAACATATCAACACCACACAGTGCCCTGATGCATTTCTTTTGCACTTTAAATGCTCTCTCCCAGTCTAATTGACCCGTATTATTGACCCGGATGGTTCCCGTATTAGTTAAAACTAAAATTTACGCGGGCGAAGCCGCGGGTACTGCTAGTAATAGCATAAAGCTACCAGCCCTTAGCATAAACTATAGACCAATGGCCCTAATGGCCCTCCCATATCGACCATGCAAGACAGCGAGGCAATATAGAGAAAGCAATTAATTAAATCTACCAACACTGACTCTGATTACAATCTGCAACCATGCTGTAGATAGTATAATTAAAGCTTTTAAATTAAGACCCCAGTCTACCCAGGAAAGTGCAATTTCTTACAAAACATCCAATGCTATTCATTTTCAATTTCTTTGAGGCAATTTGTGAATGGATGTTACTGAGCTTGTTCAATTCCTGCAGAAACTTGTTAGATCTTACGACAAGTACTTCAGTCCGTAAAACCCTTGACCTACATTGATGCGATGGACGTTATCTCGATTCAATCACTTATCTAACAACGTACGTATTATAAACCTACTGCTTATATCATGACGTGGCGTTGAATAAGTGCAGTTATCAGAAAAGTATATTAAGCTGTCTCTGTATTACCTTATTTCGTATACCCATTTTGTTAGCCAGGAGACACAGCTGAAACTGCTGAATCTGGTAAGCCTCGTATAGGTATGTTTCTCTACTAGAGTTATATATTTCCGTTTGCCGTGGAGACCCATGGAGTCATAGTGTCAAAAAAATCCTTCGAGAACTTTCCCCGGCGGCGGTTAATAACCTCAACTGGTAACAGAAGGGCTGGCTCATTTTTATGCGCAATGAAAACATAGCTGTTCACGCGGAAATGCAGGCAGTATTCTTGGCACCATTTCACGCGGGACTTGTATAGTAATTAGAATAGCTAGCGATAAGTTTCATTGTAACACTTCAATATAGAAAAAAAATTACTCATGCTCAATAATTACGCTGACGACGGGCGTAAAAGTAAATTATTTGCCCTGTGGTAAAACGACTTTTCCCAAAAATTATAGCCTGTGTTACTCGGAATGATAGGTTTCTAACGATACCCCATATGTCCAAATCTATTCAGGCGTACAAAAGTTACGGTGGAATAAAGTAACTCATACATACATGAACCCTATAAACATTACACTCCTTTTGGGCAGTCGTGTATTAAGCGATACTGCGGTGGTAACCTACCTATTCGGATGAACTCTGCAAGAAATTCTACCACCTAATTATGGGAAAGATTCCCTGGGAACCTGCATTGCAGTAGACACTATACGGACTATACCATTTCGTAGAGTCTTTTATATTTGTTTTACCATAAAACGGTGCTAAGGCAAATTATACCAACGATAAGTGCGACTTTTTAAACCGTTTTTATGTTCGTTATCTGATACGAATTTTGCAGTCATGTGCTAATTTTATTTACGTTACAGTATTAACAAAAAACTTCGCATTTCTGTGTTCCGTACCTAGTTTACACAGTAATTACCGTCGGCACGCGAGCCGTTAATTGATTCAACACGCGAACTTGTATACTCCCAAAATTATGATGATAATACTGTAATAAGCTTATCGCCGTAATAACTTTATGGTTATATGGTGAGGTGCATTCTTCCTTTATAATGGGCAAAGTTATCGTCTTTTTTTTTATTGTTCTTTGATGGCTCCTTCACGCAATGTTTTTACTATATTGGTGCTACCGCAACGCAACCTAATTTTACTGGGATAGGACTGTTCCTGCAAAGTTCGCCCAGCTGAGTAGGTACTCGTACTAACTACCACCGCAGTGTCAGTTATTCTACTTAGAAGAATACAGAGGGGTTAGTACATCAACGCCATCAATGGAAAGTTACTTAAATACTGTTTTCATTATAGATGGCGCTGACTGTAAATGTATAGAGGCATTCGACTCGTTTGTGCGATGCGAGTCAACTCGAAATTCGTACAAAAACCTGTGTATTATATTTTTGAGATAGGCTTCAAGCCGCAAACTGCAGCGACACCGCCGGTTTCTATGAATCAGTATGAAATTGATTCTGAGCGCGGCAACAATGCGACCTGCAGCCGCAGCGCGCATGTCCGCAATGAGCAATCTGCAGCACTAGTAGTATCGCACACGTCAGAGCGTTCACACCCTAAAATTTCGACTTTTTATGAAGATAAATTAATAAAATGTTATTTGTAAAATAATAATTTGTTCCTTCTTTGGATCGACTTTTAAGCAAAAGGTCAGGTGTTTTCCTTTTTTAAAATGAAAATCACGACTGTGGTAAAACGACTTTTTTCAAAAAATATAGCCTATGTTACTCGGAAGGATCTAAGGATTCTAACAATACCCCATATTATTATTATATACATATAATCTGTTTATATTTATTATTCTATAATCTGTTCAGCTGTTTAGAAGTTATGGTGGAATAAAGAAACATCAGATACATACATACATGAGCCCTAAAAACATTACACTCCTTTCTTTGGGTAGTCGTGTTAAAGAGGTAATATCTGGTTGACCGAGCTTCGCTCGGTAGTTTAACTACTGGATAATAGATGGCAGCAGAAGTCATATTTTTATTTTTTTTTTTGGTAAATTCGACATTTTCTAAAAATGAATCCTAGCTAGATCGATTTATCGCCCCCAAAAACCCCTGTATACTAAATTTCATGAAAATCGTTGAAGCCGTTGCCGAGATCCAGATTATATAGAAATATATATATATATATATATACAAGAATTGCTCGTTTAAAGGTATAGGATATGGGTAGGATATCTACGAGATTGTTACAGTTAATAGACATGTTCCTACTATGTACGAGTAGATATGTGCAAATATTAAGTTACGAATACGAAATACGAAGATGGAATTGTTCATACAAATTCTGGGTGGCTATTTTATGTGGATATTTTATGCAAAATTGAGGAGAATCTTACTCAGTCTGACCTAGAGAACTTTGGATGAGTGATTGCATTTATTTAATCAAAATGATCAAACGAAAAATCAAAATTCCTAGATTATAAAAATAACTTTTATTTCATCTATCAAATTAGTTCACGCCAATTTCAATTAACTTTAGCTTCAGCAAATAAAACGGGACTGCGATTTCAATTGTTAATTTATTCCGTTCTGGCATTTTAACGTTTCTATACTGTGTTTCTGAATAATGAATAATGTTTTTTATAATAATAATTTATTCCGCAAACGTTCCATTATTATTTTTCCTATTGACAATAAAATATTAACACAGCCTTAACAAGTAAACTTTTTATTGATTTTGATGTTATTGTTTTCAATAGATATGTGTGTTTGTAAAGTTGTTTTTTTTTAATGACGTTAGTATTCGGATTATATACATAGCACGGCTTTGAGATTAGCGGTATTTTTAACCAAATCCGACTCAGGCAATTTATAGTAAGCACTAACATATATTTTTTTTATTTATATATAAGCTGTATTGTACAAATATAATGACCAAAACCTACAGATAGAAAGATACATGAATTCGTATATCAGTCATAAGGTATAGGTATATCCTCATAAGGTTCATAGGATGCATATTGCCCGCGACTCCGTCTGCATCGTATTTCTGATTTCCCACGAGACTAGAATATTTTTCGCCGTAAAAAGTACTTTCCTAGTTATATACTCTTTGCAGTTTATTCACGTGTCTGTAAAAGTACTGTCGAAATCACTTCATTCTTTCTGAAGGTTACAAGAAAACCTTGTCAAGACAATATCCCATCTTTTCCAAGATCTGGCCAGCTAAATTTATCAAGATTCTCACAATTCTGTTCACAAAGAACTCTATTGGAAGGATATTAAATTCAAATTCAAAATATCTTTATTTCACATAGGCCTAATATACAGGAACTTGTGGCAGGTCAGTATGATATTTGTCACATTTGTATGGCGATGGCACACGCGGTGAGTCCATCAATGCCTTGTTGTGGCCAAGGCTTGTATGGGACTTTTCTCAAACAATGCGCAAAAATAACTAAGTAGTACCTACTACCTACCTAGGCAATAGACATACACCCTGGACTGGTCGGACCACGTGAAATAATGTCGAACGTTTTGCCAAAAATGCTTGTTTTGCCACCAACAGTAAAGCCCCGCTGTAGTTTGCTCAGCAGCCACCTATAGAATTTTAACAGTAATTTCGATTTATACTGAAAAAGGTTGTCAAAATAATGCACTTTCCAAGCACGTTCAATAAAATAGTTATATATACAGTACGCATATCATCTACTCCGTGAGACATGGAGTGAATTTCCTCACAGTTCCTGTTGCAGTAAATAAGCGCAGTTGTCATTGCCGAGTAGTGTTCTCAGTTCCCCGTGTGTCGGGACTCGGGAGGGATGTTACAATTGAATACCTACTCGTAACTTTCGCGGCAAGCGTGATAATATTTGAAGAAGATTTAAATAGCTAGATGAGCCCATACCCTCCAAAACGTCTACGTTTTTGTCATGTGTGCGAGTTGCGACACGTTGTCATCTTACACACACAACGATATAAGAAATGGTGATATAACGAGGTCTCATTTACTCTTAAACCAAATTTACACTTGACAATATAAACAAATAATTTGCAGACAAATCCGTAAAAACATATTTGTAACTCTCCGTCTGTCCGTTCGAAAAAGTCCGCCACTCTCTCTGTCACAGTTAGTGCAACTACAACATGCTGATATCACTCACTCAGCATGTTTGTGGAGGTTTTCGATATGCGCAATGTAGGCTTAGGGCGCATCTTGTGATTTAAATCTTTGATATTTGCACATTATCTACAAAGCGCTGCACTGGAAAATTTTCACGCTTTCATTACGCGCGGAGTTGGTTTTATAGTAGTTTTTTAGTTTATAAAACACCTCTGAAAATACTTTCTCACTTGTTCAAAAGCAAAGCTACCTGCTTTTCAGAGAATATAATACATCTTCACACTTTGTATGTGTTCATGGAGTAAATATATAAAAGGACTGATTTAATAACCTCCATTTTAAATGTCAAATGATTATTAAGGTTTCCAAATTATGCAAATACACTTTCGACTGAAGATTTAGTAGTTATAAATATATAAATAAATAAATATATAAATAGTGGACAACATCACATACATTGCTCCGATCCCTTAGTAAGTAGCTTATGCACTTGTGTTAAGGAAATCAGAAACAACGAAGGTACCACATCACCCAGACCCGAGACAGTGTAGAAAACTTATTTTTCTACATTGTCCCGACCGGGGATCAAACCCGGAACCTCAGAGATGGCGCGCCTTGAAACCGTATTTACAGTTAAATTTTTCATGCTTTCACTATTCGTGGAGTTGATTTTATGTGTGAAATAGTTTCTACTGCACCTGCTAGTTAAGAACTTGGTTCAAGAAAAGTTGCTTCTTGGAAAGTACTAGTACATACGTCATAATATTATGGAGTGTGCAAGAATATTGTGCAATTCCAGCCGTATTACGAGAATACACGAATCGATCATTGCTGAGAATTGATTCAACAACTTCCATT
This sequence comes from Coenonympha glycerion, assembly GCA_963855885.1. Taxonomy (NCBI): domain Eukaryota; kingdom Metazoa; phylum Arthropoda; class Insecta; order Lepidoptera; family Nymphalidae; genus Coenonympha; species Coenonympha glycerion. Next base: position 10,586,831 of record OY979639.1, read on the forward strand.
TATCAAACTTACAAATGTTCACCAAAACCAAAGTTAGTATCAAGTGAACAGTTGTTTATTAAAAGAATTATAGTTATCCATTGATTAATATTATAAAGGATCAGCACTAAGTAACTTTTTTTTTTTAATTTATTAAACCCGAATTTTTAATTTGTCAAAACTGTAAAATGGCGCTTATGTGAGCGACCGACAGCGGCATGTGCTGTCAGCGATTCCGAAATGTACGACGCACGACGCCATATTAGTAGTATGATACGCCGGTTCCAGCGCACTTCCGGCCGAAGGCTGGACAGACTGGCCGCAGGCCAGTGCCCCCTGACCGTAGGCCGGGGAAAAAGTAGTATGATACGCCGGTTCCAGCGCACTTCCGGCCGAAGGCCGGACAGACTGGCCGCAGGCCAGTGTCCCCCCGGCCGTAGGCCGGGGAAAAAGTAGTATGATACGCCGGTTCCAGCGCACTTCCGGCCGAAGGCCGGACAGACTGGCCGCAGGCCAGTGTCCCCCCGGCCGTAGGCCGGGGAAAAAGTAGTATGATACGCCGGTTCCAGCGCACTTCCGGCCGAAGGCCGGACAGACTGGCCGCAGGCCAGTGTCCCCCGGCCGTAGGCCGGGGAAAAAGTAGTATGATACGCCGGTTCCAGTGCACTTCCGGCCGAAGGCCCCCAGTAACTCCAGTCGGTGACTGGGGTACTAAATGCATTCATTTAACGGATGTGTGGGGCGATGGCAATGGAGCGATGGGAATGGGGGGATTAGCGTGGTATGGACATGTTATGCGGAGGGATGAAAATCATGCAACTAAAAAAACAATGAGTATGCTTGTGCAGGGGCGAAAAAGTATAAGGAAGACCGAAAGAGATGGATGGATTGCGTGAAAGAAGACATGCGTGTGAAAAGAGTGGATTGCGAGTTGGCGGCTGATAGAAGCGAATCGAAAAAATAACATGTTGTGTCGACCCTCCACATAACGGGGGAAAGGGGCAGGAAGAAGACTAACCTAACCTAAAAAGGGACAAACCTAACCTATCAGGGCAAACGTGCTAGGGTGCGTATATATTAATATATACTAACCTAACCTAACCTAACCTAACAGAGCAAACGAGCTAGGATACGAGTATATTATTATATACTAACCTAACCTAACCTACCCTAACAGAGCAAACGAGCTAGGGTACGAGTATATTATTATATACTAACCTAACCTAACCTAACCTAACCTAACAGAGCAAACGAGCTAGGGTACGAGTATATTATTATATACTAACCTAACCTAACCTAACCTAACCTAACAGAGCAAACGAGCTAGGGTACGAGTATATTATTATATACTAACCTAACCTAACCTAACCTAACCTAGACAGAGATAAACCTAACTTAACCTAACCACAAGTTTTTTTATTGACAATTGATCAAACCTTATTAGGTGGACGAACGACAGCAAGAGTATTAGAAAGTTGTTGGATTTGATTGATCAATCTTACGTTTTCGTATTTTAAGCAATTTCTCAGCGCTCGTTCCAAAAACAAGGGAAATTAATATTTCCATTAAAATGTAGTAGATCAATTATAATATTCTACCGTACACTCCTATGAAAGCGGCAAATCTTTTAATCTCTAAAACATAACAAAGAAATATTCATACAAATCGAATCATTGATCTTTAAGAACACAGGAAAGCAATAGAAACTGCCAGCTCTATTCAAAAATGTAAAATAACTCATTGTTTAAAATGTTGTAGGCCGATAAATATCTACCGACTATTTACTTAAGCTAAAATCACGAACAACGTGGGTGGTACAAAGCATAAAAAAAATACAAGATAAAACTCGCATCCGTCCGTTGATAACAGTAACAAAGAGACGAACCCCTGTTGTCAGGTGCATACCTGAGAGGTGGGTCAGGTAGAGATTTACAAAATTCCTGTTTAAACTTGCATCGTTCAAGAGCAGGTATATAAAGGCTCATTTTATCTTAAATTTCATAAGCTTACTTAGTGTTGTATTGATAGTATCTAAGTGGTGCTAAAAATATAGTTTTCGTATCTAGATTGATCTGTGTGAGTGTGAATATCAAAGTACTCAAAATGGAGGTAAGAAAACAAATTATTACGATTTTATCTATTGTGTTTAATGTCTTCAGTATTTGTTGATCATGTCTATTTTTTTGAGTTCAAAAAAAATAAACACTTAATAATATGAATTAAATACTTATTGCTATCGAGCTAATTTCTTTTTTTTCTTATTTCAGAATTCACAGCACGAAGAATTCGCCTTAAATCAATTTTATTATCCACTTAACCTTTCTGATGAAAGTGATTCATTTAATAACAAAAAGACTACACAGAAAAGAAGTAACAGCATAGATATTTTCTTCGAAAAACCAAAGAAAAAGAGAAATAGCAATAATTCCTCGTGTGTAGCACAAGCATGTGATGGAGGTCTTTCATATATCTCATCTAATGAAGGAGATAGTGCTAACGCTACTCACTTAATCAAAATAGATGTCTTTGAAATGAAGAATCTGAAAAACGTGTTACCCCTTGATCACTGGAAATATGCGGATTTGCGAGTAAAGTACTACGTGCAGTCAGATAGTGATAAAACTTATCAGAGAACGCGGGATATTGTTTACAATATAACAAAGCAAATCGCAGAAAAAAAAGATTGTAAAAAATATTTTGTGGGCAGAGAACGCAAGGGTCAATAGATTTATCATTCACGAAACAAAAAAAAACTACAAAAATAAAACAATACAAAACAGACCTTCAAATCGGCGGTAACTTTCTTAACAATGTAAATACAAAACGAACAAAGCAGGCAAATGAGATGCGGTACTTCAATAACATATTTTTTTATCATGTGGTTCTCCCCTCTCTTGGTTAGTCTTTACGAAGAGCCAAAACAAAATATAAAACCTCGGGCTTTTTACTTTAGATTACATCTTTCTACGCATCTTACCACAAGCTCCAATATGTCTCAATGTCAAATATTTGATCCAATTTACGATGAAGAATTGAATATAATTTGTGAGGAACAAGAAAAAGAACACGAATTGAATAAAAAGTTAGTTGACTTATGTGTACAAGTAGAAGAGGAACAAGAACGTGAATTGAATGCCATGTTAGTTGACTTATGTGTGCAAGTGGAACGAGAAAATCAGACAATTTCGTGAGTATTTTTATTATTTACTTTTTAATCATCAAAGGTTCTTAAGGGTTCTAACTTGTTTGAACTTGCCTTTTTAAAATGGTGGGGCTATCCGTATATAAATGCATCGTTTACGTTTTAGCTATATTCATTGAGTGTTCAGTTGTGATTGTAAAATAGCTACTATGGAGGCTTTATCCAATAACGATATAAGTGTGTTTACAAAATCATTTGTGATTAACAAAATGCATAGATACATACGACTGTGGTACATCTCTGATAAACTTCCTAGATGGATGATAGATGATCCAGAGATTAAACCATTTTATACACCCTGTATAGGGCACTCTACTTCATCGTCATGTGAAGCTTTTGATGAAATTGATGGTGTATTTTCTATGATAGCATATTGTGATATGTGTACTAAAAACGGTATAATATTATTTATTCAACAATAACGGATGTAACGCTGATTTTTAGACACTTATTTGATTTCTTATTTTCTCAGATCGGTGCAAGCTGGTGCAGGTCTGAAAAGAAAGGCTGATGGTGCAGCAACATCAACACATTCTTCCAGTCAACGATCATGTTCTCAAGAGCCTTCTCCATCTACGGTGACACTAAGATCAACAAAGGAACAATCGAATTCAACATCCGTAAGATCTGCAAACTATAATTACATTGAGTGTCCTAGTTGTAAAATATATGTAAATCGTAAATACTTTGCTAATCACCTTAGAAGCAAAGCACATATTAATAATATTCTTCTTAATACGTCAATTGAAAGCTTAAATAATGTTCAATTAATTGAAAACGCATTTGGTCGGCGAATTGCTACATACAGAATTTCTAGTAATAGTTCGAGTAATTTAGAATTTCAAACACCTGAACATTTTCTAAATTCAAATAAGAATACTATCCACAGCCTGCTTGATGTCCTCTTAAAGGAACATAAATCAATTAAAATAAATTTTCTGTTAAACGGGGATTTTATTCAAGCTTCAAAAGGTTTAAAAAATAACTTCGATTTTCAAACGACAAATTATGTGTTTTGCTTAGGTAGTGAGCTCGATAACATTTATACTGATATATTTAATGATATTTCGAATAAAGTCAGTAATTTTGAAAAGAAAGATAGTGGTTGGAGTCTTAAAAATATAAATTACATTGATTTAAACATAAACAAATTTAACCCATTAAAAGGATCTTCGTATATAGACCTTCCACAAGATATTAAAAATAAAAACGCTGTAATCAATGTTAAAAGTAATGACCATCAGTGTTTTCAATGGGCAGTTCTCTCTGCTTTGTATCCGGTTAAAAAAAGCTCAGATAGAGTAAGTTCATATACGTCAAAGCAAAATTCTTTAAATTTCACAGATATCCCATTTCCCGTAAAATTGAAGGATATTAAAAAGTTTGAAAAACTTAATAATTTAAGTATAAATGTTTTCGGACTCGAACATCAAATAGAAAGCAATTCCACAAAAATTGTAGGACCTCTTTACTTTACAAAAAGTCGAAAACAAAAACACATAAATTTATTATACATAGATAATGGATCCAATGGTCACTATTGTTACATTAAAAACTTGTCTCGACTAGTCAGTCGACAGTTGAATGAACATAATCATGCTAAACATATTTGTGATGGTTGTCTGATTTATTTCCAATCAGACAGTCAACTGAAGTCTCATCAAGAGTTTGATTGTAATCATATCAGAACGGATTTACCAGACATCACCAAAGCTAAAGTATTTTTTGATAACTATGGTAGGAAATTAAAATTGCCATTTGTAATTTACGCAGATTTTGAAGCATTTTTAAATCCTGTTCAAGGATGTGACAGTAATCCCTCTACTTCGTTCACAAGAAATATTCAAAAGCATGAAGTTCATAGTTTTGGATACTACATTAAATGTACTTTCAACCCTTCAATATCGAAATATGAAACACATACAGGAAAAAACTGTTCAAAAGTATTTATGGAGCATTTAAGTAAAGATATAAAACGTATATATGACGAACACTTAATTGTTATTGATCCACTTCCTCTTACAAGTAATGATAAAGAAAAAATATGTTTAACTAGGACGTGTTACATATGTGAAAAACAATTGAATTCCAATGATAAAATTGATTTTGATAAGTACACTGGAGTTTTCATGGGTGTCTGTCATAAAAGATGCAGTAAAAAGCTTGACACTCCTCAATTTATTCCCATAATTTTACACAACCTCAGTAACTACGATGCTCATTTTATAGTACATGCACTTAACTTTTCAGAAGGCGGGGTAAAAGTTATACCTCAAAATAAGGAACGATATATTTCGTTTTCAAAAATGTTGAAAATCGGTGATAAGGATATTGAGTTAAGATTTATTGATTCTTTTAAATTTTTATCATGTAGTCTAGAATCTTTAACAAATAACTTAAGTGATGAAGACTTTATTGAATTGCGTAGAAATTGTCAAAATGAAACAGACTTTCTTTATTTAAAACGTAAAGGTGTATATCCTTATGAATATATGACATCATTTGACTCCTTAAAGTTAACTTCACTTCCTACTCAAAAGCAATTTTTTAACACACTTACAAATAGTGCTATTACAAATGAGGATTATAAACATGCTAATGAGGTTTGGTGTCATTTCAAGTGTCGTAATATGAGTGATTATTCTGATCTTTATCTTAAAACTGACGTACTTCTACTGACGGACATATTTGAAAATTTTAGAAATGTGTGTATTAAAACGTATGATTTAGATCCTGCTCAGTATTACACAGCACCAGGTCTTAGTTGGGATGCAATGCTAAAACATACACAAGTAGAACTAGATCTACTAACAGACTTTGAAAAAATTGCATTTGTAAAATCCGGTATACGTGGTGGTGTCTCACAATGTAGTAACCGTTATGCACAAGCTAATAATAAGCATATGGATAAATTTGATAAACAAATTCAATCATCTTATCTTTCGTTTTTAGACGCTAATAATTTATACGGTTGGGCTATGAGTCAATACCTTCCCACAGGTGATTTTCAATGGGTAAATTGTGATACCAATTTTAATGTATCAATTGATTCTGATATAGGCTATATTCTTGAAGTAGACTTAGAATACCCTCAGGAACTACATGATTCACATTCCGATTTTCCTCTTTGTCCAGAAAAAATTATTACAGGTGAGAGTAAAAATTTGCAATTAGTTCCAAATCTGTTCGATAAAACTAAGTATATAATTCATTACAGAAATCTGATTCAATGTCTAGACATGGGTTTAAAGTTAAAAAAAGTACATCGTATTTTAAAATTCAATCAAAGTCCCTGGTTGCAAAAATATATCGATTTGAATACCCAGCTACGAATATGTGCGCAATCTGATTTTGAAAAAGATTTTTATAAATTAATGAATAACTCAATATTTGGTAAAACGATGGAGAACATCGAAAAACGAGTGGATGTGAAATTATGCACCCATTGGGAAGATATAGGAAAAGTTGCTGGTGCTCAAACTCTTATTGCGAGACCTGAATTTCATAGTCTTTCAATATTTGCTGAAAACTTTGTTGCTGTTCAACTTCGTAAAACTAAATTACTATATAATAAACCTATTTACTTAGGTTTTTGCATTTTGGACATTTCTAAAACTTTAATGTATGATTTTCATTATAAATATATGAAAAACAAATTTGGTTCAAATTGCAAATTACTCTACACTGATACTGACAGTTTTATTTACCAAATTTTCACTGATGATTTTTATGAAGATATTAAACCTGACTTAAATGATTACTTTGATACATCAGATTATGCTTCCTCTAATATTTTTGATTTCCCGCAAATTAACAAAAAAAAAATTGGTTACTTTAAAGATGAAAATAATGGTGAAATTTTAACAGAATTCGTTGGCTTACGATCGAAAATGTACGCATTTAAAACACAAAATCAATTCAGTGCTAAAGCAAAAGGAGTAAATAAATCAGTTACAAAAAAATTTCAAATGGAAAATTATAAATCGGTTTTATTTGAACAAAAAAATGAAATTTGTGAAATGTATAGATTTAAATCAATAAAACATGTTATTTTCACTCAAAAAATCAACAAAATTTCTCTGTCACATTCAGACACAAAACGTTATTTAATTAACAATTCTACTGATACTTTAGCTTGGGGACATTTTAAAATAAACTCATTTAATAATCAATCATAATAATAGCAGTAAGGTTTTTGATTTGTACAGTACTTTGTATTGTTTTTTTTTTTTTTAATAATAAGATTGTTTCTTCTATTTATAAGACTTACAATTAGTTTTTACATAATGATAATTATGATAATATTAAACTTTCTGATAATAAACTTATTGTCTAAATACGTTGTCGTGTAATTTATTTCTCCATATTCCTGTTAAACTTAATACAGATCACACGCATTTACAGTAATGTATCATTTTCTCCATCCATTCACTGCAATAGTAGCAGGACCAAGCGGATGTGGTAAATCAAATTTTGTTACAAATTTCCTTAAACATTGTAAAGAAATATGTAACACACAGTTTGATCAAGTATTATGGTGTTATGATGAAATGCAGCCTCTTTATAATCTAGAAAATGTAACATACATTCAAGGACTTCCCGAAATGAGAATGTTTGATGGAAAGTATCCTCAGTTGATCATTATCGATGATCTCATGCGGGAGTCCGATGGTCGTATCGTAGATATTTTTACAAAGGGAAGTCATCATAGAAATTTAAGTGTCTTTTACATAACACAAAATCTATTTCATCAAGGCAAAGGACAAAGAGATATTTCGCTCAATACGAGCTATATTATTTACTTCAAAAACCCTCGAGATCGAACACAAATTCGTCATTTAGCACGTCAAGTGTTTCCAGATAATTCGAAATTTGTTGAAGAAGCTTATAAAGATGCTACTGCTGAACCTCATGGTTATCTAATGATTGATTTAAAGCAAAATACGAACGATGCATGTCGGTTTAAAAGCAAAATCGATCCCCCTAATGATAAATGCGTAGTATATGTTCCTAAAAAGGGGTTTAAATATGGTTCGCATCATACAATTCTAATCAGTACCAAATAATGATTGAAAGTAGCATAACGTCTGATATAAAAAAGAAGAGGTGTGCATTACAAACTTTTAAACCAAAATATCGCAAAATCTTACTACGTTCTCTTAAAACAGATGAAATCAATCGTGTATGTGAATATTTAAAAGAAATTTTTAAAGACAATATCCCCAAAAAGGAAGTGAATCAACAAACTTTTAGTATTGTAAAACTAAATTGTTTCTTTTCTACAAATGCTATTTAAATATTAATCAATTTAAAATAATGTATGGACGTGTGAAAACTCATAAAGACTTACTGAAAGCTTTACTCACTCTTAGACCTAACCTTCGTTCAGTATTATTAAAAGCGTGTAAGGACGAAGAAATTAATTGCATCATAGAGTGCATTTTTAATACATTAAATGGTAAAGTACCTCTGAAGGATAGTGACAAATCTAAGTTGAAAAAACATAAAACTGTTCTGAGAAAAATAATTAAGAAAGGGAGGGGTAAATTCAGAAAACGTATTATCATTCAACAAGGAGGAGCATTTTTACCAATTATATTAGGAGCTGTTTTGAATGGATTGATGAATTTATTCTAAAAATGGAGAACACAAAAAAAATGATTCTCATTGAACCTGAGGTTATTGAAAGACTAAAATCTCGAGATACTGCACATGAAGATTCTTTATCTAGATTAGATAAAGAAATGCAAAATATACTTAAAAGTAAAAAGGACGATCGCGAGAAATGGTCATTGTACATGCAAATTTTACAAAGATATCTCCACTTCGCTGGTGAAGAAAGGAGACCGTTAAGGCTACCGATTATCATGGAAAATGAGGAAAAACAAAAACATGAGGGCACTGTCTTTAAAAAGGAAAGTGAACGCAATGACTCATCAGTCAATGAAGACTTTGAGGATGATCAACACGTACATGGTTTTTCAATTGATATGATATACACCCCCACTTACATAAAGAAGCTTATACCAAAATCATATCGAAAGAAAGCTGAAATACTATTAGATATTCTGTTAAATAATAAAGACAAAATCAGTTGGAAAAACGATGGTTCGTTGATCATTGATAATGATATCGTGGAAAATAGTAATATAGTGGATCTAGTGAATTATTCTTTGAGATCTTTAAAACGTTCCAAGCCTAATGGATGGGACAAATTTATGGAAACTTTAAAAGTGATAAGAGCGCCTTCAAGCTGTATCGGTAATCCTGAAGCTATCGAGCATATAAGTAGTATATCCCCTAATACTAGAAGACAAAGTTCACCTATTATTATTAAAAGCCCTAAAATTTTATCATCAGATAAATTAAAAAATAAAAACGACGTTTGGGAAAGATGGAATCCGTACTAGATATAGCAGATATTTATTACGATGTTTCGAATCCTGCAGGTTACGGGAGCATAGATAAATTAACAAGAGCTTTAAAGGGTAAAATGAACCGAAAACAAATTAAGAAATGGTTGGAAGCTCAGGAAACATATACGCTGCATAAACCTGTACATCGAAAATTTCCTCGAAACAAATACATACTGTCTAATCTTAACGAACTATGGCAAGCAGATTTAAGTGATATGCGAACTTATTCTCAATATAACGATGGTTTTAACTATATTCTTTGTGTTATTGATGTTTTTAGTAAATACGCTTTCGCTAGAGCATTAAAAAAGAAAAATTCCGAAAGTATAAGACAAGCATTTGAAAGCATATTTACTGAAGCTAATACAACCCCCACCCACCTGCAATCAGATAAAGGTACTGAATTCGTATCAAAAGATGTTAGGCAATATTTTAAAAGCAAAAACATAAATTATTACACAACCAATAATCCAGATATTAAAGCCAGTATAGTCGAACGATTTCAGAGAACCTTAAAATCCAAAATGTGGCGTTATTTTACATGTAAAAATACCTACACTTATATTAATATTTTACAAGATTTACTTTATTCTTATAACCACAGTTTTCATTCAAGCATTAAAATGTGTCCATTCGAAGTAAATTCTAATAATATTATGATAGTTTGGAATAATTTATATGGAAAACTGAATAGTAAATTGAATAAAGCACAGAAAGCTCAGTTTTCCACTGGTGATTATGTAAGGATAACGAAATATAAACACATATTTCAAAAAGGATATGAAACAAATTGGAGTGATGAAATATTTATTATAACAGGTATGAAAAATAACATGTCTAGGGTGGTATATACACTTAAGGACCTACAAAACGAACCTATCGTAGGTACATTCTACGAGGATGAATTGCAAAAAGTAATATACAACCCCACCACTGAATTCAAAATTGATAAAATACTCCGTACTCGTTACTCAGGTAACAGAAAACAAGTACTTGTCAAGTGGAAAGGTTATCCAGATAAATTCAATAGTTGGATTTTAGAATCCAGTTTAAGACGTACATGATGGAAGATAATTTTTATTTAACTTTACTAAGTAATAGTTCAATGGAATACTTCCCAGAAAACAAGACTACTACGTTTTCGACAAAGATACCGAAATCGCTTATTTTGGAAGGAGAATGGTACGTGGGAGTAGTAGAAGTTCAATATCCTTGCACTATATTTAATGTACAAGAGAGTGAAAATATTGTTTTCACATCAAAATGGATGATCATGCCTGGTGAAGATACAAAGTACTCATTAGTACACTTTAAACATAAAATTCCTGCAATGAATTATGATAGCATTGAAGAAGTTATAAAAGCACTAAACAAATATACTTTACCAGAAATAACATTCCAGTATAATTTAATAACGAAGTTTGTAACAGTAGCTTGCTCGAATACTTATGTTGACTTGGTAAAGTTGTCAACCAAGTTATGCTTACAATTAGGTTTCGAACCTGACAAAAACCTTATTGAAAACGGAATTGGAACGTATCCTTCTAATATAAGTTTAGGGTTACCATCACAACTGTTCATATATTGTGATATTATAGAACCACAGATTGTAGGGGATACAATGGCTCCTCTTCTCAGAATTGTACCATTAGATCCTACAATACATGTATATGGAGCAAATAAAATGCATATTTTTTCACCACCCCATTATGTTCCAGTTATGCGCAGAGAGTTTGATGTAATAGAAATCGATATAAGGACAAGTTCTGGTAAAACAATACCATTCCAGTTTGGAACTACGTGTATTAAAGTACATTTTAAGAAAACAAAGTAAATAATTGCATTTATTATGCCTTGTCCGTATTTACATTATTATTCTCATCAAGCTGGTTCGGGTGTAGGTGCAATATATAAAGGCGCACCTTATCAACGAGGCCATGGTATTGGTAGCTTTTTAGGAGGATTATTCAGATCAGTTCTACCGCTTTTAAAAAATGGAGCAAAAGTTGTGGGTAAAGAAGCTTTGAGTGCGGGTGTAGGTCTTTTATCTGATATGATTAATGTGCAACCAATGGATGAATCTGTCAGGTCACGTTTCAAAACAGCTACTTCAAATTTAAAACGAAAAGCTGATGAAAAAATTGATTCCATTATGCGAGGATCAGGATATAAAATAAAGAAACAAAAAAAGAAACGCGGCACTTCTAAAACCTCTCTCAAGCGGAACGGTTCAAAAAAGATAAAACAGTCTAATATAAAGGATATTTTTTCATAAAAGTATTAATAAACAATGTCATTTTTACATCATAATTCATGTGAATGTGTTAAATCAGAGTTGGACTTATTTGCTCTACCTTCGACTCAAACTAGCATTGAGGGAGGTCAGTGGATTCATTATGCCCCCATTTCCTCACTTACGGATGATGGACCCATTGAATTCTTAGTACCAGGAAACGGAGATGATTACATTGATTTGTCCCATACCTTACTTCATATCAAAGCTAAAGTTCAGAATGCCGATTCGAGTAATATTGCAGTGGGAACAAGCGTTGCACCAGTTAACAATTGGTTACACTCTCTTTTTAGTCAAGTGGATATTTATTTAAATCAAAAGCTTGTCTCTCCTCCTAATAACACCTATGGATATCGGGCTTACATTGAGACTTTGCTTAATTATGGTACAGCCGCTAAGAATTCACATCTTACCTGCGGGCTTTGGTATAAAGATACAGCTACAAAAATGGATTCATGTGACACATCAAATCATGGATACACTAAAAGGGAAGACATAGCAAAAGGAAGTCAAACAATTGAAATGATTGGTCATGTACATGCAGATATTTTTAATCAAGATAAGTTTTTAATCAATGGTGTTGAAATACGTCTTAAATTAGTACGCTCCAAAGATACTTTTAATCTTATGTGTTCATCGGTGGACAGTAAATTCAAAGTACATATATCTAGTGCTAGCCTTATCATGCGTAAAGTTCGGATTAATCCCAGTGTGTTACTCGCTCATGAAAAAGTCTTATCTACTACTACTGCAAAATATCCAATCACTCGTGCTGAAGTAAAAGTGTTAACAATACCTTCAGGAATCCAGGGAAAAATGCTTGATAATGTATTTTTAGGACAAATACCAAAAAGATGTATAGTAGGTTTTGTAAGTAACTCAGCATTCAATGGTTCTCTTAATACGAATCCTTTTAATTTTGGTAATCATGGGTTAAACATGTTTGGTTTGTATGTTGATGGTCAATCTATACCATCAAAAACATTAACACCATCGTTTGAGGATAATTCGTTCATTAGTGCATATCATACATTATTCTCTGGTACAGGTATTCATTTCTTGAATGAAGGAAATGATGTATCTAAAGAGGAATATAATAATGGATACTGTCTGTTTGCCTTTGATTTAACTCCGGACTTATCTGCAAATTCAAACTCACATTGGAATCTCATAAAACGAGGTAGTGTAAGATTCGAAGTCCGCTTTGAAAGAGCTCTGACCACAACTCTTAATTGCATTGTTTACGCAGAATTTGATAATGTCATCGAAATTAATAAAAATCGAGATGTTAGCTTAGACTACAATAGCTAAGAGTTAGTATAAATAGATTTCTTTTTTGTATTTAAATCATTTGCTTTCTACTTATTATATCACTAACATTCATATTAATTTATTTCTATTTAGGTAACATGGACACCAATGAAATTGAAAAATATCTAAAAGAAATTAGTCCAAGTATTCAATTTAATGTTTTTGCAGCTAACAAAATACCCATATATTTCACACCACCCACTTATATAATATCTAATTTAGATCCAGATACAAAACCAGGATCACACTGGGTTGCAATGTGTATAAATACTAAAGGTGTGGGTGAATATTTTGATTCGTTTGGTCGAAAACCTACAGGGTATCATGAAATCTTCCTCAAAACAAACTGTAGAAAGTGGATTTATAATAATAGAGTAATTCAAAACTATTTTAGCTCGTTATGTGGAATATATTGTTTAGTTTATATTTATTTTAAATGTAACGGTGTGTCAATGTCTGATTTTCTTGATTTTTTTTCTGATAATACTTTATTCAATGATCAAATTGTACAACACATGTTTAAGACATTTATAATAAAGAGATGAAATAAAAGATACTAAGAATAATTATACATTGTTTTATTCATTTTATCCTATTACAATTATAGCTAAAAAGATTACTTAAAGTATTTTAAAAATATTACTTAAATAATATCTAGTTTTACAAGTCTACGTCACATGAGACGAATCCACTGTCTTCAAACGGTGATTCTACTAGCTGCAGGTTATCATTCCCAAACAGTGCATCGGGTGAGTAAATCCTTTCTGGACTGTATATGGATGGTGACGGAGAAGAACAAGCACTTATTTCTGCAGAACATTCGCTGTCAGATTCGTAATCTCTATCAAAGGGCCGTACCACCATAAACCCTATGTCCCATGAAGGTGTAGGACTGGATCTTGAATAACATGGGTTATTTTCTACTTCCATATCTCCAGATAATTCGAATGCTCCTGTTTCAATATCTTCATAATATCTTATTCCAGCTATCGAGTTCACTTCGAGTTCCACTTCTACACAAAGGTTCACCATTTCCTCGTCGTAGGCGTCACTTATTTCTTGTTGAGATGTCATATTATGTTGCAAGTTAGAAATCAGAAGATGTATTAAAATTTTGTATAGACTTCGTGGTTCAAAACTTGCATAAAGAGAGGGGGGTAGTGCTTATAAGGTTCAAATTTGCTAAAGCTAGTTGTGTGCGAAGTATTCTTTACACGCTCTGAAGCGATGCAAGTTTAAACAGGAATTTTGTAAATCTCTACCTGACCCACCTCTCAGGTATGCACCTGACAACAGGGGTTCGTCTCTTTGTTACTGTTATCAACGGACGGATGCGAGTTTTATCTTGTATTTTTTTTATGCTTTGTACCACCCACGTTGTTCGTGATTTTAGCTTAAGTAAATAGTCGGTAGATATTTATCGGCCTACAACATTTTAAACAATGAGTTATTTTACATTTTTGAATAGAGCTGGCAGTTTCTATTGCTTTCCTGTGTTCTTAAAGATCAATGATTCGATTTGTATGAATATTTCTTTGTTATGTTTTAGAGATTAAAAGATTTGCCGCTTTCATAGGAGTGTACGGTAGAATATTATAATTGATCTACTACATTTTAATGGAAATATTAATTTCCCTTGTTTTTGGAACGAGCGCTGAGAAATTGCTTAAAATACGAAAACGTAAGATTGATCAATCAAATCCAACAACTTTCTAATACTCTTGCTGTCGTTCGTCCACCTAATAAGGTTTGATCAATTGTCAATAAAAAAACTTGTGGTTAGGTTAAGTTAGGTTTATCTCTGTCTAGGTTAGGTTAGGTTAGGTTAGGTTAGTATATAATAATATACTCGTACCCTAGCTCGTTTGCTCTGTTAGGTTAGGTTAGGTTAGGTTAGGTTAGTATATAATAATATACTCGTACCCTAGCTCGTTTGCTCTGTTAGGTTAGGTTAGGTTAGGTTAGGTTAGTATATAATAATATACTCGTACCCTAGCTCGTTTGCTCTGTTAGGGTAGGTTAGGTTAGGTTAGTATATAATAATATACTCGTATCCTAGCTCGTTTGCTCTGTTAGGTTAGGTTAGGTTAGGTTAGTATATATTAATATATACGCACCCTAGCACGTTTGCCCTGATAGGTTAGGTTTGTCCCTTTTTAGGTTAGGTTAGTCTTCTTCCTGCCCCTTTCCCCCGTTATGTGGAGGGTCGACACAACATGTTATTTTTTCGATTCGCTTCTATCAGCCGCCAACTCGCAATCCACTCTTTTCACACGCATGTCTTCTTTCACGCAATCCATCCATCTCTTTCGGTCTTCCTTATACTTTTTCGCCCCTGCACAAGCATACTCATTGTTTTTTTAGTTGCATGATTTTCATCCCTCCGCATAACATGTCCATACCACGCTAATCCCCCCATTCCCATCGCTCCATTGCCATCGCCCCACACATCCGTTAAATGAATGCATTTAGTACCCCAGTCACCGACTGGAGTTACTGGGGGCCTTCGGCCGGAAGTGCACTGGAACCGGCGTATCATACTACTTTTTCCCCGGCCTACGGCCGGGGGGACACTGGCCTGCGGCCAGTCTGTCCGGCCTTCGGCCGGAAGTGCGCTGGAACCGGCGTATCATACTACTTTTTCCCCGGCCTACGGCCGGGGGGACACTGGCCTGCGGCCAGTCTGTCCGGCCTTCGGCCGGAAGTGCGCTGGAACCGGCGTATCATACTACTTTTTCCCCGGCCTACGGCCGGGGGGACACTGGCCTGCGGCCAGTCTGTCCGGCCTTCGGCCGGAAGTGCGCTGGAACCGGCGTATCATACTACTCATATTTGAGAAATTTATGGCTTCAACGTTTTTTTATATATTTGCACCACCTACCTCTAGTATCTGCAACAAAAATTTTACAGCATTGGTTGCCTGGAAGAGATCGCTAGGTAGCGATAAGGCCGCCAAATTGTCTACCTATTCTTTGTAATTTTTGTGTTGTAGTTTGTTTGACTTTGTGGTGTGCAATAAAAGTATATTCATTCATTCATTCATTCATTCATTCATTCATTCATTCGTCACTCAAGTCCTCTAAGCGTAGCGTATTTCGTCATTGTAGTTATCTAATAATCATTTTATTTATAAGGAAGTATAATATTATATTATGGAGTATGCATATCACATTGAAGTGAACATATTATGCTGTAAGACGTGTCAGTTTCACCTCGGCTCCTGTTGCGCTAAATAAGCGCAGCTGCTACTGTCAAGTGTGCTCAGTTCCGCGTGCGTCGAGTGTGGAAGTAACTATTGAATTGCCAACTTTTGCGGCAAGCGTGATATTTGCGCACCCTCCAACGACGGCGGCTTGGAGTATTTTCACGCTTTCATTTCATTTCATTTCATTTGTAACAATTGACATCTACCCTGGACAGGGCAGACAGCGCGAACAAATGTCGCCAGTTTACCGGTGGCAAAAATGCTTATTTTGTCACCAACAGTAAGGCCATGCTGTCTATTTCACTCAGCAGCCACCTTTAGAATTTTGGCAGATGGCGCTACTGTTTGTTTGTACAAAATAAGTTTACACAAATCGCACAGTTGTCTTTAGTCCTTATCCTCAGGTTTTTTATCGGTGGCTGTAACTTATGATTTTAGTAGATTTTTAATTGGATATTTTCTTGTAACACGAAACAAGTCATTTTCTACAAAATATTACTAGTGATATAAAAATACAATGGGAACCTAAAGTCAAAAACTAGCTCTTTTAAATAATTAGATAAAAATATCTTAATAGGTATTTTGAGACTAATACCGCAAGTACGAAATATTGTTCCAAGCTTAGTAAAGTAACATTTTAGATACTTAAGTATATTGGGAATCTATTTTACGACGCTATTAACGTCATTTTGTAAAGGCAATCTATATATCGATGTCGGTTTCAATATGCTTTCAATTTAATTAATAGGTAGGTAATACTCTTCGAAGAAGATGTGAATTGAGACTGATATACAATTTGTACAGTAACTTTCTACAATTTTTAAAAAATAAAAAAAAAACATACCTACGCGTTGAATTGAGAACCTCCTACTTTTTTTTAAGTCGGTTAAAAACTAGCAAACGCCCGCGGCTACGTGACATTTTATTTGTAGTTCTTGTTTTAGCCGTACATTAATAGATCAGTCAGTAAGTGAGTCATTGAGACATCTATTCCTTTTACAGTATATGCATATGAGTGAAATAATCGAAATGAAGAGTGTCGTACTCGTTTTCACCGACAATCGCTAAATTTTGTCTTAGTTCTAAAATACACAGGGAATTAAAAATAAATGATGCCTATTTGTGAGAAAATATGAAATGAAATGAAACACCTCATTGATATATATTTGACCTTGAATATAATTGAGTCGTTGAAATTTATAAAAATAAAATCTCTGTTTTCGTCGCGACCTATAAACACGGATCTACAACGCCCCGCAAAACAAACAATTTCGTCAATGCTCCCCTCTCTAAAGCCTACAAGGGAAATTTTCTTATCTCAAAAAATACTTGAGGCTCTTTCCCAAGAATGCTTGATTCGAAGCTCACAGTGGATAATACAGGAATACAATAAGATAATATCTATATTATAAACTTAACGGGACGGCCCTTGTAAATTGGAATGTAAATTTTTATTTCGTCTTTACCATCTTTTATAGTGTACAGAAGATCTGTAATTTCTTATTTTTATCAAATTCTCGTTTCAAAAATAATATTATTATGTACTTGTATGAAATATTGCAACCCACTCTAAGAATTTCTTATTATTACTTAAATAAATATAATTTAATCCTTTGTTAATTGTAACGTCCTCATGGTCATCTCTAACAAGAAAGTTGTAAATAATTCTGTTAATCCCCGGCAAGAAAAAGCATAGCAATAATGACGTAGAGTTTATAAAAATAAAGTTTCAATGAATTCTTTATAACTATAGTTAAAGAAGTATTAACACTAGGGGTTCAGAAAGCATTAGGAGCTAAAACTATAAAATGTAAGCGCTAGACTACGGCAGACGGCACTCTTGGCGTCGACTCAAAACCTCTCCATCTCTCCATGTCCCTCATAAACAATTGCGAGCACTGTACTCCACTTTGAAATTACGTACGTTTATTCTATTTTCCCAAGAATATCTCTATTCTATCCTCTTGGTTATTTAATTTTGTCATAATTTAAGAATTACAAAATTATTTTTCGTGTTAAATTTGAAAAATATCCCATTGAAGCCAAAAAATATGGAACACAATTCTTGGTAAAATTTGAAAAATTAATTTTGTGAGGTTTCTTAAGGTACTTTATAAGGAAAACTCAGTGTTGTTTTGGTGATGAAATCCACGATTTTTATTTGGCTTTCAACCAACGAGTTTGCGACTGTTATGTTTATACTAGTAGACCGGCAAACGTTGTTTTGCCATTTAGGGGTATGAAAAATAAATAACAACCTGCTCTCAGACCTAGTAAGTGAATACTGAAAATTTCATAACAATCGGTTGAGTCTTTTCGGAGTTCGGTTACAAAGAATGGCACGAGAATTGTATATATTAGATCAGAAAGAAGATAAGATTGCAGGTTAAAGATGTTGAGAGAAATACCTACAATAAGTACTTGAAAATGGAGAAGAAACAGGTTGACAGACGAGGAGGCTCTTGTTGGTGCCTCGGAACCTCTTCATTTCTTTGTCTCAACGGCAGCAATTGTTAGCACCGCACCCCTCTCATCGCAACAATTACGTTCGCTTTCCGTGCAATTCACTTCCTATGATTGGCAGTGTTACTTTAGAACGTCTGTTCCTTATTGTAGCGTTCTACAATTTAATTATGAATGATAAATTTATATATTATATGCTTATTATTATTGGATTGAAATTATGCGATAGATCCTCTTTATGATCCTTTTTATGATATAAGTATGAAGCCAAACTTCACAATTAAATTAACTTTTGCACAGGATTTCCGAATGCACAGCATTCAAAAGCAAAATTGCAAGCTTTCTAGGTACAATTTATCCATTATATCCATTACTAAAAAGGTCACGCCTTTCTCTCTCAATCATAGAAATGTTTATGTAAATTATACTAATAATATCAAAGCAAAGCTATGTAAATAAATCGGATGGAATGTTTATGTAAATTATAATACCTAATAAAATCAAAGCAAAGCTATGTAAATCAGCCAGATGAAGCTATCAGCTAGCTAAAACTTGAAAGGTGTAAGCTGAAAAACGCGTAGGCCCGCCGGATGCCGTAGCTCGTAGCACCTAGCCACTCAGTTCGTAGCTGGATCTCGTAGAGCGCGGTTGTGTCCTCCGTAAATCTGCCGGGAATAAAACCGACTTTTAAAATGATCCTCTATACGTTACTGTTGACAGTGATGATTGAAAGTGACTAATGAAGTTCAGGGAAAAATGAAAAACTGTTTAATTAGTTCAATTCATGGATTTGTACAGTATTGTGATTATGGGATGTGATTAATTAGTAACAATTCGTAAGTACATAGTTTGAGTAGTACTTAATTAATTAATAAGCTTCTGAAATAATATGAAAAAAAACTAGCTGAATAAGTTTAATGAATACGATATCAAAGTCATCTACATGATTTATTTATTAGTATTTTTTTCTAAAATAGGTCCTCATTTTTCTTTGCTTTACTTTATATAGTTAAATTAATCTTTATCAGATAGAGTATTAAAATGACAAATATTTGATAACTTTGTTATTCCTATACCGATTTTGATAATTATTTTTCTTTAAAACTGTTGTTAAGGTGTAAATAAAAATGAACTTAAGAGTGCTTATCAGTCGTCGTGGTATTTACTGGGAATCATACACTGCTGCTCCTAAAAGAGAATAATTAATAGTTTTTAGGTATGAGAGTACGGTGAATTATAAAGTATTTTTATTTTTTGAGTTTGTGCCAAGCAAATAAAAAAGTGTCATCGAGCAGGACCGATAGACGTTAAAGACTCAAGGTACTGAAGTGGCGACTCGCGCCACTGTTGGCAGATTTCCAATCAGGTGGACTGATGACATTAAAAGTCGAAGAGTGCTGATGGATGTGAAAACCGTGGATGTTGGAAGTTCATTCAAGAGATTGAATGGAAGCAGGCGTTATTTTGCGGAAATCTATAATTAGTAGGACACATTAATTTGTTTTGCTAAAATCCGCAACTTGAAAAGTTGTATGGTACAATATGCAGGAACACTGCCCACACGAAACACCACACACAATTTTCCAACACTTTCTTCGACGCACGTTTCGTGCCAACATTCTCAGGAGATGTTGAATTAACAATGCGAAATCGTAGATTTCTCCTGAGTATGGTGTTTGGTCTGTCCTACTATTCATTCAAGAGGCTAAGATTTACGGTTTTGGACGTTCTCTGCTGAAACGTAACTTTTTTGCTGAATGTCTTCTATTATCCAAAAACATCAGTGGAGTTGGACTACTTTGAAAAAGACGGTGTTTCGGTTAAAAGAGCACTGTTGCTGCCGCAGAGATTACTGGGAAAATACGTGTAATGGTACACAAAAACTGGGGTATTAGAATAAAGAACGTAGTGCACTACTTCGCAAATTGCAATGCAAATTCTTGGAAAGTATCTAATGCATCTATCTGGCACGAGCAGGACAAAAATTATTGTTAATTAATATTTAACCACAATATTCTTTCAAAATTTTAGTACCTATTTTATGGCATACATAAAACTTAAGAATAAACGACTAAATAAAATTCATCGGATAAAGGATACTCCATGTGGCCGCTTTAATGTGCAAGGGCGGTACACAATACTTATATGTATTTTTCAAAATTGTATTTCAAAACTTTGAAGGCCATTAAATTTTACCTTTTTAGTAAAAACGAGAAGATAAGTGGGTTCTCAATTTATTGAAATTTTGTCTACGTAGTTCCTAAAATTGTTTTTGCGTGTTTTAATTTTTACCGAGCCACAAAACTCGGTCATCGCTACAAATAGTAGGTATATTTTATGAGTGATACCTATTTCGAATGCACAATACGACTGATTAAAATGTCAAGCTTTTGGAGCAGCAAAATACTCGTATTCGGGGCACGGACATTAAATAAACAAAGCAGGTTATTTCAGTGTCCCCGAATTCAGTTAAAAGCCTATAGGTCAATGGGGTCAATTTTCATACCAACACAAGTTGAAGTATAGATAGCTATCAATGTTTAATATTTGTACTAGTTTTATCTACAGACCTGCGTATAACACACCGCCCGACGATCATCATCCCCCATTCTATGTACAATTGCCCTTTACTAAATATAGGTCAAGTATTCCAATGAACACTCAAACGTATTACTGTTTTAAAAACGCTGATTATACAATTATTAATAAAGAGATAACTTGTGTAGACTGGGAGCAGATTTTCCAAAATAAAAATGCGGATTGTGCGGTTGACACTTTTTATGAAATAATTTATGGGTTCATATGTAAGTATATCCCTTCTAAAATAGTTAAAGCTAGTACCTATCCGGCTTGGTTTAACACTTCTTTAATTCATATTTTCAATGATAAAAAAAAGGCCTGGATTAGATGGAAAAAATTTAATAATATATCAGATTATGAAACTTTCTGTGTTCTACGGACTAGATTTAAAAAACAGTCAAAAATTCGTTACCAAGAATATATAAACTTAATTGAAGATAATATCAAAGTTAATGCGCAGCATTTTTGGAGTTACGTTAATAACAGAAAAAATAATAATGACATACCGAGAAATCTATTTTATAAAAATAATACAGCCAACAACCCCACCGAGGTGTGTAACTTATTTTCAGATTTTTTCACCTCAGTATTTGTATCATCAGATTTAACTGACGACTTTAACTTGGGGAGTTCTAAACACATAGATGAAGATGTAGTAGCAAGCGATATTATTAGTGGTGTTATTATTACGAGGGAATCGGTAAGTAAAGCATTAAATAAGCTGGATGTTCGTAAAGGGCCTGGGCTGGATAATTTACCTCCCGTTTTTTTTAAATCCACTGCAAATACTATTTGTAAACCACTACACCTATTATATAATATTTGTCTGGTCCAAGGTACCTTCCCCAGTAAATGGAAGACGGCACGAATAGTACCAGTACATAAAGGTGGCCATAAAGGAAATGTAGAAAATTACAGGCCAATTTCTATTCTACCAGTACTTGCTAAGATCTTTGAGCGTCTTGTGCATGATTCTATTTACCCTTTCCTACATAATATCATTATTCCGCAGCAGCATGGATTCGTGAAAAAGCGTTCCACAATAACTAATCTTCTTATTTATACTTCAAATTTATTTGAGAACATGGACAATAACAGACAAACAGATAGTATTTACACAGACTTTCAAAAAGCCTTTGATAGAGTAGATCATAAACGATTATTAGAGAAGTTGGCTTACAACGGTATACGTGGTGATCTGTGGCGATGGTTTAAATCATATATAACAAATCGTACGCAAAAAGTAGTTATAAATGGCCATGACTCGAAAACGGTAATGATTACTTCTGGTGTTCCTCAAGGATCAATTCTTGGACCCCTTCTGTTTATTTTATTCATTAATGATATTAAAAAATGTTTTAAATACAGTAAGTACCTTCTTTATGCAGATGATCTCAAAATTTACAAAACCATTGAATCACCAGATGATCATTACCTTCTTCAAGCTGACTTAGACAGTTTTTCTACTTATTGTGTTGAAAATAAATTGAACTTAAGTCTTAACAAATGTAAACATGTCACTTTTACAAAAAAGAACATTATTAGTAACCATACATATTCACTTTGTGGTGCTAGTCTTGAAAAAACTGATAATATAAAAGATCTAGGCATAACATTGGACAGTAAATTACACCTGGATATGCATGTTCAAAATATTATAAATAAGGCTTATAAAATGTATGGTTTTATTATGAGACTAGTAACAGTTTTAAAAGAGCAGAAACATATGTACATTTGTATAAGTCCTTAGTACGATCCCAATTAGAGTATGCAGTTTGTATATGGAACCCATATTATGATAAGTATAATAAGAGCCTTGAGACTGTACAAAAAAAATTTTTACGTAGGATTAATTATAAATTTAATCGATGTCACCTCACATATAATCAACTTCTTAAAAAATACAACATTCTTGATCTCAAATCAAGACGTCGACAATTAGAGATAATGTTGTTGTACGACTTGTGTCATAACAAATATGACTGCACAGACTTAACACGAAAATTGTGCTATAGAGTACCCTACAGAATACCCTTAAGAAAAAATCGAGTACATAAACTCTTTTCAACAACTAAGTGTCGAACCAATGCGGGTAAGAGGTCCCCATTATTTAAAATGACGCAATCATATAATGAGATCTTTAACAGTGTCGATATTTTTTCTACGCGTATAAGTATGTTCAAGAAGTTGGTTATAGATATATTAAAAAACAACTCTGAATATTAGTCACTCCATTGTTATTATTATTGGTTTTTTTCTTTTTTTTTTTTTTTTATTCTCTATTTCTTCTAAATTATTGTTACTTTAGAATTTGCAATGCACAATATTATTGTCACACCTATTCTATACGTACATAATATGTTACTGTCTACTAAATATGTATCTATCTAGTTTATAATGAGGTTTACGTGGTTGACGCCACAGTAGGAATATTAGTTATATGTAAAACTCTTGTACCTGTACTGTGTCGTTGTTTGTAAACCCTAACAAATAAAATAAAAATAAAAATAAAAAATAAAACACAATCGAACCTGAGTAAGTGAGAACTGCTTAAGCGATACAACTCTATTAATGTAATTATTTGCCAGATCTTAAGAGTCTGCTGACCCACGATGTCTCCATTCATACAAAATACCAAATCATTTGTGATTCGTGCATATTTCGTTCATGTTGTAGTGTTATTCGGATTCATATAGTAATAATTTATGCTCCTGGCCATATTTGGTTCGGAGTTAGGAGCATAGATTATTACTATATGAACCCTAATAACACCACAACATGATCGAAATTTGCACGAATTACAAATGATTTTTGTATTACGAATGTATGGGAGACACCGTGGGTCAGCAGACTCTTAACTCTGAAACCCGGGTTAGAGAGACGCCTCTATAAGATAAGGTCCCGCTCTTACGTAACCAGATTGGACTATATCTCTTAAATTTTTATTAATCGTGCGAAGACATGGATTTTCCGTATAAATCAAAAGTTTCCGTAAAATTAAACACAGGTGGAAACCACGTGGAAAAGCAAGTTAAAGAAGACAAGTATTCATCATAATTCATACAAATAATGCAGTTACATAATATTGTACCTGACATCAGTATTTTTCCAACAGGACCCCGTTTTCCGGATATGTATAAAGTTATTTTTCAGGCTCGTATATTAAGTTCTTGATAAATCCGCAATAGATTGAATATAACTTGTCTATTTTAGTCACAGTTTTTGGGGCACAGACATCAATTTAAATAAAGCTATAGCTATTTCGTTGGACGAGCCTAAAATAACAGAAGATCGTAGACTTTATTTTGTTATTATGAGATGAGCAACTAATGTTATTTAATTTAATAATATCAATAATCTAATTATAAAACTTCTTAGTTTATATTGTGAACTGGCAATGGCGTAGCGGTAGCGGTCGTGGGTTCAATTCTCACTACTAGTAAATGTTTGTTTTTTTTATAAATAAATAGGAATCGTTATTTTTGTTTCAAATTCTAAAGCACAATAGTCCAACCGGTGACAGTCGAACATACGTCCATTCGGAATGCAGCCCACTATTTAACTGTTGGTCTATTATAGTTGGTTAAGGTTAAAAGGTCAACTTATACCACCACCCGCTGATTTAATTTCACAAAAGGCTCTTTATAGTCTGTATTTTATAGAACACAATATTTTTGATAGAGGATATGATCGATTGAGCGCCAAGCCTTTGTATCTATCAGTCTAAACTTTTGGGGCGTTAAAATCAAATTAACAAAGTGGACTTATATTTAGATTGAACAGTGAACTATAGTCTATAGCTATGCAGTGAAAAGAGCAGATAAAACGAGGTTTATATTATTATGAAATGAAATTTCTCATGAAAATGTACGTTACCATAAAATCTTAAAGATAAGTGTTTATTGCGGATGACATTCTAGCAAAATATTGGTGTCTGAATATTAATGTCCTAAAAATAATAACATAGTGAATAATCTATCTATAATCTCTAATATTATTATAAAATATATTATATTAGAGATTATAGCAAAAACTATCAAGTAAATTAATTTCAATTACTAAAAATTTGAAATGTTATCGTCAATAATGTAATCCTTAATGTCATAGTAGAGTTTGTTCGTCAAAAGTTCAAAATTTTTATTTTTAAATATTGTCAATGGCTTATACACTATCAGGTAGTTTATTAAACAGAGTTATTGCGGTGCAATATGCGCTTTTAGAATAAATGTTCAATTTCATTGGCGGTACACATATTTTGTTTCTCAGATACGTTCAAAGACAAAAAAAAATTAAATAAAAAGCGATAACGATATTATTAAACCTGTCAATTTATTTTAGACTAGCTGTTGCCCGCGGCTCCGCCCGCGTGAATTACGATTTTTAGGGTTCCATACCAATTTGGTAAAAATGGAACCCTTATGGTGAGACTTTCTCCGTCCGTCCGTCCGTCTGTCACACTCGATTATTTCAGTAACTATTCAAGCTATCGACCTGAAATTTAGAATAGTTATAGATAATAGTGACGCGACGTCATAGCAATCGTAAAAATTTGAAAATTGTTTTTATTTTTGTTTAAAAAGGAGGGAAAACCGGGTCGCTAAAATTTCAAAATGAGATAACAATATTGAGTGGGGTATCATATGAAAGGGCGTTACTTGTATATTCTAAAACCAATTTTTATTTACTTTATGCCTGATAGTTTTTGATTTATTGGGCAAACTGTAAAAATAAAATCAACTCTCTACCTTTTATACTTTTTTTGATAATAACAATAAACCACCAAAACAAAGTTAAGTTTGCGGTTTGCCAACAAAAGTACCTATATGTAAATTATACGCGTAAAATCATGAACAAAAGTGATTCTTTTAATGTTTTACTTCTTTTATGGTATGGAACCCTCGGTGCGCGAGTCCGACTCGCACTTGGCCGGTTTTTTTTACATAATATACCTTCCTACTGGAATTCCTTGATTTTTCGCGGGATTCTGGTGTGATGTTGTACAGAAACCTGTTTTTACTTTGCACGGGTTATCTAGTGGTGATTTTGAAAACTCCTTTTTCTTAATAATAATATAAAGTTGCATTAATACGTAGTTGAAAGATCAAAAGGACGTTTTTAACTGTCGATATTTCGATACATTGGTACAAGTCGTGGTCACGTAGTGACCACGACCTTTTCATTGTGATTTTTATTCTGAAACCACGAAATATGTCAAAAATTATTAAACCATGTGAAAAGTTGTACTGGTGGTAGAACTCTTCTTTCAGAGTTCGGCCGGGTAGGTACCACTGGGATAAATTACTCTACTAACAATATTCCCCAGCCCAACATAATATAAGAGTCTTTAAAAAATCTTTGCTTCATCTCAATACAAACCAAAACATCAGAATGGACAATGGCTATATATTTCTTTACGCATAAAAATACCTTAGATGACAGTCAGTCGGTTAGGATCGATAAGACCTAAGAGTTAAAAATATTTGTGAACCATTATCTTACCCTATCCATATTGCGGATGATAAAGTTAAAATCTGTTCATGTGTTAACAGTGCCATCTTAATATAAAGTCAGGAATCAGTAAATAACATGACAGTTAATTTTTATTTAAAAAAATTCGGTAGTACCTATCTCAGTTTTACATTCAAGTTCCACATAAATTGTAGAGATGGCGCTATACGGTATAACGTAGCGATAACGCCAGTTACATGATTTTTGTTCACCCTAAAAGTGAAAAATTTTAAACCATACAAAATCTCCTGCTAAGCCTATTTATTTACGGCTGCAAGGGTACTCCAGTCTTACTTGAGCCCTACGTCCTAGCCCTAGGTTCTTTGTGCATTCCGAGTTTCAAGTCACCTACCTACTTGAACTTAAAGGTTCTGATGTCTGTAATTTCTGAACTACAAAAGTGATGATGGTAAGATTTGTATGGAATAATTTTTCAAAAACCTCCTTTCTAACAAAAAAAGAATGAATGGAATCGGACAACGCGTTAAAGAATTATAACTAAAAAACGTTTGGACTTTGATGCCGTCTTCCAGGGAAACCATGATGAATTTCGGGACAAAAAGTATCCTATGTCCTACCTCGGGGTATGAACTATAATCATGTCAAGTTTCATTTAAATCCATCCAGCGGATTAGCCGTGATGCCCGGTCGTGAAACAGACAGACAGACAGACAGACAGACAGACAGACAGACAAAAATTAAATAAATTACAGTTTTGGCTTCAGTATCGACTAAATAGTGTCCTCCAACAAAAATTTTCAAAATATCTTCAATGTACAGAATTCGACCCTTTACAGTTTTATTATAAGTATATAGATAAGATATTTGCATTGTCCGTAGGAACATAATCGAGTATTACAAACTTACTCTCAGAGTTTTGTAAGTCAATATAAACACGTATTATTTGCTATCACGACATAATTACGAGCAAATAAATAAATCCTTTGTGCGTTGCTTATAACGAAATATACTTTTATTTATCTTTTGTCATGATTCCCGGTATTGTGCGAGTTTTATTTTAATTAATATATTGAAAATTACGGATGAAATATTACGAACTTACTGTTTAAAATTGGACTTCAAAAATGAGGAAGGTTTGATATTATGCAGTTTTTTAATTGAAATAAGTGAATTATGCTCAGTATGAAAAAATATGAAGACAATGACAGGAGACCATGAATGAATAATTTTCACAAGCAGACTTGTTTGAACAAGGAGTGCAGAAAGTTTTAGCTTCTTGACGTTTAACACTTTGAAGCATATCAATGTTAAGTTTCATAATCGTCTGACCTATCGACAGCAGTCGTCGCAGCTAACCTATTATTATTCCACGGGGCAAGCAAAAAATGTTCCTCAATAATGGGTGGATATAATATGGATACAACAAAAGAAAAGATTCTCCCTGCAATAACACCATCTCTCGTGGAGTCTGTACATTTTTAATTCACGGGGGAAATATAATTCAAATATAGCCATAGGAATGTTAGACTTAATATCAAACCGGTATAAGCTTCTTTTCGCTTTTTCCGTGTTTGAACCCGTGGAAAAAAAAACTTTATACTGTATCACATAACTGGGGGTTGGATTTTATCCTCTGCCCATGCTAGACTTTATGTTTTAACACAAGTCCTATTAGACGTCCCCCCCGATGGATTCCAATCTTGTCGCGATGGGGGGGCTCAGTAGCCGTGGTTGGGCCCCACGGTGAAGCCAAAAGGAATCCAGGAGGGGACGCTCGGAGTGGGCCTGCAGATGGGCCCGTTCTGGATGCGTCCAAGAGGGGTGCGGGGGACAGAGTTTTCTGTCTCCTGCAGCCAGGAGGGGTTGCGGGAGGAGAGGCGTGTCGGTGTGTCGTTGCCGCTCGCCCTATCTCCCGCGACCAGACGGTGGCGCACCGTTAGATGCGTCGGCGGCGGGGCCGCAGGGGAAGAGGAGTGTCGGTGTGCCGGTGCCGTTCTCCCTGTCCTCTGCGGCCGTTTGGTGGTTTGCGGCGGAGCCAAAGATCAGATCCGCCGCGGGGTATGGGAGGTCGATTCCTGCAAAGTGCAGGAGCAAGCTTCGCAGGTATCGGCTTACCCGTGCCCACGGCCCCTGGATGGCGGTCCCGGGGGGGTCCGTCGCCTTACGGATGGGCGCCGAGGAGGTAAGGCCGGCTTAGGTGTTTCTGGCGGGCCTTGCTGTAAGAGGGAGCTCCATACTCCACCTCGTGGAGGGGCTGCGCTAGCGGCCGGGCACCGGCGGGTTCGCGGAGGTTTGCGCAAGCGTTCCCGTGTTCCCGTCATACGGTGCGAGGAGGAAACACTGTGGGGTTTAGCCGGTAAGAGTCCGGCATAACCCAGCCGCTCCCCCGGGCAACTGGGTATCCATGAGGATTCCCCACGATAAAAAAAAAAATTCCTATTAGACGTCTGTTTTATTTCTACGAGTAGTCTTCAAATAAATGGCTCTTTAGAGTTTTTATACTAATATTAATATTGATAACAATTTAACAATGAGTTTAATATAGTAAATAATATAATAATAACTGCATATTAAAAAAAACACTGCATGCGCAAGTCTTTTGGCTGAATTCAAAATTCAAATTACGTTGTCAGCATACTAAGTAGTACACCAGTATGCTTATATGGTTAACCTAACTTAATAATACAATTCCACACTAAAATAAACGCAACAAGAATAAACTCTGAAACTAATAAAAATGGACAAAATATTTTCGGTTCCAGCATTACATTTTTAGTGTGGCCAAACTAATGTTTGTTCTACATTTCGATTCACATATAGCCGCAGGCACTCTCGGTCCAACTTCAATAAGCCTTGCAAATACAACAAACAAGAGTATCTTTACAATGTGAAGAAATAAAATTTGTGAGAAAAATTTCAATTGGGTTGAGCCTATTCAATTTTTCTGCGTAAATAGCCCTATGCAAGGATTTCAGGTTCAGACAAGCACGCATCACTTTTTTATCTCTTTGCGCTGAGTTCTAGAGAATTGGGAAAAGTCTGGAAGTGTTTAATATAGAAAAGAGGAGAAACTAAAATATTGGTGAAAACGAACATTAGCATTGATATTCTTGAAAGTGTTAAAAGTAAATAAGCTATATGAAAAAGGAGTATTAATAAGGCGCACATTTCATCCGTAATTTTACATGTTCTTTCAACTAATAGGGCGTCAACTGATCACAGTTCACAGCGGTCCACTGGTCCACCATACTTACAACTCTTTAACAAGAGAATAAAATCAAATAGGTACTAACACCATTTACCAAATTTTTTCTTAACTAAACTGATTAAAAGCAGATGATTTTCATAGCATCATGATATTATAATTGCAATTAATTAACGCTCAGCGAAACTCGTTCAGCAAAATTTGGAACATTATTTGAGTTGTGCCCATTTAATTTAACCCTTTAACTTTGAGTTCGACGGCAGTTTTGGGAATTTCGTACAATCTGTTGTAAAATACAGAATAGAACCAAGGATGTATCATCAAACATATAATATGAATTATTATTTTGTAAATTACTAGGAGTTCCGCATGGACGAAGCCTGTTTAAACATTTTCCTATTATTTTTCCTGTTCCCGCTTTTGAATGAAGATGTTACCTCCCTAAGAGTTGCTACACAGTATCGTACTGGAACGCTTTATCGCTTGGCAGTCGTCTTCGCCGGTAGAGTTGTGACTGACAGTACCGGACCTAAGCCATTTTAGAGGTTTTAAAATCCTAAATACGCCTTGCTACGAATCAATCCCGGGATCCCCTCTCGAGCACGGTCTTATATTAATTACATTATTGGTATTATTAAAAGTTCATTTAGTGTAGTTAGAACGAGGTGTATTCTGAATACTTAACTTTTTTTACGCTATACAAGTTAGTACTTGATTGTGACCTCACCTGATGGTAAGTGACGATGTAGCCGAAGATGTTAACGTACTAACTTGGAAGGGGTAAGGAAAGTCACCCCAACGGTTTCTACACAGCATTGCCCCCTGGAACGCTTAATCGCTTGGCGGTACGTCTTTGCTGGTGGTAACTAGCCACAAAAATTAAAGTGGAAGATCACCCAAAGTTTTCCTACGCAGGCCTACTTAGAATTTTATAATAACTACTAGGTATATAAATAAAACAAGTAGAATTTGGTGGCATGACTCGGCTTTCGTGCTTGGCGCTCCGCTGTTTTTTTTTTTACAACCTTATTAAAATTTCGTATAGTAATAAATATAATTCCCTGCAATATATTCCAAGGGAATACAATTCCTCCAACTTTGATTGAATAAATAAATAACGAGCAAAAAGAAGTTACGAGAAAAACTAGATTAATCTAGACTGCTGTTTCCAACCTAGATTTAATGAATTAACGTGCCGAGCGGTGTATACCCACTTTTTCCATCTAAGCTGGATTTAATAAATTACAAAGCATTATGAATTTACGTTGCCTCGTGTCCGTATAAACCATTTATAGAGAGAACGAGAAATTATATTCTAACAAAGAACATTGTCGTTTTGTAGCAATTTTTCTCATTAAGTAAAAAAATATAAATATTAAATTCATAATTAAGTTCTTAATAAATTTGTAATAATTATTTGAACTTGGCAACTTTTTAAAATGATTGCAACGATAAACATTAATTTTAAATAGGTGCCAACTTCATATTACTCTCAATATTAAAGATACAAGTTTTCTTTAGCCTCTATAAAATTTGGCGCCCATTTTGAGTTCACTTAAATTGGTTTAAATTATGTTTTGGGGTGATAAACCATTTCCAGCTTCTTGTTTTATTAGGTGTTTTTTGCGTAACCAAGCTGTAGTAACCAAGCTGTTGTATATTTGCAGATATTATGTCTTCGCCGACTGGTTAAATTAGATATTTCCTGATATAGCTAGGTCCGTTATTTATAGGCAATAAATACATCATAAAGGTATATAAATACAGGCACACATTACAGGCTTTGCGAATTTTAAGAGCAATTTTCAATCTACTTCCTTGGTTTTCCTTTAAAAAGTATTTACGTAGCTATTAAAATGCAAGCGTCCCTTAATGAAATAGGTCGCTAAATTAATTTCAAATACCTTTACCTTTGCACACCGAAATCTAAAACCGAATGAGACCCCCTCTAAAACTCGTTAACGCTTCGGGTGAGTAATAAAAATTCTCACTTTTTTATCATAAGTACCTCGCTTACGGTCGGATTCATCCTTTAATTTTGCCCGCCTGGATTATTTTTTATACATTTTTTTGCAGTGACGCGGTTCTTTGAGCCGAAAATTTTAATTAACCATCTGAAAAGAGTATAGTGACAAAATTTAATTTTATGATCCGATAAAACCTAAAAGTGGGTCTACGCTAGGCGAACCGAGCAGGAGCCGAACACAATTCGTGTAGTGGACCGACTTACAAGCCTCGAACGAGTGCGCTGCAAGCATTTCGTTCGTGCTCGGCTGCGTTCCGCATATTGTCGACTTTTTGACAAACACAGACGGATTGGAGGACAGCGATCGTTGTAGGTTCGTTATACGTCCACAATTGACGCCGCGAACGACGAATCGAAACGGCCCCGCACGTGCTCAGTTCTTGCTCGATTCGCCTAGCGTAGACCCACCTTAATAAGCTTGCTTTCATACGAATGTCGCTTGTGTTTTCTTTATTTCTTAAAGGAAAAATATTTCAATAAAGCGCAGTTTAGTTCTATTCAATCAATACTAAGTACATGTCATGTTTTGTACTATAACGATAACCAAATATGTAACTATATTTTGGAGAGTGTGCTGAGGAACTCCACAACCTTGTACCTCCTTCACCTTTCTACCACAGAACCGCAAGACGTCGAGAGAAATGGCATCTTTATGTGGTTGATGTCCAGCGTACTCGAACGAAACGTTTTTCTTCCACGTTTCTGATACGAACCGCTAAGGTGTGGAATACCCTTCCAGCTTCCGTGTTCCCAGCCAAGTACAATCTGGGTGCCTTCAAGAGAAGAGTGAATAGGCATTTTCTAGGCAAGCGCGCTCCATCCTAGACCTCATCATTCCTGCCCATCGGACATGATTGTGGTCAAGCGTAAGCCTATCAATCGTAAAAAAAAACTATGAAATATTCAAGGCTTCTGTCAGTCGTCGTGCGCACATTGCCACTAGTGACGCCATGGCTTTCAACTAAACATCGATTGGACAGTTTTACTTTTAACTAATCGTGTGTGGTGTGCTGGATGAACTGCAGATTAGGTCAAGTCTATAGCGGGCATGACATTAACTGATTGTGTTTTAGTGTGAGACACTGTTAGCCAGTCCTACTAAGTTCTGACAATGATGAGACCATTCAATAAGCATGTCATTGCAATTTGAGCTCGTCAGCTTTTGTCTTCAAAATCAAGTAAAAATAAATGAATCAAATTTATAATGAAATTCAAAGTTTATTTTTGTAAGTTCGAGTAATTTCTCAGTTTATTTTTTGTCAAACACTCCCTTAAGATAATTTACAGTCAAAAGTTTCGAGGACTTTAATGTCAAAGAGTCATTATCTCTTTTAATTTGTTACTCGAATATAGCTGGGACTTTTTAAAGTAAGTTTTGAAGACAAGAACAGTTGTTAGAGCAAACGTTTGTTATTCTTTTAAAGTAATTAGGTACTGTCAATTACTTTCGTATCTAATGATTTCATTCTTATTTCATTAGATAATTAACTAGAAGTAGGGCGAGTAGAAGGCACGCGTCCACGCGATCAATCCTAAATGAAGTGGACGGATCTAATGACGAAGAAGAAGATAATTAACTAATTAAAACTAGCATTAAAATATTCAGTTGCAACTGTAAGAAACTGAAAGATATCTACTGCGAATCAGCATTACATCGAATCAGCATTCGGCTTGTCCTTAGATCTTGGCTTGGCTTGACTTATATCCTCCTTCCTTATGGAGGTGTGCCAAATATTGGATTGAAGCAGGTGTTACGTGGAAATCGATGATAATAATATATGAATAAAAAAATACATTGCTCTCGTAGGTATACTCCGCAATGTTTTGCTAAGTAATCTCCGTGACATTGGCCGTTGGAAAAATTAGCACTCGTGTTAGAACTGGCACCTACACTGATGAGAAGCGATAAACTACCACGTTGCCAATTATCAAAATATTGATTAATGAAATTCACTTAAGATTAATGAAATGATTAGACTTAGATAGCCTTAGAGGAATGATGTATTGTATATGCCATAGTAGCTCCCTACAAAAGGGAAATCAGAAGATACTTTCTGAAAAAATTCAAATGCTTGTAAAATTCCTTGTCGTATTTCTGTGTCGGACATGAATTTGCTGTCATTATGTTTCATTATTTATATCGTAGTTTACTACAATTAATTAGGATTCAAAAAATGAATAAAATATCGTATTCGTTCGTTCGTTCGTTCGTTTCAGCCGACGGACGTCCACTGCTGGACATAGGCCTCCTGCAATGATTTCCAGCCCGCACGGTCCTGCGCCACTTGTATCCAGCGCCTTCCCGCGACTCTTTTAATGTCGTCAGTCCATCTGGTCGGAGGTCTGCCAACACTGCGCTTTCCCGTGCGGGGTCGCCATTCCAGCACTTTGGGTCCCAAACGTCCGTCGGTCCTACGAGCTATGTGCCCCGCCCATTGCCACTTCAGCTTCGCGATACGTTGAGCTATGTCGGTGACTCTGGTTCGCCTACAAATCTCCTCATTTCTGATTTGATCACGTAGAGATACTCCGAGCATAGCTCTTTCCATCACCCGCTGAGTGACTCTGAGTCTTCTTATGAGACCCATAGTAAAAGACCATGTCTCGGATTCGTAAGTCATCACTGGCAACACGCACTGTTCGAAGACCTTAGTCTTCAGGCACTGAGGGATATTGGACGAGAAGACATCACGAAGCTTCCCGAACGCTGCCCAACCGAGCTGGATTCGGCGGTTCACCTCTTTCTCGAAATTGGACCTACCAAGCTGGACTGTATGTCCCAGGTATATGTATTCGTCTACAATTTCGAGTGCAGAGTTCTCAACTACTACAGGGTGGAGCGGAACGTGAGAGTTAGACATGATTTTCGTCTTGCTCATATTCATTTTAAGGCCCACCTGTTGGGAAACTCTGCTGAGGTCATTGAGCATCGTGTTGAGGTCTTCCAGAGTCTGTGCCACGACTACAATATCGTCGGCAAACCGAAGGTAAGTGATGTACTCGCCATTGACGTTGATGCCATATCCCTTCCAATCCAGAAGCTTAAAGACGTCTTCCAATGCAGCGGTAAACAGCTTCGGGGAGATTACATCTCCCTCTCGCACTCCTCGCTGCAATTGGATCGGTCTCGTAGTCTGGTCTTGGATACGGACTGACATTGTGGCGTTTTCGTATAAGCACTTCAACACTTGGATATATCGATAGTCAATTCGGCATCTCTGCAACGACCTCAACACGGCCCACGTCTCCACCGAATCGAAGGCTTTCTCATAGTCCACAAACGCTAGGCATAGTGGCAGGTTGTATTCCTCGGTTTTTGCCGAACAACTTACAACTCAACTTACAACTTCGGTACAACTTGCCGAAGCGTGAGGATGTGGTCTATGGTACTATAGCCTTTTCGGAACCCGGCTTGTTCGGGAGGCTGGAAGTCGTCGAACCTGCTAGCGAGACGATTCGTAATAACTCTCGAGAACAACTTGTAGACATGGCTCAGGAGCGAGATGGGCCTGTAATTCTTCAACAAGGTATCGTCACCTTTTTTGAAGAAAAGAACCACCATGCTCCTGTGCCATGCCTTTGGCGTTGAACCCCCGTGGATGACGGAATTGAACATTCGCTGAAAGACTTTTAGCACCGGTTTGCCACCTGCTTTCAGGAGTTCTGCTGTGATTCCGTCATCACCTGGCGCCTTGCTGCTTTTTAGTTGATCGAGAGCCATACTAATCTATCGAGAGCCATACTAATCTCGTAATCTCTAAATATCGTATTACGTAACAGGATTTACTCACTTATATGAAAGTCACGAATAACGGACTTTTTAAACACACTCGTCGATACGGTGTTGATTGTTGACTCAAACACCTTGTATTTACTCGTTAACTATAAGAAAGACATCGTAAAAACGAGTGTATGGACTGACGGCAGGTGTAACATAATTGCGATTGCATAAATAGAGGATGGTTTATTTTTCCTTTACGTTCCTGGCTTCGAATTACATCAGGCCACACTCTGAACTTCCTAACCTACATGAAATCTGATCTTATATGAAAATTGGGCTATACCTTGCGTCTTAACTTAAAATTTGAAAGAAGATATTTTATGCATACGTACTTCGTATGCAGAGTGACGCAAATATAGCCCATTTTTAGGCATTCTCCTTTCTCATATCTATTAAAAATCTGACATTGAATATGTATGGATATTTAAAAACTTTAAATTACCATGTACGTCTTTACAGTATTACATCGAGAAGCTCAAGGATTGAAAAGGATAAAAGTTTTACCGCGGTATCACAAAAAATATGCCATCAATTTTCCTCTTTTAATAGTTTCTTTACCAAACTACAAAATTAACAATTTATTATGCACAAACAGGTTGCAAAGTTGTAATTTACCGTCTGTAAGTTTTAAAGTAGGAAAGAAGTTAAGTAGCAATACGACGTAAAAGTGTAAAACTTTTTCATAAACAATGAATTTCTAATTAGGTAGCCTTTTAATAACGCTGCGCGGCATTTGCCTTTGATAAAGTACCCAAAGGGGAACTTAACGTTCGCTTCCGACCTGTTTTTGCTGCTCCCAAAATAGGCATTGTTTTGATTAAACTCTCGAAACTTTTTGAGTAGTCGATATAAAGCGGCCAAGGTTATTTTGGAGCTTAATGATGATTTGTGACTTCTTTATTGACTAAAAATCGAGATAACGAGAACTTAGCTATTGTAGTACGAAGTAAACACAAACCAGTCTTACGTGTAGAATCTATCTTAGCTCTTAATTCATATAGCTTCTAAAGATGGCTTGGCAGCGATAAGAAGTAAGAAGGCTGGCGAAAAAAGCTACCTTAGACCAGACCTACAGCCGTAGGTAATAAATTATATCTGTCCCATTTCTACAAATTCGTTGAGCACGCTTTTGGTGTGAGGAAATCACCGGTTAGAAACCCCAGGATATGGGCATCCGAACGATTTACGTAAACCTTTTTCGTACATGCAAACAGTAGCGCAGTCTGTCAAAATTTTATACGTGGCAGAAACTTCTTTTTAATTAATATATATATAGCTGCTTGTGCTGATTGACTGATTGATCACCTCTCCTGAACAATTTTGTATGGAAAAATTTTTTTTCACTGATCGTTTTGTATAGAAAGGAAAAATTCATGAGGAAGAAAAATAAAGCGAGAGCTGATGATTGAGGATTTCGAAGTCGGGTGAAGAGCGCAGCCAAGGGTATTGCAGATAGGTGGGGGGTGTTCGACCAAATGTCATTTGAAAAGTCATCCAACTGCCAGTGAGCTGAAAAAAAATTCAAAATGGCGGATTCAAAATGGCCGCCATTCGAATTTCGCCGATATCTCGGAAAGTATAAAAGATGGAAGAATGGTTTCTTGACAAGAAGTGATCAGGAACCAAAGGTCTATTTGATGGAAAGAAAAAATATTCAAAATGGCGGAATTTATTTTTTCCATAGAAAATGTATGGGGAATGTTGAAGAGACTAACAGTTGGTAATTATGCAAGGTTGTGATGCGGTTTTTCGGAGAGTTACTAGAGAAAAATATGGAGAGAGCTGATGATTGAGGATTTCGGAGACGGGTGAAGAGCACAGCCAGGGTATCGAAGATAGGTGGGGGGTGCTCGACCAAATGGAACTCGAAACGTCGTCCAATTGGCAGTTAGCTGAAAAAAAAATCAAAATGGCGGATTCAAGATGGCCGCCATACAAATTTCGTGTTGTTCTATCTCGGAAAGTATAAAAGATAAGAGAGTGATTTCTTTGCAAGACGAAATTAGAATCTCAAGGTCTACGGGATGAATGAAAAAAAATCAAAGTGGTTGAATTTATTTTTCCATGGAAAATGTGAATGCTACAATAAACAAGGTCTATGAAAAACTATGAAAAGTATGAGAAGCGATGATGGTCTACGATTTGGATTATGATTGA
The DNA here is from genome assembly GCA_963855885.1 of Coenonympha glycerion. Lineage (NCBI taxonomy): Eukaryota > Metazoa > Arthropoda > Insecta > Lepidoptera > Nymphalidae > Coenonympha > Coenonympha glycerion. Next base: position 10,624,918 of record OY979639.1, read on the forward strand.
GGAGCACGGTCATGGATTTAAAGATAGTTAAGGGTTATTTGAATAAAAAATACACTGAACCTCATCGGATGAGGTTCAGTGTATTTTTCATTCAAACAGCCCTTAACTATCTTTAAATCCATGACCGTGCTCCGAGGTAATTATTTTAACCCATTGCCAATCGGATACCAATTGGTGATGGAGATGACGGCGATTCTTTTATAGGTGAGAAGACAGCCCGCGGGCCACATGTGGCCCGCGCTCCCACGCGCCCTACTAGTTACTATATATATAGCTGCTTGTGCTGATTGGCCACTGACTGACTGATTGATCACCTCTCCTGAACAATTTTGTATGAAAAATATTTTTTTCAAGGATGATGTCGTATAGAGGGGAAAAATTCATGAGGAGGAAAAATACGGAGAGAGCTGATGATTGAGGATTGAGGAGACGGGTGAAGAGCACGGCGTGGGTATTGAAGATAGGTGGGGGGTGCTCGACCAAATGTCATTCGAAACGTCATGCAATTGGCAGTTAGCTGAAAAAAAATTCAAAATGGCGGATTCAAGATGGCCGCCATACAAACATCTTCGGTGTCTATCTCGGAAATTATAAAGGATAGAAGAGTCGTTTCTTGACAAGAAGTGATCAGCACCCAAAGGTCTATTTGACGGACAGAAAAAAAAAAACCAATATGGTGGAATTTTTTTTTCATAGAAAATGTATGGGGAATTTTAAAGCGATTCTTTATAGGCGGGAAGACAGCACGCGGGCCACATGTGGCCCGCGCCCCCACGCGCCCTACTAGTCTCCTTATATAACACAACGAGACTGAGAGCTCGTTGAAAACTTACCGACCGATAAAATACACTACCCTTCCTTCCATACTCGGGTTATAATATCACTTTACTAACTACGCCACACGGGAACAAGTGATCTCTTAATTAAACTTGGGAGCAACACTGAAGTTTAAATCGAAACACGACAGAGCATCGCAATTGTTCAAAAGTTCTCATGGTTTGGTGTACCTGTACTGTGCGAGGAGGTACCAGTACAATCAGAGTGATTGTTTGGAGTACTGTGTAAAGTTATAACTGTGGCGACAAACTCCTTTAGGACACGAGTGACTTTGGGTAAAAGTTGAACGTAGAGGAGGTGTGAAATATACTCGTACTGAAAGATTTTCATCCACGTTTCTGATTCCGCTAAGGTAAATGCTCTACCAGCTTCCGTATTCCCAAGTCAAGTAGGTAGGTATATCTAGAGATATATATATATATATATGTAATGAAATGAGTGACATTTCATTCATTTGAATTTGCCGCGCTTCGCGTATCAGCTGTCTTTCGCGTATCTATGATATTGATCTGTGTCGATGATTTAAAATGGCGTGGGACGCGCAGATTGTTTTGTGCATTTTATTGTTATAAAAACTAATAGAAAGAATGTGATTGAGGACTCGAGATATAGTGAACTTTAAATGTCGTTTCTTTGTTATTTCAGGTGAGATAGAAGTGTAATTGTCGTAACTTGATAATAACTTGATAATTGTAGACTTGTTAAATAAAACAAAACTTTGTTATTTCAGAGAAACAATTTGTGTTTTATTTTGGAGATCCTCAATGTCTTATAAAACGACATTTTTGTGAACTAAAAGAAGATGGACCGGCTTCAATTTGAGTTTACAATAATAGCCTCAAATGATGGCAAATCAAATGTATTAGCTATAACCTCAATATCTACTGAAGAAGGAAAATGTTATGTTTTACCCGAGGAACTGAAGCCGGTGAGTCATCATACATATATTGTTAAAACGAACACTTTCACAAAAGTAAAAAATAGCATTAAAAAAAGACACCAGAGTAGAAAAGTATGGATAAAGTTGGATGAAAATCTAAAGAAGACATATGTAGATGAGGAAGGTAATATGCAATTTTTAGATCAATATTTAGATGAAGTGAGCACAACACAAGCAAAGGACAAAAATGACACTTTGCAACAAATCTTGGAACAATTAATAGAAACTACAACTAAGAAAGAAAGTCAACATAACTTAAAACATATCTCAGAAAAATTTATTATTGAAAAATTCACAAGCAAAAATCCTAATGCGATGCAATGGATAGAAATTTTTGAAAAAGAGTGTGCGCGCTTTAATATAACAAAAGATGAGACAAAAATAGATATTTTGAGGTTATTTTTAGATAAACCTTGTTTGGATTGGTATAGCTCGATGATCATAAAACTAACAATAAATTCTGAATGGAGTAAATGGAAAGACAAGTTTTTAGAAACTTTTAAAAACCAAGGATGGGACATAGTCACATATGCTCTCGCATTTAGGTATAAAGAAGGACAGTTAATTGATTATGCCATAAAAAAAGAACGGCTTTTATTAGATATAAACAAATCTATAGATTCCAAAACAATGATAGATCTTATTGCAACTGGTTTACCTGGATTTATCTTAAATAAGTTAAACAGGGATGAACTCAACAACACTACTGACTTGTTCAACGAGATAAGAAAATATGAAGGCACGATGTATAAGAAAAACTCAACTAACATAAAGAGCAGTACATTTTATAATAAAAATAAAACTTATGAGAAGAAGTCATGTAAGACTTGTGAGTCTTTGGACAAAGGAATTAGATATCATCCGGAGGAGTCATGTTGGTTCAAGAAAAATAAAAATGAACCTGAAAAAGTTCTTAAAACTAAAAATGTAAACAATAACTCCATAATTGAAGTAGACATAAATACTGAGAAAAAAACTAGTAAGCACACCATTAATCAAAATCAAGCTTTTATTAGAAAATAAACTAGAAGTGAGTGGTATTTATGATTCAGGCTCACAGATTTCTATAATAAATTCAAGATTAATAAAAGTAAAAGAAAAAAAGATGATGTGAACATAGCATACATGAAAACGGTTAATGGTGTGAAGAAAATGGATGGCTTGATAACAATAAAAATTAAAATATTTGATTTAGAAGAAGAGGTGGATGTATACATAGTAGAAAATGAAGATTTTGATGATTTCATAATCGGATTAGATATGATAAAGAAATTCAGATTAACCCAAAATGAGAACTTGCAGATAGAACAAAAGAAAATAACAAATAAAATAGACAGGATGTCTAAAGATAACAGAAATGAAGATAATAATATAAAAAAATATACAGTAAATTTCAATGAACACATAGAAACAGAGGAATTTATAAGTATGACAGACCATTTAGATAATCAAAAGAAAATTGAGATAGAGAAAATTATAAAGGAATATAAAACAATATTTGCTAAGGACAAGTATGATATAGGTTCAGTTAAAGATTATGAAGCTCGCATAGATTTACAAGTAAATAAATATTGTAGTAAAAGACCATACAGATGTACAATACAAGATAGATTAGAAATTGAAGAGCAAATATCGATGTTACTAAAGAACAATTTAATAGAAGAATCATACAGTCCTTTCGCTGCTCCAGTGACATTGGCGTTTAAAAAAGGTGAAAATAGAAAATCCCGTTTATGTGTAGATTTCAGAGAGTTAAACAAAATAGTTATACCACAAGCTCAACCATTTCCTTTGATAGATGATCTAATTATTAAAACTAGAAATTGCAAGTATTTTACTACACTAGATATAAACTCAGCATTTTGGGCAATACCATTACGGGTGGAAGACAGAAGTAAAACAGGATTTGTCACACAAGATGGCCACTTCCAGTGGACCTGCCTCCCTTTTGGCTTGAAAACATCACCAGCAATTTTCCAGAGAATCTTAAGCAATATTCTAAGAAAACACAATCTCACAGGATACTCTGTTAACTATATCGATGATATTTTGATATACTCGTCTACCTTTGAAGAACATATAAGGCACATTAGAAATGTATTAGAGGCAATAATTAAAGAAGGCTTTAGACTGAAGTTTAAGAAATGTACCTTTGCTTCAGACTCGGTAAAATACCTCGGCCATATAATTCAGAACAATTCAGTAAGACCACTAAAAGACAATTTGATTTCAATAAGGAACTTTCCAACTCCTAAGACGCAAAAGAACATCAGACAATTTTTGGGAAAAATAAACTTCTACCATGACTATATACCAAGAAGTGCAATTATCTTAGATCCATTACACAATTTATTACGAAAAAACGAGAAATTTGTATGGTCAGAGAAATGTGAAGAAGCATTCAATCTGATAAAAAGATATTTATGTTCGCAACCGGTCTTGGAAATATTCGACAAAGACTTACCAATCAAAATCTTTACCGATGCATCTTTGGAGGGCATTGGAGCAATATTAAAACAGACACAACTAGATGGTAAAGACAAACCGGTGGCATATTTCTCAAAAAAATTGAATGAACATCAAAAACGGAAAAAGGCTATATATTTAGAATGTCTTGCTATGAAAGAAGCTGTTAAATATTGGCAGCACTGGCTCATCGGAAAACAATTCACCATTTACTCAGATCACAAACCTCTAGAGAACATGAACATTAAATGCAGGACAGATGAAGAATTGGGTGATCTCACATACTACCTATCTCAGTATGACTTTACCGTAAAATATATACCTGGTAAAGAAAATGTAGAAGCAGACTGTTTGAGCCGAAACCCTGTATTAGAACCAGAAGATAACAGAGAGGAAACATTGAGAATAGTTAATTTAATACAAATAAAAGATATAGTTGGAGACCAAGAGAAAAATGAAACAATAAGAGAAAAGAAACAAAATTTAATACTAAAAAATAATATCTATTATAAAAAAATAAAGAAACAGGAAAAGATTATCCTCTCAGAAGAATTTAGTAAAAAACTTATAAAAAAGGTGCATGAAGATTTATGCCATATTGGGATCAGACAACTGCAGAAAAAAATAAGTTCAATATATACGGCTATAAACCTAACAAAAAATATCATAAATATTTGTAAAACATGTGAAATATGCATAAAAAATAAATCAAGATGTCAAAAAAAATTGGATTAATGTCACAACTGGGACCAGCTACCAAACCATTTGAAATAATGTCAATGGATACTATTGGTGGATTTGGAGGATCTAGGTCTACAAAGAAATATCTACACCTTTTAGTAGATCACTACACAAGATATGCATTTATTGCGACTTCGAAAACCCAGAATGCATGTGACTTTATAAATTTAACAAAGAAAGTACTAGAGACAGATGAGATTGGAATTATCCTGACAGATCAATATCCGGGCATAAATTCAAGTGAATTTAAACAATTTTTGCAGGAAAATAATATTAAACTAATTTTTACAGCCGTGAATACACCATTCTCGAACGGCTTGAATGAAAGATTAAACCAAACAATAGTAAATAAAATAAGGTGTAAAATGAATGAGAAAAATAATAAGAGAACATGGACAACACTGGCAAGAGAATGTATACAAAAATATAATGAAACAGAACACTCCGTTACAGGTTTTGCACCAAAATATTTACTGGATGGTACAAATGTCAGTATTCTACCAAATGAATTCAAAACGATGGAAAAGGAAGACAAGTGGATTGCTGATAGAAGATTGGCATTAGAGAATACAATAAAATCTCATGAGTATAACAAGAAAATATTTGATAGAAATAGAAAAATGCAAGAATTTAATGTAGGAGACAGTGTATATGTAGAAAATGGAAATAGACTGAATAGAAAGAAATTAGACGAATTAAAAATAGGCCCTTTCAAAATAATAGAGAAAATATCGAATTCCATTTATAGGATTGATACAGGCAACAGAAAAACAGAATCAACATTATTTCATATAACAAAATTGCAACCTGTCATAACAGAGGCTGAAGAAGATGAAGGAGATGATAATGAATATGAAGATGACTTATAAGTACATTTTACAGATATATTGCTTAGAATTTTCGCTCTTAGGGGGGGAGATGTAATGAAATGAGTGACATTTCATTCATTTGAATTTGCCGCGCTTCGCGTATCAGCTGTCTTTCGCGTATCTATGATATTGATCTGTGTCGATGATTTAAAATGGCGTGGGACGCGCAGATTGTTTTGTGCATTTTATTGTTATAAAAACTAATAGAAAGAATGTGATTGAGGACTCGAGATATAGTGAACTTTAAATGTCGTTTCTTTGTTATTTCAGGTGAGATAGAAGTGTAATTGTCGTAACTTGATAATAACTTGATAATTGTAGACTTGTTAAATAAAACAAAACTTTGTTATTTCAGAGAAACAATTTGTGTTTTATTTTGGAGATCCTCAATGTCTTATATATATATATATATATTCAACGCGGAAATGCAGCCAGTATTCTTGGCACCATTCCACGCGGGCAAGATTTGTATAGTAATTAGAACAAGCTAATAATAAGTTTTATTGTAACGTTTAAATAAATAAAAAAAATCTAGAGATGTTCTAAAGAAGACTGAATAAGACTTTTTTAAGTAACGCACTCCAACTTAGACCTCATTGGTCATTTTTGCTTTCCATCAGGGACAGTTTTCGTGGGCAATTCTATCACACTATTTCGTGTAAAACCGAGAAAAATCACGTGTAAACGCTAGTTTAAGTAATATAAAAGAAAAAGTTGAATACAGAAGTATTTTTAACATTAGAAATGTATTGTAACACAGAAATATTTTAATATAGACATACAATAAATACTGCATTAGTTAAATATTCCTGTGAAAAGTAATACCATATAGAGCTCATCTCGAGCCGGATTTTATAACGTGTAAAATAAAATAAGATCACTTAAAAGTAAGCACCAAAATACGAGGATCTCGAAATAAAATGGGAAAGTTTGTGCATTAGAGTTTTTAAAATAGTCCAGGAACTCTGGGATATAGCGGCGAAGTGCATTTGCACTGTGATTCGAGCTCGTATTTGCATAATACGGAGTCGACAATAGCAACACAGCTCTAACGCTTTAAAATAAGTTTCCAAGGAGATTTCTAAATTGAATTATACCCGTTTGACTAAATTGCAAATAGTATTCTTTACAAAATTGACTGACTATGTAATTCAGCAACGGCCTTTGCCCTCCATGCTGGCCATTGGCCAATTGTGGATTAACGGGCTTCACATACCTTTGAGTACAGTATGATGAACTGTAGGGCATGCATGGACGATTTCCTTAAGGTCATTTCGTTTCTTTAAGCACATATTATATGGCTCCAAAAAGTTAGATCTTTTTTAGGACGGGATTTGAACTCACCTTTGACGTAAGGCACATTTTGAACCAATAAGCTCTCATTGCTTATAGTTCAAAATATAATAATCAGCAGAAGATCCTTAGTTTCAATTCAATTTTGTTCAGACAAGGTTTGTGCAGAGGCTACTTTTGCTTTCATGACTTGGAAAGCGTGAGAATAGAAATGAACTGATTTTATAAAACAGCTTCTTCGATAGGTATTACGTGACCTGCCAGCTCTTATCTGGGTCACGTAATTATTGGGAGCAAAATGTCCGCATTTGACTGTTTGTTAAATCTTTACCTTAAGACTGGTGAAGATTAGTCTAATTCAGAAAAGAAAATGTTGTGTAGATTTAGGGTAGAATTGTCTTTCCTTTTTAAAATATCATTTACAACTTTCGCTTCATTTTGTTAGGGACATTATAAAGCTGACTCAGCAAACGTTGTCCTAATCCTAATAATATTATAAAGGCGAAAGTTTGTGTGTGTGTATGTTTGTTACTCCTTCACGGCTCAACTACTGAACCGATTTAGCTGAAATTTGGAACATAGGTAGCTTATAACCCGGATTAAAACATAGGCCACTTTTTATCCCGAAAAAATCCGCAGTTCCCGTGGGATATTCAAAATACCAATTTTTCTAGAGCAATCTATAGCTATCTATAGATAGATTGTTCAAGCGAACTTGCTTGAAAGCATGTTTAAAGGTTGGAATAGGGAATGATAACGGGAAAATGACGTTTCCCTTAGGATTCATGAAAAAGCGAATTTGATGCGGGCGGGGCCGCGGGCAAAAACTGATGATATTATCACTATAAATGTGAAAATGGCCACTATGTAGGTTCTGAACATAGCACTGTACGCATTTAACAAGTGTGTTTTAGTTGAACAAGGGGATATGGGATAGTAATGCTATAAATAAAATTAGGATTAAGCTGTTGCTTTTGTACCTTTTGTGTGCAATAAAAATTAAAAAAATAAATAAATAATAGTGCTACAATGCTATAAATGTGAAAATGGGTACCTGTATTATAGGTTCCGACATTACAACTGTTAGCATTTTGTGTTTTAGTTGAGCAATGAGACACAGGTTAATAATATTATAACTATGAAAACGGGTACCTATATGATATAGGTTCTGAACTAACATCTGTTTCGTTACTGACAATGTATGTTTTTGTTGAGCTATGGGATATGGTATAGTAATTAGTAATGCTATAAATGTGGAAATGGGTACCTACCCATAAAAGGTCTGAAAGTACAATTGTTTCGCTATTTATAATGTGTGTTTTGGTTAAGCAATGGGATACAGGTTAATAATGCTAAAAAGGTGTTCCTGTATAGTTTCTGATATTAGAACTGTTTCGCTATTAAAAATATGTGTTTTATTTGAGCAATAGAATATGTGATAGTAATTATGCAATAAATGCGAAAATGGATACCTATAAGGTAAAGGTTCTGAAATTATTTCACTCTAAAGCGGATACCTTGATTTTATTTTCGTCCTTCTCACTCTTATGAATACGTTGGTGGGTTAGGTTAGGTTAGTATGCAGCGTTGCGGAAGAATATAACAGAAAAACGTTGTTTTACCTAATTACTTCAAAAACTAAGCCAGTTATTTAAATGTCGTTCTGAGCGTTTTTCGGAATTATTTTTTAACGATAAATTAAAACAAAAATTACAATCATGTCCATCGTACTTTTCGATGGAAATTAAAAAATGGAGATTTTGGAGCAATTTTTGGGAGAAATTTTTGGCGAGAAATTTTTATCCAATCGTGTTTCCTAAGTTAGGATAACACATATGCTGTTTTTTCCCAGAAAATCCAGGACTCCCACGGGATTTGTAAAACCCCGAAATTCACGCGGGCGAAGCCGCGGGCAAAAGCTAGTAATATTATAAAGGCGAAAGTTTGTGTGTGTGTTTGTTACTCCTTCACGGCTCAGCTACTGAACCGATTTAGCTGAAATTTGGAACACAGGTAGCTTATAACCCGGATTAAAACATAGGCTACTCTTTATCCCGGAATAATCCGTAGTTCCCGTGGGATACTCAAAATACCAAATTTTCTAGAGCAATCTATAGCTACATCTATAGATAGATTGTTCAAGCGAACTTGCTTGAAAGCATGTTTAAAGGTTGGAATAGGGAACGATAACGGGAAAATGACGTTTCCCTTAGGATTCATGAAAAAGCGAATTTGACGCGGGCGGGGCCGCGGGCAAAAGCTGAATCTATGTATTATCACTATAATTGTGAAAATGGCCACTATGTAGGTTCTGAACATAGCACTGTGCGCATTTAACAAGTGTGTTTTAGTTGAACAAGGGGATATGGGATAGTAATGCTATAAGTAATAATGCTATTATGCTATAAATAATGCATAATGCTATAAATGTGAAAATGGGTACCCGTATTATAGGTTCCGTCATTACAACTGTTTCGCTATTAGCATTTTGTGTTTTAGTTGAGCAATGAGATACAGGGTAATAATATTATAACTATGAAAACGGGTACCTATATTATGATATTATGCTGTTTTTTTCCCAGAAAATCCAGGACTCCCACGGGATTTGTAAAACCTCGAAATTCACGCGGGCGAAGCCGCGGGCAAAAGCTAGTTATGCCATATAAATTATTTCTCACTTAAGGATATGAAAAATAATTATTTACGTTCTATTCTCAGACCTACCGAATATGCCGTAAGCCGTTTCGGTGAAGTTTTTTAGAAGATACGAGAATTTAATTTCTATTGGCATCCCGTCGGTATTTCATTTTTAGGAAAAGCCTGTTTCAATATTTTTTGTGAGGACATTTGGAAGCTAACCTCTATACACATTGGTGAAATTTAGTGGATTTAGTGGCAAAATGTTAGAGGCAACTTTTTATTGTTTGAAATGTGTCTGGGATTGATATTTTTAAATATCGTTGGATGAGTAATATTTATTTTCCCACTTAGTAATTCCAGGAATGATGTGTGTGAATAAATGAAACAATTTTCGAAATATGAACGTACCTATCAGCTTTATTATTGGGATCGTTTACCTATTGATCCTTTTTAGGGTTCCATACCAAAATGGTAAAACTGGAACCCTTATGGTGAAACTTTCTCCGTCCGTCCGTCCGTCTGTCACACTCGATTATTTCAGTAACTGTTAAAGCTATCGACCTGACAACTATTAAATTTGGAATAGTTGTAGGTAATTGCAGCGCGACGTTATTGCAATCACAAAAAATTGAAAATCTTATTTATTTTTATTTAAAAAGGGGGGAAAATCGGGTCGCCAAAATTTCAAAATGAGATAACAATATTGAGTTGGGTATCATATGAAAGGGCGTTACTTGCGTATTCTAAAACCGATTTTTATTTATTTTTATGCCTGATAGTTTTCGATTTATTGGGCAAACTGTCGAAAAAAATAGCGTCCCCCCCCCCCCCTTATCTCCGAAGTTTACCAAACAATCTGAAATAATTATGATCAATAGACGTAAACGTATATTTTACAGGAAAAATAAAATCAACTCTCTAACTATTATAATTTTTTTGAAAATAACAATAAACCGGCAAAAACAAAGTTATGTTTGCGGTTTGCCAACAAAAGTACCTACATGTAAATTATACTCGTAAGTTCATGAACCAAAGTGATTCTTTTAATTTTTAACTTCTTTTATGGTATGGAACCCTCGGTGCGCGAGTCCGACTCGCACTGGCTGGTTTTTTTCCTCACACGACCATCACACTGTTCGCATAGAACCTCATTCATCCGAGAGAGGGTAAGTTTTGATTCTCCACGTAACTCCAATGCACTGTGGTGGGCTCGTATAACATTATACTAATCTATAATAACATTCAATTGAAGTTCACTCTGCGTAATAATGCTACTGCGTTGGCTATTCCAAAGTCATGAATATATTATCATAATATCACAATCCTAACACATATAGGTATTGCAGTCAATCCTGGGAGCTTGCGGTGAATTGGATACGAATACTAAGTCCTCGGAAAATGGTATTATAAAATGTATTAGAAGGTAAGACCACGAAAGGGAGTTTACACAGAATATACGTTCAGATTTCAGATTGGAATTCATAAATTAATTTATTACCTTTGTCCCGAAAATCCAGGCTGAATTAAGTATGCCAGCCTAGATTTCCTTCCTTCTAGTTGATCACGGCTTTTGATTATAATAATTGAGCAAGTCAATTAAACTCAGCAAACTAAGTAAACTCTGAAATTCTCATCTGAATAACTAACTCATGCCAACTTTAAAACTATTGACGCCGCGTAATCGCTAATCTGTATTGCGTCTATACCCTGGTACCTAGGCAATGTCGTTGTGCTTCACAATAATAATATGATAAAGGCAAAATGTTGTATGTGTGTGTGTATATGTGTAACTTCTTTACTCCGCAACTACTCTACCACTTTGATCGTTTGTAACTACATAAGTACACATTCATTATATCCCGCGAAAATGCATGAAACATAGTACTTTCACAGGATTGGTAAAATCCGAATTTCATGTTGGCAGAGTCGTATGGAAAAACAAGTATAGTGTTATTTTATTTACCAACTAGTATAATTATATTAACATAAGGCACTTTATTTTTGAGTGTTTTCTCTAAAAAAGTCTACATACATAAGCATTGAGCAACGAGCAAGCTGTTACTGTTGATGTGTTACGTAAGCACGAAGTCACTGATTGACGCATTCTCTATCCCCTCTCTTTCCAGGCCACTGAGTCCAATATCAATAGTATACATGCTTTGATTAGATATTAATAATAAATAATTTTCCAATCGTGAACTGCAATCGTAGACATTAAAAGCAAATAGATCTCCGCCGGGCTGCTGAATATTGGAGTTAATATCCAATATTGATTGAATGCTTTTGATGCAGAGTAACGTCTGAGCTGCGTTTGATATTGAACCAGAGACTCCTCTTATGTATTATTATAATATGATAATATTTTACAATATGACTCACAGAAAAATCTTGGCATTAAAAGGCTATAATTTGGCATGAGTGTGAAATAAAAGTACGAAAAAGAAACACATAAAATGGACATTTTTTTTCGTTAATTCCATCTTTTCGATAGGTACTTTTTATAAATTTATTTGTATGTAATGAAATACTTATTAATTTCATAGCATCGAAAGATTTAAATCGCAAGATGAGTCCTTAGCCTACATTGCGCTCATCAAAAACATCCACAAACATGTTGAGTGAGTGCTCTCAGCATGCTGTAGTTTCTCTTGTAGACGTTTTTAAGGCTCATCTACCGATTTAAATCTTTGATAGCGTCATAATATAATTTTCTATTCAATAGGTACCCATATTCGGACTTTTGTGTCATGAAATTAACTAATTCAGAGTCCTGTGAACTACGATATCTCCGTGCATTCGAAACATCAAATCATTTGTAATTTGTCCATATTTCGATCATGTCCTGGTGTTATTTGGATTCATATAGTAATAATCTATGCTCCTTGCCATATTTGGTACGGAAATACTTCTCTAAAACTAAATTATAATCAATTTTGATCAAAATTTTTATAACTTTGGTCAAGTTCCGTAATACCAAAAATTATGAATGAAAACTTGTAACTTTCTTTATTAACTGGTGTTTTTCTTTAACTGTACACTAAAAACTGTGCTCCTGAACTAATGCGACGTGAGATAGTGTTGTTTTTATTACAAAACAAATAAGCAGAAAACATGTCCTCTTTGACATAAAAATAAGCAAAACTAAATTCGTTTAACAAAAGTATTTCGGAATCAAATATGGACAGGAGTCATAGATTATTACTATATGAACCCGAATAACACCAAAACATGATTGAAATTCGCACGAATTACAAATGATTTTGGTATTACGAATGTATGGGAGACATCGTGGGTAAGCGGACTCTTAAGTTTTGTCCAAATTAGTAGCTATTTTATCAAGTAAATGTAAATTTGGGTTTTTAGTCTGAAAAAGTATTATAGAATGTCTAAATAATATAATATGAAGGTATTTAAAATTTATTCCTTTGAAATGAAATACTTCAATATTTCGAAGGGCACTAAAATAAGGAAGTATTTAATAAAAACTCCGAATCTAAAATTTTATTCAGTCAAATGCTAACGTCTTGGGTGATTTCAATATCTTTGTAGAGTATTCATAAATATTCAAATTGCCTTTATAAAATGAGCGTTTACGTAAAAATTATGACTTCAAAAGTCGGCTCAGGTAAAGATAAAAGTAGGGTTTACTAGATTACCATTAACTCAGTTACCAAATCTGTAGGTAATTCAAATATATTAAATTCATTTTTGATGCCGCATAGTTGAAGCACGACAAAATTAATCATTATTTATTTATCTTTATCATGGTATTGCTCATTTTGCTTAAAAATATTAATACTGTGAATATTAAATGTAGAAGTTTAAATGTTCGTATGTTTAATATTTATTTCTACTCAAAGTACTACCTAACTGATAAGACTGAAGTTTAATATGTATTTACTATACCAGTAGGCTATTTTCTTTTCGCAGGAATCCATTTTACATCTCATTAAATTGGTGGAAACTACAAAATCAAAATCCACATGAGCAAAACTGTGTATAGAACCTAAAGTTGTAAATAATAATAAATATTTTCCTACTTAAATTAATCACAGCTCACGATACGTAAGTTTCTGAAATGTTCTTTTTTGTTGAAAATAAAACATTTTTTATTTGAAATAAGTAGGATTGTTTACTAGTTGTTGTTGTATAATCCTATTATTGCATCTATTTTAACAAAATCTATGAAAACATTGTAGGAATAAATTGGCATAGCAACATGGACGTAAAATATGCTGCGTGGACCAAAAATTATGCTGAAATTTCGAAACACGGCGGCAGCAATTTGGAATTTCAAATTCGCCAAAGTGTGGAGTTTGAATCTTTACAATAATTACCATGTAAATAAGCAGTTACGTAAAATACAGCTTTTCCAACGAGTATGCGAGAAACTTGAGATGTTAACATAATATATTTTATCTACGCTCATTGCTTAAAGTTCGAATTATGAAATCAAAATGTGTCACATATTGACCTACTTTATTCACAGACTTCTATAATTATTAAAAAGTTATTTATTATAACATCGCTGTACCATGGAAATATCTCGAGATACTTGAATACTTTCCATTACGATACTGGACTCTGGGTTCCTGTATTTTTATGTGTCGTCATACCTAACTTTTAACATTTTCATGTGTTATTTTTGTTACTTAGTCAAAACTTTGTGGGAAAAATGTCTAGCAGTGAAACCTACTAAAAGAAATTTAACTCGACCTGACATTTTAGTAATTGCAACAAAAATGACCCACAAAGTGAAGGATTTACGACAAACGTTAGCAAGATTTTATGGTTTGGAATTATGATAATATGAGCGTAGATAAAGTAGTGTATGGAACTCTACATAATTAGGTATTAAAACACTCGTTTTTTAAACTCATACTCATGTTTTAATATCCCCCATTATGCATCCGTTTCATAAACTACTATTATAATGCATTTTTTTATTGAATAGAAGTAGGCGTTACGAAAATCCATAATTGACTAGAAAGATTGAATTATTTTGCTTAACTATTTTAGGATTATTCATAAATTCTTGTCAGGTTTGAAGAGAATTTGTATGTTATTAAAATCGTAGTTAAATAGTAGCTAAAAGGATGCGAAAAATTAAAAAAAAAGTAAAACTATTTTAAGACTTTCTAATAATGATGATTGTGACTGCAATTTTTTTCTTAGAATATTTTCAAGGCCTAAGTCGATTCAAGAGTCGTCATTCATCTAAGTGAAAGCGCCTTGACCTTACCGTACTTTCCATCAGACGAGATTGCACTTTGTTTTTTTTTTTATTTGATAAAATGCAATCTCATTAAATTGGGATCTTGAATTTTTTTTATAGTCATCGCGAGCAAACGAGCAGGTGGGTCACCTCATGGTAAGCGATCACCGTTGCCCATGGATATTTGCAGCACCAGAGGAACTGCAAATGCGTTGCCGGCTCTTAAGAAATTTGTTTATCTGCCCCTTGAATAACCCCATGTTATAGTTTTGAGCCAACAATGTTGCTGGTATTTGGTTCCATAGTTTACATGTGCGTGGAAACAAAGATCTGGAATACCAGGTGGTCGTTTAATGCCAGCCATCCAGGTGGCATGGATGGATCATGTTAAAAAAATAATAAGTGAAAATAATAAACAAGTAAATAATATAAAAATTAAAAAAAAAACACGACTGCTGCTGGTATAACGACTTTTTCCAATAAAATATAGCCTATGTTACTCGGAATGATTCAGCCATTCAGAAGTTATGGTAGAATAAAGATAGTCACATACATACACACATACACACATGAACCCTAAAAACATTACACTTTTTTTGGGCAGTCGTGTAAAAATAATTTATAAAGCTTGTTTTCCAGTGATGGTGTTGGGCGATGGTAGCGCGCGGCGAGCGCTGCAGGCGGCGCTGGCGTGCTTGCTGGTCAGCGCGCTAGCCCCGGAGCGCCTCGAGCCGTGTGCTGGCAGCCCCCTGTGCTCATGCCGCGCCGCGCACATGTCCTGCACTGCAGTGCCGTTGCACAGGTTTCCAGGTAAACAAAACAGCAACTAGTGATAGAGATAGTTGACGGATTCCGGTGGCTTGCTTGCTGATCAGCACTTGCACTAACGTAGTCCGCTGCGCAATGTGCTGCACTGCAGTGCCGTTGCGCAGGTTACCAGGTAAACAAAAGAGCAACTAGTGGTAGAATTAGCCCCCTCGCACACGGCTCGTAAGCGTAAGCGTATCGTTATGACGCTACGCAAAACAATATGACAATTACGCCTCCTACGATTCGCTGCAACACAGCTTTGACTGCGCGAGGATTACGCTACGCTTACGAGCCGTGTGCGAAGGGCCTTAGTTGACGGATACCAGTGATCAAGCCACTGGAATCCGTCGACTTAGGCCCTTCTTGCTGATCAGCACTTGCTTCACCGTAGTCCGCTGCGCAATGTGCTGCACTGCGCTATTATGTGCTGCACTGAAGCACCGGTGCATTGATGATTAAGCGCCCTTGACCTTACCGTACTTTCCGTCAGACTAGATTTTTTTTTTTTTTAATTTGATATGATGCCGTCTCATTAAATTGAGATCTTGTATAAAAAATAATAAAGTATGTTTTCTAGTGATAATTTGGTGATAATGTTTGGCGATGGAAACTCAAGGTAGAAAACCTGCTAACCTATGGATCAATATAATTATCCAATCCATTACTACCACTGGACGATTAGTATATTTAATACTTAAATAGAACGTGTTTTATTTATAAAAAAAATAGTAAATAAGCTCAAACCCAATAAAATAAACACGCATTATTTCCCGAGGCAATAAAAGTCAAAACTTGTCCCGCCGTTCAGTCAATAGCGAACAGAATGTAATTTTAAATTCACCGTATAATATCTGACAGTTTATTTTGCAGAGTGGCCACGAATAGAGCTGCAGCATCTGGATATAAGTATGTCCAATCTTGAAGTAATATCGGAAAGTGCTTTGGACGGGCTCGAACTGCAAACTCTAGTTTTAGTTGCGAACAGGTTGCATTACATCGAATCACATGCGTTTAGGTAAATCTTGTTTTATTAATACTGAAATGCTGATCAATGAAGTCATAAAGTATTCACGTATCTAGAATGACGTCTTGAATCACTTATATCAAGATTAATTTCTGGTTCGTTATCGCGCAGTCTTGCTTGGTTGTTGCTCGCGATTATACGAGATGCATTGGGGAGTGCAAGACTCTACATGCATATTGGTCATTTTTCTTAATTTCTGGAGTATTTATACTATAGGTTACATTGATCGGTTTTTCGGAAACAGGAATACAGACACTAGAATTTTTATAACATCAAAAAATATTCCTTTAATTTAAATTATTTGTTTTCAGTTCCATGTCAAATAGCCTTGCCTCATTAGACCTCGGTTACAACGAATTCACAGAAGTTCCTGAACAAGGCCTGAAAGATCTCAAAGTTCTGAACTGGTTAAATTTGCAAAAGTAAGTTTTTTATATGTAATACATTAAAACTTCTTTCATTATTTTTTCAAATTAACTAATTATAGAAAATCTTATTTACAGTAACTACATTGCAGAGCTAAGACCTGACATAAGATGGCATCATTTAGAAAATACGCTTACGAGTTTATCACTAGGTAATAATCAATTAACTGAATTGAAATCCCAAGTACTTAAATCTCTGAACCATCTGTTACAACTTGATTTGGATGGGAATTACCTCCGCAGTATCAACAGTGATTCCTTGCCACCCTCTATAACAGTCCTAAAAATCTCCAATAATTTCTTACACGAACTCTCCTGTGATTTACTATTTAACCTTCCTAGATTGCAAATGATTCACATGAGGCACAATTGGATTACATTTGATATAAACTCCACGTTAAATATTAATAAGACAAAGAAACTAGAAAAATTAGATTTAAGTAACAATAACATTAACGATACGTCAGAACTATTTATATTTCGTGAAATACAGATTAGACAAATCATCCTAGACCTCAATGAGTTGACCGTAGTCCCCAGATTGCTATTTACAAACAATCGAATAGAGAGACTATCAATATCGTATAATAAGCTAAGTTCTATTTATCGTGACGTTTTTCTTTCCCTCAAGAACTCTCTGGAACATTTAGAAGTAGAGCACAACAAATTGTCTCATTTGCCGGACAGTTTGGCCCAAGTGGCGCGACTCAGACATTTATCTCTGGCTTACAATCAATTGGAAGAATCTCCTTTGCTCCCAAATCGAATTCAGACACTCTCACTGGCTGGAAACTTTTTAACTTCGATACCATCTGCACTTCAGAGTCTCGAGCCCGGCTCCATTCGTTATCTCGATTTGAGTTACAATAGGATATCTAATTTAGTTCCAAATGAATTTACAGATTGGTCCTCGTCTCTCGGGACTCTTAATTTAAAAGGCAATAGAATTGCACATATTTATAAGAATGTATTTCCAGCCAGCATGCCCGTTAAAGAAATCAACTTTAGTTTTAACGACATATATTATATCCATCCACAATCCTTTTCTAATTTAACTGGCTCTTTGCACGTGCTGGAATTATCCGCTACTATATTTAGTGGTTACTTTCCCTTTGAAATTGATGACTCGTTGGAAAACTTAAGTTGGTTGTCTTTCGATAACAACGATTTCCATATCTTGAAGTTATTCGAAATTTCGTTATTCCCAAATTTGAAATATTTAAATTTAGACTACAACAGAATTGTTGAAATTTATATAGACGAAGAGTTTAATAACATTTCTTTGGCGTTAAGTAACGTCCGGATCTCATACAATTTCTTGAGTTTAATTCCGGCGAAAACCTTTTCACGTTTGCTCGAGTTAAGAAACTTGGATTTATCTTATAACCGAATCAATAACTTAACCAAGAACAGCTTTACAAACTTGCCCAACTTAAGATATTTATCACTAGCGGGTAACATAATCGATTCTATAGAAATAGACACATTTGTAAATTTACCTAAACTAGAGATACTGGAGCTCCAAGGAAACAACTTAACTTATTTATCTCTTTACTCCTTATGTAATGTATCAAGTCCGTATGTAACTTTCACCCTTAATGTAAGTAGAAATAACATAAAATATATCGAAGGGGACAGCACGGTTACTATAAACATATTTGATGGCTCACATAACGACTTTCATGAAGTGCCAAATAGTTTTTTCCTCGCGGCTGAATCCGCTATAAGGCAGGTCATACTGTCTCATAACAAAATCACTTACATTTCCAATGAGGCTTTTGCACAGTCTCTTTATTTAGAGATATTAGATTTACACAAAAACAGTATAAGTATAATAAAGAGAAAGTCTTTTACAGATCTCATGTCCTTGCAAATATTAGATCTATCGTTTAACTCAATTTATCAAATGTCTGTAGAGCAATTTTATAATTTACGAAAGTTAAGATACTTGAAAATGGACCACAATAATTTAAGACTGCTTCCCAGAGATGTTTTTAAAAATACTGTTATAGAACACCTAGATTTAAGTTTTAATGAAATTGCATTGTTCCCAGTAACAGCGCTCTCTCACATTGGATTCACGCTGCGGTACCTCGACCTTTCAAATAATAGAATAGAATACTTGGATAGTAATATATTTCGCAATACTCAGTTCTTATCGAACCTCAATTTAGGAAACAACCTGTTAACCGTGCTGTCCGATAATACGTTTTCAAGTCTCGGTGGTTTGCGAACGTTAGATTTAAGCTTCAACTCAATTAAAGCAAACTACAAGGAGCTGTTCCACAACCTTCCTAATTTGAGGCATTTGAATCTTGCAAATTTAGGCTTAAAGTCAGTGCCTTATCTACCTTTAACAAATTTAACGAGTCTCAATTTGACTTCGAATTTCATTACCAGTTACAAAGAGACTGATGTAAAGCGATTAGTGAATCTGCGCCATTTAGACTTAAGCCATAATCGACTTACCTCTTTAGTGCCAAAGATGTGGGTTCACCTGAAGAATTTGAACGTACTAGACTTGTCGTACAATCCTATCGTAAGAATCACGCCAAATAGTTTTAAATTGTTAAATAACTTATCTTATTTAAATTTAAACGGCTTGAAATATTTAGATATAATCGATCAAGACTCTTTCCGTCCCTTGATATCCCTTAGGTCCTTGCACGTACAGACGTGGTCCAGTATAAATCATTCCACGTTTCGACTCGCCAATATCACCTCCTGTCTTCCCTCCCTGTACAAACTGTTGATACATTGGTCGGACGAAGTGATAGACAATCAATTGCACGGCATCGAAGCGAGGAAAATTAGATACCTGGAAATTAGAGGAGCCAATTTGCGAAGGATATCCGACGAAGCGTTCGAGCCGTTCGCTAATAGTCAAGAGATATTCATCAGAATTAGCGAGACGTCGATATCTAAACTACCGGCGGCATTTATGAAACATCTCTCCCAAGTCCCTCAATTAGGGATTGACGTCAGCTACAATCAAATATCGAGGCTTGATCCGGCGATCTTCTACCCCAATTTCACAAGCTGGAGTCACGTAGCAACAAAATTGCTTTCAGGTATGTTATTTACTAAGTTGTATCGAACCATGTGTTACTGAAAAACTAACGAAATCCAGGAAAATCATACGTCAATATTAGATATGTGTTTATCAGACGGGATTTGTACTGTCACTTCAGGAAAATGTTTAATTAATAACTCAACCAAACTGCCGGCTTATCGATCTCGAATAA
Source organism: Coenonympha glycerion (assembly GCA_963855885.1). Taxonomy (NCBI): domain Eukaryota; kingdom Metazoa; phylum Arthropoda; class Insecta; order Lepidoptera; family Nymphalidae; genus Coenonympha; species Coenonympha glycerion. The sequence goes on from OY979639.1 coordinate 10,645,423, forward strand.
ACTCGCATCATCAGAGCCCCCGCGCGCATTTTATGTTACTAAAGCAATAATATAAAACCGACTTCAACTCTCATCAAATCACTGTTGAATACAGTACCTTTCCAATTAAAAATTTAAGACTTACATATTTCGTTTTCTCATGGATACCATTATCAGAACTAGACTAAATTGAAATGGGACCACACGGGAAGCATCAGCTTTAAATAAAAAAAAAAGAATCATCAAAATAGATTCACCGTAACAAACATAAAAAATACAGTCGAATTGAGAACCTCTTCTATTTTAGAAGTCGGAAAGGCATTACAATCAATCAAACAAAATTAAAATTTGTCTTTATTTACCATATGAACAGTCAATCCTATTTCAGTTATAGACACAAAAATAAACTCTTACTTGGTGAAACAGAAGCCGGAAAGTAAAGAATGAATAGCCGTATTCCCAGGGATTAACCTCTCTCGTACATACTTTATAACATCTAACAACCTCCTACTTCGGCCCATCTTGTAATGAGTTTTAATTCTTAATAGCTTCCCAAATTTTCTGCGGCGAAAATTGCGTTTGAATTATAAATCATGTGTTTTGTCATTGTTTAGGTGGTTTAATACTGACCGGGAACCCTTTGCGGTGCGAGTGTGAACTGGCTTGGCTTGGAGCTTGGCTGAGGCGATGGTTGCAAGAGAACGAAGCAGGTGGTGAATTGAGAAGAGCCGTGCGAAGTGCTACTTGCAAGGATTTGAATGGGAGACGAATACCTTTACTGCAACTGAGGGCAGACGAGGCCGAGTGCCACGCCAGTGCGCTATCCAGTGACGCGCAACCGAACTATACAAATATAATATACATATTCACTATCGCCATCTGGACTATTCTTCTAAGGTGATAATTCGTAACTGTAAACTAGTGAATGACTCTAGTTATAGTGATGTCATGTGAGTTAAAATCAACTGGAGTAAATGTTGCTCCTGAATGCAATTAAATTGAATTAGGATTACGAAATCAAATGTAAATAGACGTAATGGAATTTTGTAGGGTAATTTTTATACGTTGCGAATTTAAAAATTAAAAATGTATCCTGCGATTTGTAAATAAGAGAATAAGAGTAGTATTTAAGTAGGTAATGTACTTAAGTTACTTTTATCGAACTGACCACCTTTTTAATTAACGCAAAGGTTCGTTTGTTCCTTTGTAAGTTTTAATTGTTTTTGGTTGTCCTCATTTAATATTACAATTGAATCAATGAACGAAAAGATTGTTAAAAATTAGTAAAATGTGAATGATCTACTGTGTTATTTTGTTAACCTAGTCAATTTTCCCTGTCAATATTTATAAATTCTTGTAAATATGAGTATGTAAAAAATAAATATTTTTCATATAAAAAGTTATCGTTTTTTTTTAGGGTTCCATACCAATTTGGTAAAAATGGAACCCTTATGGTGAGACTTTCTCCGTCCGTCCGTCCGTCCGTCCGTCCGTCTGTCACACTCGATTATTTCAGTAACTATTGAAGCTATCGAATTGAAATTTAGAATAGTTATAGGTATTAGTGACCCGACGTCATAGCAATCGTAAAAATTTGAAAATTGTTTTTATTTTTATTTAAAAAGGGGGGAAAACGGGGGCTTCGAATTTTCAAAATAAAATAACAATATTGAGTGGGGTATCATATGAAAGGGCGTTACTTGTGTATTCTAAAACCGATTTTTATTTATTTTTATGCTTGATAGTTTTTGATTTATTGAGCAAACTGTCGAAAAAAATACCGTTCCCCCCCCCTTATCTCCGAAGTTTATCAATCGAAAAATCTGAAATAATTATGATCAATAGACATTAATGTATACTTTACAGGAAAAATAAAATAAACTCCCTAACTATTATACTTTTTTTGATAATAACAATAAACCACCAAAAACAAAGTTACGTTTGCGGTTCGCCAACAAAAGTACCTACAAATAGTAGTAAGTAAATTGTACTCGTAAAATCATGAACAAAAGTGATTATTTTAATGTTTTACTTATTTTATAGTATGGAACCCGGTGCGCGAGTCCGACTCGCACTTGGCCGGTTTTTTTAATATTAAAATAAAATATGGAGGTGCCGCCCTTACTTGCACAGTAAATGTGTGCAATGATCAAAAATATTACGGAAATACTTGCAGTAGGTAAGATTCACTCTAATAGTTTGATTAGCAACTAAAAATATTAAAATTCAAACAAATTTCTTATGTAGGTAATGTAGTTAACGATAAAAGAAGATTGAATATTCATCTCAATCAAAATAATTCATCAGAAGATTCATCTCAATAAAAACCGTCACAACAAGAAGATAATAAGAGCAACAAGCATACTGAACACACTTCTGTTACCACCCTATTCACATTAATAGATACAGCAGAGCGGTATTATCCACAATAACGAATAGACAAAGACAGTTCAGTACCTTCATGCAACAATATTGCAAGTATGGCTTAACCTTAATACAAACATTGCCGACTACAATCGGTTGTGACGCTAATTTACTCATTTTCGATTAGGAGTAATCGAAATTGACGTTTATTTGTAAGGATCAATCTTATTGATCTTTACAAATAAACGTGGAATAGAGGTGGAATAGTCTGTTTTGTCTTCTTCCTTTGAATGTCAAATTATTGATTGACTATTCCACCACTGTTCCACCACTATTCCAGGTTATAAGGCAGAGTTAAACATCAAGTGCGAAAAACTTCGGCTGTGTTTTGAAGCTTCGAGCGAAGGAACATTAGAATCATCGGGCGTAAGTAGTGAACGAAAATATGGTTCATTAGGGATTTTAGATTATTTATATTAGCACCCTTTTCCATAATATAAGTTATCTGCAATCGAATTAGAAACCTGTTGATAGCTCATTCAATAAACATAATATTATGGAAAGAAAATCAAACAAGTAAATAATTTTAAAAAATTAAAAAATTAAAAAGTACGACTGCCCTGTGGTAAGACGGTGTGACGGTTTTGGGGTGACATAACTTACCCCTTCCAAGTTAGTACGCTAACATCTTCGACTACATCATCACTTTCCATCAGGTGAGATCGCAGTCAAGTACTAACTTGTACAGCATAAAAAAAAGACGACTTTTTCCAAAAAAATATAGCCTTTATTACTCGGAATGATGTAAGAATTCTAACGATAGCCCATAATATGTCGAAATCTATAAAATATTATAATTATGATTACAATGAAATAAGCGATAGAAAAGTTATTATGATTATGTCTTACAGCTAATTTGTGGGGAACTATCAGGCCTGCAGATTTCCTCAAGATATTTGCCTTTATTGCTTAGTAAAAGTAGTTCCACTAACGCTCTTATAACTCCTAAAGGTAATTTTAATTTCGAGATTTCGAGATTAAGATGCATAAAATATAATTAGATTTTCGTAGATCTTTTCGTTTCCAACACGAATCTTTTTTCTTTCGGATAGCCTACAGCTACTGTCCGAAAAGAAACTTTGTTTCATCAAAGAGACACCTTGATTTTTGTACGTGTAACGTGTTGTTAATAACAAGGGTAATCTGCAAATAATGTACAAATATTTTAGTTACTCCTAGGTCCCCTACGTTTAGCTAATTCAATATTAATTACAAACCTAATGTAATTAATATTTAATGAGGGAAAATTTCCCGTAGTTTCGAGTGGGAAACAAAATTAGCTAAGTAATTATCTTTATAGAGATTCCCATCACGTTTCTGTTAGTGCCAATTAAAACTACGAGACAAAGATAGATAACAATCAACATACTCGTAGGATTCCGACTAGTTATTTTAATTAAACAGTACAATTATAAATAGATTTACCATACTAGGTATTCAACTTAAACAAAGAAGGGTATAAAGGGGTAAAATAAAAAATGTAAAGATGGGTAGAGATGGGTGAGAAAAAAAGGGGTAGAGAACCAACTCCGTACCCCTTTCCGTTTTTGTAGGTACCAGCTTTTTCGTCTAATGCCGGCCATACTTCCTATTGTCCAATTGGCATGAAGTTGCCGATTGGATCAGTTAAAACTGACCGTGTATGTACGTGGATTGGTACGATAGTTATATGGTAGGTCGGAAGAATGGCATCATAATCCAGCCCAAACCTTTAGTCCTAGAAAGCTGAAATTTGCATAAAGGTATATTCCAAAAGAAAAGGATATTCCGAACATGGGCGAAGCAGGGACGGGTCAACTATGTAGTTAAGTATATTGCTAACTAGCTGTTGCCCGCGGCTCCGCCCGCGTGAATTACGATTTTTTTACATAATATACCTTCCTACTGGAATTCCTTGATTTTTCGCGGGATTCTGGTGTGATGTTGTACAGAAACCCGGGTTATCTTGTGGTGATTTTAAAAACTCCTTTTTTTTAATAATAATACAATGTTTCATTAATACGTAGTTGAAATATCAAAAGGACGATTTTAACTGTCGATATTTCGACCCAGTGGCACAGGTCGTGGTCACTACATGACCACGACTTGTACCAATGTATCGAAATATCGACAGTTAAAATCGTCCTTTTCATTGTGATTTTTATTCTGAAACCACGAAATATGTCAAAAATTATTAAACCATGTGAAAAGTTGTACTGGTGGTAGAACTCTTCTTTCAGAGTTCGGCCGGGTAGGTACCACTGGGATAAATTACTCTACTAACAATATTCCCCAGCCCAACATAATATAAGAGTCTTTTAAAAATCTTTGCTTCATCTCAATACAATCCAAAACATCAGAATGGACAATGGCTATATATTTACTTTTTTGGTTCACTAAATCTCGAAATTATAGAGAACTTTATTTACCTGGGTTCCAACATCAGCAACACTGGGTCATGTGAAGTCGAAATTCGAAGGCGTATCGGAATGGCCAAGAGCGCTATGTCTCAGCTGCATAAGACTTGGAGGGACAGACATATTTCTATTAACACCAAAATGCGTCTTGTCCGTGCACTTGTCTTCCCGATTTTTCTATATGCTGCTGAGACATGGACAATTAAAGCAGCTGATCGACAACGCATTGACGCTTTCGAGATGTGGTGCTGGAGAAGGATGCTCCGGATCCCATGGACAGCACATAGAACCAACGCGTCGATCCTGAGACAGCTCAGAATAACAAAAAGGCTATCAACCACTTGCCTGCAGAGGATTCTGGAGTACTTCGGTCACATTGCCCGAAGGGAAGGTGGCAACCTGGAGAAGATGGTTGTCACCGGCAAAATGGAAGGAAAGAGACCTCGAGGACGGAGCCCGATGCGTTGGTCTGATCAAATCCGCACCGCACTCGACACGAACGTCCACGATGCTCTACACGTCGCAGCCAACAGGGCAACATGGCGCGACATTGTCCTAAAGAAAGTCGTCGGTGGAAGGGGTCACGACCCTCAGTAATGAGGATTACGACGCAGAGAGAGATATATTTACTTACGTATAAAAAGAACTTAGATGACAGTCAGTCGGTTAGGATCGATAAGACCTAAGAGTTAAAAATATTTGTGAACTATTATCTTACCCTTTCCATATTGCGGATGATAAAGTTTAAATCTGTTCATGACTTAACAGTGCCATCTTAATATAAAGTCAGGAAACAGTAAATAACATGACAGTTAATTTTTATTTAAAAAAATTCGGTAGTACCTATCTCAGAGTTTTACATTCAAGTTCCACATATATTGTATGGATGGCGCTATACGGTATAACGTAGCGATAACGCCAGTTACATGATTTTTGTTCACCCTAAAAGTGAAAAATTTTAAACCATACAAAATCTCCTGCTAAGCCTATTTATTTACGGCTGTAAGGGTACTCCAGTCTTACTTGAACCCTACGTCCTAGCCCTAGGTTCTTTGTGCATTCCGAGTTTCAAGTCACCTACCTACTTGAACTTAAAGGTTCTGATGTCTGTAACTTCTGAACTACAAAAGTGATGATAATAAGATTTGTATGGAATAATCTTTAAAGAACCTCAAAAAAAAAAGAATGAATGGAATCGGACAACGCGTTAATGAATTATAACTAAAAAACGTTTGGACTTTGATGCCGTCTTCCAGGGAAACCATGATGAATTTCGGGACAAAAAGTATCCTATGTCCTACCTCGGGGTATGAACTATAATCATGTCAAGTTTCATTTAAATCCATCCAGCGGATTAGCCGTGATGCCCGGTCGTGAAACAGACAGACAGACAGACAGACAGACAGACAGACAGACAGACAGACAGACAGACAGACAGACAAAAATTAAACAAATTACAGTTTTGGCTTCAGTATCGACTAAATAGTGTCCTCCAACAAAAATTTTCAAAATATCTTCAATGTACAGAATTCGACCCTTTACAGTTTTATTATAAGTATAGAAGTATAGATATGGAGGAGTGAAATTTCTTCATTAATTAATTAGTTACGTAAATTGGAAAATAAGATAGTTACGTCTTACGAGTACCCAATGCATCTTCAAAAGGTAAAAAATATATAAAAAAAAACATATTATAATGAGGTTTGCAAGAAAAACGGATGTACGCGTAGAAAGCTATAATTTGTGAAAAAAACGTGTTTATTAGTAGGTACCACATTATTAATATTCTTAAATAAATTAAAGAACTTGATTAATGTTACGTACGTAGTTGCGGTTACGAGTACAAATCGAGCTTTATTTGCGTTAACACAAAATCTCGCTTTGGTTTTGACAATTGAACCCAGCAATCTGTTTGTAAATGGAGCAATTTACATTGCAACAGCAATTCAGCTGTTTAAATTCAATTCTGGTGAAAGGTTTCACTCGCAAATGTTGAAGACGATCGGTTTTGCGGTGAATAGTGCAATAAACCGCAGTCAATTTCCCTTCAAATCGAGTCTTTTATGTTTATTTTTTATTCAATTCCAAGTACTTACTCGATTGCTTCATTGCAATCTCACCCGATAGTAAGCGACGATGCAGACGAAGAGGCCCCTAACGGTTGCTACACAGCATTGCATCGGAACTCTATCGCTTGCCGGCTTGGGTTGGTTTGGTGGACGGATGCAGCCTTTCCCGGTAACAGTATCCAGTATCATTTTTAGATAAATATAGTTCGCCAAATCTGTGAAACGACTCACTATTATAGGGTTCCGTACCTACCCAAAGGGTATTACGGTACCCTATTACTAAGACTCCGCCGTCCGTCTGTCCATATTCTATCCGTTTGTACGTCCTTTTATCACCGGGCTGTATTTCTTGAACATGTCCTAATTCTTAGTTAGAATGTTAAATTTTTTACAGATGATGTATATTACCTGTTGCCACTAGAACAACAAATACTAAAGTCAGAATAAAATCAATATGTTATGAAAGGGAACTCCCATACAAAAAACGAACAAAGTGATGTTTTTGCTCGTTTTTTTGTGGGATAATATTGGGGCTTCTGCATCTTGGCCAAATATTTCTTACAACAGAGACGAGATTAGCTTGCATTTTTTTATTACTTCTATTCTGTTCCATCTATCGAATATTATATCACATGCCTCAGGTCTCAGTAATGTTCGGTCTCAGTATAATACCCAACGTTGTTTCGCCGCCTACAGTGCCCCTCAAACTGAAACACAGAAATGCAATTACTGCTTCACAGCAGAATACCTACTGCAGTACCTTTCCGAAGGGACTTAGCAAAAAAAGTCCTTCCACCTAGGTGTGTAAAAAGTCGCATGCGACACGCAAGCGATAAAGTACCTAGTGGGGGGAATGAGATGCGTCTTCGTAGATATTCATACAATAGAGTACGACGCGTCGGTTGAACTCAAAGCTCAAACTCGTAAAATAAAAATATTGTGAACTAACAACATGTAAAAACGATGCAATCGATTCTGTAGCTGTTTCTGAACAAACTTTCAGCGTCAACAAAAAGTAACGTAAAATAAACTAGCAGAAAAAGTTACAGAGCATATCCATTTTGTACAAGTTTTAATGGTCGGTTTAGTTTGAAACTTTACAACTTTTTCAGTACTATATTGATATTCATTGTATTGAACTTTAGGGGTGAGGAACTACAGCGCAAATATAATTATTATTATTCTTAGAGAAATTAATCTTTTTATTTATATCTACCGATCTGCATTGCATCAGAGTTTAAGTTTAAAGTTCTGAACTCATCTCTAATAGAGGTAAAATAATAGTGAACCTATTGTGGGTTTTATTTTTTACAAAAAATACACATTAAGATTTTTATTTTTGTTAATGTTATTAGTACGCTCTACAAGCCTATTGGTTGTCGTTATCAAGGTGAAATGTATGCTATAAATTGTGGTACGTAAGTGTGCAATTTCAGATATTTCTTGTAACCCACTCAGTTGGCCCCTTAGATAGGTAGATCCTTATAAGAAAATGGGATCTATAAGTATATTTTTTTGAAAATTGTTCATTGCTACGCTAATGCCGTAAATATATTTTCACGGAAATAAGCTTTTGCACTTACGTATATTTCTTTGGATGTCGGAGGTCCCTAGAGAGGCTGATCTGGAATGCCACTCGTACAACAATTATTATTGCATTCCACACACGTTACCTGAATCCGTAACAAAGGCTTACCACGTTGATTGACAGTCAATGTCACTTCTCCTTGTAGTATACGATTATACGATCCATGAGACATTTATTTACATGATATTTCATGGAAGTTGATAGGGCGGGGGATATATTTTTATGTGATCCCCAATATCGTAAAATGACGATAAAAAGTAAATTTTATCGACAATTTCATTCCAAAACTATAATTTAATATCGTAAATCTCACTCAATATAGTAAGTTTTTTACACTTTCATGTCAAGTTTGTTACTATAATAGTTATAGCACAAGCATTATAAATTCAAAAACCTAGATGGATTTCAACATTGAACTATGTAATATAGTATGTATTCTGATCCTAAAGACAAATGTAGGATACTTTTATCCTAGAAATTTCGAAAACCAAAACCCATGCTTGGAATTTGCGTCTAACGGTTAGCCAGTTATAAAAGTGCTGGGAAGGTTAGGTGCTGAATTGGTGCAAGCAAACTCTTTACCAAAAGGATGACAACATCAAGATGATGGTTGATCAGGGAACCGCGCTCTGGGAAGTGCAAGCTTGGAAACTGACTCTTTAGCAAATGGACGTACGACAATTGTAACAGGTATGTTCACCTATCTGAGGACTCTTGGAATTCGTGATACGTCTACTTGGTCTGACATCAAGAGACTGAAGATTATAATTATGCTCTTGACTTTATTATATAAATTATCTTAGCAGCTGTTTTTTGTAACAAGCTTGAGAAATTACATAGGAGCTCGTATTTCAGCCATATAACAGCAGTTTTTTACTAGGTAGGTACTGTGAGGATACTTGATGGCCTAGAAACAGAGCGAAATTAAATTTTTATGCTCCACTTTGCTTCTTACCTGTATTTTCTTTCCATTCCGTAATGTAACTTGGTCAAATTACATTTATTCGGTTTAATTTGCCTAAAATGTTTTATGTTTTAAACATTAATCAACAAAGTTAATTAGTTTGACTTCTTAGTTTTTACATATGTTGTGGAACTTAAATACACCCATACGGCGAGATACGGCGGGGAAAAACTGGTTATAAATTATGTATCGTAATGATGTACGAGTAGTTATTTCGTACAAAACTGCTTACTCTAATGGAAATGATCATTATAGTCATTATACTACATTAAAGTCAAGAGCCGTGAGAATCTGCCAGATGCTCTGAAACACAACTGAAATTATGAAGCAGAACCAAATTACTATCATTATGGGACTGTTTAAAAAGTATTAAGGTTTATTTAGATACTCTGTGCTAGCGCTTGGACAATTTTGTCTGTTAGAATATTTGCAATGATAAATCTAGGTCGGAAATGTTATTCAATAAACTCTCGAAGGCACTCAAATCATACTTATCTATATATATAAAAGAAGAAACTGACTGACTGACTGACTGACTGACTGACTGACTGACTGACTGACTCACTGACATATCAACGCACAGCCCAAACCGCTGGGTCTAGAGACTCCAAATTTGGCACACAGGTACCTTGTGAGGTCTAGGGGAGCACTAAGAAAGGATTTTTCAAAATTCACCCTCTAAGGGGATGAAACGGGGGTCCGAAGTTTGGATTTTAGCAAGGTCAAATACTCTTTCACGCCGCAAATACTGAACCGATTTGGCTAAAATTTGGAATAGAGGTAGATTGTATCTTGGATTAGCACATAGGCTACTTTTCATCCCGAAAAAAAATCATGGTTCCCGTGGGATTAGTAAAAAACCGAAATTCACGCGGAAAAAAAAGTGAAAAATACTACTTCCCGCCGTAATTACTGAACTGATATGGCTGAAATTATGAATAAAGATTATATCTTGGATTAATACGAAGGCTACTTTTCATCGCGAAAAAATTCATGGTTCCCGTGGGATTAGTAAAAAACCGAAATTAACGCGGAAAAAAATCTTCATGCCGCAAGTGCACAACCGATTTCGCTGGAATTTAGAATGGAGATAGATTATATCCTGGGTTAATAAATAGGCTACTTTTTATTCCGGAAAAATCCATGGGTTTTTGCAGGAAAAAAGAAAAACAGATATTCGTACGCGAAAAATACTACTTCACGCCGTAATTACTGAACTGATATGGCTGAAATTCGGAATAAAGGTAGATTATATCCTGGATTAATATAAAGGCTACTTTTCATCCCGGAAAAATCCATGGTTTCCGCGGGATACCTGAAACATTGATGTTCACACGCGAAAAATACTACTTTACGCTGTAATTACTGAACTGATATGACTGGAATTCGGGAAGGAGATAGATTACAAAGCCCACTTTTCATACCGGAAAATTCCATGGTTTCTATGATAATAGTGAAAAACATAAATCCACGCGTGAAAAATATTCCTTCATGCCGTAATTACTGAACTGATTTGGCTGAAATTTTGAATCGAGATAGATTTTATCCCGGATTATTACAAAGCCCACTTTTCATACCGGAAAATTCCATGGTTTCTATGATAATAGTGAAAAACAGAAATCCACGCGTGAAAAATATTCCTTCATGCCGTAATTACTGAACTGATTTGGCTGAAATTTGGAATCGAGACAGGTTATATCCTGGATTAATACAAAAGCTACTTTTTATCACGGAAAAATCTATGGTGTCCGCGGGAAAACTGAAAATCTGATATTCACGCGGTAAAATTACTACTTCAAGCTGTAATTACTGATCTGATATGACTGAAATTCGGAAATAGATAGATTTTATCCTGTATTAATACGTAGGCTACTTTTCATCCCGGAAAATTTCATGGCTTCTATGATCATAGTGAAAAACAGAAATCCACGCGGGATAAATATTCGTTCACGCCTCAACTACTTAACCGATTTGGCTAAAATTTGGAATGGAGATAGTTTATATCCTGAATTAATGCCTAGGCTACTTTTTATCCTGGAAAAATTCATGGTTTCTATAATAGAAGTGAAAAACAGATATCTACGCGGGAAAAATATTCCTTCACGCCTTACTTACTGAACTGATGTGGCTGAAATGCGGAATGAAATTAGATTTTATCCTGGATTAATACAAAGGCTACTCTTTATCCCAAAATAATCCATGGTGTCCGCGGGAAAACTTAAAAACAGTTATGCACGCGGGAAAAATACTACTTCACGCTGAACGGATATGAGTGAAATTCAAAAAGGGAATAGGTTCTATCCTGGATTAATACATAGGCAAATTTTTATCCCGGGAAAATCCATGGTTTCTAAGAAAATAGTTAAATAGCAGATATTCATGCGGGAAAAATACTGCATCGTGTCGTCACTTCTCAACCGATTGGGCTGAAATTTGGAATGGAGATAGATTATATCCTAGAATCAACTACTTTTTTCTCGGGAAAATCCATTGTTTTCGTGATAATAGGGAAAAACTGATATTCATGCGGGAGAAAATTCATTCCTTCACGCATAACTACTGAAAATTTTTGGTTTAAAGTAGAAATGAAGATAGATTTCATGTAAATTAACACAAAGGGTACTTTTTATTCCGGAAAATGGATGGTTCCCGTAGAATAGTTAAAACTAAAATTTACGCGTGCAAAGCCGCGGGTATCTGCTAGTATTCAATAATCATAATCGAATGCAAATCTATAATTCTCATGTCACAGTGTTTGTAACGTTCATGATACAATTGTTTTTTGTGAATTAATTATTTTCTGGACTGAAATTTTGTAGGCAACCCTATTTAGCTCAGATATAATCTTCCGATAAACAAATGGGTGAAAGTTGACCTTACTTGGGATCCTCTACTATAATGTAGTATTCACTGTCGGAATTGTCGGAAAACCACACCGGCTCACTTAGCCACAACTCACTAAACTATACCTAGTTATCATTATAAACTCTCATATTAAATTCATGACAGTCAATTTGTTCAAAATTGAAGACGCGTGTCGTGTAGGCATTTGTCTTCGTTTATCAATCAATCACTAACAACAGACGTGTTTGTAGCCATGGAACATAACAAGACAGGTACATTGGACAAGAGGATATAATTACGCAATAGGCGTTACAAACTACAAAATTTATTCAAAATATTGATATTTCCTATAGATAGTAATTTTAGAGCTTTTGGTATAATATCGTGTTTTTTTTTGCATTAAACTAGGGTGTTTTGCAATGCTATGCGATTACTGTTTTCGTTGTACTACTAGGCACTTGTCATGAAAATCAAGAAATTCAATCTCAAATTCTGTGTCTGTGTGTCTGTTCTGTACGGGTGAACGCACACTTTTTATCATATTCCTGTTAATAAAATTAGACTAGTTTCTAAAAAAGCATAATGATATTTTATGACTTAGGTAGTTAAGATTTGGAAGTGCACTGAAACTTATGTGATTTTTTGGTAATCAAGAATTTTATCTGCTTAGAACAGTTCAGTCATCTGACGTTTGTGCGATCATAACAAAAAGAGGTCGATCGCTCAAATGAAGCCAAATTAAATAAAAAATGTATGAGAATGTAAGTTGTCCTCGCCGAAGTCGCGTGATCAATTTAGCGATCTCGGATACATATATTTATGTCACTCTCATACATTTTATGATTTTTTTTACCATTTGACCGATTGACTAGTTTTTGCAACGGTCACAAATATGTCACAATACAGTAGTGATCATAGCTTTCATAATAAATGTTCTTCTAATTTTTGTTTAACCTTTCACTGTACCAACAGATGGAAGCTATACACAATCGTATGATTAGATGTTTTGTTCGTTTGTTTGTATTATCAAAGCTCTGTACGTTCATTATACGCGCTCTTTGTGATTTCATATTAACAGTCTCTCACTATTATTTTCTTTCTTGTTTTGCCCTGCGTCGCTTTTTAACCTAGTTTTTTGTACAATCGTCACTGCCGTGCAGTTTTTTCTCTCTTTCTCTTTAAAGCAGAGAGTTAAATCATAAAGTAAGCTGAATATGTACCCGGAATTAGTCACGCTGGTTTAATGCGAACTCGTAATTTATACACTGTTTTATTTTTCTGGTACATTTGCGTTTCAGAATTTCAACTCTACCAAATGTCATTTCCTCAAATGTATCGAGGCTTTCGTCAAACTACAGCCAGGCCAGGTCCACTTAACACGCGATCGAGAAAATACAGGTAGGCTTCTCGACGTACTAAGTTCGGGTACGATCTATTTCACGCGCTGCGTTCGCCCGATGACGAGGTAGCCCTAGTACGTCGAATGCGATAAAGTTACGCGATAGAAAGAAAATTATTTTTGGAGGCGTGACCAGGCGCTATTGCGAACTGAATTGCACTTCGCTATTTTTAGGGTTCCGTAGCCAAATGTCAAAAAAACGGAACCCTTATAGATTCGTCATGTCTGTCTGGTTGTCTGTCCGTCCGTATGTCACAGCCACTTTTTTTCGAAACTGTAAGAAGTATACTGTTGAAACTTGGTAAGTAGATGTATTCCGTGAACCGCATTAAGATTTTCACACAAAAATAGAAAATCAATATTCCCCATACTTACGAACTGAAAGTCAAATTTTTTTCCATCAAACCCATAGGTGGGGTATTTACCCCTAATAGGGGTAGCTTTTCAAAAATGATATTGAGGTTTGTTTCTAAAGTCAATAGTTTGCGCGAGAGACACTTCCAAAGTGGTAAAATGTGTGTCGGTGGACACACACATTTTACCTGTAACTTCTAAAATAAGAAAATGATAAAACTAAAAAAAATATATGATGTAGATTACCATGCAAACTTACACCGAAAATTGGTTTGAATGAAATCTAGTGAATAATTTTTTACGGATCATTTAAGTGATTTTCCCATACAAAAGTGATTTTTTTTTCACTGTTCCAGCTGCTCCGGAAAATCTAAAAGTCGTAGAGATCTGAAATTGTGTACCTAGGACGATATTAGGTCATGAAGGTGCACTAAGAACGGGATTATCGAAATTCACATTTTAAGGAATAAAAATCATATATTTAAGGGATTTTCCCACGAACTACAAGAACTTTCATATTATTATGTTACTTGCTGCTACGGAACCCTTCCAACAATGGGCGAGTCCAACTCGCACTTGGCCGCTTTTATTTTTAAATCATCTTGCCGAGTTAGCCTTCTGTACTTTTAGTACTATTATATTGTATTCCGTGCTACAGCGAGGTTCTAGACAGAGAACATGAAAATCCACGTACAGGGTGTAAGGAGATCGCTTAAGAAATCACATAAAATAGCAAAATACGAGTTAGTATCACCTGTCGATTAAGGTCAAGGACGAAGCGCAACTCAACGGATTCAACAAGTTTTACTACGTAAGACGTACGAACGATAAAGTACATTTTTTTGCGTTTTTATTTATGGTATCTTACTATAGTGATCATCAGTACTATCTCTAACTATCTCGGTCTCCTTGCACCCTTTATATCAGTCATATCATCAGTTTAAATTGCACCTTTTCATTGGGACTTTATGAAACATTAATGGCGGTTCCGCTAATAATTGATGACTCGGTTTCAGTTATTACTGGACGCCTTTCATCTGTCTGTCGTCGCCGAGTGATTGATAAGCGCCGCGTTAGATCAATAATTCCGAACAAATGACTGTCACACGTCTCTGACAACTCAACGCGCTAACCACCTGTCTTTTTCGTGGTGTTTCCTCATCGTTGGTCTATTATTTGCTGTGGCACAATTTCTGAATTCATGATAGACAATAGACACTAGACAGATATACCTATTTAATTTCATACAGACCTAATTAACAGGTACTTACGCAAAGTCATTTCATTTTTCAATACCCACTTACATTATAATAGTGGTAAATATTTTACGACTTAAAAATAAAAGTTTACATAAGGTTTCTAACGCGCCCTGCCACTGAGAAGAAGCCCGGAACAAATCAGACGCGGGTAATCTTTCCGGTTACCACCATTTCACAACAATGTATCAATAGGCTAGTATTAGAAGGATAATCTAAATCTACATAATAGTTAGATAGTTTGAACATCATCTTTTGCTATGAAATAAATATAACAAAAAAAGAAAACAACATAATAATATCTTAGATGCATTTACCTACCACACTGCAAGTGTCACTGTAATCTGGAATTAATTTCACGTACTCGGACATAATCGAGGGTAGGTATAAGCGTGAATGTTAGTATGTTACATGATGTAGCAGCTCAGCGTATGCGCCAAAGGTTGTACGTACACGAGTATAAGGGTGCCTTTCCACCAGAGATGTGCTATGCAGCTATGCTGCGAAGATGTGAAGTCTATGCTACGAAAATATGTGACCGTTTTCACCAATACTAAGCTATGTAGCTGAGCGAGGTTGCTACCGCAAAGTGCTTCCACGATGGCATATATCTTCTTTCAGCGGCAAACGCGGGCATACTGTAGGTCATCCATAGCACGCATCCATCCACACAAAACATATTTTATTAGTTGAATCCGCTTCCACCAGTGTTAAGCTATGTTCACCAATGAATATGAGTGGTGGATCAAACGCATTCATAGCAACGTAGCATAGCATAATGCACATCTCTGGTAGAAGCACACTAAGTAAGGGTGCTTGCCCTCCAGAGATGTGCTATGTAGCTTTGTGACGAAACTATGTGTGTTTCTTCATAGTGGCGTAGCGGAGCGTATAACATGCGCTATGAGCTAGAGTGACTTGACGTTCTTGAGCTAAGCGTAAGCAATGCATCGATGGTAGGGGGAGCATGGTTCGTAGCATGGCGACTGTGGAGAAGCAGCCTAACATGTGCGTTGTACAATGTACAACCTTTAACAGCTACACCGCGTACGCAGTGGCGTTGCGTACGGCTAGCAATTTGCATGGTGATTAGCGTGATGTATGAACGCGTTGGAACAATGGTTATGGCGCTGTCCAATGGTACGCTGGCGTTCGCAATTGCCGCCAAAATATACGCTTTCTAAATTGTTATCTATCTACGCATATAACTGCATAGCTTTTAGGCTCGTATTTGCTAGAGCCTGACCAAAGACCATTGACTATAATTTTCCCATACTTATAAAAGTTTTTGCAGATGCTGTTAGTAAAGAAAAAGCTTCGTCTTCTTCTCCAGAAATCAAGTCGTTAATGACAGATGGAAACAAAGACTATCAAGAACGTAAGGTCGGCATAATTCATATTAAAGTGCGTAGGGTTCCAATAAATAAGCTTTTTGGTCGATATAGGTACTTCATGGTATAGTTATCTAACTTTGAAACTTTAAATATTAAATAATGGTATTGATCCTGACTTATCTTATAAATCCTGATTATATAAATATTAAAAAATCATGTTGTTGATTCTTGATTAATGATGGTGTTGATTATTGCAGAATCAGGTCAAGGATAGATCTTACAAGTATCAAGATACTGATACCATTAAGTAAGGATACCATTTGAAAGTATATCTAGAATTCCAGATATAAAATTTTGAGTTGATCGTCACTATACTTACAAACCAAAAAAAATTAATTAGATTATAATTAGAAATTTATTTAAAGTAAAATAACTTGAAAGTAGCAAATTGGGTCCTAATTTGCTACTTTGGTGGGTTTTGTTTCTACTATAATGTTTACTTACGTCAAGTCTTGGTGAATCAATTGAAATAAATTGCGGGCTAATTTGACAATAAATATTTAGAATGTACCTATGCTATATCTCCTTCTTTTATTTAATCTTAATATTACTGGTTATCCAAATAAGTATGAAGACTTTTGCAATTTAGCTCGCTCTTAATTAACGTAAATCCCTTAAAACCTAGTTACATATAGTACACCAAAGTAGGTAGAAGTATAATATATAGAGACTGAGTTATCCGAATTTTTGCTCATAAAAGATAAGTGTGGCTGAATCTGAGGTATTATTTGGGAAAACTAGCTGTCACGGTAATAAATTACAGCAAAAAACACCTGTCCTATGGAAAAAGGATAGTGCGTTATACGATATACGCTATTTATTACCACTGGAATTCGGTTGTCTTCGTGCAATAATGCCTAAATCTATCTTTCTTATTAGTAGTAGTATATATATGAAAAGTGTTATTAGTCGTACTACTATTATAATATTAAAGAAGCGAAAGGATATTATCTTCTTTATTTTAGAAGTTTTTACTATAGGTAGTTCAATCCACGAAGACGCCCACTTCTTCACAGTAGTTTATGTTTCATTCGACTCCTAAAGAGTTAGTTATAAGGAATAATGTGCGTCTTATGGAATAAACTATGTATAAAGAGTATGAATAAAACATACTACGAAAACCTCTCTAATATGATAGTTCAATCGCTAATTCATGAGTTTTTTACGAGTATGTGCAAAAATTCTATCCAATAGTTGTCTCATTTGCAAGGGTTACTTAATATGTTCTATAGTTTACACTGAATACTATTTACGAATATTGAGCAATAGTTATCAGTTCTATGCCAATGCCTAGTCTGATTTACAATATTGCAGAAGCCAAATTCACATAATTATTGTGCCGAATAATTAACCAGATCAAACTGGCCGGCGTAATTACCAGCTTACGTTAAACCCAAATTATGTAATTTGACTCGACTGCCAATCAGGCAGCATTATCTATGGAGGCCTATATCTTTATCTAATGGAGGCCTACCTATTATATTTAATTTAGCAGCTGATATTGATTAGGACTCTTCGTAATATAAAGCCTGCCTCTTGATTTGAAGGTGCCCAGGTCGTAGGAGTTGAGAAAGATAGTGCCTATTCCAGACCTTTCGCAGTGCGTATGAGAATCGAGGAATCAACCGATTCTTGCGTGTCTTTGGTCAACTATGCAGGGGTGAAAACCTTTTCGATGTTTGATTTTTTTCTTCTATTTTCTCAAGTTAAGCCTTTATTATCATTTCTATTATATTGTGTTTAGCTAACAATGCAAATGATATAAAGGCTAAGATATAAGAAGGAATTCAATTATAAGATCTTATGGGTAGGAGTACATTTAATTTAACATGAATTTGGGTCCCCAACGTAGATGCACTCAACAGACTCTATATACAGACTCTCTATCTACAGCTAAAGTCAATTGAAAGTAAGTAGGTGTGGAAAAGCATAAAGTTTTTTCAGTGCAACGTGCCAAGTGGCGCAGTCGCTAGGTGTGCAAATATTACGCCCGGTTCTTGTTATTAAAGTTGGGGCTTCAATAGTTTTCGCCGGCAGTCGACACCGTGAACACTCGGTGGCGTTAAGTATTTAGTTACCAAGAAGGGTAAAAGGCACCGATTCACAACCTTTATAAGGTGATCAGCCCCTAGAGCAATAGATAAATAATAATTAGTTTTACAACCCGAAAGGATTTTCATAGTATTTTCTTTTTAAAGATATTGAAGCTTTTTCAAGTAATGTTAAGTTGAAGCCGAGTTTCTTGCCAGTTCTTCTCGGTGCAAACCTGCCTTCTGAACCTGACGGTAGAGTTTTCATAAGAGTCTATTTTTAGGCCGAAAAATAAAGATTTTCATTTTCATGAAGCAAAAAGCACATATTGTTGTTATAAGTGCACTTGAAAACACACTGAAAGATTTAACTGTGTATTTACTAAGGTTTATGAGACACCGTGTTGACAGACGGACGGACGAACAGCTAAATTAAAATATTCCGTTGACATTATTTGGGTACAGACCACTAAATATTGTGTGTGAGAGAGAAGCGAGTATAATGACATTACTATTTTAATTTTAAACGGCCTGTGGCGATTGTCATTGCGAGTCTCATCAATTTGGGATACCTATTTGTTCATTTTCTACAGTTTCTATTTTCTACTACCGTTTGCTGAGTACTTAACACTCAGTGGTAGCAACTCCGCTTATTTAGTGGAATAGCGCCGGAACTCGCGCTGCAGAATATTTGCCTATATTGTAAGCAGTTACATACGTTGTTTTGAGAGAGTATTTCATTACTGTTACATACATGAATAGTCCACGACGGTAGGTATTCGTGTACCTACGTTATTCATTGTTTGACATAGAAAGATCTCTAGGCGAATTAACAGGTTTAACCACGTTTTTTTCATCTTTTTTTCTTGGTCTTTTCTTTATTTTTAAGCTAACATGACATAATTCGAAAAATTAAATGACATGATAAACCTGAAATTCACGTGGGTAGAGTTGCGTGCGTCCACTAGTAATTAATAACACCAAAAATTAAACAGATATAAAAATATGTAAGTATGGAAAAATATATTTACAGATAATAAATAAATTGAAATTCAACTCGTACAACTCAGCGTAATACATTGATTACGCTTTGTATAACCCGATCTAACCAAGTTAACCCAATTAGGTGAAACTCGTGATTAGAATTCAATAACCAAATCCCATTATAGCTCAGTCCAACAATCCTCCTATTCGTAGTTGGATAATAACCATAAAGGATCTTAGCAACGCTATTGTTACTGCCGTTATCTATGCTCTGAATAGTCCCTTCTAATGGCAACACCTTTCTTGACGCATCAATTCATTTGCTAAGCAGTTACACGGCATCATAACGGAATGCGAAATCACTTATGCTCGTCGTAGCGTATTTCGTCATTGGTTTCCACCGACATTTTACACTTGTGTGACAGTTTTCACTTACAACAATTACTGTCACCTAATAAAGGGCTAAGGCAGAATTTTAGTCGAGATGAATTTGAGGAAAACTTTTGTCTTCAGAAAAGAGCAGCAGTCAAAGGCACAATAGCCCGGAACAAAAAAAAACTTGTTTGTTGTATGGGAGCCCCACTTAAATAATTTTTGAAATTTTAAATTGTATTTTTATAGTAAATCAATAACTAAATAATATGTGAATATTTTAAAGGTCTACCTTTTGTCGCTATAGATATTGAGCAAAAACAAGCACAAAAAATCGGGTTTGATGTCTGGGAGCCCCCTTTAATATATTTTATTTTATGAATTTTTTTCTGTTTGTTATTATAGCGGCAGCAAAAATTAATGCCTGTGAATATTTCAAGTGTCTAACTATCACGGCTCAAGAGATACAGCCTTGTGACAGACAGACGGACGGAAGGTCTAAGTAACAGGGTCCCGTTTTTACCCTTTTGTTACATTAAGGGAACAATTTAAATGCTCACCAAAAAAAAATTTTTACCCTATAACTTAGTACCAAATAAAATAAAAGTCCAAAATTAATACTTTGCTCACCAAATATTGTGTTTGAAAACAAGAGCGAGCTAAGCCAGTTCGGGACTTGAGTGCACCCCGACTCGGATAACGGATAGGCGACGTCTATGACCAACCAGAAATAGGGGCTTCGCGGGGCTCCGTCGACCGAGGTAAGTAGCTTGTGTTTGGGGTAAGCAATATTATATTTGGTAAAAATAAGCAAATACGGTCAACTGTTAGTTTTTTTGGTACTGAAAATACAAAATATTTGTTCTGAAATTATTTTTTACGGCATTTAAATATTTTTGTGGCAAGCAATAAAAAGGAAATTAGCTTTATTTCTACAATACTTCAGGAAACACAATTTGGTGAGCATTTATTAATTTTGGCAGGTATTTGGAATTTATTGGGAGTAATTTAAGTGAATTTCTGGAAGGCATTTAAATACAAGCCTTATATTAAAATGGCATTATTAAAAATATAGACGATGCAAAACAAGTGCGAACATCTCTATTTTTAACCGACTTCAAAAAAAGGAGGAGGTTCTCAATTCGTCGGAATCTTTTTTTTTTTTTTTTTTTATTTTTTTTTTTTTTATCTATGTATGTTCACCGATTACTCGAAGACGCGTGGACCGATTTGAAAAATTCTTTTTTTGTTGAAGAGGGTTTTGTTTCCAGATGGTCCCATTTTAATCAGGTCAGGATCTGATGATGGAATCCTGGAGCATTCGAGGGAACTCTTCAAATTTTATATGGACACATGAAACTATTTGAGTATTATTAGAAAGAGTAATATTTTCCAAGTTGTCCTATGGTCATCAGGTCGGGATCTGATCATGGGATCTTGGTGAAATCGAGCGAACTCTTCAAATTTTGCTAGTATACTTAAAGCGAGTTGGGTATTTTTTATAGTTACTGGTGCATATGCTAGCAGATACTGATTTGATGACTAAGGTCATCAAGTCAGGGTCTGATGATGGATCTTGGTGAAATCGAGGGAACTCTTCAAATTTTGCTAGTATACTTGAAGCGAGTTGGGTATTTTTTATAGTTACTGGTGCATTTGCTAGCAGATACTGATTTGATGACTAAGTCATCAAGTCAGTGTCTGATGATGGGATCTTGGTGAATTTGAGGTATCTCTTCAGATTTTATGAACACACCTCAAGCAATTTGGGTATTTTACAACGCCTTGTGCATTTTATTGTTTTCCACTAAAAAGTATAAAATAAAAATGGGAAATGCTTTCCAAAAAACCAACTTCAAATGCCACTACAAAGAGTGAAATAATTTTTATTTAAAGTTTAGGTACCTACACCAATTCGAAGTCGGGCGATTGTCTATGACTTCGTCATTTCTTCGCACATCAAGTAAGTAAGAAGGACTAAGTATTTGGGATTGTATGAAACATTGTCCGACTTCGAATTGGTGAAGGTACCTAAAATTTAAATAAAAATTATTTCACTCTTTGTAGTGGCATTTGAAGTTGGTTTTTTGGAAAGCATTTCCCATTTTTTTATTACTCTGTACCCACTCGCCAGGCTTAAAGCGGCAAAATGCGGCTTAGTAATCAGAATCAGAGAAATGGAACAGAGAATAAAATCAATTTCCTTAAAAATAGTTAAATTTAGTTACGGAAATTATAGCTATGTTTTATGGTACTTTACTACCTGTAGGTAGTAGCTATTATGTAGGTAGTCCATTTAATACCAAAGAGAAAAATATTCATCCCGGTAGTTGCTGACAGCTGTTCATAAAAGACATGCGAACCACGTTTTACTTTCAGGAAAGCCATTCATTTATAATGCGCTAGCTGAGTGACAACCTCATATTGCGAGAGTTCGGAAAATAGTTAGGAATTTCAGAGCGCCTGTTCATAAGTAAGAGTTATCAGGTTCGAGGAACTCTCCTCGAATCTAGAGCTCTTTCCGGTGTAAGTTTCTCCGCCTTTATTGCTTCATCCTTCTCCATCACATCCCTTTTACTCGTATCTAATGAACTAAGATTCAGATTTTAAAAACTAAAACATCCGGCTCTAACGAAATAATTACTTGGCGAATTCATTATGAATGGTTAGACGAACAGAGCCTGTAGACAAAGTGACATTTTATTAGCGATGTTGCGAATATAAAAGTCCAGTGACAATAGATAACGCTATGGCATAGCGTTAGTTTACGTCAATCCCGTACATTTTTGGCATTCTTTATCGCTAATATGTAGCGATATCGCTAATAAAACATGACTTTGTCTAGGACCCCTGAGGGCCTAAAACGAAGTGAGTTCTGAAAGTGTCATTTTGGATTTTTCTATTCGCAACATCGCTAATAGAATGCCACTTTGTCTACAGGCTCTGTTCGTCTAACCATTCAAAACTCAAAATATCTTTATTTCACATAGGCCTAATATACAGGCGCTTGTAAATGGTCCTTATGATATTTGTCACATTTGTATAGCGATAACTCCAAGTCGACTTAAAACTAAGTTTACGAGGGTTCCAACGCGCCCTGCACTGAGAAGAAGCCCACAACAAACTCAGCCGGGTTTTGTTTTCTGTTATCACCACTTCACAAAAGCTCTTAAAACTAATTGAGCTAGTATAATTACAGCAGTTCATTCATCCCCAAGGATTTGATTCGTGTAAGTAATCCTTAATACTATAGTAAGCTTTATTAATGAGCTTTCGTTTTACAGCGACTTTGAACTTATTGAGGGATAAGTTTAATATTTCATTAGGGAGTTTGTTGTAAAAGCGTATCCTTTAAATGATTTATTTATTTTCTCTAGTCATTCATAATGAATTCGCCAAGTAAATATTTCATTGGAGCCGGATGTTTCAGTTTTTAAAATCTGAATCTTAGTTCATTAGATACGAGTAAAAATAGCGGGGAACTTTTTTCAAAACATTTGGAATAAAAAAAGATTAAATAATAAAATACCAATAGTAAGAATTTAGAACATCCGTACGAGATCCAATGAATCCAATGGATGTTGGTCCGTTTCTAATGGATGTTGGTAATCCATGTTTTTTTTTTCTCGAAGGAGGGGAAAAATCCTCATGGACGCAGTGCCGGACTCTTACAGATAAAAAAACATTCGTATCTCCAAGCAATGATGTACTAACTGTACGATGTACCGAATAGTCCTAACATCACTGCCACTTGTCTTCTCTATGCAATAAAAAATGAGTAAATAATAAAATACCCATAGTAAGAATTTAGAACATCCGTACGAGATCCAATGAATCCAATGGATGATAGTCCGTTTCCAATGGATGTTGGTAATCCATGTTTTTTTTTCTCGAAGGAGGGGAAAAATCCTCATGGACGCAGTGACACTCTTACCGAAAAAAAACCATTCCTATCTCCAAGCAATGGATGATGTACCTACCGAATAGTCCTAATATCACTGCCACTTGTCTTCTCAATCATCTCTCTTCTCTTCCACCTACTTATTTTATTTTTATGATTTCCTCTATAAAGAGTTTCTATCCCAATTCCTCTGGCTTTGCATTATCAGGGAAACAAGGTTTCCCAAATAAATGTCTTCACCTATAGATCTATAGCAAGCAACCTTCTCATCCAATCCATCATCAAATGATAATCCATGATGTAGGTCTACCTAAATGACAAATACTTTCACGAACCAAAAATATTAAAATATTAAGGTTCTTGAACAAATAACCTTTGAAAATAAAATTATGATAGTGATTATTCCCTATCTAAACTTGTACTAACTGCCTTACTAATTAATTTATTTCAAGTTGGAAAAACTTTGAGAAGGCAAAATTGTTTTAAATTAGGGAACTTGTTAAGACGAGCTGATTACATTGTTTTACAACTTTCACGCTTAGTTTTCTTGCCTTCTTATCCTTATAACGTAGGTTTCTAATATATTGATTCCTCTTCTTTTATTTCTCCTTAGATATTATAATATGAGGAAATTTTTCATAGTAATTATATCAGACGGACGTGTCTACTGACCACTGCTAGACATTATTAGTTCAAAGTTTAAATATTATCTTTATTCCACACTGAATTACAGGACTTATAGAATGTTTTTATTTTCTGAATTGTTATTGTTAATTTGTTTAAATACGTAAAACAATAACATAGCATGGTTCCTTCGTAAGAAGTGCTTGACAGCCTAAAGTTGCTATGACAACCTGCATTGTTCAGCCGATGTTAATAAAAAATCTTATCTGGAATGTGTATTTCTCGAAAATAAAATTGTACATCGGCGAACAACTATCGCTAGTAATCAAAGCAACGCAACCATCACCAGTACATTGGCGTCCTGGCTTCATAATCAATGCAAAGATAAGAGTAAAAAATCGGTGTCTATGCGACTCAACTCTACAGATGCATGCATCAACCAATCTACTGTTTAGTAGCGTCGATGCTATAAGTATATTTGCAATACACAGCTGTATTTATAGAATTACCCACCTGTACTTAGTTGCAGCATAACACTTACATTAACATGGTCGTACTTTCCTTTTACACTGTCATTAAAAGCGGCGCTGCGAGGTTGTAACTCCCTAAAATGCTCATACCAAGTATGCTTTCTAGTGCTTCTTCTATTTAAATAAGCAAAGGAATTCTCAAGAAGCAAGATGGGCTAATACTTTTGGCTAGAACGTAGCTGTATTATTTTAAGATGCTATGCATACTAAGTACGAAATATACATTTTTTGCTACAAATGTGCAAAATAATCACCACTCGTCTATAATTACCCAGCCACAGGGTATTCCCAAAGTAGGCTATGCAATATTCACGGCTGGCATATTTTTAAAATCAGCTCAGCAAACAAAATCAGGTCCTATGATTGTTCGATTCAATAAACTTCGTGCAAGTCAAGTGTGGGTTGGCAGGCTTCACACACCTTAGGAAAATATCATGAAGACATCCCATAGGCCGTCACAAAGCATATATTGCTCGCAAAAGTCCGAGGGACGAACATTGAGATCTTTGTAATTTGCGACAACATGTGTAAGAGTAAGAAGAATATATTAAGCTTTAAATATTTCTATTGGTTTATATTCCAACTCCTTTATTCATGAACTTGAAATATCTGTGGAATAGTATGGTTGTACCTACTGTTTTGTCTCTTTCCTTCGAATGTCTAATTAATTACTGTTGACAAACAAAGATAAAACAGAGTATTTCCATTTTCCATCGCTACTGCACGTATATACGAATAAGAGCGGTAAGTTTATAAAGTCACTAAGTATTTTCAACGAATATATAATATTGTAAGAAGTGTTATAAAAAGGCACTAAAACGGACAGTAAGTACCCGTTTTGATACAGAGTGTTGTATCACTGATCTATTCTACCACAGCCTTAGATAAAAATAGTAAAGCTAGGCCGATCCGAACATTTTACGTAAACCTTCTTCATACAAGCAAACAGTAGCGTCATCTGTCAAAATACCCGCCGCCGCCGCTGACCGAACTACCTCGTGGCCTTATACTGTTGGTACTAATGACACCCATAAACTGGCGACATTTTTTCGCGCTGTTCGCCCTGTCTTTAGTATACAAGTCTGTGACCACAGCATTTACTGGTCTATCACTGAACTGTCTGTTAGTATAATATTTTAGTGTAGATAGGTAGGTGTAACAGAAAGCCGCCTTACCAAATATTACGTTTTCATTAATGCGGGTGCAGTTACGTTCTATGCCGGCTCGTTAACAAAGCCAGCGTTACATACTCCTCGTATATGTGCATAATACATTGGTGCGCTATTCCAGTGTACATTACCTACATTTTCGTTGACAATGTTGCCGTTAAACGCTGTTCTACGCCGCTCTAAACGATGATTGGTACATTTGGAAGCTGGGATGTTCGCGGTTAAGTCAGCAAGTAAGGTGATTATTCCTGCCAATGTTAAGTCTTTTAAACAAACACCAAAATAACAATATTTGGATTATCAAAACACGTTTGTGGAATATATATCTGCAAATAGAGATAAGGAAATATATGATCTTTTTCTACTCTATCGAATTACTTATTAATAACAATACTCTAATTTGATTGTTCTCAATTGGATAATTAAATATTTTAATCACTACATAATAGTATATTTGTGTAGGTTTGGAATCCTTCTTTATTTCAAAATTCTCTTAATAATAATATAATACAGAACCTCCTTCTTTTTTTAAAGTCGGTTAAAAATAAGAAACATTTTTCCCTTGACAACAGAAAATTGATAAAACTTTGTTTTCAGACATTTTAAGTTTTTAGTTTAAAAACTCAACCCTCATGATCGCAGATCTTAATCATTGTTCATTTGAAGATGCTCAAGTTTTAAGGAAACCAATAAGTTTCACTACTAATTTCTTTTTAGGTTCTGAAAGTGCCACTTAATTCTTAAAAAGTCAATTCTATTTTCCCTTTTATAAATTTCACATATTTTGTTTCGTAATATCAACTAGCGAGTGATAGTACAGTATAACTGTACTAAATGAAAAAATAAGTGATAAGCAAAAATTTAAACATACATTTTCCCCTTCGACTATACTTTTTATTTGATATTCGATAGCCCAACAGGGGCCTGAGCCATTTTTTGTGTGTGCAAAACACACAAAACATAATGGATCTAAAATTCTAAACACACAACCGCGTATTTTCTTCTGTCGCGCACCGTATTCCGGGAAAGATAACAAAAAACTTTCACTCCAACATAAGAGGCGACGCTCTACGCGTTTTATTCACAATCTATCTCGCTTTTTTATGACAGAAACTTTTTACGAGTTAAGGCGCGGTTATACCAGATATTTATTGACGCTGTCACCCTGCATTGAAAGGAAAAGGATGTGAAATGACAATGCGACGAGTCGGTCAAATTAAACACGTTAAATAAGATAAAAATAGAAAAAGAAATGCCTCATGAATTTGTATTCGTAATAGGTATGATACGTCACATGCATTAAATTTAACAACATCGACTGATAAATACTAGAGTTAAATGCTAAGAGTGTATAGACATTTCAATCAATCAATCAATCAATCAATCAATCAAGCGCGTCTTCGTCAATCGACGAAGACGCGCCTCACTCCGTCTCAATCCATACGAATAAAACAATGGCGGTTTCCAATCAAAACAATGGCGGTGTAGCCATGGTTTGCATGTCACATTGATATCTCTAGTAAGGCCAATGAGGGATAGATCGAATGTTATGGGAACATACGGGATTTTGGATGGAAACACCTGATAAATACTAGATTTATCAGGTGTTTCCATTTCTTTTAATCGAAAAATAATAAAGGAATCATATTTTGGATAAAATAGTCAGGTATCTCATAAATAATATGATCAAAATGCACATATATTTTTGTGCTGCCACAATATTTCGACTCAACTTATTTTTTCGAAGAAGCGTGTTTGGCTACGCACCGCGCCTTAACCATTACTGAAATGCTGGTTGACTTTGATGCTATCATTACGATCAACGCATTTTATCTCACCCGAGTTGTTAATTTTTTTTATCTTAGTAATCACACCTAGAAATAAAAAACTTTATTTGGCCAGTAAGTATAATATAGATAAAGCTACTAATATGCCAAGTAAATCCTAATGCTGGAAAAAAGTAAAAATAAATTCGAAAAGAAAATGCGTCTTCTAGTACATTACTGGTCCCTGGACAGTTATTAATGAAAAGCCGACACAGAGGAACATTTGAAAAGAAATTCCCAATACATTTTTTGTATTGGATGTAGTATTTCTGTGGCTTTAGATTCATATCATACTTGTTTCAGCACTTAGTAGAACGAACAACGATCGTATCCTTCGGTGTATGTAGTTTGAATTAAATGTTGCAAGTATCCTATTATTTAACTACTATAACTCCAGAATAATATATTCCTTAAAACGAGCAATTCTTGTATTTATATATAATAGTTACCACCCTACCAGCAAAGACGTGCCGCCAAGCGATTTAGCGTTCCGGTGCGATGCTGTGTAGAAACCGTGGGGTGACTTTACTTACCCCTTCCAAGTCATCTTCGGCTGCATCATCACTTACCATCAGGTGGGATCGCAGTCAAGTACTAACTTGTATAGTGTAAAAAAAAATCTGAAGCTCGGAAACTGCTCCAACGATTTTCATGAAATTTAGTATAAAGGGGTTTTCGGGTACGATAAATCGGTCTACTATGATTCATTTTTAGAAAATGTCGTTTTCACCAAAAACAACACGGCTAAGATCGGTCACCCAGATATTAGATACTTAAATGCACTTGGTGAAGAATCTATGAACGATTTAATGACTTAACTATATTATAATATTTCGAGGTACATAATCTTGAAATTAAAGGAAAGTACTTATTCGATTCCGATATAAAAAAAAATCAAAGGGTAAAATAAAATTTGACAGATAGGTACAATCTTCGTGCCACTGTATTGAGAGCTCTTATCTGAATCTTGAGATGACATGAAACAGAGTCCCAAATTAGAAGCTTTTTCGTTTACAAATCCCACTTGACAGGGGTCGTTTGCCGGCCGGAGACTGAGGGCTTCGGGCATCATATTATATTATAAGATGTAATCACGTAGGGTTTCATAGAAAATGATTTAAAGAAGAATGACCAAATGTGGCATCAAGTTATCTCATGAACCAAACCAAAATATTCTATAGGAAAATAAAATAGCGTTTTTGGCACAATTTGGTTTGCATATCCGGTATTTATATTTATATTTATAGTATTTATTAAATATTCAATAAATTAGCGCTTAGGTGATTTTAGTGACCTAAAGGTAAATAAAGAAAATTAAATTCAAATTTAAAGATATGTATTTTGGATCTTTTAATCTAAAATCTTCTAGAGACAGAAACACAAAAAATTTCTCGATAGAGAATTTTTCCCAAGCATTGCTCCAATTTTTTTTGTTATGAATAACTTCATTGAGTAATGCTTAAGTAAATAAAACTACTATCGATGACAGCATCTCCGTAAGGTACACAGTCCTTAAATTAAAGTAAAGATTAAACTAGTATCGATGACAAAAGTCATCACGGGCATACCTATTCACACCATTCACAAAAGTTTACTACGATAGAAGTACTCTTCGCACGGTTTTTTGCCCATATCACGGGCACTGACCATCCAAATTTCACCAAAACCTATACAGCTCCTCGGGTTAGTACTACCAATTTATAGAAAAAAACCCGAATTCAATAAATTGTTTGCAAGTTGAATTTTCGCTCCGAATAACTTGCTAGCTTGCTTGCTTATTTGTCGACAAGCTCATGTTTTTTTCTCGTGACAGAAAGCACCAATTTTGATGCGGTTTTCGCCAGTAGACGTGAAATTCCAAGCACAAACTGCTGTAGCGATAATTATGGGTCTAGCAATTAACTCTGGTCTGCCAGGTCAAAAAAACTGTTTTCGAAATTCAACCAAAAGCAATAATATACTCACTCCAGCACGGTGTGAATATGAAAAAAAGGCTACATACCCAGATTCCATTAATTTTACAGACCATTTTCTAAGGAAACGCATTCGATATACATACATATACTTATATACATATATATATAAGTAGAATTTTATCTACACAGATTCCCCTCGAGGCTGAATAGAATACGCCAAATATGTGACTTCGTTATTGACATAAGTGTGCAAATAGAAAGGCGTATGCAGTGACACGGAAATGCCAATCGCGAAATGTGTCCTTGTAAGTGATCCACACGGGAGTCGCGTTCGTTTTTCGAAACTACATATTGAAACATGCCTAAAACGCTCCTTATATTTTAGTCACGAGTAAACAGAAGCTCCTAGCCATATGACATATTGCGATACGTTAGATGAAATGGAAATAGAACGCAATTGAAATAAAACCGGAAATTGTTATTTTATACAGGCAAGCTTACAGTTTCACTTTTATCACTCAATTGCTTATGCTTTTCTACGAATAAAATCAATAACGTACTCCTGCGTACGCTATACGCTGTACACTAAACACAATAATTAGATAAGCAGCCCCAACTACCAAATGTTTCGGGAATCAATATAACTACGTCAACTTTCAATCCAACTAAATAGAATAGAAATAAAATCTACGCCCTAATACGGCAGTCAAACAAACCAACGAAACAAAAAAGGAGATTTTGGAGCAACTTCTGGGAGGAACTTCCTATCGAGAAAATTTTATCAAATCGTGTTTCTGCTTCACAGCGATTTTAGATTAAAGACCCAAAATACATGACGTTAAAATTTGAAAGTAATTGTTTTAAGGTTTTTAAGCAGGTGCAGGCAGGACCTTACCAATGGAGGTAATACACACAATAATAGTGCATAAGATATGGATCTTATAGCAGTATTATTGTAATATTATTATGACATTTTCATACAATGTCAGTATGAAAATTCTTAAACCATATTTTAATAATACTATAAGAGATGATGGTACGGCTCATTGTACGGCGTCATTAAAAATCGCATAAATACTCCATCTATTCCGTTAATACCAATTGCATATCCTATGGATAATAATCGTGCCTATATCTACGTCACCTGAAAGGTTGTTTTGTCATTACGTAATACAATCTTCAAGGCTCTGGGACCTTCGTGTCAGCGATCTATTTATAAAATCGTCGATCCTCGGAACACAATATCACGATATTGCTGACGACATGTTTACGAGACATCCCGCTGGCTTTTATCGAACGTTAAAGAAAAAGTGAAAATGCCGCCATTTTTATTCAGGTTCCAATATAATATAAC
Source organism: Coenonympha glycerion (assembly GCA_963855885.1). Lineage (NCBI taxonomy): Eukaryota > Metazoa > Arthropoda > Insecta > Lepidoptera > Nymphalidae > Coenonympha > Coenonympha glycerion. The sequence goes on from OY979639.1 coordinate 10,676,796, forward strand.
TTTTCAACAATAGGCCTTTTTACTTTCCTTATAAGTTCGCTAGTAGGTATCTTTTTGATTATATCCATTTCTTCACAGAAAGTTACAATTCTATTAATATTATAGATATGAAAATACGTAGTTAAATTATGTTAGCTACAAAAGATCGCGACTACGGAAAACTGTCTACTATCTGCTATCTACTCTACTATCTTTATAAAGCTTTAACTATATTAACATATGTTTGGAGTATTTTTATTTCAGATAAATCAAAAGTCCCTTGTGTGTGGAAACATAATTAATCGCAACGTTCGGAAAGCTGTTTTGCACTTATAAGAATGGTTAAGAAACTCAGCAGTTGCTCTTTTAAACAGGAATGGAATATACAATAATCCATAAAATCTGTTATAATTGTTTAATGCTTTATCCCATACTATTTATATAAATTGTCTCAACACCTTCATTGTATTAGGATAACGAGAGTAGTTCAGTGCGTCTCTTCTTCTTCTTACCTATAAAATAAATGGATTGTGTGGTTTTATGAAATCACAGTAAGAGTGAAACATTTATGGCTTTGGCTACTCTGACGAGCGCCTCTCACTTTATCCCTTCTCCGCGGCTGACCGTCACGCGACATGCAACACACAGACGAAAAATACGTAAAAATTTGAGATGATGTAATAAAATTTTCACTTTAAAAGTTTACGTGTAGTCTTCTATGCATAATGAGTAGAGATTAGCTCAAGTTCGTGCCTAGTTCATGCCTCGTGACCACTAAGCTTTGCAAACAAATGATTTGGTAACACGTCGTTGAATTTAAGCTCGCGAAAGCAGTATAGCATTAAGTATACTTTAATAGCCTCCCTAAGCTTTTAATGGCCAGGCGTTTGGCGAAATACTTCAGTGATTATAATAAAAGCTCGGGCGAAAGCGCGACTTGGGTCATCGCACTTGACCGAAGCAAACAAGCAACTTCCCTTGAGACTGAACCTTTGCCTCGGTGTTTTCCTCGCGGGCAATATTTGATTGCTCGGTCTTTTATTCAGCCTTGTTTCTTTTTTGTTTCGGTCACTTTTTATTTTTTGTCATGAAAAAATTACGTTGTAAGTCACGTATTTTATTTATTTATTATTCATGATGTTTAAGTTCGTTTATTTGCATATGCATTCATTACGTAGCAATAAAGAAGGACCTATGAGTTCATAAAAAATATATAATAAATAAATAAATAGTGGACAACATCACATACATTGCTCCGATCCCTTAGTAAGTAGTTTATTCACTTGTGTTAAGGAAATCAGAAACAACGAAGGTACCACAACACCCAGACCCGAGACAATGTAGAAAACTTATTTTCTACATTGCCCCGACCGGGGATCGAACCCGGAACCTTAGAGATGGCGGCGCCTTGAAAACCGGCACGCTAACCACTCAACCACGGAGGTCGTCAAATAAAAGTAGAAGGATTGATACTAGGGCACCTACGAGTACCTACTACAAGTACCCCAATTACAAGCAGAGCAATGTTTCCCATGTTCGCTTTGGAAATAAAATAAATAATTAAAAAAAATCAAAAAACCCGACTGCAAAAATGTCAACTTAAATGCAATAACTTAAAAGACTGAAACAAGGCGGACAACGAAAACAAAATTATAATAAACTTAAAACCTATTTTCGCAAATTATAAATTAACATAGAGAAAATTAATAGGTCCCGCCTGCTTTATTTTCAAATTGAATGCGAAAATTTAACTAAAGCTTTCAGCTCATAATGTTGTTTATTAAAATGAAGTAAAAATTGCATCGTTTTAAGTTTATTATAATTTTGTTTTCGTTGTCCGCCTTGTTTCAGTCTTTTAAGTTATTGCATTTTAGTTGACATTTTTGCAGTCGGGTTTTTGATTTTTTTAATTATTTATTTTATTTCAGGCTTTTTAGTTGCCACACTTTACGAGCGAAACCTAAGCACTTTTATCTACACAATGTCAAAGACGTAAAGTGGGTATATTTGGTTACATATTATATTATGTCGGTTCAAGTCAGTCAGTCACTTGGAAGAAGTAAAAGTTGTAAACAGTGTCGTCAAACGCAAACCTGGATTTTATCCCGGAAATATATAAGCTGACCAGTAACATTTTATAGGTGTAGTTTGTGTACGTTTAGGGCTCAGGCATATCAAACTCACGTCGCTTTAAGCGGATCGTTCGGGAAAAACTGAGATTACAAATAGAAATAGAAAAAATCTTTATTTCACATAGGCCTAACTTACAGGCACTTATGAAAGGTCATTTATTAAATCTGATCGACAAAGTGGAGCGCGTCTTAAAGTACACACAGCGCCATCTAGGGCGAGTATCGAAAGTACAGATGTTAAATAATTGTTTAATGATCATATTAAATTATTATGTTTTCGATTTATGCTATGATATACCAAGTAAAAATGCACAATATAAAGTACGACACACATTTGGTCAATACAAGATTAACGTTATCAAAAACTACAAATATTACCATTTTGAACGCATTGATCGACTGTTTATAATTCCAAATTAATTCGAAACATATGACTTATATATATTTTTGTAATCTCCTTGTAATTCCCTTCATTTTGATACCCCACTCGATAGGTTTGGTTATAAATATTTTGTAGATGACTGACAATTTTAGGCCCAAAATCCGCCATTTTGCTTTTTATTTTCAAAAACCTATCTAAGAACACTTGGGTTAATGAGACGAATCTAACGATACCATTAACGTCAAAATCCATCCAGCCGTTTGGAAGATACGTGGTCATAAAGAAATTTACATACATACATACGTATACATACATACATACAAGATACGCGCGAAAAACATAACCCTTCTTGCAGTCGGGTAAAAAGGATGGAGACATTGGTGTCGGAAACCTTCTTACCCTTATGCTGCAAAGGGGGAATAATTGTGATGTGTGAAAAATAATGCCGTATAAATTATAAAATAAAGGAGATAGTTGGAAGTAAAAACGGAAGATAGAGAAGACAAGCAGCAGTATAGCTTAAGGGCAGGGACGTCGTGGCTAGACTCTTGAAATCAGGAGCAGATACTGCACTGCTTCGTTCTCATTGTTTAGTAACTAAAACTTAAATTAAAACAGAAATTTTACGCATTTCCTGCTTGACGGCAGGACACTTGACACTGCAGTGGTATACAGCTACTTCTGAATTTGGAGCGTATTAGGTGCCTGATAAACTTAAAAAAAAGCTCCGGTAAGCCGAAAATTACTATGTATGTTGTTACTGATTTATGTATAGGGACATATCATACCTAAAACTTGACTAAAGTTACAGGAAAGAATCTTAGTCCTATTTTCTTCTCTTTTTAGGAAACAAACGAACGAAGTTTATTTCCAAAACTTATTTAATTTCATTTCCTACTTATAAAAATAAAAATAAAAATATAAATCCACCAACGTTTGCCGAATATATTTTTGTAAATTCTGAAGCGAAACATTTTATTCCGAATGTTCATTTCATTATCATCACTGGAATCTGAATACGAGTACATTTTCGTTTATGCAGTGTAATATTATTTTTGCTTTTTGGATTTAAGTATTTTACATTTTTATGTACATACGAGTCCTAAAGTTTACTGTTTTTATTTGAATTTTAATAATTGGAACTATATTGGAAAGACTTATTCGCACTTTCTGACTTTTAAAAATACGCATATAACTTGTCCAGCTCGATATTGGCCACTATGACTAATTTTATTTTCTTGTATTTCATTTCATTTTATTTTTTAAAGAAAAACTTACAGCTAATTCTAACTGACTAGTCTTACATCTATTTATCTTAAAGCTGATAATAAGTTTTAACTGATGGGTATAGGTAAAAGATAGAAAAAAGAAATTTAGTTAAAAGTGGTAAAATATCAAGATGGGACTTATGAAATAGATTCGAAGTGGTTTTTTCCATATTTTGGCGTACACTATTTATATCGCTGTGCAAAAGACCTATATAAGATTTCCTGTTAAATGTATTATATCTGGGTGACCGAGCTTCGCTCGGTGGCCAATAAATGGCAGCAGTAGTCATATTTTTAATTTTTTGGTATTTTTTTTTTTATTTTTTATTATAGATAGGCTTGCGCTTGACTACAAATTATCTGATAGACAGAAATGATGAGGTCTAGGATGGAGCGCGCTTGCCTAGAAAATGCCTATTCACTCTTCTCATTCGAAAAAAAATTCGAAAAGAAATTCGACATTTTCTAAAAATGAATCCTAGCTAGATCGATTTATCGCCCCCCAAAACCCCCTGCATACTAAGTTTCATGAGAATCGTTCGAGCCGTTTCCGAGATCCAGATTATATAGAAATATACTATATACAAGAATTGCTCGTTTAAAGGTATAAGAATATAGCATTCGGAACATGCAAGATGTAATTCTTGCTTCTAAAATTCCTTTTGGAAGTTTGGATGCGATTCACACATCACCAATTGATTCACACTATTTCACATAGATACTACACAGAAATCTAATAGCGCACAAACGTGTGCGCAGGCACAGGTGCACTCTCTATTCCTCACTTTCATACCCATGGGATGGAGTCAAACAGCCCACAGCACCGACACGACTGGAGAAAATCAGACGCAGGGCCGGCTTAATGTGCTCTTCGAGGCACGAGGACGGGTCTATTGCCTAATGCCAATTATACCTTACTTTGGGATTGTATTGCTACTAAGAATTTCTTATTGGATACTCAATAAGTACCATTAATTGGCCGGATTCGAGGATCGAACCCAGGACCTAGTGATCTGCAGTGATGAACAATGATGTTAAACTTTTATTCCTTGAAAAAAGGACATTTATTTAATGTTCAGATTTATGGCCATGCTTTTGCTGTTGAATAAGTATAATGCTCCAAAAATTCTACGTATATCAAAGTTTATTTAAAAGTATAATAATTTTGTTATACTCGTACGAGTGCCTACGACATTTCACTCGTGGGAAATCAACTATGTCACAATGCCTACCACGACGATGAATTAATTATTAATTTGGCATAGTTTCATGTCAAGTTCGATCCCAAGGGATTCGTCGTAACATAATGGACAATACATCGTGTTTTATAGACATCCTTTGAAGTACATTCAGGCCTACTTTTGTATAAAATATTCACGGTTGAAGTTTTCCAGTAATCGTCTCATAAATAAAAAGCTTTCTTTTTTTAACCTCTTTTTAAAATTGAATTGCAGGCTATGTTAGACATATTATAAATACGAGTATTTTTAGAATTCCGTTACCAAAGGTTAAAAAACCTGAAACTTTGCTGTCCGTCCGTCCGTCCGTCCGTCTGTCACTAGGCTGAAAGCTACAGACTTGAAATTTTCACAGATGGTGTATTTCTGTTGCCGCTATAACATTAAATACCAAAAACTAGAATAAAATAAATATATAAGGGGGCTCCCATACAACAAACATGATTTTTTTGCTTGTTTTTACCCGACTGCAAGAAGGGTTATGTTTTTCGCGCGTATCTTGTATGTATGCATGTAAATTTCTTTATGACCACGTATCTTCCAAACGGCTGGATGGATTTTGACGTTAATGGTATCGTTAGATTCGTCTCATTAACCCAAGTGTTCTTAGATAGGTTTTTGAAAATAAAAAGCAAAATGGCGGATTTTGGGCCTAAAATTGTCAGTCATTTACAAAATATTTATAACCAAACCTATAGAGTGGGGTATCAAAATGAAGGGAATTACAAGGAGATTACAAAAATATATATAAGTCATATGTTTCGAATTAATTTGGAATTATAAACAGTCGATCAATGCGTTCAAAATGGTAATATTTGTAGTTTTTGATAGCGTTAATCTTGTATTGACCAAATGTGTGTCGTACTTTATATTGTGCATTTTTACTTGGTATATCATAGCATACATCGAAAACATAATTTAATAAAATCATTAAACAATTATTTAACATCTGTACTTTCGCTACTCGCCCTAGATGGCACTGTGTGTACTTTAAGACGCGCTCCACTTTGTCGATCAGATTTAATCTAATAATATATAACCAAATATACCCACTTTACGTCTATGACATTGTGTAGATAAAAGTGCTTAGGTTTCGCTCGTAAAGTGTGGCAACTAAAAAGCCTAGAGATGGGTAACTAGCCAAAATTACAATAACTTAGCTAGCTGGCTATTGGTGGTCGAATAGCCGGCTAGCTAGCCGGCTATTTGGCTATTTGGCTATACCTAAAGCCTGGCGTCCACTATCGAATCGCAGAAAGTCGCCTCCTATACATTTACTATGAACTACGTCTATATAAAATATCTGAGATACGTAAATATCTGAGACTGTACATAAAATCAAATGAAATTTTAAAATACGCCGATGTAACATTTTAGCCGACCGTAGCCGACTGTAGCCGACGACAAGACGGCGACGGTCGGCTACTCAGCTAGTCTGGCTAGAGTGGCTAGTCAGTTATGCGCGGTTACGCGGCTGTCCTCCGCGTTCTAGCCACAGTAGCCAGTAGCTGGCTATCGTGTTGATGAATATCATAGCCATGGCTATTCTTTGAATAGCCGGTATTTGGCTAGCTAGTTGAATAGCTACCCACTTCTAAAAAAGCCTGAAATAAAATAAATAATTAAAAAAATCAAAAAACCCGACTGCAAAAATGACAACTAAAATGCAATAACTTAAAAGACTGAAACAAGGCGGACAACGAAAACAAAATTATAATAAACTTAAAACGATGCAATTTTTACTTCATTTTAACAAACAACATTATGAGCTGAAAGCTTTAGTTAAATTTTCGCATTCAATTTAAAAATAAAGCAGGCGGGACCTATTAATTTTCTCTATGGTAATTTATAATTTGCGAAAATAGGTCCCGCCTTCTATATTTTTAAATTGAATGCGAAAATTTAACTAAAGTTTTCAGCTCATAATGTTGTTTGTTAAAATGAAGTAAAAATTGCATCGTTTTAAGTTTATTATAATTTTGTTTTCGTTGTCCGCCTTGTTTCAGTCTTTTAAGTTATTGTATTTTAGTTGTCATTTTTGCAGTCGGGTTTTTTGATTTTTTTAATTATTTCTATATATTGATAACGGTAACAGGTAGACGCTTAAAATTTTAGCGCAATATAAAGCTATGTATTTACTGTAGAAATAAAAACAAAATTAAAATAACATAAATAAAAGTAAGTAATTAAAAAACATGACTGCACTGTTATAAAAGGAACTAAAAAGTAAGAAACAAGTTATTTTAGTTGAACAGATAAATTCATATGGCAGTCGGGAGACCTCTTAGAATAGAAGGTGTTCCTCAGAACAGCTCGTGTATTGAGGGCAATACACGAGCCCGACTCGTACTTGACCAAGTTTTAAAACAAAGAATTGTCGACAACACGAGCAAGGTTTTTAGGGTTCCGTAGCCAAATGGCAAAAAAACGGAACCCTTATAGATTCGTCATGTCTGTCTGTCTATCTGTCTGTCCGTCCATATGTCACAGCCACTTTTTTCCGAAACTATAAGGACTATACTGTTGAAACTTGGTAAGTAGATGTATTCTGTAAACCGCATTAAGATTTTCACAAAAAACTAGAAAAAAAACAATAAATTTTTGGGGTTCCCCATACTTAGAACTGAAACTCAAATTTTTTTTTTCATCTAACCTATAAGTATGGGGTATCTATGGATAGGTCTTCAAAAATGATATTGAGGTTTCTTATATCATTTTTTTCTAAACTGAATAGTTTGCGCGAGAGACACTTCCAAAGTGGTAAAATGTGTGACCCCCCCCCCTATAATTTCTAAAATAAGAGAATGATAAAACTGAAAAAAACACATGATGTACATTACCATGCAAACTTCCACCAAAAATTGGTTTGAACGATAGCTAGCAAATAGTTTTTTCTTTAGGAGTCATTTAAACTATTTTCCCATACAAAATGAATTTTTTTCATTGTTCCAGCTATTTCGGAAAAACTAAAAGTCGAAGAAATCTGAAATTTGGTACCTTGATCTATATAAGGTCATGAAGGTGCACTAAGAACGGGATTTCCGAAATTCACATTTTAAAGGGTAGAAATTATACATTTAAGAGATTTTCCCATACAAAATTAAAATTTTCTTCGTTGTTCCAGCTACTCCGGAAAAACTAAAAGTCGTAGAGATCTTAAATTTGGTACCATGGTTGATATTAAGTCATGAAGGTGCACTAAGAACGGGATTCCCGAAATTCACATTTTAAAGGGTAAAAATCATACATTTAAGGGACTTTTTCACTAACTACAAGAACTTTTATATTATTATGTTACTTGCTGCTACGGAACCCTTCATGGGCGAGTCCGACTCGCACTTGGCTGCTTTTTATTTTTGTGTTTATTCTGCTTTCTCTAAAATATAAAATTCTCGTGTTTAGTGTTTGTAGGTAACCACCTTCGAAACGGCTCGGCTCCAATTTTTATGAAATTTTCTGTAATTGTAGGTCTGAAAATAAGTTGTGCTTAAGCTGTTTTTATATCCATAATGTGAGAATTAACTATCAAGGAACCTGTAGTATAAAATCTATATAAGACAATAAAATTACATCTTTTACCACAACGAGTATTATTTTCTCAATGAAATACAATACATTCTTAAATAAAGTTATTTAATTTATAAACCAATCTTTTAAGATATTATTTTCTTACTAAATTACATGTAATATAACCTTGAGGCCCCAGCCCCCAATTTCCGCAAAGCCACCCTCTTCAAAGAAGATTTGTAAAGTAAAATGCTTGTAATTTGTTTTTCTGTTTTGATGCCATCTCGTCATTTAGATAACAGTCCTCAATACGACGTTACTCTAGATTCGATCTAGATAATATTGACCGAAATCTCAACTTAATTAAAATAAATATTATAAAATACGCGTAAAGTTTTTAAAATAATATTTAAGTAAATAATTTGAACTCTTATATTTTTTAACTCACCACAAGTTAGTTCTTGATTTCAATCTAACTTAATAGTTAGTGACGATACAAAATGAAATGGAAGTCGGAAGAGTTTTAATTTAACAAAAAATCGACTTCAACTCTCATTATACTACTACTTACATTACATCCCTTTCAATGAAAAAATAATCATTAAGGCGAAATCAACGACTCTGCCCGCGAAATTCTAAATTTTCATGGTTTTTTGAAATTTGTTCGCTAATTACACATCAGATCATCAGACAGAATGATCTTTGCATAAAAATATGTTTCCTAGGAAATTAGTACGAGTATTGAGTTTTATGTGAGTAACTCGCAAATCTCGGAATAATTTCTTTAACTCGACACTTTCGAGCAGAGATTTTTATATAAACACGTGAAGAAGATTTGGGATTATCGCAATATGACTGCCTATTATAAGCCTATTATGTCTTATTAGCTTAAAAATCGCAAAAATAAACACAAAAAATTTGAATTTCGCGGGCACACCCGTGGTGTGCTCCTTAATGAAATCGTTTGCCGTGATATTGAGTAATTCGTCCATTTGTTTGCGCACCTTACTAACTATATGGTTTTTTCATGCCAGAACTGAACCAAATCGAAATGGGGCCACAGGGTAGCCCAGTTTTAACGCAAAAAAGAATCCTCAAAATCGGTAACAAACTGAAGTAACAAACAAAAACAATACCGTCGAATTGAGAACCTCCTGCTTTTTTGAAGTCGGTTGAACATTGTCACAAGTAAAGAAGAAAAAGTTGGTAAACATTCCAGCCACGACAGCAAAACAATTTGTAAGTTCGATTGAAAATGCTTTTTAAAAATTAAAAAAAAAATATATATATATACTCGTAAGTGCTGTACATATAAATTAAGTACCTATAATACAGATAATATCTTGATCATATTAAAGATAAAACTTCACCACTTAGAAACAATGTAGCTGGCCTATCTTCGTTCAAAATCAGCGCGCTACACCCCGAGACTCAGCTTGACCCAAATTGCACGCGGACACATGCGAAGTATGAACTAAATTCGTATATTACGTTTGTACATCCCCCATCTACCCGCAAAACATTACAAAGAACGTGCCGCCAAAACGCCGCCGCATATCTTGATCGTGTGACACAGACACACATAAAGGGGCGAATTGTACTTTTTTCAGTTAACAAATCCTCCTTGACGAGGGTTTCTTTTGGGGAACATAAACAAAAAGTACAACAGAAAATACGGTAAGATTGTTTATCTGGGCCTTAGTATTATAAGGATTTCGATTTTCTGGAAATAATATTACAGTTAAGGCCCTCTGCGTGCAAGGATTTCCCTGGTACGGCTAACTGTGATACGTAGACGGGCCCAAATTAAATCCGGGATCCGAGCAACCTTACACTATTATCGAAATTCCATAGAAATAAAGGTATTCGTGGCGGAACATCTATAAAATCTTCTTTGTATGATTGTGTTTTGTAAATAGATTCTATTAAAATAAAACAATTACTGTTCAATGCACAAAATTAGTAAAAACTAAGTAACTACAAATTATTATTGAGAGCCGAAGAATTATTGTTATACAATAATAACTCTATTGAATAAGAGTATTTTTTGGCTTTCTGCACTCCTCCCTTCCCATATAAATTTCACATATTAAGAGGTACAAAGTTTTCCTTTCGCAAATTGTAATACAAAACAATAATTATATACAAAGAATAAACACCATACAACAGTTCCAAAGAGCAGACATACTTTTAATCTTTAACCACTCGTCCAATATTCAGTGACCACTAATGTGGTCAGCAGACCAAATTCAAGAGCACCTGTGGTCTTACGAGTGTTTACAAGGGTCAACACGTGGTCAACACTTAGTTAACGACATAGGACATACACACAGTGTAGTTATATCTATACCGTATTCGGAACTAACACATGAGTGAAATTTTCCTGAAGTTAGAACATAACTATAGAAGTAAGTAGGTACACAGATTATGGTGGTAAAAAATGATGGCGGAATCTACAGACCAAAGAATAACTTTATATTATCGACTCCATATAAGACCCGAAGGCGGGCATATCTCTGCACGTTTGCTGCACATACAAAGAAATAACAACATCCCGATCTCTCTCAGGTGGTGTCAGAGCTTTCGTCCCATCGGATTATGAGAGAGAGAGGAAATAGAGAGTGCTCCTGTGTGTGCGCACACACTTATACACTATACCTAATATGTCCCGCGTCTGTGAAAAACCGCAGCAGAGGTCATAACATAATATTATCACTAAAAATATTAGTTAAATAAAAACTAAAAAGTGCACTAAATTGAAACTTTATTTAGTTATATAAATCTCATCCAATACTCGTGACTTCAGGTTCAGACTGAACGCGAGCGGAATTTTTAAAAGCGAAACTCCAGTAATGTAGACGGTCGGTTCGTATAAATTAATTTTGCTCTGACCGCATATTAATATTCAGGGCACTCACGAACTTCGCTCAAACTGCTGCAGAAATATTTGAATATATAACGCAATTTTTTTTTTTTTATCTTTTAAAGATCGAGGTCGATAAAAGTTTATGTAGATATACCCAAATAAATAATTATACCTATTACTTATAGTCTTGTAACAAACTGCAACAGTTAACGTTTTGATTAGTGTTCTAAAAATATTGCTGAGTCACAACCATTCACAAGTGACTCATCAGAACCATGGAGCAACAAAACATTTTGTTTAAATTTTAATCACAAAATACAAACAATACTGTGACAAAATTAATCATGTGGTTTATTTGCTTGCATAAAAAAATTGTTCACAGTGATTAAAATTGTAAATTGTGAACAGTGATAAAAAAAAAAACCGGCCAAGTGCGAGTCGGACTCGCGCACCGAGGGTTCCATACCATAAAAGAAGTTAAACATTACAAGAATCACTTTGGTTCATGAATTTACGAGTAAAATTTACATATAGGTACTTTTGTTGGTAAACCGCAAACATAACTTTGTTTTTGCCGGTTTATTGTTATTATCTAAAAAAGTATAATTGTTAGAGAGTTGATTTTATTTTTCCTGTAAAATATACGTTTACTTCTATTGATCATAATTATTTCAGATTTTTCGATTGGTAAACTTCGGAGATAAGGGGGGGGGGGGGGGGAACGGTATTTTTTTCGACAGTTTGGCCAATAAATCGAACACTATCAGGCATAAAAATAAATAAAAATCGGTTTTAGAATACACCAGTAACGCCCTTTCATATGATACCCCACTCAATATTGTTATCTCATTTTGAAATTTTGACGACCCGGTTTTCCCCCCTTTTTAAATAAAAAAAAAAAGATTTTCAAAATGTTATGATTGCAATGACGTTGGGTCACTATTACCTAAAACTATTCCAAATTTCAAGTCGATAGCTTCGATAGTTACTGAAATAATCGAGTGTGACAGACGGACGGACGGACGGAGAAAGTCTCACTATAAGGGTTCCATTTTTACCATTTTGGTATGGAACCCTAAAAACGAGGAGTCTTACTAATAGGGTCCCGTTTTACCCTTTGGGCATGGAACCCTGAAAAATATCAACGTTTGTAAATTCTGTTTTAAATGCTGTTGTAGTATTTTCATATTATTATACTCGGGCGACGAGTTCAGCGTCTCATGTGATATTTAAATTGAAACGTAATTTCACTTCAGAGCGAAACTTTCAGGGATTCCAACATAAAAATATATTATCGTCCGAGAGACAAGTTCCATTTGCAGAGCAGCAGGTGTCTCTCGCGATCCCATCGTCAGTGCCGGTCCATTGTTCCAACATAAATCTTGAAAGGACTAGATCAGCTCGTTTTTTCGGAATACTTGTACCGTGTCGCATTTTTTTTTTTACAATAGATAGGCTTGCGCTGGACTACAATCATGTCTGATGGGCAGAAATGATGAGGTCTAGGATGGAGCGCGCTTGCCTAGAAAATGCCTATTCACTCTTCTCTTGAAGGCACCTAGGTTGTACTTGGCTGGAAATACAAAAGCTGGAAGGGTGTTCCACACCTTAGCGGTACGTATCAGAACGTAGAAGAAAGACGTTTCTTTCGAGTTCGCTGGACATCAACCACATAAGGATGCCACTTCTCTCGGCGTCTTGCCGTGCCTTGGTTCCGTGATAAAAAGGTGAAGAATGTAAAGTTCTTGAGCACACTCTCCAAATATATCCTGTATAAACTGACAAACTTAGGCAAGTAGGTACAGACGTTGACAACTTTGTGTTAGGTCCTGCTGTTTAGTTTAGGTGTCTAGATACAATAGGTAAAGACCAGTTACTTTTGAATTTCGACACTATTCTGAGACATTTTTTTCAATAAGGACATCATCGTATTATTTATGACATCATTACATGCTTAGCTCAGTTATATGCATGAGAAATATCTATGTCATTCTCAAAGAAGTAATCTTCTCACTCTGAGAGAAGGTCCGTGCTCGATTAAGTATTTAATCCGAGGAACGTAATATAACGATATCATAAAATAAAAGTTCCAATTTCATGAGAATTTCATAATTATAATAACTTGGAAGCGCACACTTGATGAACAAAACAATGGTTACAAATTAGCTTTATAAGTAAGTACCTCATAGTTTCCCTTCACAAACAGAACTGCCGTTAATAACGAGGGTTAAAATGGTTAAAGGCACGAGCAAGATGTAAAGTATCGATATTAAATTCTTGATGGTCAACGATACATTTTATTGGATTAGATTTTTTTTTATAAGAGCTTTATTTTTTCTTAAGTTTTTAAGATTGGCAGAAGTTGGGGATTGAAAGGGTTGGATAGGCAAACACGCACTAAGAAAGGCGGTGTTGACAGGACCCATCAGGTAGACGAACAACATCAAGAGTTTTTAGGGCTGGTCAGGCGAATTATACTCAGTATTAGATCTTTATCAAATGAAAGCTATAGCAATTAGAAGATGCTTACTTACGTCCCTTGTGTAACAATCTACTAATTTAAAACTATAATTATAATTTTATATGAGTATTTATAATTTAATATCTTCACATCAAACTGACTTAAAATGTCAACAAAATATCAAAGTATCGATATTTTTCGGACAATCCTAGTTTGATGTTAGAAAACAGATTGTGCGGAGATGTTTCGACATTTCTCGACATTCCCTGCCCCGGGTTATCGGGAAATGCGTTTATCATACTAATCTTAAATAGAGAAAGCTCGTTGCTCGTCCTGAAACTTAAACAGTTCAGCTTTAAATATAACAGGATTTTAAATTTGTTCAATTTATTTCAACAATGTTTTACATTTACTTATCTATAATTGCAATATCACCTGATGCCGAGTGATTAGTGAGGGTAGAGTCTATCTAATGCCAAGTGTACATACAGACTTTGTCATTGTACTCACTGGGTGTCCCTTAAGTTCGATAGTTTGCTACACAGCATCGCACCAGAATCTGAAATCCAGACACCAGAAGCTCCAAAGCGGATTTTTGACCTATTGTTTAAGTAATTAAGTAAAACTTCGTTAATGTGTTTTATTCTTCCGCAATACTGCATGTACCCACCAACTTATTTGTAAGAGTCAGAAGGATAAAAATAAAAAATAGTGTAGGTATCCTCTTAGTGTAAAACTTTGAAAAAAAGACGTGTGGCACTCGGAGACTGCCGCGGTAAAGCTATTGCATAGCATTTTTTATCAACTTATTTTTTATCAACTTCTAAAACCCTTCGCTCCGTAGGGGGTGTTAGGTTATTTTCGTTACGGAACTTCTAGATTCGGTATCCACGCTCAAGGCTCGCGATAGAAGCTATGCAATAGCTTAAAAAAAACACAAAATAGTCTTAATTTCTAAGATGCACCATTTCATAAATGGATTTTGGTAAACTAACTGTTATAAAAAGGCATCATTGACCGTTTAGTTGTCAAAACGTAAAATAATAAAGCGGTGTACGTATAACAAATTAAATATTTTATCGGATCTACTTCGGAGCTACTTTGAAGTTCCAATATTGATTCAATGTCGGGGCTGATTGAACGGGACTATAACTGGGCTATATAGCAGATGGGATGGGAAAGTTAAATATTTTGTTAACGTATTATATAAATCTTTGGCTAAAAGTCTCACAAACAAATGGCTATTATGTTGTTATGTTCTTACTTGTGTGGAAGTGGTTACCAGCTTTACACGTGACTTCTTACTCTTTAAAATTTTCAAAAAACTTTTTTGCGAGAAAATAATAGAGATTATTCCTTCACATCACTCTAAATCAAGTTAGTTTACGTTAACATTACTTACGACTCCACCAACGCGTTTGGAAAGCTGTTTTGCACTGAGAAGAACCTGGAAGTGGAAAAAACCTGCCGGAAACAGTGGCGAATGACGATTATGTTACTGGTTTAATGAGAAAAATATTCTGTTTCATTGTATTATAACAAGTATTTTTTATCTATCTATTTTTTCGCAGAAAATTTTCAATCGGCTTCAAACTTATATGCCTGTATGTAGAACTAGAGCCCGGAGCCCCCACACATAATTTGTATTTGTTTTCTAAAGGACAAAGTGCTTTAGGTAGTTTGTATTGAATGCCCGCATACCTACAAAGTTGGTGAGTGGGCAAAATAATAGATATCAGGTAAGAAAGGTTAATAAAAATTGGATTAACTTTACAAAAATTCTAATGATTGATTAGGTACACATATTACACATCGTTACAAAATTATATTGAACTATTCCAGACACTTTCCGTCGGCCATAACTTCACCAGACGCAATAGAAAGCTTCCAAATAAAATCTGTGCTCCCAAATATTGTTTAAACATTCTTATTTCTGGTTTTTGTTTTAAATGTGGGGACCATTTAAACATAAATTCATTTAACCAGACCAATCGTAAGGGCAAACATTCAGATTTCAGCCCATCTGACATTTTTGGTGTCCAATGTCCTTGCCCCAGACACCAAAAATATAAGAAGGGCTGAAATCTGAATGTTTTGGTTTCTGGGGCATGTTTGGTCCTTACCATGTAACCACAGTATGTTTGAAGTAATGATACTTATTTATTTGTTACGTTCTACGTGTGCATCGAAAACACTCAAATACAAAAATCTGCTCATTACTGTTAATTAATTAATATGTATGTACCAGACAAATTGCAAGAAAAATCTTAATACAGATAAAGTAGCACAGGTACTTACCTACTGTAGCATTAGCAGAAACTTGGTCCTTTTTGCAGTAGATGAATGGCTTTCTAATGAATCGTCTGCGGCACTCGGGACTGCAAACCTCGTTACCGTAATGGATAACAGCCACTACTAGGAGTTCTCAAATAAATGTGCATTTTTGTTATACGCTTTTCTTAATGGTTCAGCTGTAGTTTTTTGAATTCTGTAGATGTTGTGTGAACGTTTACCGACTAGCAATAGAGAGTTTTTGTTTTGGTTCCTACCATGGATTTGTACCTATATCTATGGCGTTACTTGCCACGTCTTTAATAATACTGGTGAAATTCACAAGGTCCGGCGTTAACAAGAGCAAAGAATGTAATGTATCGGCTCGTATAAATAGTAATGAACTCGTCTAATTTCTAATGAGTAGGTATACTGAGCTAATTGTTAATTCGAATCCTTTATATAGGCTATGGGTGGTGAGATATTTTTATTTGTAATTTGTTTAACATAGATGAAACTTTATTGTACACCACAAAAATAAAAGAATATAGGTATAACAGAGACAAATAAAAATAATATACATAATATGGCAAATTAAATAAATAAGACATATAAAATAAGAAATATTAATATTTCTTATTTTATACCAGTACTGTCACTGTCAGTCACTATACCAGTGAGCACACACCCCACTTAATTAATTAATAAATAAATATTAATATATAATGATGCTTATAATGTTAATTTTACATTTATGGTTCTGGTGTAAGTACCTTATGAAAATTATGACTTATTGAGTAGTATACAAGTACCTAATTAGTAACCTGAAATAAGTTGAATATCATCAACAAAAGACCTAAAAGACTGTTATTTATTTATTTATTTATTTATTTATTTATATTTTTTTCGATTTAGGCTCTTTCGTGAGCACTTACGAACGTCAATTTTACAAAATCATTAATAATTATATATGTCTTACTTAAGTAAAAAACACTGTTATAATTAACATTATACATAAAATAGTTAATATTATTAACATAATACTTGAAATTTGTTAATAAGCAGGGACTTTCGTATCAAGAAGTCCATGCTCTTTTGTCACTCATATAGTCGTCGATACTATAATAAGCTTTTTTCATTAATAATTCTTTGATTCTTTTTTTAAATTGAGTGTCAGGCAAATCGGTCAGAATAGAAGGAAGCTTATTATAATATCGAATACCATTACAAATAAACGATTTGCTTGTTTTCGTCAGTCTAAAAGCTTTCATTCTTAGTTTATCCTTATTTCTAGTGTTAATGCTATGGAAATCAGAGTTTTTCATATAGAGATGCAGATGTTTCCGAACATATATTATGTTTTCAAAAACATATAACGATGGTAATGTCAATACGTTAATTTCCTTAAAAAAATCTCGTAGAGAGTCTCTTGGTTGCATGCCATAAACAGCACGAATGGCTTTTTTTTGTAATACGAATATTGATTTAGCATCTGCGGCTGAGCCCCACAGCAAAACGCCATAAGACATTAAACTATGAAAATAGGCAAAATAAACCATTTTAGCCGTAGCCACGTCAGTCATAATTCTAATTTTACGAATTGCGAAAATTGCTGAACTCAGCCTTTTTGCTAAATTGTTAATATGGGGACTCCATTGAAGCCTCATATCTATATTTACTCCCAAGAATTGTGTATTCTCAACAATGTTAAGCTTCTCGTTACCAAGGTAAATGTTTATATCATTATAAAGCCGTGTATTTTGGGGTGCAAAATAAATGCATTTGGTTTTCTTTGAGTTTAAGCACAGATTATTTATTGAAAACCATTCTTTTATTAAAGCAAGTGTCTCATTGTGCACGTCTAGTGAATTATTTTTTCTGTCAACATTGAAAATTATAGATGTATCGTCTGCAAAAAGAACTATTTTTGCCCTATGTTCTACTATATATGGTAAATCGTTTATATAAACAAGAAACAAAAACGGCCCCAAAATAGACCCTTGTGGGACTCCTAAAGTCACTTTTGCTCCATCGGATATTTTACCATCCACACAAACTTTCATTTTTCGATCAGATAGATAGGAAGCAACCAGATCCAAGGCACTATCAGCAATTCCGTAGAACTGTAGCTTCCGTAAGAGTATTCTGTGATCCACGCAATCAAATGCTTTTGATAAGTCACAGAATACTCCAATTGCATTTTGAGATTTTTCCCAGGTATTTAATATATGCATTAGCAAGTCAGCGCCAGCGTGGGTTGTTGATCTCCCCTTGGTAAAACCAAATTGCTGACTGTGGAAAATCCTATGCTCGCCAAAATGTATGCTGAGTTGGTTAAGCATAATTTTTTCGAAAATTTTACTAATAACTGGTAATACCGATACGGGCCTATAGTTGGATGCATCATTTTTACATCCTGTCTTGTAAATTGGGACAACCTTACTGATTTTCATGAGATCTGGAAACACTCCTTCTTCGATACAGTTATTAAAAATACAAGCAAGTACGGGGGCTGTCACATCAACGATCGATTCAAAAACTCTAGCCGATAATTCCCAGATATCTTCCGAACGTTTACTTTTTATAGATCGAAATGTTTTAATAATGTCTACCTTATTTATGTGTTTGAATTTGAACTTGGGAACCGAAATCTTTACATTTTGTTTTAGGAGAAACTCAGCTTCATCTGGTGATGATTGCAAATCCTTCGTTGTTTCCGCAGGAATGCGCGCGAAGAAGGATTCAAAATTTTTTGCAACTTGCTCTCCATCTGTAACTAAATTTTTATTGTTATTTATAGAAATTTTATTATTATTGATAATTTTTCCTGTCCCAAGTTCATCATTCACAATGTTCCAAGTTGATTTGATCTTGTTTTTAGAATTCGCTATTTTATTTGATGTGAAATTTCGCTTTGCGGCAATACAGGCTAATTTAAAAGTTTTTGAATAATTTCGAACATAGTTACGAAATTTATCATCGTTGCTAAGACTTCTTTTATAATATAGTTCATACAGTTTATCACGACTGATTCTTATTCCTTTAGTTGCCCAGTCATTAAAACAAATTTTATGTTTTCTATTAACTGTCTTTTTTGTAAATACTTTCTTATGTTCATTACATATAACATCCTTAAAAAATAAATTATACATATCATTAACATTATTTGATGGTAATTCTAGAGCTTTAAGTTTATTTATTACATTGTGTTTAAATGATTCTTTACGTCTTTTTGTGACGGGCCTACACTGTATTTTAATAGTTCCCGGTTTAGTATTCTTTTTTTGTTGAATCATTACCATTTGAGCTAAATGATCTGATCGAATACCGCTTATTAATTCCTTGTTATTTATTTTACTATTGGTGAAAATGTTATCTATGCATGTTGCCGATTGGACAGTGACTCTTATCGCAAAAGTAATTTTAACTAGTAAACAGATTACTGCTACAAAGCAATTTAGTTTTCATACTTGCATGTTAGCCCGCAGTTCCAACTGAAAGTTCATTTTGAACACAAATAGAGTTTTGCACTGCTGGTACAAGTAGGAACCGATTTCATAAAGCCTCGCCTGAAAAACTGAGTTTGGCGTAATTTCAGTGTGCGAATATTTACTGCAATCCAAAACAAAAACAACCTAAAATAATTTATTTTAGTTCAAAGAATAATATAAACTAGCGTGATGGGTAACATCCGGGCGCGAAAATTCAAATTTTATTCAGTTTTTCGAAATTAATCTAATTATACATCGAAGGCTAATTGTAATGAGTTTTGCGGGCATAACATTTATGTATCTACATGTTTTTGCTCGAAAATTCCCACTCATCTCATATTGGTTCCCGAAAGATAATTTTCAGCAGTTTCCCAGATTTTGAGCTATCGGGAACCAATATAAGTAAATGAGTGTTTTTGAGCAGAGTTTTTATTGCAAACATGTAGATACGTAAATATTAAATGGCCCGCAAAATGCATTGCCATAAATCTACAATGTGTAGTTAGTCTAATATTTGCGAAAAACTTGTTTCGAAAAGTTTGAATTTCGCGGGTTGGTAGGGCCGAAACACCTTAAGTTAAAACCTTCCCCACTCCGTTGCTACAAAATCTCCTTAATTTGCTTTTCCGTGCTTAGGGACATCTTACCACACGGTAAAATTACTTCATTACAACGTTACTGAAGTTGCCAGTAACAGCAATAGATTTTGCAATAAATTTCTTCAATAGCTAAAGCTCATATCAGTAAATCTACGAGTATCTTACACTTAAATCACGGACAGCCATGAACGGAGAAGCAACGCCTAGCTAGACTAGTGCTCCTAGCTCGCTATACTCGCCAGGTAGTAACAGTAATGTATGTCAAGGTAGCGGTATATAAATCATTGTTGTTGCAATTAACCCGCACTCAGAGCTACCTCGCCCGAGGTACGAGCTTCCTCAACACGATTCTGTTACTGCCAACTTAATTAAAACCACGCAGGCTGCGGGTAGTCTAACAGCTATTTCAATCTCGAACAATGAGACAATGCGAAATAAAGGCATATCGGTTGATGTTCTACAGGTCTCTCAGTTGTTGATTGCATTTGTCAGTTAACCCGGATTGGATTCCAACAAAAGACACTTTGTTCACTAGTTAGATACTCGAGAACAGGCATTGCTACAGAGAGATTTTGAGAGCGTCAACTACTCGTAGTACCATGTACTGGTCCCAATAGGAGTTGGCAAAAACTATGTTCTATTTATCAATTAGTGAACGCCCAATTCCCGAGGGAACTATGAATTTTTCAAGGATAAAAAGTTTGTTTTAATCCAACGTGTAATCTATGTCCATTCTATATTACCGCCAAATCAGTTCAGTAGTTGCGACGGGAAGGAGTAACAAACATGTATAGATACACGTACACACAAACTTTCGCCTCTATGATATTAGTGTGAAAAATAATGAAACGAGCAAAACGATCGTCCGATTTTACGAATAGCGAAGTTATTTTGGCTTTGAATTCATAAAAAATGTAAATAAGATCCTGGCGACATTCTGACCTAAGGCATGAGGCGGGCCTTCTTCTGCGCTTGTGCGATCAGAGCCAGTTTTACCTATTGTTTATTGGCTTTGCCTATTGTTGCACACTCTGCAACAATAGGCAAAGCCGGCTCTGATCAGTGAGTTCGGTCAACTGGCCATGGATGCATTACTGTAACCAGCTAGTTCCTATTTTTTCCTTAGCTGACATGTGCACAGAGATTTTCTTTTGGGAATTACGTAAAGTTATTTAGTAACTACAATCCAGTCTTTTCATGAGATTTTTATAGAAATGGATGATTTTGCTTTCCGGAATGCTATGAGAAAGGTTTTTTGAAATGAAATATAGAAAGTGCATTCTTATGTTCCCATCGCGCGGAAATTTTGAATTTTCGCATATGATATTTTTTTTTTACTTAAAACCTAAATTTTTAGCTTCTAGTCTGGTGACAGGGTGGAGCAGGGTGGTTCAGTAAGTATTCAAATAACGTAGTCTATCTTCTACCGTATAGAATTTCGTAGAAATTGAGTAAGGCTTGCAGTTTCAAATTAATACATTGTGCACTTTGAGCGACAACGTCGTTCCCGCTTGCCAAAGTTGCTACGTGAATAACGCATGCAGTCGAGAGTTAATTAATGTAATATATAAAATTATGTTTACACAGGAAGAGCATAGAAATTATTTGACCTGAGTATACCTTGGTCTCCCCCCCGATGGATTCCAATCTTGTCGCGATGGGGGGGCTCAGTAGCCGTGGTTGGGCCCCACGGTGAAGCCAAAAGGAATCCAGGAGGGGACGCTCGGAGTGGGCTTGAAGATGGGCCCGCTCTGGATGCGTCCAAGAGGGGTGCGGGGGACAGAGTTTTCTGTCTCCTGCAGCCAGGAGGGGTCGCGGGAGGAGAGGCGTGTCGGTGTGTCGTTGCCGCTCGCCCTATATCCCGCGACCAAACGGTGGCGCACCGTTAGATGCGTCGGCGGCGGGGCCGCAGGGGAAGAGGAGTGTCGGTGTGTCGTTGCCGTTCTCCCTGTCCTCTGCGGCCGTTTGGTGGTTTGCGGCGGAGCCAAAGATCAGATCCGCCGCGGGGTGTGGGAGGTCGATGCCTGCGAAGTGCAGGAGCAAGCTTCGCAGGTATCGGCTTACCCGTGCCCACGGCCCCTGGGTGGCGGTCCCGGGGGGTCCGTCGCCTTACAGATGGGCGCCGAGGAGGTAAGGCCGGCTTAGGTGTTTCTGGCGGGCCTTACTGTTGGAGGGGAGCTCCATGCTCCACCTCGTGGAGGGGCTGCGCAAGCGGCCGGGCACCGGCGGGTTCGCGGAGGTTTGCGCAAGCGTTCCCGTGTTCCCGTCATACGGTGCGAGGAGGAAACACCGTGGGGTTTAGCCGGTAAGAGTCCGGCATAACCCAGCCGCTCCCCCGGGCGACTGGGTATCCATGAGGATTCCCCACGATAAAAAAAAAAAAAAAAAAAAAAAGTTGGTCTCAAATTCGATTTCCGGCAGGGGTCAAGTAGGACTTCATATTTATTTCTACACTAATAAGCTTACAATGAGGCATCTTGTGGCAATCATCAGCTCTATACTCCGACTTTAAATACGATTCGTGAAATGACGTTTCTAAATGTCATTTAGTTACCTTAATAAGCTAAATAAAAAAAATCTATGTATTTTTACTTGATTTTTACATAAAATAACTTTGTTTAGAGAGCCTCGTGTCTTATTTTATAAAATTTAAAGCTGTTAAAGTGAAATATAGCGATTTTTTTGGGTTTAGAAAAATACAAAACGTCATTTTACGAATCGAGTCGTCGTATAGCTTACTGTATCAATCGTAATAGTACCTTTCGATACAATCGATAGTATGTCATTTCTTTACGAGTTTTGGTTTGTTGTCAGTCCTTCCAGAGATGTAGTTAAACAATCAACTTACAACCACAGCCCTCACAAATGATAACATGATTAACAATAGTACAGTGCTTGGCATAATCAGCATGCAAGCATTAAGCATATCAAACATCAAACAGTTGTCTAACGGGTTTCTATATAATTTCAAATCCACAAACGCTTTCTAGGAAATCTATCAGCCGATATTAATAACTAATCTTATCCAGATTTACCCTATCCGAGATAGTTACATAAGCTCCATACAAGTTGTGTCACTATGTAAGACAAATCTAGAGAGGATAGGTTATTAATTTGTACTGTTAGTGAATTGCTGTAATTAGACTGTCTCAAGTATTTGATGTTGTGAGAAACACCCGGCTGATTTTATACATAAAATTAATAATCAAAACGTAATTGTGTAAGTTCTTAGTTCTTTTAACCTCCTGGCCTCCTGCCCGCTGGACCGACGACCTGAAAAAGGTCGCTAGTAGCGGGTGGATGAGGAAGGCGGAGGACCGTGTGTGGTGGCGCGGTTTCGGAAAGGCCTATGTCCAGCAGTGGACGTCCATAGGCTGATAGTTAGTTCTTTCAAACTGAATAAAATTGAAATCTTAACTTTAATCTACGTTTAACATGCATTTAAAACCTTTGAAGCTAAGGCACGGTACCAAAACAGGATGATAATATTATGGAGTGTGGAAAGGATGTAATTTATTTACGAGTCCCGGTTTTTTTAATTAAACCGATTTTGCGGGTGATCTATACCCTGTTCGTCAACCAGGGTCTCGTAACCAGATCCCCAGGGGATATTAAACTTAAATAGTATTTATTCCTTCTTCTTCCTTCATAAAGAAGGCGGAAACAATAACTTTCCTCACGCTAACACAAATGATACACCATAGTCTGCTTTTTGAGCAAATAAAAATATGTTTTAGGAATTAAGTTAGCTGAGTATGCATGAAATTTATGGTGTTATATTTAATAAGCAAATACTAGTCAAAAGCGAAATCCATACACAATCGTTTGGAGAAAATTGTTTCATTATTTATTTACCGTATAATGGCGTTAGCGAATAGCGTGCAATCAAGTTTCACTACCATCAAAGCTAATTTGAAACCATTATAAATGTTATCTCGCTTTCGACTGCTATTACCGATTTTAAATTAATAATTTATAGATTTGTGTCCGTCCTACTTTTATAGTAGCGATAATTGCTAAATTACTACAAATTATATAAATATAAGTATTTTTGGTCTATTTGAGTAGTAAGTATACAATAGGTCATTTATGTATTATGACCAAAACTCTTTGTGGCACCGTTCATACACTGTGTATATAGTGATATGATTCAAGGCAATAAAGACAATTTTCTTAAGCTATAGATTTGAGAGTGATCTGCAGTACAAGACACAGCAATGTTCGATAGAGTTATACGAATAGAAATAAGAATCGAAATTTATCCAGTAACCCAAAGAAATTTATCCAGTATTCTTGATCAATCCAAAGAAAGCACACTTATTTTACAGTCCTTGCCTAGTAAAAGATAGACACCGGATGTTCAGTGTAGTGTAACATTCATGTTCTCTTTCCTCTCCCTACGCCCTCTTTCTCTCTCTCTCTAAAATAGCTAAAATTTTCGATATCAGTAATATTTTTTATGATAGGTCTAGTTGATATTTATCCAATTAAAACAATAATGTGGTTGCGTAAAAAATATATACGTACTAATATGCAACCAAATGAATGCTAGAGGCATATGAACTCGTAGCATAATATCGATTAAGGAATTAAGGGTGTTGATGCTAACTAGCGCTTCATATCAGAAACGTGGACACGAAACGTTTTTGCAACCATTGTCCAATGTACATGGATGTGCTACAGTTCACACGGAATTATATTTCCCTGTAATACATTTTCAAATGCTATAACGGCAGAAATAAAATAAATTGTAGAGCAGCGCGCGTTCCCGCGCTGTTGCTCGCAGTAACAATGGCGGCTTGTTCATGCGTTTCGGCTTTAAAAGAAATATCGCCAAAATAAAATCCTCCAGAAATATGTTGTAACTTTCCACCGCGGGAAAGGCATTGTTTTCCTAACGGCTCGCGAAATATTGCAGTTCTACGCATAATATTTTGTATAGCTGATAGAATCTTGATGAGCATTTTCTAATAGGCCTCTTATTCCATTGTCATTCTGATATATTTTTACCGTACCTACTGCTATGGTTACCGTTATGGTTTTCGAGCGTATTGTGTCTGTTTATTTTGTCAGTCAAGGTATAGTTAGATTCATGTGCACCTCAGGAACCCAAGTGTTCTTCACTTTCGTTTCTTAAATTTTTAACGCTAAATGTAAGTCGTTAATAAAAAAATAACCAGTCATCCTGAGTGAATTATCAAGGAGATTACAAAAAAATATATAAAGTCATATATTTTATGTTTAATTAATGTAATTTGAGATATAGTTGACATATTTGCAATGATTTTTATTTTTAATTTATCTTGTTTTAAATTCGGTTCCACCTTATAGGCAATGAGAGATCGACAAGTGTCTATACGTTCGTAAGTAATATATACCTTGGCTTAGTAAGTAAGGCCCACTTGCGCCGACCTGGGTTAGTGTGTTAAATCAGAGTTAGCACACTAACCCAGAGTGATTTGTCAAAATTGTCCAATGAGAGACGTTGACGTCTGTGGTTATGATTGTAAATATTTAACCCCGTTTCCCGCAAGCAACCTTAGCTAAACGTTATTTTGACAATAACCTTGTTTGTCCCATAAAAAGTCCCATATCTAATTACCAAACATCGTAGCCCAGTTTTCCTACAATTCACGTGGTAATTTAGGTGTTCATGTCCCGCGTTATTGGAGCGTTATTGTGTTAGATCTTTCTCAATCTATCTGTCGTCGGCGGTTGATTGATCCGCGCCCGCGTGGATCAACTCAGAACAAATGACTGTCATACGTCTCTGCCACGATATTATCGTGCTTCGTGTATACCAGCCCCAAACCAATCGACAGTTTCGTACCTAATTGCAAGTCTCTACTTGAAAAGAATCTGAATGGTACAATGCAGCATGTGCAGGAGCCGGTGTTCCTGCTCATTGTCCCACATGAAACACCACACACAATTATTCTTCCAACACTTTCTTCAACGCACGTTTCGTCCCGACATCAGGACATCGTCAGGAAATATTGACTTCACAAAATAAAATTTGAATTTTAGTGCCCGGATGGAACCCATTCCCCTTAACCAAGAATGCCTAATGGGGCAGACCAGCTAAGAGACTAGAAGTGGTAATATCACACTATTGCAATTGCCTCTGATAAAAGCCGATGGAAGCGATTGACCCCGCAAGAAGCTGCTACACCAACGAGCGCCATCTTCTGCTATCAAAGAAAGACTTTAGTGAGAAAGAGAAAGTACCTTCACTTTGTAAAACTTAGTGATTTGGCTTATAAAGATGTACCTATTCTTTTATAGGAGTTAATCTTTTAAGCTAAATAGCCGATTAAAAATATTTCATGCTATTCCTGTCTAAACGGATAAATTGTGTTTATTTGATACTTTGTGCTTAAATCACGCTGCAATGGACATGAAAAATAGAAAAAATGTACATGCAAAAATTCACGTTATTGTACCGATTCAGTCTTGCAGGATTTTATTATGCAGGTACAATAATAGTTACATTTTTATCTATGTAAATGTTGTTTACCTTCTGTACGTTTTGTCATTTGGATGTACATTTCACAATGCAGATAATAATTATTTATTAATATTACAGATATAACAATGGATGTGCATTTAAAGTTGATTAAGTTCCATACATTTATTATTTGTGTTGTTTTCCTTTTATACATATATTATATATATTATGCTGTAAAATAAAGATTTTTCTATGTAATGATTATTTCAAATCTTAACCCAGAAAAGTCATGGAATAATTTAGTTTCACTTAAGCTCACAACCAGCTTTATACAGAAAAAAATATTTTCTTAAATTTTATATCAGTTGTATAGAGAATTTTAGGGTTTGTGTAAAAGGAAAGTTCTGCAGAGTTTTAAATATTATAATCAGAGGCCGTAAACCCAACTTCATTACAGCAAGAACTCATTTACTCACTCTAAATTAATGGTCCAAGTTAGATAAAGCTCTCAACTAGCTCCTCTCGGTGCCTTTAGTGCTGAAATGTTTTAATATTGAAAGATCATTTTCAAAGTTTTATCGAGATTTCTCAACGTCAACATCAACTTTGAGTCTTCCTAACTTTTTATCCCTTTAATTAAAGTCTCTGGAACTGTTTTGTCTTTAACGGGTAATTTTCAAAACTGACAGCCGATATATTAAAATAAATTGTCAGTATCTCAGTTGTTATATTACTATAACCGTAATATTAAAATAGCAGTACATATAACTTACCTAAATACTTAACGGTAGTAGGTACCTGATTATTGTGATCATCGTCTCTACTAATGAGCGTACCAAAATTAATATAAATATTATATCAGGATATTACACACATTGTAATCTAGTCCCAAAAGATAGCTTGTATTATGGGTGCTAGAAAAGTGATTAATATTAATATACATAAATATAATACATTGAAAAACACCCAGACTCACGCAGGTACTCTCCCAGCGGTTTCATTTTATCATTCTACACGATTGAAGTAGGTACATAATTATGATTATCTTTTCTTAGTACATACTAGCTTATCCAACTGGCGGGAGGTCTACCAACATGTATTTAGTATTTCTCTTCATATATTAGCTATTGCCAGCGGCTCCACCCGCGTGAATTTCGGTTTTTCGCTAATCCCGTGGTAACTATGGATTTTCCGGGATAAGATGTAGCCTATGTGCTAATCCAGGTTATAAGCTAACTATGTTCCACAGCCAAATTGGTTCCGTAATTGCGGCGTGAAAGAGTAACAAAGATCCATCCATCCATACTTACAAACTTCCGCGTTTATAATAGGTATTAGTACACTAGGCTCGTGGGGTGGAATTAGGCACGTCCGCTCGGAACATCTGACGGAGACTGCGCGGAGCCGCAGAGACGTATTTCGACGAGAGCGACGCCTGTCTGCCACACAGTACTACACTGTTTATCCCACCTGAAATATGAGACTTCACGGGATGATCCCGCGCGTATCTCTCGAGCTGCGTTTCCGTCAAAGATGAGCGAAGTAATTTATGTAGCTACGAGTACATTAAAGCTACGTGTAAGTGGAGTACATTGAAGAAAACGTACGACGGCAATTTATACTAAGCTTAGCTGGACTACAAAGATAGGTAATTCAGATCACAGCTAGACATCTACAGCTTTCATCGACAGCTATGACTTTAATCGTTGTGCCACGTGTGTATTGTCTAGCTGTAAGTTTTCATACAAAAAGCGATAACATTTTCCTACCAGACTAAGGGCAGCTGAAAGTAATCTCTTGTTTTTTGGGTTTTTGGGATAAGCTATGCGCATTTGTGTCACTTTATGTTTTCTGTCTGTTTTATTTTTATTAGGTGCATTAATAAATAATTTGGAGTGTTTCAATAGATAAGTAGGCATTATTGATGCATATCTATTCATGGTGGAAGCTTTGCCCAACATTTCCTATCCTTAGGACGCGTCTCAGATATATTGTTAATGTACCGTGAAACCTTTTGCTGCCGCTAAGTATAGCGAAGCTCTGCCAAATCTGGCGAGGTGTAAGTTTTGTGCCAAATCCTTTTGTGGAGTCTTGCCAAAAACTATTCAGGTTTTATTTAACAACAATAAGAATTGAAAATAGAAAATCAAATTATACTAGTGGGCAGTGGCCCCAGTTCACATTTGAGGTCTTGAACCAGGAAAGCAGGTTAGTCAAGACAAAATATATGGATCTAAGGTAAATAAAATATTTCTGTAGAGTGACGTAAAGATACCAATTTATTTATAGCTCTATAGCGTTCTTAACATTATTGTATCTTAAACATTGATACATAATACTAAGGATTTCGGGTCAACGCTAAAAAGTGTCCGAACCTAAAGAAATCCAAAACGCCAAAAGAGTTCCAATCGCACTTAAGCAAAATTAGGCCGTATAATAATGGTTTAAGACAAAAATTACAATGTTTTAGTTTGTTTATAAAAATACACATGTATCCTCGTTTATATAGGTTTTCTCGGGACAATTTTTTCGTGAATTTACTGTTATACCCGAGGTCCATAGATTTATTTGTCAATGATCTTAAACCTTTTCTTTTCAGCAATCAGTTTCTTCCCTCAATGTATTATTCCTTCGATGTAGTCTTATAAATTTATTTGTGTGCTTTTTTCCCGCTTTCTGTTGAAATTTTTCCTGAAGCCCGAGACCTTTCCAACGAATGCAAAACCGTGGAAATCGGTTTGTGCGTTCTGGAGTTATAGAGTCAGGAAGGAAAACCCGACTTATTTTTATATAGTAGAGAAGATGTCAAAACTATATTATTACAATAATATTACTTTAAGTCACGGTGGTAGGCCCCCTCACTAATGTGATTCTATAAAGTACCTACGTCGTTTTTAAGTTTTCATTTTACATACATCGGTATGCCTATGCTGACGTATTTTATGAAGACTCCCTGCACGCTCACTGCCAATTGATTGGTACTGACGCGAGCACAACCTGCCAACAAAATAACGTTCATTCATAATAATATCAAATATGTTTCTGTCACAAACTGCTGTTCTCCATCACAGGTGTGATTCTCCAGGTGTGAGTTTTTGTTTTACTCGTGACAAAAGGGCTAGCCGAATAAGTTATTACACCTTTTCCTCTTCAAATTATTAAGCGAAACCAATATTCTGATATTTTTGTAATCGATAGAACTGTATTACTGTATTAATTAGTTTTGTTGACTGTTGAGGTAGATACTAGGCAGTTATGAAATAAATGTGACAGGCAATCAATAAAGTAAGTCTTGAGTTCATCATGAATGTGTTTCATGATGAAATAGCAAATGGCGCAGTTGGTAGGATAACTCCTAGTTAATTAATTGGTTTAGGCTATAGTTGTCCACCGTCATTACTTTCATCTACCACCACATGGTACCACAGGTGCCACTGGCAGAAGTAATAAACTAATAACCTACAAAAATTAATTCATTATTTTTTCTACTTAAAATCTGCGTAATAGTCCTCAATGCCAACCACAAGATTATTTAAATAAAAAACCGGCCAAGTGCGAGTCAGACTCGCGCACCGAGGGTTCCATACCATAAAAGAAGCAAAACATTAAAATAATCACTTTTGTTCATGAATTTACGAGTATAATTTACATGTAGGTCCTTTAGTTGGCAAACTGCCAACGTAACTTTGTTTTTGGCGGATTATTGTTATTATCAAAAAAGTATATTAGTCAGCGAGTTGATTTTATTTTTCCTGTAAAATAAACGTTAATCTCTATTGATCATAATTATTTCAGATTTTTCGATTGGTAAACTTCGGAGATAAGGGGGGGGGGGCGGCATTTTTTTCGAATCAAAAACTATCAGGCATAAAAATAAATAAAAATTAGTTTTAGTATACACAAGTAACCTAATTTATTATACTTTCATATGATACCCCACTCAATATTATTAGCTCATTTTGAAAATTTGTCGACCCGGCTTTCCCTCCTTTTTAAATAAAAATAAAAACAATTGTTATGACGTCGGGTCACTATTTCCTATAACTATTCTAAATTTCAAGTCGATAGCTTGATTGAATAGTTACTGAAATAATCGAGTATGACAGACGGACGGACGGACGGAGAAAGTCTCACCATAAGGGTTCCATTTTTACCATTTTGGTATGGAATCCTAAAAAAGAACTGATTAAGTAAGGCTTTGAACTTTCTTCAATGGAGTTTTTTAGTAGAATACGTAACGAGATTTTACTGCATCGAATTATAAGACGGAGTATAAATAAGAGGCCATAGAAAGTGACGTGTAAGTGGCTGATTCATCATTATTGAGCACATACGTGCTCCACTATAGGAACTGCAAATCCTGTCACAACTAGGTCACATATACACATACAGCCCCATTTTTCCCAGCGTGCATTGACCCCTAAAATCGTACCGCCGGCGCTATTATAAATTTTACCTGGAGGCGCCTACAGGCTCTCAGCATTGTGAACAAATAAAAGTATTCATATACATTTCTTTTCTCCCGCTCCTGAAAGCATGAGTCGTTTGTATTATTCAGCGTTACTTTTCATACGTTACGCGTTAGGGCTGTACCAGACATTTGTTGTTGCGGCATTGTGTTTTTAAGTACGCAGAGATTTGCGTATTCAAAAAAATAACAGCTTGTCTGTTCTTTGATGTGTAGAGAAATGAAGTTTTACTACCAAATATGAAGCAACTACTGAATATTTTTGACTGAAAGTTGGAATGAAGACAGATTTCGTCCTAAATTAACACAAAGGCTACTTTTAGTCCGGAAAACTCGATGGTTCCCGTGGGAATAGGGAAAACTAAAATTTACGCGTGCGAAGCTGCGGATATCTTCTAGTATAAAATAAAAGTCAAAACAAGGTTTGCGTAGGTTCGCTGACCCAAAAAGTAATATTTCAAGTAGGCAAATAGTTCCTGAGATGTTTCCGGTGGGAAATCCCCCAAGCAAGCAAGGTACACCTATATATTTTAACGATGTTATGAAAGTAGGAAAAATGTTATGTCGAAAAGTACTATAAAATTCTGAATGTGAAAGTAAATAGGTATAACTGTCCGGAACCTTTTATTCTATTAAGAGTAATCGCCGGCTAACTCTGCCAAATCTGGTATAGCGCGTGTTTCGTGCCAAAAACTTTTGTGGATTTCAGCCAAGAGCACACTGGGGTTGTTTAATTAAAATTGAATTTAGGAATACCTACCTTGTGTAGTTTTAGTGAACATTAAAATTTTAATTACTTACTGTTAAGTTTCTTAATTTACCTCGGCTAAGTACTTTTATTTCTATGCTACTAACTTTCGACATCAAACTCCCTCTCAAAAAGTACAAGGTAAAATAATTATACTAATTCATACATGATTTAACGATTTATTAGTGTTGTGAAATAGACGTGGACATATTTAAGGTCATTTAAGACGAAAAGCTTCGGTGAAGTATAAAGTGTGTGACAAATAAGTTTTATAAGACGTGAGAAAAGGCCTTATTTATTTAGATTTTTCTGTTACAATCTGCAGCATAATATGTTGTGTACCTAGCCCAATACTTTGGTTTCTACTTTAGGTTTATATAATTCGACATCCTGGGGTAGAAAGGTCGAATAAAGTATTTTACCCAAAATGAGTAATGAATGCAGTTTTATTCAGAATTTTCCGCTCTATGGATTGGTCTATGACGCCTTCAATAAAGTTGTACACAGTTACATAATATTTTTATCGTAACTTCGTTGAGAATTTTCAGATTATCCTGATACTAGGTAGGTATATAAAGGCGATTAGTATCTAAATACTCAAAAGAAAGTTTGAATTAATACCACCAAAGAACAGTGGCAGAAATGTACACAAACAAAGTTTAGCGTCTAGATGTAACATTTATTACAAGACGATTCTAGTAAATAACTGAATTTTTTCAAGGTATCACCAGTTATTGTAAAAGACGGGTTAAAAAATAAAATATTTAAAGAAATTCAATTGATTACTGATAGGTTCCGTTTCCACACTCCTGACAGCTAGTGTTGCCGGATGACAAACTTTTCCACTTTTATACTCCATCTTTTTGACGATCGGTCCACTTTTGTACGAGAACAACATGTAACAGATAGATACAAAAAAAAACTTACTTTCATGTACTACGTTAATTCTTAGATCAGAATGTAGAATACAAGACAGTAACTGTATCGATTTCAATTGTTCCTTTTTTGCATTTTATTTTACTCGAATATATTATTTACATAAAAAGATTAAATTAGTTTAGGGTTTTCCACTGCATTGGAGTAAAACTGAATATTATTATTCCGCGTAAGCTAGTCTCACTTAAATAAACTGCTTGAAGATTTGAGATTATTTGACAGAAGACTACACTTTTTAATAATACTGAAATCTATTACAACCGATTATTTTTAGCATAGATTATTTTGTCTTGGTTGTTTAGCGTTTCCGAAACACCCTTGTAATTCAATATTGATTTATTAACTCAATTAGAATTTTCTTTCAGTCGAGTTTTTTAATTCCGGCATCTCGCAACACTGTCCGTCAGCTACATGGCTACCAACTGTCAACAGTGACAAATTCTTGGACAAGTGAAAAGTATTTATCAAAGAGTATTTAGTGTATTGTCCATGCTCTCGGATGCTTCATGGCGGAGTTCGTTGTTGTTATAAAACTCAGATACAATATTTTGAAAATAAATATTAATTTTTCTCCACTTTTTTGTAAGAAAAATCTTTTA
Organism: Coenonympha glycerion; assembly: GCA_963855885.1. NCBI lineage: Eukaryota > Metazoa > Arthropoda > Insecta > Lepidoptera > Nymphalidae > Coenonympha > Coenonympha glycerion. The sequence goes on from OY979639.1 coordinate 10,710,189, forward strand.
GCATTGAGTTCAGGCTTGCAGGCCCAATCAAAAAAATATTTTTTCATTTATAGTTGCAATAGCGTAACGTGAGCGAAAGCGATGTATGGGCCCACACCATTGTTCTTTAATAATGAATGAAACGAGAGTGGCTGCATTTATGCAAGTGAAATTAGTGTAATTAAAAATTAATATTTTCCACAGTGCAATTTCGCGGCAAGTTGGTAACAATGTAAACAGCAATTCCGCTTGCGGAAACCAAAGTTTTAATTCCTTATTTTAATCGTTACGGTTAGTACAGACGCAATGAAAGTGAGTCTTAAGTATGTTTATGAAAGAAAAAATATATACTCAGAGTCTTATCAATATTAATTGAAAGGATTTTAAATTTCTTACGAATGTTTTGAGTGTCACACCCTTACTTAGTTTAATCTATTCCTATGGTATTTTAATTTTTGTCCCCCATTTTGTAAGAATTCAAACAATCTTTACATAATTTTAAAATAAATTCAATTATTTTTATAAAGTGCTATAAGTGTGAAAACGACCTTTGAGGAAAGCACTGCACTGTTTAGCGTCAAAAGTTAATATTTTTCGTGTGCTAGTATCTCGTAACAAGGACGTGTCTCCTCTAGGCACGCTTCTGATACAATTTATTGCCTAACCCTAATTCAACTTAGAAACTAAAACAATCCCGCCGCTCCACGGAAGCAAGCTCCCTCCTTCAATGAGTTACGGCAAAGTTGATATTTGTTTCATAGATTTATTGCGCTCCTTGCGAGGTAATGCTTATGTCTCTTTCGCGTGAGAAAAATAACGCCTAAGGTATTCTTCGCACGGAAAATAGATTGATGGAAGCGGGCGTTACACGGCGGAATTTCTTAACGTATAGGGAACAATGAAGTTTGTATACAATATTGTTGGGTAAAGTTTAGCTAAGCCACCAGGCGACTCACGGTATTTTATTATATGTATATAGGTTCCGGTTCCGGCGTTCATAAAATAAATACGTGTGTCGACGACCTCCGTAAATAAAAAATTAAAATCAGTATAAATAGTGAGTTTCAAAAGTGACTCAGTACAAAATCTGCAAAGAGAACCATCAAAGAACGTTTGTAGAAAGTAATTACAGTGAAAAACCAATTACATTTCCGTGAAAACCGCAAAAATTTCGTTTATTGACATAACCTAAAAGTGCAGTCTGGCAGATTACAGGGCGGCCAACCTAACGAGCAAATCATCACGTGTCAAGTGTCATTTACCGTCTCCTTGACATTGACAAACACACTATCAGGAATTGAAACCATAGACAAATAGTATTGCCATAACAAAAAAATTACCCCAAAAAAATGGAAAAAAATATGGAGTGGCTGTTGTCCAAACTAGACGAAAAATTATATGGTCAAACAAAACGCATCACTGCGGCAGTGACAGCAAGTGTTATGGAGGCGATGGACGAAAGATTAAAAACTATATTGGAAGAAAATGTTCAACTGAAAGAAAAGGTATCTACACTTGAGAGGAAACTAAATTTAATGGAAAAGGAGAAAAGGAAATTCAATTTGGTCTCTTTGGCATAGAAGAAGCGGGAAAATCAGAAGCAGAGTTGGTTGATATAATAAAGGAAACAGTCATAGAATCGGGAACACTTCTTGATAGTAAAGAAATTAGTAACATCTACAGAATCGGTAAGAAAGGTATCGAGAAGAAAAATCGACCTGTAGTAGTGACCTTTACGTCTGTATGGAAAAAGCACTATGTGCTGAAAAACAAGAGGGGACTCCCGCCTGGAATATATGTTAAGGAAGACTTCCCCAGAGAAGTACTAGAAAAACGGAGACAATTACAACTCCAAGTGGAAGAAGAAAAGAAAAAAGGAAATATAGCTTTCTTAAAATATGACAAAATAATAATAAAAAAACCAATAACCCAATCAAGAGAAAAAAGGAAAAGGGAGGAGTCCGGATCACCAAAATCCTCAAAAGTTAACAAAGAAGAAGATTCCACTATCCCAAAAAACCTATAATGACGCCGGCAACTCGAACCAAACTCAATTGAATTTCACAACTTTATTATTTAAACCAACGAAGAAAAATGCACCCCAATCCGGCTGGTCACCGTGGGGGAAGGAGACCATCACCCTCCAGCACAAAGAAAAACAAAATTACAGAAATAAAATATTTATATTATGGAACAGAGCATGCTGGTTATCAGACTAAGTGATAAAATCAGAAACTCAGAAATAAGAAGAAAAACCAAGGTTGTAGATATAATAACTCGAATAGAGCATTTAAAATGGAGTTGGACTGGACATATGTTACGCTGCAAAATAAACAAATGGAGCAAACAGGTAACCTTATGGTACCCAAGAGAGGATACAAGAAGTAAGGGACGCCCGAAAATAAGATGGAGAGACGATATCCGCCTAACCCTGGGGCCTTACTGGACCAGAGTTGCAGAAGACAGAGCTCAGTGGAGAGAGCTGGAGGAGGCCTATGCCAGAAGGCACGCCGAATTGCGAGACATACTACAATAAATTAGAATGTAAAATATGTATTGTTAAACTTGTAGCAAATTCGGAATAAAAGGGCTTTATTATTATATATTTATTATATGTATCTGTATAATATATTTTTTTATTATGGTAGGCACTTTACGGAAACACTACGCCATAATATATCTTCAATGTTTTTCTTCGACTGCATCGTTATATACCTGCCATTGCAGATTGCACTCAATTACAGATGATGTATATTTTTTAGGCAATAATAAATATATCATCATCAGACTAGAAACGCCCGTTTTGTGGTCTTTCTTGCAGCGGGGATATTTCATGGAGGTGTACGCATGCACTAGTGTCTGTGCATGCTATAGTATGCATATCATAGGTACGTAGCGGTCTCCATAGGTGTCCGATAGTTAGTTCTAAAGCAAGACGCTCGGACCACAAGCATTCCCCGAGCGTTAATTCTGCCCGGAGGGAAATTTTCATATTATTGTCTCCGAATCTTGCAAAATTACACACTCAGATAAGGCCTAGTACCGATTGTTACTTAAACTTACTGATGCGTTGGGCTTAGTAATAGCTAAACTGTTCACATTAAAACTCTTATGTAATACAGTAAACATGAATATTTTGGGTGCCAAATGGCTGAAAACTGAGAACCAAACGAGATCGATCTGTAGGTCTATTGGTAAATCGTTGCATACCCAGTGGTCGAATTGAACTTTTTCACGAACCGGAACGCTGTACCTTCAGTGCTTCTATTATTTTTTTGGACTTTTTTACGAACGCTATGCCTTCACAGTACCTACTCATATTCAATTCTGAGGGTACAGATACATTTTAGTAGTGCTTCTACCAAGAAGATCTCAATTATTATTTAAAAAACGGAGTTTGGAACGCTCTGAGAATAATTATCACGAAAAGGAACGCTGATTTCACGAACCGGAACGGTGATTTCACGAACTGGAACGCCGTTCCGGTGCGTTCCGGTCCAATTCGAGCACTGTGCATACCGATATTAATAACATTAATTTATTGATTTTATATATTAAGCAAAATTCAACCAAGCATTAGTCGACTACTAAAAACCAAACATTTTAGAATTTTCCATTCTACCCGGACAATAGTTGCTTTGGAAAACACTTGAAGCTGACATTCCGATTAAGTAATATGAATGTCCGATCACTAAATGTATACGACCTCGTATTATCCCAATTCCGGATTCCCTGACAAATAAGAGAGAAAGACTATATACATACGTAAAGTTTATACGTGTTATATAATATAATGTATAGTTATATTAGTCACCAATAAAGGGTCCCCTTTCTATCCGTAACCTTGAAAGTCGCGTTGTCACATCGATAAATATCGGTCGGGCATAAGCCAGCGTCATTTATTAGCATGACTTGCGTGTTGTGTTATGATTAATAGTTGATAGGTGAGAGCAGCTTCGTGTTGGCTTTGGGAAACAATATTATAGATTCATAGTTTTTTGTACGAACGAAATTTTTAATGTCATAAGTTAACATACCAAAGCTCGAAACTGTTTCATAATAATATTATGATAACAAATTACTTGTATTATTTGTCATGCGATGTGATGTGACTACACGTCACGCAAACAAATATCTACCTACCTACTAATATACTATTGCGTATCGTATATAGTGCAATAGCATAATAGTACTGACACTAATTCAAATAAAAGCATTTCTATCTTTTTACAAGACTGCCCAAAAAAAGGAGTGTAATGTTTTGAGGCTTCATGTATGTATATGTATGTATGTATGTGAGTTTCTTTATTCCACCATAACTTCTGAACGGCTGAACAGATTTGGACATATTCATTCCGAGTAACACGGGTTATATTTTTTATTTGGAAAAAGTAGTTTTACCACAGGGAGTCGTGTTTTAAAATTATTTACTTGTTTTGACTCATTTTCGTAAGCAGCCTTACGTAAGGTTTTTTAATCATTTCCCTTCCTTTTTTCCAAATTAAAAACATAAACAAAAACGTAAGAAAACAAACACAAAGCACAAAGGGTGGCCTATTCACTGAAAAGCGATTTCTAACAATATAAGTTTATGGCGTTTTGCTCTATTTCTTCCAAACGGTTACCATTTTTATTGTATTCAGTACAATTCTCGCTACATGCGGCTCGCTATTTTATAGTAGTCATTTGTAAGTGAAAATACAATTATTTTGAAATGAAATGAAAAAGTTTATTGGTAATGCACATTAGGTACATATTAACAAGAGAGAGAAAAAATAAATAACAGGAAGAACAATGTGCACTCCCAAATGGGCCTCCACTCAGCATAAGCCTTGCTTTTTATGGCAAAGCGCTGGTCTTCCGTGAGGCCCACCTGAGACGTGGACGGCGACATGAAGATTACACAGAAAGAACATAACATAGCAACAAAAGAAACAACACAAACAGAATTAAACAATTATTATCATATTAAACTACTAATAAATTATTATATATATATATATACATATAATAATATTATATAGGTATTTTGATTTTATATTAAATAGTAAAACATTATATACTTACATAAACACATACATATAGTATTATTAGTAGTAGTATTTTGCACGTGCCAACTGTAAAATTTATTTCCTATGAAGCTGAAACGATTCTGTAAATACAAAATTAAACGCATTTGGGGATATTCGTTTAACGGACCGGTTTGAAACACGACTACGGTACTTATTGAATAAGTTGTGTTAGTTTAGGACTGCCCTCGTAGAGTTAGTAAATAAAAGGTCGCCCCTGCAGAAGGCCAATGTTTACATAAAAGTTAACAGTTAACGAGCTACAGTTACTATTTATAAACGGGTCCCGAAGGAACTAATTTTTGCAGATAAACCCAAATGTTTAATAAAAGAAGAAATTTATAAAAAAAATCCCAATTGAAATAAGTACTCAATTTGTTTAAGTTTATTTCAAGGTAGTCCTTCATCATTTGATGGTAAGTGATGATGCAGCCATCGTAACTTCAAAGATGTCATCGTGATATAATTTATGACAGAAGAACAATATATGCCCTGACGTTTCGACTACAGCAATATAGAGAGGTTAGTACAAGTTTTTTGACTCGACTCGCATCGCACAAGCGAATCGAATTTCTCCATACATTTACAGCCAGCGCCATCTATGGACAGCCGCGTGTAAGCGCTGTACTAGCCCTATAGAATTTTTCCAGCTGTAGCTGAAGCATAAGCCCAAACCAAACAAATCTATGCCGGAATCCGAACTTTAATTTATTCTTTTTTGCTCATTAATATTTTCCTGTCTATTTATAATGGCCTGATATATTATTTATTCACATTAGGTCGCTAAACCCAAAAAACCTTAACTATTTATAATGGCCTGATATATTATTTATTCACATTAGGTCGCTAAACCCAAAAAACCTTAATTATAATTGCGATATTTTTTTTAAATAAGAGGTTTTACGGGAGGTTTTATTTAAATAAACCTTTTATGTGTTACAAAGTACCTAAATGACGTGAATATAAATTTTATATCACAATTTTATTAAAACCCTATCAATCAATTAATTTCAGCAGAGGCGGGACCACAATATATGATATGGGTATTCCTATATTTTATTGCCTTTTAAAAGTTTATGACTATCAATTTATTTGCGAGTTTTATTATAGTTACACGTTTTATGTATCAATCAATTATGTACTGAATGTACTGCAACATTTATTTTCTTAACAAACGTGGAATTAAAAAAGGGTTATCAATTCTGGAATCCCGTGGAATTCCTTGATTTTTCCCAAGATTGATGAGTTAAAGTTTCCGGGTTCAACGGGCAGAAGACGGTCTTCTGCCAATATCTCCTATCAACTATCAACGTTCCAACCTCTTACACACAATCCATCCCTTCTTATTATGAGGGGAAACCCACTCCCAGCTATTATAATTGATGATTAAACGAACTTACCTTAAGTGAAGTTCTATCATAATTTTGTGATTTTCTGTGTGAAGGTATAAACGTCAAGTAAACTAAGTAGTAGACGCCAAGTGGTAGCCATTCAACACTAAAGTTAGGAGATAAAAAAAATTATAATCATTTTCATTACATAGACAAGACTGTCACCCTAGCAACACTGAGTACCTGTCACCTCATTTAGTTTAGAGTAATTATAAGACGGTGTCCTTGTGCTTCATAAAGCACAAGGGCATCGGCTAGGTAGAAGCACTGTGTTGCAATATCCGGGTGCACACAGTGCACCCGGATATATTGCATATACATAATACATAAGTATTATGTAAATAATAAAGTTTTATTTACAAATTCACACATGGGTTTTTTATCAAAACAGTGGGGTGGGAGGGAGTTTATACCTTCACACAGAAAATCACAAAATTATGATAGAACTTCACTTAAGGTAAGTTCGTTTAATCATCAATTTTGTTTCATTTCTGTGCTCAGGTATAAACGTCAAGTAAACTAAGTAGACGTTTAGAGCCGTGATATTTGTAAATAAAGAATGCTTACGAATGAATAGAACAATAAGCATAATCGCTTAATATGAAGCAAAAAGAAAAAATAGTCTTAAGTGTATATCTAAAGAATATTAAAAAAATATTATTATACTTTTAAGAACTACAATCTAAAGCAAATATTTCATTGCATAAAAAAACTATTATAAAAATAAGCTTTAGTTATATAATATCCGTATGTATATTATTATTAACACAATATGTTAATAATAATAATAACACATATTATGTGTTTTTGCACCTTCTAATTATTTACATATTTAATAAAATAAGAAACTTATGTTTCATAAAAGCTAATACTGCTAAGTTTAACAACGCCTCAATATTATAATTTTATTATTTCTTAAAATTCCATAAATTAATGGCATCAACATATCTAAAAATAATTATTTTATTTTCAAATATTGATAAACAGTACACGTTAAATTATTACTATTGTACAACATAACACTCAAGAACCATGTTGAGATTCTTCTTATTGTTATAAAAATTATAACTGAAGACCTACTCAATAATTGTTATTTTTAACAGTCACCACAACGCAAATTACTATCGCTGTTGCAGAAGTTAGCTGTGAAGAATTTATCAATGTATTTAATGAAAAAATTGGAGTTAACTATAACACAATAATTTGTAAACTCTTGGGTTCCAAAAACCATTTTTAATTGGAAAATCGAGAAATTTTCCAATTACTTATTGAAAATTGAAATTGATCGGCTATTTTCAAATAAATATCAACACGATATCCAGGTGTATTATTCGCGATTGCTCGCGATAACGGCTTTTTTATTTTGTGTACTTACTAACACTATAAAAAAAAAATTGTCGCTTACTCCATAGTTCCGCTGTCATCACAGTGTCCAAACATCCAGTTCTCAGCTTAGTAATAAAGTTAATTACGTACCTCAAAAATACGTGTATGTTATTCAAGGTTTGAAGTCACTAGTGAAGTAATGGTCACAGTTGGTACTATCATCTGACCTCATCACCGAGAGCTAAATCCGTGCAGCACCAATTCACAGCATGAAAGTTAAACAAATTATTAGATTTATTTAATAATGATTAAACACAAAGAGATGTATGAAAAAAATGTAGGCTATGAATCAACTCTAATAGAATTGCATGAAATTGTAATACATGCTAGACAAAAATTATGAACCAGCATTGATTTTTTATATCATACGAGTAACGAGTTCCAATCCAATCAGGTATTTAATCATTCTGATCTTATATATTATTTATTATCTATTATTAATTTCCATATCCTCCAACATTTTTGATATAAAGGTGGTTTTTGATTAATTAAATAGCGGTTAATAGCAATAGAATAAAAATATTATTGCTTGGTATATATCGGCTCGATCTTTTCCATATACCAAAAAATTTCACTTCAATAGAGGACCTAATAACTTTGGTACTCGTAAATATTAAATAAATTTTTTATTCTCATGATTAAAAAAATCAGCGTAAGCATCAGCATCCCAGTAAAATCAATGACGATAATATTTATGTTATATCCAAAACATGGAGTTACAAGAAAATATATACGTTTTATAAAATACACGTATTTGTAATAAAAATAAAAATAAATATACAAATATGTATGTTATCGAATGGGATGTCATTATATTCAATAGTATGCGACCAAAAAATAGCAGAGTTTTTTGCCAGTTTTTCTCGGTGCAAACCCGCTCTCCGAATCTAGCAGTAGATTTTTTGACTTTTCATAGGAACCTATGAATCAGGACCACATGAGAAAAAAAAATAAAGATCTTCATTATCATTATAAAAATAAATAGGAAGGAACTAGGCTAGTACCTAGATTCCAATTTCAAATTTTATTGCATGTTAGTTGTTACTACATAATGTAAGTGCGGATCATCCCGCACTCTGCAGCTATCAGCGGCAGACGAGTAGATATCACGAAGGTATGTACGTCTTACCTTGAGTCAGCGCGCACCGGCTGACGCGACTGGTCGACACTCTGATCATCTGATCTGAGATTCGACAGCAATGCGAAAAAAAAAATTAGGAAATCGATTAGTTCTTATGGCGAAATAAAGACTATTTCGTGCGTAAATCATCGAGAGAAGTCGTTGCAAGAAACGAGCGCTGTCCCATGGCCCGCGAGTCCACGATGGTCAGATAGGTAGATTGCTCAGATATCCTCTTTAGAAGATTAGAGATTGATTGAAAACTGCTGTATTTCAGCTATTTGATATTTGTTATAATAAATAGAAGTTATTAGTATCAAACCACATAATATTATCAAATAAGTTGTTTGTGTTTCTCCTACATTTCAAATTGCAAATATTAGGTATTGCTATTTTAACATAATATATTATGCAAGTTACAGTCGTTGGTTGTGGGTTTTTAAATTTTCATTGACGTATAATAAGTAAATTATATACGACGAGCACAACAAAAAAAACGACTCATATCGAGGAAACGACGACTATGTGTAAAAATAGTAGAAATATTCTTTTTCCGATACCGGGAATCGAACCCGAGCCTCCTAGAGCCAGCTATCCCAGTCACTAGACTATATTTATGTGTATCTATGTCTATGATCATATAACAGTGTATTTATTTGAGCGTTTTTTTTTTTTCAGACCTGTTCTAGTAAATTGCAATATTTAAAGCAATCTTTCAGGTTCAGTTAAAAAAAGTTGAGGGTATTTCAAAATATTAGGTTCTTCAATGCATTTCGGTTCTTTTTTGAATTGCAATGGAGTTGGTAATAAAAAACCAATATCATGCGACGATCACCCATCTAAGTACTGACCGTACCCGATGTTCATTAACCTCGATGATCGGACGAGAACCGATGTATTCAATATGGTATGAGGGTTTGAGAACAAATTCGTAATTTGAAGGTTACTTACAAGATAATTTCGACATTCTTTTGTAAGATTAATGCATAGGCGTTAAGTCTAAACAACCACCTTCAGTAACTATATAATTTTCGTGAAGGTCACACTCTCTAATGAAGTGTACCCAACACTGAAGCACAGACTAATGTCGTATTGATTCAATTCTTTTGCAATTATTAATACAAAAATGAACAGTCTCAATAACTCACCCTCATGTACTCGTATGTCGTCGTAATGATCACATCCTTTAATGCATTGTGCTCAACACTGACGATGTTTTAGCAATTATTAATACAAAGGCGATAGTCCTCAGGCTTTTCACCTTTCAACTATCCTCAATGTATGTTGTCGTGAAGGTCACACCCTCTAAATGAAGTGTACCCATCACTGAAGAATGCATCTTGATTAGCTCCTTTTGCAGTAATTAATACAAAGGCGATAGCCCCTCGAACTACCCTCAATGTATACTGCTGTGAACGTCACACCCTCAAAGAAGTGGACCCAACACTGGAGCATTCAGGATTTTCTGAATCAATAACAAATCCGTAGATTTCACTATCACATATATATGGCACTATATTATATTGTGCGTTTTGGCACTATTATCACTCAATTTTTAAAAAGAGTTTAATAATGTTGTTGAACGGCCGAGCACTAAAACGCGAATGAGGTGACAGGTACTCAGTGTTGCTAGGGTGACAGTCTTGTCTATGTAATGAAAATGATTATAATTTTTTTTATCTCCTAACTTTAGTGTTGAATGGCTACCACTTGGCGTCTACTACTTAGTTTACTTGACGTTTATACCTGAGCACAGAAATGAAACAAAATTACTGTACTTAGCATACAATAATATATTACTGTATATTTAATAAGTGTATATTACAGTATAATTTCAAAGCTCATAAATATGTCACAGGTGTCCTATTTGGTTTCTGGACTACAATAATTATTGTTATCATTTAGGTCTGTACCGCTAAATAGGGATAGGGACATATTAAGGTTGAGGTAAGTAATCCATTATTATTACGCAATTAGCCTAAATTATGTATTAGCGATAGCGACTTACTGTCGATACTTGGGCAAACTTTATTGCCTAAAATGAGTCCGAAATAAATAATATATAGTTTAACATATAAATTGTTGGAGTTAACTTCATTTTCACATGTAACCTACCTCTGATATTAAGGTGAAAAGGAGGTGAACAGAGGTCATGTGAAATCAAAAAAACCGGCCAAGTGCGAGTAGGACTCGCGCACCGAGGGTTCCATACCATAAAAGATGTAAAACATTAATTAAAGAATCACTTTTGTTCACAAATTTACGAGTATGATTTACATGTAGGTACTTTTGTTGGCAAACCGCAAACGTAACTTTGTTTTTAGTGGTTTATTGTTATTATCAAAAAAAAGTATAATAGTGAGAGAGTTGATTTTATTTTTCCTGTAAAATATACGTTTATTCCTATTGATCATAATTATTTCAGATTTTTTGTTTGGTAAACTTCGGAGATAAGGGGGGGGGAACGGTATTTTTTTCGACAGTTTGCTCAATAACTTAAAAACTATTAAGCATAAAAATTAGTTTTAGAATACACAAGTCACGCCCTTTCATATGATACCCCACTCAATATTGTTATCTCATTTTGAAATTTTGGCGACCCGGTTTTCCCCCCTTTTTAAATAAAAATAAAATAGATTTTCAATTTTTTATGATTGCAATGGCGGCGCGCCGCAATTACCTACAACTATTCCAAATTTCACATGGACGGACGTGACAGACGGACGGACGGACGGACGGACGGACGGACGGACGGACGGAGAAAGTCTCACCATAAGGGTTCCATTTTTACCATTTTGGTATGGAACCCTAAAAATAGGTATGATATCAATATTCACGAAGAAAAAATCTAAATATCTTGCTTTAAAAAATCTTCCCAAAAACTTATACTAATAGTATTGTGAATCTAAAATAACATAAAATCTTTCTCTATCTCAAAACTATATGAGTTACATAATAAGAAAAGGTATATCGTATATGCTGAGCCAAGAATCTTCTCTAAGCCAAATTACGGTCAAACATATTACTAAGTATAGTTTTGGGATAAAATAGGGTTTATTTTAGGGAAAGCCAAAAACATAATAATCCAGGTAAACAATCTTTGAGGGGTTTCCTCCTGAATTTTTTGTTCATTTGCTTTAAAGGGACCTTCGTCAAGAAGGATTTGTTAACTGAAAAAATTAGGACTTCACATTAGTACCCTTTCTTTTCAAGGTTGGAAATGTCACTCGAATCGTTAAACCTAATGGGCTAAAACGGTTATTTAAGCGAGTTTTAGTGACCTGATGGTTAAATACGACACAAAGAGAGACAATTACTTTCAATTGTGTCATGGTTTTTTGGGAAATTCGGGTCTTTAATCTAAATTCGCTTCAAGGCAGAAACACGATTGGACAAAAAATCTCGATAGAATTTTTCCCAAAAGTTCCTTACATGCTCAGAAATTAAATAGTAGTTTCGTCACTTTGAAAGTCATGTAGCTATAAGCTTAAAATAGCTGCAATTACTTACTAAATACTAATTTATATTTTTGTTATAGTGTTTCAAACACTTTTTTATTCGTATAAATAATTTATTGTGTTAAAGTTTTCGCTGCCAACGGGACTTGAACCTCTCAGCTATTGCGGCTGGGTGCTCTATCAATTGAGCTATGGGAGTAACTACCGTGGACACGATGCTACGCGGACGTCTGCATTTTGTTGAGTAGCAAGAGAAACTTCATATTTGAAGATTTTCGTTAATATTCTTCCTGACGGAATTTTTCGTCGCGCGGAAATTCATTTTCTTTCGTCTAGCCCCTGCGCGATACAGTCCGAAAAGAAACTTTGTTTCAATAACCTACACTGTTCCAGGCCACGTTCCGGCAGGCATCTGCAAGTGTAAACTGAATTCGCCGTAACAAGGTCGACAACCACCAAACTATTGTATTAGTTATCATTATAGACCTATACCCTGGACGCGGCGGACCACGAGATAAAGTATCGCTAGTTTTGGCACCGACAGCGTCAGTAGTAAGCCGATAGTGGTATTGTCTGTAGACCGTGGTCCCGGCCACAGATAACTAACTACACGTAACTTATCTCCAGTCTGCACTCTCATTTTCATGGAGACGGTTCCGTAGGCGTATTAGTGGGAAATTTTGACAGACGGCCCTACTATTTTCTTGTAAGACGAAGGCATAATTGTACAATAAGTTGTCGCTCGCGCTCCGACTAGTTATCGAGCCCTTCCTAACAACGACGGCTCCGTGAGTGCGGCAACTTTTTGGTTGTTGTGTGTGTCAATTTGAAATTTATATGGTGCGCAAATGCTAGTGATGTGCGTGAAAAATTGTGTAGCGGCGGCTCGGGTTTGTCAAATTAAGCATATATTTTTGCCGCACTTTTGAAGTCGAGGGCGACCTGTTGGACCTGTATGGATGACGGTTTGCCTAAAATGTTCTGATGACCATATCCTTATATTCCGTATCGGTGGTTATCATAGTTATTTGCTAACAAACTGAAACTACCGAGTATTGCCAAACTTGAGCATAAGCCAGTAATTAACCGTGCTATCACAGATACTGGCTTTATCAGATGTGAATTGGTTTTCGTTTGTTTAGATAGGCTACAATTAGTTTCGAAGTACAGTAAATAATAGATTGTCCGGTCCTCAGTAATACGGATGCACAATTATCCACACTACCAACCGAATCCGAGTAAATATCGGAAAATTATGAAAAAAATTATTAAAGAACAAAAACGATCGACTGGCAGTAATCCAATATTTGATCCTTTGCTTGCTCTGTGTAAAGTATACAATTTAATAAATAAGTGGCATCACAGAACATTAGAATTCGTATTTCGTCATACATTCCCATTCAGTGTGTGCGCAGTTGAACTCTCTATTCCCTCTTTTTCTTAATCGGAGTCTTTAAGGCCGCACAGTCATAGTGAAATGTAACCGTCCGGTGACAATATCCCTGCGACATAATTGTACATTTTCGTTTCAAATTATAGCGGCATTAACCACTGGGTAGTGCGGGGAGGCGCGGGGCGGGCGGAGCACTATGGTTATGTAAATGAGGAAGTAATAGGTGTTTCGTGGAACGGCACGGTCTGTTCACTCCCGCTTCCCCTCTATTAGCGTGAGTTAATATGCATGAAAATACGGGGTATATTTAAATATTGCGACGGTGTTAGCTGATTCTGTTTGTATAAGACAGTAACTGTATCATTATGTACTCTGTGACAGTAATAATATTTTTAATGAAGATGCTTTCATATAGTAGGGTGAGAAAATATTTCTGCATTGAAGTAGTTAAGCTCAGTCGAACTTGACAAGATACTCATTAAAGTAAAATGAAAATGGTTAGTTCTAAATTCTAATGATAAACCTAAGGCTCGAAAGCATTTTATAAGATCCTCAAATAATAAAAACGTTATCTTGTCTGTTCGTCTGTTTTTCTATCCGTCACTTATGACCTTTTTCTCAGGAAAAAAACATATAGTCCTATACCTTTAAAAGAGCAATTCTTGTATAAATATATTTCTATATAATCTGGATCTCGGAAACGGCACGAACGATTTTGATGAAATTTAGTATACAGGGGGTTTTGGGGGCGATAAATCGATCTAGCTAGGATTCATTTTTAGAAAATGTCGAATTTACCAAAAGAAAAATATGACTCCTGCTGCCATTTAGTTAAACTACTGAGAGAAGCTCGGTCACCCAGATATTATTATGTATCAAGTACTATCAATTATTTGATAGTAATTTCAACTTGATGTATGTATTACTTAAGTATTAAGTCTATATTATATTTAAATCAATAAAAGCCTACACTGAAATCCAGCAGTTGACTTCAATGAATATTTTTATCAACTTCCTGATTCCATAATATAAAAAGCTTTTCCGGATTCTTCCATAGATAAAGAAAAGATTACGCGCTCAACTTTGCAGACATAACAGATATCACATGAAGAAAACGTAATACCGATATAACTTACCATCTTGTATTCACATAACATAAACTCATACCTCACATTACCTGCGGCAATGAATGTTCGAATAATGTAAAGGGCAGGCTAGGTTAGAGAGCGACGCGAAATTCAGCAAATGCGATATTTAGACTATCAATTAGTCATAATATATAGTCGGTGATCGTATAGGCCTTACTTACGATTTTTGTCTACTATTTTATTATTTCAATATTATGAGAAAGACATTATATTAATTATCAAGAATCCGAAAAAAGTTTTTAGTCCCTCTATAATAACAATTAGCTTTGGAGACAAGTCAGTGCGTGTATCCTTGTCTGAGTTACTGAAATTAAACGATTCCGATATTAGCCTAAGATGGGCTATATTAATATTGGGATAGATTAATATTCACATTATATGTATGCGTGATCCATTATATGGTGCATACCATGGACAACTATATCATCTTCGATGGCCCCATCGTCCTCATGGTCTCTTTACCCAAAACGAGGAAGGGCGCCCATTCAGTATTCCCTCTAGACGTTTTCCCGGGGGTTCTTACAACTTCATTATCTACTTTTTTGTCCCTAGTGCAGGCGTACTTAAACTAGCTCAACCCGCTCGCAAAGAGTTGCCGACATCTTGCATGTGAACATAAAGGTCTAAGAGGTCGCTATTGACTTCAAAAGTGCGGCATAAAATACTCTGCCTCGTTGACAACCCGAGACACACCATACAAATTTCAAATTGACACACTCACATTACAAAATAAAGTTGCCGCACACGTGGAGCTGTTGTTGTTAGGAGGCTCTATCTAGTCGGAGCGCGAGCGACGATATTATACTTAAATCTATGCATTTGAAATTGCGATCTGCGACAAAATTTCAATAGGCGTAAATTTCGCGATTGGTGCTGCCATACGTAACTTTTCATTAGATACGATTCACACCAGCGATTGCGAGAACGCCTGTCGCAAATCTGTCGCGAGATACCTACGTAATAAGAAGGCGCCATTCGTGGTCTAATGTAGTCTCATCCCTAAAGTAGCATTGCGGTGTTATCTGAGCTTAGACGTGGCTCCAGAGCTGAGCCGCAGGCAGTGTAATCTTTAAGTTTTGTGAATTATGTGTTCTTTCCTGGAATTATTCATAAAATATTAGAATTTTCAAGCGCGAAAATTCGCGAAATTAATACTTTAGCTTAGTTAAGTAAAGTCGTGTTTATGAGGAGATGTTAACATACGGTAAAAGTTTATAATTTTCTTGATTGCTTATAATTATTTTAACGAATTTGTACCATACCTACCGACAGCCATCAACTTATATTATCATTAGGGTATCCACTGTCCACACATCACAACAAGTAGACTGTATGGCCAGTCATACGTCATGTTTACGCACACAAGCATCATATTATCGTCAAAAGCACAACCCTTGGTCAAAGATTATATATTTGTTGGTCAAAGTAAGGGTTAAATCGCCAGAGGTAAGCAACTGCCGGCAAATCACGCCTAACAGATTGTAACTCCGACAACTGCCGTCTGTCTTACTAACCCCCTTGGGCAATTACTGTTGTGTGAGACGTACAATGTACATCATACGGGTATTCGAGTACCACTGGATAGTCCGCATACAGTACAGCGAATAACGTTACATTTGGAGTATTTCGAAGTGCTTTTTATACGAAAGAATAAGATAAATAAGACGTTTACCTGACAATAATGATCTGGTCAAATCGTGGCGGTAATATTGATGGTAGATAGTGTCTTCTATATAAAGATGTGTAGTATAATAAATAATAATACGTGTTAAGTCCACTGTTTGACCAGGAGCCCTACCACCATCTCTTCAACCAGTAATGTTACTTTTTTGACATCTTCACATAAATGTTGGTGCGAAAACATTAAGCAATCCAGCAACATTACTTACTACTTTAAGAGATGGTGGTACATCTGAACAAGTTAGATGATGCGGGTCCCATAACTTTGCATTGCAATATCATAACGCAATGCACTGCGCTCATCAGGATTAGACATTATTTTTAAGATCTCTTCTTGTCCAGTAATTTCATCAGCTGTTTCATAGAGTAACTGACACCGCGTACCCACGCAATCTGCAAGAAGAGTCCTATCAGCAGAAAACAGAGTACCTACAAAAAAATTACTTTTATTATAATGGATGAGAATACTTTGTTTTTCATTCCCATTTTATACAATACAAAACACACGAGTATGTCGGCACGCTTATTTACACCAATAGCAAGCAAAGTAAGGATGCGTAAAACTTCCCTCCGTACCTACGAGAATAAAAAAGGAAAGGTAAGGTGCGGTTTGACAACAACGGTGCTTGAAACTTTTGTTGTCTCGTTGGGCCGACCGTCGACTCTACCACTCACGAGACAATCGACACACCCCGCTTGAATATACGAGTACATAATATATGCGATTTAAATCTTTGAGGTATACCCACTTTATTGACTCGAGGGTTAGTAAAGGCTTTGTACGAATTTCGAGTACGAAAGCACAAACGAATCGAATTCCTCCATACATTTACGCATTAATGTATGGAGGAATTCGATTCGTTGGTGCGATGCGAGTCGACTAAAAT